>JBBDGP010001013.1:2220833-2969166 GCA_037952835.1 Lithobates septentrionalis | reverse complement strand
GACTCGTGGCCACTCATTACAATTAGAAGAAAAGAGGTTTAACCTTAAACTACGTAGAGGGTTCTTTACTGTAAGAGCAGCAAGGATGTGGAATTCCCTTCCACAGGCGGTGGTCTCAGCATTGATAGCTTCAAGAAACTATTAGATAATCACCTGAATGACCGCAATATACAGGGATATGTAATGTAATACTGACACATAATCACACACATAGGTTGGACTTGATGGACTTGTGTCTTTTTTCAACCTCACCTACTATGTAACTATGTAACTAAGATGACATCACTTCCCCTGCTGTGTTTACACGTACACATGCAGGGGAAGGATTTCATTCGCCAGGACCGATCACCAAGTCCAGGCCAGACACCACTGGCCTGGGCCCTAGGGATTGATCGGTTCTGAAGCGAATCCATTGCCGCGGCCGCCTAGGGGGCTTCCCACAGCCGGACCAACCTGCCGCAGTATAACTTCGGCGGCTGGTCCGGAACTGATTAAAGTGGAATTTTTGCTATTTATTTATATGAGACTGGTTATTGTTTTTATTAACATCACTTTTTTAAGCACTGAATGTGCTGATATTTTCATTAATTGCACAAAAGTTTTTTTTGTTTTGCATGGTTTTTATTCTTTTGCACAAATTATCATGAATTTTATAAGATTCTGATTCCTATATATGATTTTAATGATCTACTAAGATAGGATTGCACATAATAATAGGAGTATCAATTTGATAAATGGGGATTATTTATTTATTTATTTTTATGCACAAAGTTACCTTACTATTTATTATTTAATAATTTTTGGAAACATGATTTTATTATTTCATTAGTGTGGTTTTAGAGCGGTAACTATTATCCTAATCTCATAGTTTAGAATGTGCTGTACTGGACCACAGTGTATACTGAAACAGTATTTGTTCTGTGTGTATGCAGCTCTGCAACAGAGTTTATATAAATATTTTGTTGTACCCTTGTATTGGACAGGAATACGTGCCTTATTAGAGAGATTTTAAAATTCACAGCTGGTATGGTTCCAGTTGTCCCATGGTTTTGCCTTAGTTACAGCACTTTCACTTTAGCCTTAAACTATAAGAGTCCTTTCTAGAGTTCCAATAGTAATTTTTCTAATGCAGGCTATGTTTGTTTTTTGTACTAGTTTTTTTTTTTTTTTTTTTTTTTGCCACTTCAGATAACCTATTTTGGGGGTCTTAAATCAAATTTTCAGTTCATTTTCATTTAGACAAAGACCCACCCAAGTCTCATCATTGTGGCCATTGCTATATCAAAAAAAAAAGAGGAAAGACAGGAAATACAAACATAGTATCGAAAAAATGCCAATTCGTACCTCTCCCATTTATATACTTAACCATACCCCTATTTCTAACATTTTTCTCCCCCTGTACTAGTTGATCTCAAGGGCTTCAATCATACATATGGCCTGGGGCAACCACCAGTGAAAATCAGTAGATTCTTGCCAGTAGAGTTACACAATCCATGCATCTGGGAACAGCAACCGCTGTCAGATTTGTACTCTAAAAATCAATATCCAGCCCTACCATTGTTCAGATGTAACAGCTCTTCCAAGCAGTTATATGTGAATAGAGCTTCGGACTAAACCTGAACACAGACAGTTTGTGTCCAGTCATAGCGTTTATACACACACACTGGCCATATTTAATTGCCATTTAGCCACTTCAGAACACACCAGACTCTCATTCTAGCCACCCATATAAAGTGAGCCTTATCATGTCATCTGTTGGAGTACCAAATTCACAGGTAATGGCTAAAGCTGCCCATTGATGGATTGAAATTCATCTGGTTCAGGAGGAATTGGACACATTTTGATCTATGTATGTGCACTGCATTGTTCACCCCTAACAGGGTGGTTGTCTGGTTGTCAGGGATCTGTGTATTCTTAAAGCAGGGAAGTCTCCTTGCTGTCAGAATACAATCACACAGCTGGGAGGATTCCAATGTGTGGACGGGGGAATCGGTCAGTTCTTTCATTCAACCTACTGGTTGAATGAAAAAAACTGCTCCATCTATAACCAGCTTAAATCTCTCAAAGCTGCTATAAATAGTACCATTAAGATGTCCATGTTGCTAGAATTTATATTGTTTGGCAACCTTGTTTTGTCCAGGAACTTCTTTAATGTATTGAGAGCCGGACCATGTGTCATCTGCTACTGGTAGAGTATAGAAAATATGCTGTCCATCTGCTCCCAGGCAGTATATAATCACAGTCACCTACCTAGGGCAGGAAGTATATTATTCACCGTACTACTAGATGAAAATAAAGGAAAAAAGCCTGAAAAAGAAAATGAATTCAGGAACTTTATCCAAGGAATGATAAACGGCACTGTATCACATTTCCTTTTGGGTGAAGATATGCTTTAAGGATCTTAAACTTGAACCTTGTTTTATCAGATAATTTTACATGGTAGCCAAGATTATGGTCTATCCAGACAATAAGCATTCTTTGGGTATTACTAGGGACCAAGACCCCTTTACACTTTCAGCTCATTTGTATCCTGGAAGTGAATAACTAGTGCTCGAAACTACTTTTCATGTGTGAAAAAGGCCTCCTAAAAACTTCCATTGATTCTTACTTCCTCCTAGTAGGGATGAGATTCAGGTTCGTAGCCAAGTAGAATTCCAACAGAAATGTGCCTATTTAGCATTCAGTCAATGGGCAAACTTAATGGGGTGTTCACGTTATCTCCCTCCGAGTTAGAGGAAGTTGCAGCAAAAAGTGATGCATTTTGCAGCAGTATTGCTACCACTTATAAATGTACAATCAACAAATAATTATAAACTCAAAAAGATATATATACATAAAATTACCAATGTACTGGAAAAAAACAATAAATGAATAAATATAAATTTCAAATTCATATGCATGCACATAAAATGCCCTTTGTTCAGAACAATAACTCATTCCATAAATGTCCATGAAGTACATCAAATGCATAAAAAAGTAAATACATAAATCAAAAAAGTCCAAATCTGCAAAAATGCAAATACAGTGTCTTGAAAAAGTATTAATACCCCTTTAAATTTTCCACATTTTCTCATGTTACAACCAAAAACATAAATGTATTTTATTGGGATTGTATGTGATAGACCAACACAAAGTGGCACAGAATTGTCAAGTGGAAGGAAACTGAAAAACGGTTTTCAATTTTTTTTACAAATAAATATCTGAAAAGTATGGCGTGCATTTGTATTCAGCCCTCCTAAGTCCAAAACTTTGCAGAACCACCTTTCACTACAATTACAGCTGCAAGTCTTTTTGGGTATGTCTCTACCAACTTTGTACATCTAGAGAGTGAAATGTTTGCCTATTCTTCTTTGCAAAATAGCTCAAGCTCTGTCAGATTGTATGGAGAGCGTCTGTGAACAGCAATGTTCAAGTCTTGCCACAGATTCTTAATTGGATTTAGGTCTGGACTTTGACTGGCCCATTCTAACACATGAATATGCTTTGATCTAAAAGATTCCATTGTAGCTAAGACTGTATGTTTAGGGTCGTTGTCCTGCTGGAAGGTGAACCTCTGCCCCAGTCTCAAGTCTTTTGCAGACTCTAACAGGTTTTCTTCTAAGCTTGCCCTGTATTTGGCTCCATCCATCTTCCCATCAACTCTGACCAGCTTCCCTGTCCCTGTTGAAGAAAAACATCTCCACAACATGATACTGACACCACTGTGTTTCACAGTGGGTATGATGTGTTTAGGGTGATGTGCAGCATTAGTTTTCCGCTACACATAGCGTTTTAGACCAAAAAGTTCAATTTCAGTCTTATCTGACCAGAGCACCTTCTTCAACATGTTTGCTCTGTTCCCCACATTGCAAACTGCAAACAGGACTTCTTACGGCTTTCTTTCAACAATGGCTTTCTTCTTGCCACTCTTCCATAAAGGCCAGATTTGTGGAATGCACAACTAATAGTTGTGCTGTGGACTGGACAGATTCTCCCACCTGAGCTGTGGATCTCTTCAGCTTTTCCAGAATTACCATGGGCCTCTTGGCTTCTTCTCTGATTAATGCTCTTCTTGCCCGGCCTGTCAGTTTAGGTGGATGGCCATGTCTTGGTAAGTCTGCAGTTGTGCCATATTCTTTCCATTTTCAAATGATGAATTAAACAGTGCTCTGTGAGATGTTTAAAGCTTGGGATTTTTTTTATCAAACCCTGCTTTAAACTACTCCACAACTTTATCCCTGACCTGTCTGGTGTGTTCCTTAGCCTTCATGATGCTGTTTGTTCACTAAGGTTCTCTAACAAACCTCCAAGGGCTTCACAGAACAGATGTATTTATACTGAGATTCAATTACACGCAGGTGGACTCTATTTACTAATTAGGTGACTTCTGAAGGCAATTGGTTCCACTAGATTTTAGTTAGGGATATCAGAGTAAAGGGGGCTGAATACAAATGCATGCCACACTTTTCAGATATTTATTTGTAAAACATTTTGTAAACCATTTATAATTTTCCTTCCACTTCACAGTTATATGCCACTTTGTGTTGGTCTATCACAAAAAATCCCAATAAAATACATTTACATTTTGGTTGTAACATGAAAAAATGTGGAAAATTTTAAGCGTTATGAATACTTTTTCAAGGCACTGTATAGCTCATCAATAATGAAGTGCAATCCTTCAAAAAATGATGAGGCAGGGATTTGCAGTGTGTGTATAAACTCCTGGTTAGTCTGATCCAATAAAAGACAGAAAAAAGAAAACCTAGTGCTGAAAGGCACGGTAATACCCCTCTGGATTTTATAGACAGACCAGACTAGCAAAAAAAGGTATTTTATTATAAACATACAATAAAATCACAAATAGCAAGAAAAGGTACATACAAAATGTGTGTAATTGATAACAAATATACTCAGGTAAACATTAGTATGGAACTCAGCTGTCCTGTTGGGCTAGCGAGAGCACATACTGCACATGACACCTAACATGTTTCGGGCCTTGTAGTCCTTCTTCGGAGGCTTATGTCATTTTTATATAGAAAATCATGAGTATTCTAGAATGTAGATATAATAATGCATTAGTAGGATAATAAATTGGTATAACAGTTCTATAAATAATTATTGCACAAGAAAAGAGAGTGCTTTTTAGTCAAAACAGACATGCACCTCTAATCACATTTGATATCAACATAACAGCAAAACAGACTATACTTACAAAGATGAACAAATCACTTATAAAAACAACCAGGGGGCCAAAGCTGGATTCCCACAGAGTGAACGCAAAGCCAAGGCCTCAGAAATATATACCGGATGTAAAAACATGGGCATGCATAGGAGGGCGACAGAGCAGAGAGGCAGTGACCGTCCCAACTGCAATGACAGGCGTGTGGAGTTAAAACTCCTGCCAAGATCCTGACTCAGAAATAGATGATGTCTAGATATATGCTGCAGTAGATTGCTGTATATGATTCTCTGTATGTGTGTAAAAGAGAAAGAAACAAACAAAAAAAAGGGGTATAAGAAGGAAAGGTACTTATAAGATATTAAAAAGGATGCAGATTGATAGGGATATGAATGCCATAGGCATGATTGTGGTGGGACCTTCGCCCCAAGCATAGCTATGCAGAGTCGAGTGAAGCAGTAGAGTAGTAAGGAAGTATGTTTCAGTTTGAGAAATAAAAAACATTTTGTGCTGTTCACAAACCTCTGCCTTGCATCCCATATAATGTGTCCTCCTATCATTTCACTATGGATGTCTGGGGTGTGTATTAATATACCCCTGGTGGGGCTAGCTGAAATCAATTGCACTTAGTGCAAGTGAGATCAGCTGGTGGTCAGTGGACAGATCGAGGCGCCCAACCAATATCATCCCGATCCATCACAAAGTCTCTTGGCATGATGATGCGCGGCACAAGCCCGCCCGGAGGGGCAGGGTCGCGTCCCGCGTCATGGCGCCACCGATGCGCACAATAACCCTCCGTCCTGTGCCTCACAGTGAATCGCAAGCAGGAAGGAACCTGTCATAAAGAAAGACAGGCTCCAATGGGCAGGGATGTCCCAAGTACGGACACGGCCCCCAATCCGCACCTCCAACCCTTAAAAATTATTTGCATATAAAGATAGAAGAAATGGAATATAAAATGAGAATATATCCCTGGACATCACACATGCATATCAGTAAATATGCAGCATATGATCACAAGGGACATAAAAGCCACATCTATAGGTCCAGTTCGCAGATACCTGACTGGAATCCCTCCAGATATGGTTTAACATTAAAGGCCTCATTGAGGCTAGGTGGTGAGATGGCCTTGAGGTGAAAAATTCACCACAATTCACTTTGTAGAAGTAATTTATTTGAATCCCCACCCCTTGGATTAACAGGGATGTGATCCAATGCAAGGAAACGCACTTTGGGCGTGCGATCTCCATGTACCGCACGACTATGTCTTCCAAGGGGTAGGCCAAGATCTTTTTTGTTTATGCTGACAATATGTCTATATATTCTTTGCCATAGTTCAAGCTTAGTTTTCCCTACATAGTAACAGCCACATTCGCATAGCAGTAGGTACACCACACCTGCAGTGCAGCAATTTACAAAATGTTTGCATTTGAATTTTTCTCCATTAGGTAAATTAACATTTTTCCTAGTATCCATATCCTGTCAGTAGTTGCAGTTTCCACATATAAAAGTCCTTGTTAGTTTTGTATGATCGTGTTTCCTTGTATTCACTGTGAACAAGTTTATACCGCAGGCAAGGAGCTCTTCTGAATGTGATTTGTGGTTGGTTGGAAACTAAAGATGCTAGTGTGATATCTATACTCAATAAGTGCCAATATTTGTGTAAAATATGGTTAATTTGTCTGTGTTGTTGACAGAACCCAGTGATCACTTGTGTGGTCATGGGTTCTTTGTCTTGTTTCTGTGAGAAAAGCAGGTCATTCCTTGTTTTATTTTTGGCTTTCTTGTAGGCTTTCTTGAGAAGACCATTCGAGTATCCCCAAGCCTGAAGTCTGGTCCTCAATGTTGAGGCTTGCTTATAAAAGAGGGCATCACTCGGGCAATTACGTCTCGCCCTAATATATTGTCCAAAAGGGATGGATGCCAGGAATGGTTCAGGATGTAAGCTGGAAACCTCCAAAATGGTGTTAGCCGCTGTAGGCTTCCTAAAGAGCTCAGTCTGAAGAGAGCATCAGAGTGTTTCTTAATTGTCAAATCCAAGAATGTAATGGCAGAAAGATTAAAGATCATGGTAAATTTGAGATTAAATGTATTTCCTAGATTGATGTACTCCAAAAACTCATATCATCAATGTAGCGATACCAGGCTATCGCATGACTGGTATATCTACATGCTGTGCTATCAGAAAACATGAATCTTTTCCACTCCCCCAGGTACAGATTGGCATAAGCTGGGGCACAAGACGTGCCCATAGTGGCGCCCTGTACCTGGAGGTTGTGGGAACCATTGAAAGAGAAATAATTGTGCCTCAAAATGAATTTGTGGGATGTTACAATAAATTCCACCAAGGGAAAGGCATCACTACAGGGGGTCCCCGGGTTACAAACAAGTTAGGGACTGTAGGTTTGTTCTTAAGTTGAATCTGTTTGTAAGTCGGAACGGGTACATTTTTTAAGTGTAGCTCCAGCCAAAAAAATCAATTTTTAAGCTTTTTGGATAACATAGGGAAGGGTTAACACCCCTGTAACATTTGTTTTGCTGTCTGTGCCCATGTTCAGAAGATTTCACCTGACTTTCTGTCCCAATGACAATTGGATTTTGAAAATTTTGGACTGTTGTAGAAACAAGCCTTGGTGATAAAGCATCAGTGGAGACACCTTTTTCCCATATTAACTCTTACAGGAGTGAATTTCCCTTCCTAGGGGTAGATTTCCTCTCACTTCCTGTTGTCTCCTTCCGTTTGTAAGTAGGAGTCGTTTGTAAGTCGGATGTTTGTAACTAGGGGACCCCCTGTAGTTTGTCTTAGTAATGCATGTCGTATGGCAGACAGACCCAGTTCATGTGGAATAGAACTATACAGGGCCTCCTCGTGACAAAAATAGTGTCACCGCCGACGTGGAGGCCATCCAAGATCTGCAAGAGATGAATAGTATCCTTGGTATATGATGGAAGTGCTTTCACCATAGGCTGGAGTTGTCTGTCAATGAATTTACTGCAAATACTGCCAGTATATGGATACTAGGAAAAATGTTAATTTACCTAATGGAAAAAAATTCTAATCCAAACATTTTGTAAACTTCCACAACTCAGGTGTGGTGTACCTACTGCTATGCGAATGTGACTGTTACTATGTAGGGAAAACTAAGCTTGAACTATGGTGAAGAATATATAGACATATCAGCATAAACAAAAAAGATCTTGGCCTACCCCTTGGAAGACATAGTCGTGCGGTACATGGAGATAGCACTCCCAAAGTGCATTTCCTTGTATTGGATCACATCCCTGTTAATCCAAGGGGTGGGGATTCAAATAAATTACTTCTATAAAGTGGAAAAAAATGTAGCAGCGCTAAGTAATATATAAAAAACTAAGTGATTGGTGAAACAATGACATAAATAATCAACGGTGATAATAAAATAAGGTTCATCAAGGTAATATTGTTGAAACCAACAAAATCACAGTATATACATATAGTTTATCAGAAATGAAACTTTTCTTCAGTAAAGAGCTATTCGTGAACAAAATCCATAAACCAGGTGTGAATAGATTATTTAAATAGATAGAGGATGAATCCTCCACCGCAACCAAAGTGTCAGCACAAAATGCGCGCTTACCGCAAGGCAAGCTGTGTAAGCCTGCGGCCAATAACCCGGTCAGGGCCTTTATCCAGGGAAGACAAAGGGGACCAATGCCACAGCAGGATACTAGGGATGTGGTCAGCAGATAGCCCAGATCACCCAGGTCGAAGGTTCAGATAAAGTGGTCAATTTCAGTTGTCGCTCAGATGTTCCCCAGAATAAAAAAACTCACTATAGCGTAATTTTGACGGACCATCATTTTATAAAAAAATAGAGTAACACTTACAATATCAAGGATTAAAAACAGCATAACAGCCGGCCAGCTTGTACGAACGCCTGTCCACTTGGACTGCAACATGCGATGACGTCAGCACGTCAGCTCCTCCAGACGAGCGTTTCATCATATAATGACGTTGTCTGTGCGCCAGCTTTCGTAGCGTTTGTAATGGAGATAGCACATTCGTCACGCTGCAAATTTTTAAATCTTTCAATGCAGCGCATTCTCTTCTTCTTTATAATGCTAGAATTATGACGTTGTTTTTCTGCTAATATTCACACAGAGTTCTGACAAACTGATTTCTTTATTATTTCTTGTGATCTCATGAATAATATTTTTTATTTTTTTGCCAGATCTCCAGAATAATGTTTATAATTTTTGTTTATAGTGATCTCCTTTTTTTTTTAAATCAAGATCTCCTGTTTTTATTTTTTTTCCTAGTGATCTCCATAAAAAATTTTCTCGTTTTGTGTGTCAAGTTACCACAACACCATTATTATCTTGTATTTTTTAACCTCAAAGAGATTGGTTGGTGTTGGTGTCCCTTGTTAATTTGACATTGTATTTTTGAAATGTAGCTGCCTACTCACAAACAAACCGTCCTTTTTTAATTATAACACATAGCCATTGATTTAAGAAAAAAATATACATTTATTAGGGGTCATAACAAAATAAAAAGGAAGGCAACGCTGAATAAACTGGTGGAATTAGCGAAGCCCTTGTATCCCAGGACAGACATCAACTATTTGATAGGCAAAATTGGGAGCCTGAGGAGTCCATTTAATAGGGAGCACAATCCGGTCCAGGACTCCGAGCGATCAGGAACAGCAGCAGGTGACATATATGTCCCCAAGATGTGGTCTTACAACAGCCTGCGTCTTTTTTGCCAGACCAGACCAAACCCAGGCCATCACTCTCTTGCCTTCCTTCCACGCTTCCTTCCACGCTTGCTTCCAGGCTGTAGCTCTGGTGTTGGAGTTGTGGCAGGAGGTGGAGGAGGTGGAGGAGGAGGAGGAGGATGGTCCAACTCACACAGGTGGGTTTTGCTTGTGAGTTCGCCCCTCAACCCTTTATTTAGGGCCATATATATCACTTCCTCACAAAAGAGGAGTTGGCCCACCTCCATTTCCTGCATTTTGTTGGCAGCCATGCAGGCATAGGCCTCAAGAAGACTGGGGGGGTTCTGAAGGCCACAGAAGCCTGCTGAATTAACCTGTTGACTCCTCCATGCTCCTCCCCTTCCTGGGCCTTTTTTGTTGAAGGCAGAGGGGAGGGACCTGGGATTCGGTCAGGCTACTGGGCCTGGCCACCTCCTGGCTGCAACTTACCCCCACCACCTCCTGGCTGCCACTTTCCTTTGCCACCTCCTGGCTGCCACTTTCTACAGCCTCCTGCTGGCTGAGGATTTCCTGTGTATGAAAAAGGGACATAGTTTTAGTTTATTGTTCATCAATCACACACAATTTTTAAAAATATGTTGAACAATGCTATACCTGTTTCAAGCTGGGCTCCTCCACATCTTCTTCCTGGGTGGAAGGCCCAGGTTGGACGTCGGAAGCCTCAGCTGGGGTGGAAGGATGAGTGGAAGGAAGGGTTGAGAGTGATGGCCTGATTTCAGTCTGGTCTGAAAGAAATCGCGGTCTGTCGAAGTACCACAGCCTGGGGACATAAATGTCATCTGCTGCTGCTCCTGATCTCTGAGAATCCTGGACCTTCTTTGCGCTCCCTATTATATGTGCTCCTCAGGCCAGCAATTTTGCACTTCAAATAGTTGATGCCTGCCGTGGGGATCTGTGGCTTCACAAATTCCAGCAATTTATCCAGTGCTGCCTTCATCTTTAGTCGATTTGTACTCTGTACAAATCAATGAATTGGAGGAGGAAATCATGATCGTTGAATTGATCCATTTTATCTGCAAGACACAACACAAAACAAACCCTAATGTCAGGCTAAACTCGCATAATCTTGTCCCAATCTAGGCCTCAATCTATAAGCAGTATAGGCCACTGATGCCCCAAGTTAAAATTGTACCTTCGTTAGAACGAGCGGCGCTTCCGCTACTTCGTCCTCCGCTCACAGATCGTACGTACGACGCACGCGTGTTATGCTTTATATACACTGCGCATGCATGAAACTCGGCCCGCCCCTGACCTTCTTCATAGTATATTCCCCTCCCCTTCTCTTTTGGCGCAGTTGGATAGCACATGGCAGAGAAAGAACAAGTGCATGAAGACAGCAGCAATGACGAAAGCCTGGAGCCACAAACGTCCCGATCCCAGAGGAGATTTAAGGCCTCTAATATGTCCTTTGTAGAGATGGTGGACATCTTGAAGAGGGCCGACTATGATGGGAAGCATGGACCTTAACTAAACCCAAATGTCAGAAAGGCCAAAATCATGGCTAAAGTTGTGAAAAGTCTGCACAGGAATTTTGGGGTACAGCGATCCAAGGATCAAGTATGAAAACGATGGTCAGACCTCAAATTGAGGGAGCAGGATCAGTACAGGAGAATCAAGAGAGTGCCTCAAAAAAGTAAGTATTTGTCATGTGTTCCTATTATTCTTATTACATTTGTGCTGCTCCATGTGCTTTTCTTTACTGTTGTACAGTTTAAAATGGCAAGTTTCAGGTTCGTGGGAACAGTAAATCGTTCGTAGTAAACATCATTCGTTCGCCCACTAATACGATGTTTTTGGCAGATGCAGGTAAACTACATTTATTCATGCCTATTTGGATTAAAAGAAGTTTAGTACATTGTTGTCTAGATGGGTTTGTAACTAGAATGAAATGCAAACGTGATTCAGTGTAAGGAGAGGACACTCAGCAGCTGTTTACACATCTGGACGCAGGAGCACTAGTGTGGGACACCAGAACAAACTTTTTAGGGTGTCCTACACAGGTGCTCCAGTGGATACTAGGGGTGTCTCCATGTTCGAAACTTTACCCTAAAAAGGTAAGTATTCCAGCTTTAAGAAAGGGAAAAAATAATGTCTTCAGCTTGGAACGCTGCCAAAACAAACAATTAAGCGACACTTCCAAGCAATGTTTCATATTCCTATTTCTTGCCTCAAATATCTGTGGGATAAGAATACCTTTTTTTTTATTCACATAGGGGAGAAAAGAATCGGGACATCAGAGGACACCAGGGACCCACAACCTCCCAAAGAAAAGGAAAGCACAAAAATACAACCTCAGAATGTGGAGAAAGGAGAGGTTTATTATGAAGTGGGCGAAATAGTGACCACAACAGGTGAGTGTCTGAGACCACAGCTTCAGGTAATAGATATATGCCTGCATATTTATAATACATGCTTTGTTTTTTGATTTTAGGTCATGTGTGATGTGACATGAGAAGAATCTCATGTCACAAGTGCAAGTGCACACGTCCTCATCAGGGAGATCACTGTGTGCAATCGTGATTTACAGAAGATCAAGGAAGACATCAATGATGTGGAAAAAAAGACTCAAAAACATCATTGATGTTTTAGGCAGAATAAAAAACACACCAAAATTTTTAATTTTTTTTTTAAACTTTTCTAAAAAATGTTGAAAGCCAAGTTTTGAAGATGCACACAGTGTGTCAACTAGGGATGAGCTTCGAGTTCGAGTCAAACCCATGTTCGACTCGAACATCGCCTGTTCGACCATTCGTCGAAATGTGAATGTTATGGGCCGTTCACGCCACATTCGAGTGGCGCGTCACGGCCCATAATTCACTGCGGCATCGCAGTGCATTGCTGGCTGATGATTGGCCAAGCATGCACTATAACCCGCATGCTTGGCCAATCACAGCATTGTCTGTACAGAGAGCTGTAATTGGCCAAAGCCAGGGTGGCTTTGGCCAATTATGGCTCAGGGGGTTTAGTACATGCCCCACACTATATAAGGCCTTGTGTAGTGTTTTGCGGCGGTGGAGAGATAAACAGAGAGACAGTGTCATTTGATTTAAGTTAGATAGAATAGGCAGGCAGGTCAGTTAGCTGCACTTCACTTACAGTGTATTGTATATATATATATATATATATATATATGCATCCTAGGTGTTGTATATACATATATATATATATTCACTTGTAGAGGAGAACCGCACTCTGCTTACGATTTAGTGCCAGCAATCAGGTCTTCCCACCGACCTTGTATATAGAAAAAGAGTCCAAGAGGTTGCTGCACTTAAAAATTTCTTTGCTTTATTTCACAATTTCTTCAGTAGGGATTTACAAAGCAAGTATAATCCAAAATCACAGGCACGGAATGCCTACACAGTTTCAGACACAAGTAGATTCAGATATGGATGGATGGATGGATTACGTCTCGGGCTAGTCAGCTTACGCCCTTCCTAAGATCCATTGAAGCACATCTGAGGGTTTCAATCCAATCATTCATTTAAATACAGGTTAAGTGAAGTACTTCACATATGGAATCAATATGGCTAATTAGTTCAAATCACATACCATTTAACATCTATATATGCATATATTTATCTATAACATGCCATTAAAGCAAGGATAAGCAACAGGTGTCAAATCTCTCATTCTCTTCACTCGCATTATAGAATATTTGGAATACCTATAAAAACGCAGGGAAATGTTGCATTCATGAGTAAATACAAAAACAAAAAAGAAAAACAAAAAAGATATCCCCATCATGAAGTTATTTTATCTGGCTACTTTCATATGCTTATTCCAACAGTTAAACAAATAAATAAAGATCCAAATCAACATTTAAGCCATATGGAGCAATTGTATTCAAAAAATGTATCCAGTATACTTCTCTTTTTCTTAGAATCAATTCACGGTTGCCCCCTCTCCTATTTTTTTCAATACCTTCTAGGACCATATACTTTAGTTGTGATACATTGTGGCCAAATTCCAAAAAGTGTCTCGCCAGCGGTAATTGGGTTAATTTATCTCGTATTGAGTATTTGTGTCTCGCTATCCTATCTTTGATTTTTTGTGTAGTCTCCCCTACATAAACTAAACCGCACGGGCACTTTATGGCATAAATTACATATGAAGATTGGCATGTGTAGTAACCCCGTATGGGGATGTTGAAACCCCTATGTGGATGTGTAAAGTATTTACCTTTAATCATAGAGTTACATTGTATGCATGACAAGCAGGGATACGATCCCAGATTTTTAGGTCCCAGAAAGGTTAGTTTGGCTGCTGCAGCCACAGGTTGATCAGATTTAATCAATCGATCTCGTATCGTTCTACCTTTTCTATAGGAGGACATGGGTGGATTCCAGAATTCCTGTACCATGGGGTAACTGGATCTTAAAAGATTCCAATGTCTTTTGATAATTTGGTTGATTTTGTTGGAGAAGGGATGATACTGCATAATAAAGGGGATTCTCTTGTTTTCTTTTCGGGGTGATCGATTACTATCCGTATTAGGATGATCGATATTAACTAAAGCTTGCGGGTATCTTCTACTAATAAGTTTGTTTTTTATTTCATTAAGTCTCTGATCACGGCACAGCGGGTCACTCACGATCCGCTGCACCCTCATCATCTGACTTTTTGGGATGGATGAAAAAACGTTTGGGGGGTGAAAGCTATTAAAATGTAGCAATTGGTTACGATCTGTGGGTTTCACATATAAGTCGGTAGTAATCTGCCCATTGTTCAATTTAAGAAGAGTATCAAGAAAGGAGATCTCATTTTTACCAATTTCAATGTTGAACTTTAATCCAGGTACTAAATAGTTAATGTATTTATCAAATAAGTATAGGCTTTCCATGTTGCCATCCCATATAGCGAAAATATCGTCCACAAATCTGTACCAACATTGGCAATGTTTTAAAAATAAATCATTGACATAAATAAAGGACGTCTCTATCATATTCATGAATGCGTTCGCATATGGGGGTGCAACATTTGAACCCATCGCTGCTCCGTTCAGTTGCAAAAAATGAGTATCTCTGAAAAGAAAATAGTTCTCTTCAAGAGTAATTTTCAAAAGGTCAAGCAGAAATGAAATCTGTTCGGTTTTATAGATGCCTGATTGGATTAACAATCGCTGACATGCCTCTATTCCTAAATCATGTGGAATGATAGTAAATAAACTAGAGACGTCCCATGATATCAGGATGGAATCTGATGACAAGTTTATATCTTGAATTTTTGACAAAAAGTCAGTAGTATCTCTTATAAATGATTTAGTGTTTAATAGCAATGGTGTCAAACACTTATCCAGGTATTGTGCTAGATGTATATACATATATATATATATATATGTATATATACATATACATACACATATATATATATATATATATATATATATATATATATATATATATATATATATATATATATATATATATATATATATATATATATATATATATATATATATATATATATATACTGTATTCAGTTTAGCTAGATCCGTTCCTGTTATTCTCTTCCTACTGACAGGCAGGCAGGTGTTTTTGCAGTATTTACAGCTACCTAAAGAACATTACTGGTGTTCTTCTGATCCTATTAGTACCACAGGCAGGCAGCTACAGTATTTACAGTTAGTGTACTGCGTCCTCTGCACAGAGTGCACCTAAAGCTACCTGAAGACAATTGCTGTTGTTCTGATCCTATTAATACCACAGGCAGGCAGCTGCAGTATTTACAGTTAGTGTAGTGCGTCCTCTGCACAGTGTGCACCTAAAGCTACCTGAAGAAAATTGGTGGTGTTCTTCTGATCCTATTAGTACCACAGGCAGGCAACTGCAGTATTTACAGTTAATGTACTGTGTCCTCTGCACAGTGTGCACCTAAAGCTACCTGAAGACAATTGCTGTTGTTCTGATCCTATTAATACCACAGGCAGGCAGCTGCAGTATTTACAGTTAGTGTACTGTGTTCTCTGCACAGTGTTCACCTAAAGCTCATTCCTGCGCTCCAACTATAGTATCTGTGAGGGGTTGCAGTGTTGTGGCACCAGCACCAGTGCCCAAGGACCCATTTTTCAGCCCCCGTTTAACAGGGGCGTGTAATTACAATTTTTGATGCAATACTGTGCAGCAGGGCTCATCCCTGCGCTCCAACTAGAGTATCTGTGAGGGGTTGCAGTGTTGTGGCACCAGCACCAGTGCCCAAGCCCAAATTTTCAGCCCCTGTTTAACAGGGGCGTATAATTACAATTTTTGATGCAATACTTTGCAGCAGGGCTTATTCCTGTGCTCCAACTATAGCATCTGTGAGGGGTTGCAGTGTTGTGGCACCAGTGCCAAAGGTCCAATTTTTCTGCCCCTGTTCAACAGGGACATTTAATTACAATTCTTGATCTAATGTTTCACAGCAGGGCCTATTCCTGCACCCACCAAGAGTAACTGTGAGGGCTTACAGTGTTGTGGCACAACCACCACCACCACCAAAGGCCCAATTTTTCTGCCCCTGTTCAACAGGTGCATGTAATTACAATTCTTGATATAATATTTCACAGCAGGGCCCATTCCAGCGCCCACCAAGAGTAACTGTGAGGACTTACAGTGTTGTGGCACCAGCACCAGCATCACCACCACCACCACCACCACCACCACCAAAGGCCCAATATTTCTACCAATGTTCAACAATGGCATGTAATTACAATTCTTGATCTAATATTTCACAGCAGGGCCTGTTCCTGCGCTCACCAAGAGTAACTGTGAGGGCTTACAGTGTTGTGGCAACACTAACACCTAAGGCCCCAATTTCTGCAGAGTATATAGGGCAGGCCCCTACTTTCAAACATCCAACTTACAAATGACTCCTACTTGCAAACAGAAGGAGACAACAGGAAGTGAAATGAAATCTATCCCCAAAGGGGCCTGGTCTCACTGATTTTCATCCATAATGCCGGGACCCAACATTACATTAAAGCAGTTGTAAATTACTTTTATTCCTTTAAAAATGTCATTTTGTGCAGGACTGTTCTAAGCACAGGAAACCCGCGCCACTTTCCAGGCATACTATAGACACCCCCTAGGTACGATATTTAAAGGAGTATTTCACTTTTTTTTTCACTTTAAGCATCATTACAATCACTGCTCCCGAAAAAACGGTCATTTTTAAAACTTTTTTTGCATTGATACATGTCCCCTGGGGCAGGACCCAGGTCCCCAAACCCTTTTTAGGACAATAACTTGCATATTAGCCTTTAAAATTAGCACTTTTGATTTTGAATGTTCGAGTCCCATAGACTTTAATGGGGTTCTAAAGTTCGCGCAAACTTTCGGTCTGTTCGCAGGTTCTGGTGTGAACATAACCGGGGGGTTTTCGGCTCATCCCTAGTGTCAACATGTGCTATCTGCCACCATGGGATATCAAGGTACATGTTTTGTGGGTGCAACCCCTTCCTCGCAATGAAAGTAGCTGAGAGAAAGGGGTTGCACCCCCGAAATACGTCCATTGATCCCCCATGATGGGAGCTAGCACATGTTAACAATAGGCAGGAGAGAAATCCCCATTTTGACTCCCAATTTGTGTGCATCTTCAAAATGTGGCTTTCACCCCATCTGATGAAGGCAAGATCAACACAGTTTGGACATACTGATGTCTGATATTGCCTTCAATTTATCAAAGTTGAACTTTGTAAGTTCCTGAGTTGTGTATTGTTTTATGTTTTTAAAAACATGCCTGTTTACCACAAAAAAGGATATTTCTACTGTCCAAAAAAAAATGTTATTCCAAAAATATGTTCATTTGTTCAAAAACCCTTTTCTAAATGCACATGTAAATGTGCACAGAGTAAAAATGTTTCTACTCAACAATGTGTGGCTTCTTCTTTCAATGCTCAATAGCAGTTTTTTGCTTAAGTTGGTGTTTACAGTGACAATGGGGGTTATTTCCTAAAGGCAAATCCACTTTGCACTACAAGTGCACTTTCAGTGCAGTTTCAGTGCACTTTCAAGTGCACTTTTGCAGTGCTCTTGTAGTGAAAAGTGGATTTTCCTTTAGTAAATAACACCCACAGTGCTTTATAATTTGCATCAATCAGGCCATTTTCGTCACTCCAAAAAATTAATTCAGGGTGCTGAAAATGATGAATATTTTTATCATTAATGCATTACGTACATTAACAACAAAACCAAGGTGTGTGTGTAGCAGAACCACAACATAATAGTTAGCCAAAGAAGAGATTGTCACCTTATGTATCCAAGAAATTAAGTTTGCACTATTGAAGAAAATGGCCTAAAAAAAGCCCATTGGAGAACCTAGGAGACAGCTAAAAGAAACACAAGCAGTAAATCAAAGGAAATATTTTTCAGTTTAAAATAAAAATTTATTTAAAAAATACATTTATTTAAATACATATAATGTGATGTTAAAGGAGAAGACGTAGTCCTTCTGCAGGACCTGAATGATGGCAGAACAGGTCTCTGGAATAATGATCCCCAGAGCCTAGGGGGGAGATGCTTTTCGAGAACTTGATGTCCTGCAGACTTCTCCCTGTTGCCAAGTACCGCAAGGTGGCAACGAGCCTCTGCTCGGGAGTGATGGCTTGCCGCATGCAGGTGTCCTGCTTAGTAATATAAGGGGACAGCAAAGCCAACAGACGGTGAAAAACGGGGTCCGTCTTTCGGAGATAATTCCTGAAATCATCAGGATTATTCTCACGGATCTCCCGCAACAAAGGCATATGCGAGAATTGGTCACGCTGGAGCAACCACTTCTTGGTCCATGAACTCCTCCTCGCCCTGTTCATGGACTGGGCTTGGGTTAAAGTAAGAACCCCAACACCAAGCCCCTACACAACACAAACTCTATGATGAGTACGTACCCGCAACATAGCTTCAAAACGGTCGGCTGGTCAGAACGAACGAACAGAATGCACTGAAAATCAGAAAGGCCTGAGAAGAGCGAGCTGAAATTCAGAAACGAGTGGACAAGAACGCACTAAAAATTAAATACGTAATATAAAAATCCGCGCTGAAAACCAGATACAAACTGACTACACGCACTGAAAACCAGACGCACAAACCCACAAGCACAAACTGAAGAGCAGCAACGTTCTGAAAAGCACGAGACAGAAAATTGCGAATCATCTCTCACCAAACTTCTACTAACATGAGATAAACACGAGATTAGCAGAAGGAGTCCAAAGGGTGGAGCACTGGCTATTGAACTTCCTCTTTATAGTGCCGTCGTACGTGTTGTATGTCAACACGTTCTTGACGATCGGAATTTCCGACAACATTTGTGCGACAGTGTGTATGCAAGACAAGCTTGAGCCAACATCCGTCGGAAATAATTCCCAGGATTTCATTGTCGGAGATGAGCTTGTCACTGGCCACCAGGGGTTGTGCTTCCCGTGGATTAATAGTGCACTACCCAGGTTTTCACATCCTCATATGCCTTTGGGCTGCAGATTCTATCTCCAGGGCGCACGGGGGTCTCATGTTCGGACACTGGTTGTGTCTGTACTTGGGACATCCCTGCCCATTGGAGCCTCTCTTTATGACAGGTTGCTTCTTGCTTGGGCTTCACTGTGAGGCGCAGAACGGAGGGTTACTGTGCGCGTCGGTTGCGCAGTGACTCACACTATGCGCCAAGGGACATCATGACAGATCGGGGCTGCTATTGGTTGGGCACCTCGATCTGTCCACTGACCACCAGCTGATCTCGCTTGCACTAATTGCAATTGATTTCAGCAAGCCCTACCAGGGGTATATTAATACCCCAGACATCCATAGTGATGCCATGGAGGTGATAGGATGACACATTATATGGGATGCAAGGCAGAGGTATGTGAGCAGCACAACATTTTTTTTATTTCTCAAACTGAAACATACTTCCTTACTACTCTACTGCTTCACTCGACTCTGCATAGCTATGGTTGGGGTGAAGGTCCCACCACAATCATGCCTATGGCATTCATATCCCTATCAATCTGCATCCTTTTTAATATATTGTAAGTACCTTTCTTTCTTATACCCCTTTTTTGTTTGTTTCTCTCTCTTTTACACACATACAGAGAACCATATACAGCAATCTACTTCAGCATATATTGAGACCTCATCTGTTTCTGGGTCAGGATCTTGGCAGGAGTTTTTACTCCACACGCCTGAAGTTTTTGCAATTGGGACGGTCAATTCCTCTCTGCTCTCTCGCCCTCCTGTGCATGCTCATCTTTTTCCATCTGGTATATATTTCTGAGGTCTTGGCTTTGCATTCACTTTGTGGGAATCCAGCTTTGGCCTCCTGGTTGCTTTTATCAGTGATTTGTTCATCTTTGTAAGTATAGTCTGTTTTGCTGTTATGTTGATATCAAATGTGATTAGAGGTGCATGTCAGTTTTGACTATAAAGCACTCTCTTTTCTTGTGCAATCATTATAGATAGAACTGTTATACCAATTTATTATCCTACTAAATGTATTATTATATCTACATTCTAGAATACTCATGATTTTCTATATAAAAATGACATAAGCCTCCGAAGAAGGAATAAAAGTTCCGAAACATGTTAAGCATCATTTGCAGTATGTGCTCTCGCTAGCCCAACTACAGGACAGTTCCATACCAATGTTTACCTGAGTATATTTGTTATCTGTTACACACATTTTTTATGTAACTGTACTTTTCTTGCTATTTGCAATTTTATTGTATGTTTATAATAAAATACCTTGTTTTACTACATTACCTGGTCTGTCTATAAAATCCAAAGGGGTATTACCATGCCTTTCAGCCCTAGGTTTTCATTATTTTTGTCTTTTATTGGATCAGACTGACCAGGAGTTTATTTTTTATTTTATTTTTTTAAACCAAATTTGGATAAGACTGTATCTAGATACGTCCAGAGGACACTATCAAATGCTTTGTTTATATCTAAACTCAAAAGCAATACTGAGTTTGAGTTCATATGGGCATCCTGCAAGATATTAGTGGCTAAACGTATATTATCTGTGATCTGCCTCGATGGGATAAATCCGGTTTGATCGGACGATATCAAAGTTATAATAACTTTGGCCAGTCTGTCAGCCAGGATCCTCCCGAATATTTTAAGATCATTATTTATAACCGAAATGGGGCGAAAATTTTGCGGGAGGGTATGATCTTTGCCGGGTTTGGGAATAAGGGACATGTTGGCTAGCAGCATTTCTTCAGGGAAACATTGTCCTTTGAGTATTTGATTATACATATTAGTAAGTGTGGGGAGTAGGGATTCAGCAATTTTTTTGTAATAAACAGGAGAGAAGCCATCAGGGCCTGGGGCTTTGGAGGGTTTAAGAGAGGAGATAATAGAGGCAACTTCCTCTGATGAGCAGGGGGCATTTAGGATATCCAATTGCTCCTCCGAAAGTCGAGGAAGCGAGAGGGTATCCAGCCAGGACTGCATGGGGGGAGGGTGTGAAGGGTCTGGGCCAGAAAAAAGTTTTTGATAGAAGGTGGAGAAAATCTGCAGAACATGTTTTGGATGAGAGGTTAGGTTGCCGTGGCCATCCTTTAATTTGTAAAGGTGGGTCGGTTGGGTAGACTGTTTAAGCTTTCGCGCAAACATCGTGGAAGCAGAGTTACTGTATAGGAGGAAGCGAGCTTTAGACCATCTAAGAGATTTCTCGATGTGATCTGACAGTATATCATCTAGGGCTCTCCTTTTTTCGGTGATTTGGAGGAGCAACTCCTGTGTAGGGGTCTGAGTGTGTCTATGATATAGTTGTTCTAATTCTAAGGTGAGTTTGTGGGTGTCCTGTTGTTTTTGTCGTTTTTGGGTCGTGGAAATCTCTATCAGATGGCCCCTCATCACAGCCTTATGGGCTGCCCATAGAGAGATAGGAGAAATGTTCTCTACATTATTAAGCCTAAAATATTCTTTAAGACATTCCACCAACTGAGCCATAATCACAGGATCAGTGAGTAATGTGTCATTAAGGCGCCAGGACCTGGCTATATGTGGGAGGCCTAAACATGAGATATGGGTGGATACAAGGTGATGGTCCGACCAGGGGCAAACATGTATGTTGGCTGTAGTAGAGTTCACTGTCAGAGAGGGGGTGCCAAAAAAATAGTCTAGGCGGGAGTAACTGTCGTGAGGGTGGGAATAGAACGTATATTCCCTAGAGCCGACATTGTGGGCTCTCCAAATATCTATGAGTTGAGAGGATTTCAGGGAATGTTGAAGGGATTTGGGAAAGGCCTTAGATGTTGGGCATGTTCGGCTTTTATCAAGTCCTGAGTGGGCTACTAAATTAAAGTCCCCTCCAATTAACATATGGGGGGAGTGGAACCTATCTAGGGTTTGAAAGAATTCTTTAAAGAATGTTGCCTGTGAGGCGTTTGGGGCATACACTGAGGCCATAGTTAGAAGTTTGTTTTTGATGGTACCCTGAACTATCACGAAACGACTGTTGGGATCTTTATAAATCTTTTGAGCCTGAAACATCACTGAGTTTTTGATAAAGATGGCCGCCCCTCTAGACCTGGACCCATGGGTGGTAAAATAGATGGACTGATGGCCAAAAGTTATCTAATAGAAACAATGCTCATGTCACTGCACCTCACCGTGTTAACACTAAATCTAAGATGTCAAAGTCCTCTTCAGTGTCGTCTACCATCCATCAATCTGTGCCGACCCAGTTGAATGGACGAAGACAACAAAAACATTGTCATCATGGTAATATTTCCAATAACGACGTTTCAGATATGGAGAGCTCACCATCCTCACACACTAGAGATTACTCCAATAATTCACAGAAACACCAATCTTCTCGTGCTAACACTAGAGCATCACAGCACTCTAGGCGAAATATTGTGATACAGAATAACACAGACTATGTCGACATGTGCAACGACACATTGAACAATCCTGAGTGGTACAGGTGTATACCGAGATCTCTGATCGACGGCTTTGTGAAAGAATTCTACATACTTGTCGATCAGGCCTATTACCACAACATCATTGACAAAAATACTTGGAAGTACGTTAGATCTGGCTTCCCCCATGAGGCCACTTTCTACGAGCGTCCAAAAATACATAAGAACATCAAAAGCCACCGGGTAGACCTATTGTGTCCGGTACGGGAAGCCTGATGGACAGTCTCAGTAAATTCATTTTCAGACAACTCCAGCCTATGGTGGAAGCACTTCTATCATATACCAAAGATACCATTCATCTCTTGCAGATCTTGGATGGCCTCCACATCAGCGGTGACACTATTTTGGTCGTGATCAACGTGGAGGCCCTGTATAGTTCTATTCCACATGAACTGGGTCTGTCTGCCATACGACATGCATTACTATGACAAAATAGTGATGACTCTCCCTTGGTGGAATTTATTGTAGCATCCCTCAAATTCATTTTGAAGCAGAATTATTTCTCTTTCAATGGTTCTTACTACCTCCAGGTACAAGGCGTCGCCATGTGCACATGTTGTGCCCCGACTTATGCCAATCTGTACTTGGGGGAGTGGGAAAGATTCATGTTTTCTGATGGCACAGCATGTAGATATACCAGTCATGTGATAGCCTGATATCGCTACATTGATGATATCATGATTTTATGGGATCACACTCCTTGAGGAGTTTTTGGAGTACATCAATCAAGGAAATACATTTAACCTCAAATTTACCATGACCTATAATCTATCTGCCATTACATTCTTGGATTTGACAATTAAGAAACACGCTGACGGCTCTCTTCACACTGAGCTGTTTAGGAAGCCTACAGTGGGTAACACCATTTTGGAGGTCTCCAGCTTCCATCCTGAACCATTACTGGCATCCATCCCTTTTGGACGATATATTAGAGCGAGACGTAATTGCTCGAGTGATGCCCTCTTTGATAAGGAAGCCTCAACATTGAGGACCAGACTTCAGGCTAGGGGATACTCGAATGGTATCCTCAAGAAAGCCTACAAGAAAGCCAAAAAATAAAACAAGGAATGATCTGCTTTTCTCACAGAAACAAGACAAAGAACCCATGACCACACGAGTGATCACTGGGTTCTGTCAACAACACAGACAAATTAACCATATTTTACACAAATATTGGCATTTATTGAGTATGGATACCACACTAGCATCTTTAGTTTCCGACCAACCACAAATCACATTCAGAAGAGCTCCTTGCCTGCGGGATAAACTTGTTCACAGTGAAAAGGAAACACGATCATACAAATCTAACAGGGATGTTTATATGTGGAAACTGCAACTACTGCCAGTATATGGATATTAGGAAAAATGTTAATTCACCTAACGGAGAAAATTTCAAATACAAACATTTTGTAAATTGCCGCACTGCAGGTGTGGTGTACCTACTGCTATGAGAATGTGGCTGTTACTATATAGGGAAAACTAAGCTTGAACTATGGCGAAGAATATATAGACATATTGTCAGCATAAACAAAAAAGATCTTGGCCTACCCCTTGGAAGACATAGATGTGTGGTATATGGAGATCGCACTCCCAAAGTGCGTTTCCTTGTATTGGATCACATCCCTGTTAATCCAAGGGGTGAGGATTCAAATAAATTATTTCTACAAAGTGAATTGAGGTGGATTTTCCACCTCAAGGCCCCCTCACCACCTGGCCTCAACGAGGCCTTTAATTGTAAACAATTTCTCTGGACTCGCAATTAATTGAGAATAATCTGTACTCTAGCCAATAGACCTCTTTACAGAACCCCTTCCGCAACAGGTAGATCTAATAAGAGTGGTAAGCCAAATGAGATATTTGGGGGTCAATATAACAAGAGACCCGGGGCAGTACATAACGGGAAATGTAGTCACACTTATGATAAAATTAAAACAGAAAAGTTGGGTGTGGGGCCGCCTCCCTCTCTCGGTTGCCGGTCGGTGCAATTTAATTAAGATGGTATGGATGCCGCAAATTCTATACGTAACACACAACTCCCCAATATGGATCCCAAAACACTGGTTCAAAAAATTGAACAGTGTGTTTAGAGAGTTAATTTTGAAAAATGGGGAGGCAAGGATTCGCTTACAGGTACTGCGGCGATCGAGGGAGGCTTGGGGCTTGGCATTACTAGACCCATGGTGTTATTTTCTTGCGGCACAAATGCAGTATATGAGAGGTAGTAATATGCCAGAAGAAAGGGGAATAGGAAGTAATATACTCATCAACGACATTGGTCATGATACGGTAGTAGAAGCGATTGAGGCAAATTCTTTTGGCTCCACTTGTCCCACAGCCCAGTTAATGGTCAGAAGTTGGGATACCGTTAAGGCCATGTTAGGTTATGCCGGTTTCTCTGAGTTCTCTCCGATATGGAACAATAAAAATCTAAAAGAGCTCAATGTGATGGGGAAAATAGAGGAATAGGATAGGAGGGGCATCCACTGCTTGGCACAGTTGTACAGGGCAGGTAGGTTGAAATCATTTCAGGAGATAAGGGAGGAGTATGCGGTTCCTAACCGACTATTTTATAGTTATCTGCAAGTCAGGCATGCCCTAGACACACAGTTTAGAGGGAAGGAGCCAGAGTGGAGTGAAATGCCCTTGCTTAGGAAACTGGTGAATTTTAGTACTTCTAAAGGATTAATTTCCGATATGTATGGGAGTATAAGTACAGCGGGTCAGGAGGGAGTGGCGGAGGAATAGTGGTTGGTTTTATTTATGTATGTTTTCTGCCACTTTTTTTATATATTATGTAAACAGTGTTGCTTTGTGGACAAATATATATTCCAAATAAAAAGTATTGATTTAAAAAAAATTTAAAACATATCTGGAGGGATTCCAGTCAGGTTTCTGCGAACTGGACCTATAGATGTGTTTTTTTTGTGGCTTGTGATCATATGCCTGCATATTTACTAATATGCATGTGTGATGTCCAGGGATATATTCTCATTTTATATTCCATTTCATCTATCTTTATATGCAAATTATTCTAATTGGTACTGTGTTGCCTGATATATTTTGTTTCTGTGGTACAAAACAATGAAATTATATCCTAAGTACAATACCATATACAATCTTGTTTACTGTCCTGTTTAGTGTCTTACATGTATCTTTTATGTCCCAGATTAGGATTTGTATAGTAAGATGTTGTGAGATGAGCTTGACACTGATGTCCACCAGGGGTTGTGCTTCCTGTGGATTGATAGTACACTACCCAGGTTTCCACATCCTCATATGCCTTTGGGCTGCAGATTCTATCTCCAGGATTGGAGGTGCGGATTGGGGGCCATACCCCACTGCCCGGCGTGCGGGGAATCCCATGTTCGGACACTGGTTGTGTCTGTACTTGGGACATCCCTGCCCATTGGAGCCTGTCTTTATGACAGGTTCCTTCCTGCATGCGCTTCACTGTGAGGTGCAGAATGGAGGGTAACTGTGCGTGTTGGTGGCGCGATGATGCGGGACGCGACCCCGCCCCTTGGGGCGGGCTTACGACGCGTGTCATCACGCCAAGAGACTTTGTGTGGATTGGGGCTGATATTGGTTGGGCGCCTTGATCTGTCCACTGACCACCAGCTGATCTCGCTTGCATTAAGTGCAATTGATCAGCAAGCCCCACCAGGGGTATATTAATACACACCCCAGACATCCATAGTGATGCAATGGAGGTGATAGAATGACACATTATATGGGATGCAAGGCAGAGGTATGTGAGCAGCACAAAACGTTTTTTTATTTCTCAAACTGAAACATACTTCCTTACTACTCTACTGCTTCACTCAACTCTGCATAGCTATGCTTGGGGTGAAGGTCCCACCACAATCATGCCTATGGCGTTCATATCCCTATCAATCTGCATCCTTTTTAATATCTTATAAGTACCTTTCCTTCTTATACCTCTTTTTTGTTTGTTTCTCTCTCTTTTACACACATACAGAGAACCATATACAGCAATCTACTACAGCATATATCGAGACCTCATCTGTTTCTGGGTCAGGATCTTGGCAGGAGTTTTTACTCCACACGCCTAAAGTCCTTGCAGTTGGGATGGTCACCGCCTGTCTGCTCTCTCGCCCTCATGTGCATGCTCATCTTTTTCCATCTGGTAAATATTTCTGAGGCCTTGGCTTTGCGTTCACTAGTCTCTTTTGCTGTTATGTTGATATCAAATGTGATTAGAGGTAAACATGTGCACACTGAAATATTTCGTTTCGGAATTTCGTTTTCGTCCGAAAAATAAATTTATTTAGTTACTCCCGAAATTCGTTTTTATTTATTTCGTTTTTCGTTAAAAATTGCATTCGTCCGAAAATCCAAATTAACCACTTGCTTACCGGGCACTTAAACCTCCCTCCTATCCAGACCAATTTTCAGCTTTCAGCGCTGACGCACTTTGAATGACAATTGCGCGGTCATACAACACTGTACCCAAATGAAATTTTTACCATTTTTTCACCACAAATAGAGCTTTCTTTTGGTGGTATTTGATCACCTCTGCAGTTTTTACTTTTTGTTAAAAAAATGTAAAAAACTGAATTTTTAAAAAAAAAAATTGTTATTTTTTTATATTTTGTTATAAAAAATTTTAAACGGGTAATTTTTCTCCTTTATTGATGTACGCTGATTAGGCGGCAGTGATGGGCACTGATAGGCGGCAGTGATGGGCACTGATGGGTGGCAGTGATAGGCACTGATGGGTGGCAGTGATGGGCAGCACTGCCGGGTGGCACTGATTGGCACTACAGGTGGGCATTGATAGGTGAATGAATGAATGAATGAATGATTTGTAAAGCGCTGCAAATGCGAACTGAATCGCCTCAAGGCGCTAGATGTATTCTCTGTAGTCAGCTTCTAGAAAAGGAAGGTCTTTAGTTTTTTCCTGAAGGCCTGGTGGTTTTCTTCCATGCGGATGTTGGTTGGAAGAGCATTCCATAGTCGAGGTCCTTGGACTGCGAATCTTCGTTCTCCCTTTGATTTGTAGCGGTATTTGGGAATGATGAGAAGGTATTGGTTAGCTGATCGAAGACTGCGATTCGGTGTGTAGTATTTTATTTTTTCCCGGAGATATAGCTGAGCGTTTCCTTGTATGCATTTGTGGGTGAGGCAGAGGGTCTTGAATGTGATCCGATTCTTCACAGTTAGCCAATGTAGGCTCTTTAGGGATGGGGAGATGGATTCTCAGGGCTTTTTTCCTGTTAACAGTCTTGCCGCCGTGTTTTGGATGAGTTGCAAGCGCGCAAGCTGATATTGTGGTAGTCCTACGTAGAGCGAGTTTGCGTAGTCGAGTCGGGAATTGATGATTGTTCCTACAACTGCCGTTTTGTCCTCTTCTGGGATGAAGGGGATGAGTCTGCGAAGCAGGCGAAGGAGATGGTGGGATCCGCTCACCACTGATCCTATTTGTGCATCCATTGTCATTCCTGAGTCAAAGATGACTCCGAGACTCTTGGCTTTGGTGCTAGGTGGCACTTGTGGGCATTGATAGGTGGCACTTGTTGGCACTGTTAGGTGGCACTGTGGGCACTGTTAGGTGGCACTGTGGGCACTATTAGGTGGCACTGTGGGCAGTGTTAGTTGGCACTTTTAATGTGGCACTGATGAGGCAGATGTGCCTCTTCCACTTGGGGACCGATGTCCCTCACATCCTAGCCGGTGATCAGCTTTTTTTTCTACTCACGCTGTCAGCGTGAGTAAAAAAAAAAATGATTACCGATCTTTTGTTTACATCATGTGATCAGCTGTCATTGGCTGACAGCTGATCACATGGTAAGGGGCCGGGACCAGCCCCTTACTCGGATCGGTGATCAGCCGAGTCTCAGTGACTCGGTGATCACAGCGCGCCCGGCGCGCGCCCTGCAGGGCGCGCGCAGGGAGCGTGCACAGGGGAGACCGTCATATGACGGCCTCCCGGGAATGCAGGTCCGCGCTGTGGCCGTCATTCGGCCATAGCGTGGATGCCAGGAGGTTAAGGTCGAATCTGTCATTGAAGGCTTATGGTGTCTGTTGAATGTTCAAAGAAGATTCGACGGAGCAGCTAAACTGTACGACGCCATATAGTTTACCTGCTCCGTCTAATCTTCTTAGAACTTTCAACAGACACCATAAGTCAAAGTACGTGTGTAGCTATTTTACTGCTCCTCCTCTTTGGTTACAATCAGCCAATAACAGTCATCATCATCATTATTTTTATTTATCTTTTCTCCCCTACGTCAAATCTTTTCTCCCCTACGTCGAATCTTTCTCCCTTACGTCAAATCTTTCTCCCCTACGTCGAATCTTTTCTCTCTATGTAGAATAATCTTGGACTAATAGAGTTAAGGTTAGGCACATTCGACCACAGGTTTGATGGACACAGATTGTTATTGTCATCATCATGTCGAATCTCCTATCTATATCGAACTGTTGTAGCAACCAAAACGAAAATAAAGCATTTATTTATGTCGGATCTTTCATTTTTCGGATTCTGCACTTTCGTTATCGTTTGTTAAAACGATAACGAAAATACCTGAAATTCGGACGAAAGTGCATTTGGACGAAAATGAATGCACATGTCTAATTAGAGGAGCATGTCTGGTTTTTTTTTTTTTTTTTTTTTTTTTTTCTTTTTTCTTTTTTTTTCTTTTTTTTTTTTCTTTCTTTTTCTTTTTTTTTTTTTCTTTCTTTTTTTTTTTTTCTTCAAAAAGATTTTATTTGATTTTCATAGAGTACAGTTAATAATGCAGTCTTGTGTACAGTCTTGTTTTGTGGCATAAACAGAAGCAAGTAATAGAAAACCTACTTGGTTACAAACTTGGTGTTTACAGTAAGAGAGGATTTCCAATGTATGTACCCATGCGGGTTACTGCGTGGCATGTTTACCAGATCATAGCAATGCAATAAATGGTAACAAATAGTGGAAACCTGGATGGATCTGTTAGTAACCCTGAATACATGGCATTTTAGAACCTGAAAAAAAAAAAAAAAAAAAAAAAAAAAAAAAAAAACACAGAGAAAATAATACTAAGAGAGAAAATAACGAAAACAGGGGGGGGGGGGTGGGTAGATGGGGGGGGGGAGGGGGAAGAGGGGGGGGGAGCCCTATATAGATTGATAAAATTGATATAGTATGATGTAATGTCGTATAATTATTGTCCAGCATTAATAGTTATTTCTGTTTGAAGTATATAATTATTTATAATCATTTATGTAGACCCACTGACGTTGACGTTGGGACTGGCGTTAGGTTGGCTGGAGTCAGAGAAAGGAGTGTGATTTCGATTGTAGTCTTGAGTTGGCATCGGGAGGACGGAATCGAAATAGGAAAAGGAAGATGAGCTGATGTTTGAAATCTCTTCTTTTGAAAGAGATGCATGCATAAAGGCTTGCCATTTGGAGTAGAAGTGATCTAAGGATTTTTTTTGTTTGAAGTCCGTGTTTAGGCGGTCTTTGAGTAAAAGTTGCATGAGGTCCCGTTTGACTTGAGTGATATTGGGGCTTACAGGTGTAATCCAGTTTTTTAAGATGGTTCTTCGTGCAGTTAATAGGCAAGTCAAGGACCACCCTTTGTGTGATGTGGTGTCCTTCGGGAGCTTTGTAGAGCCGACCTTGGTGACGGTCGTTTTGGACCATGGCAGTAGGATTGGGTCCCAGTAGCCAAAGATAAGAACCAGAGGATCCTTGGGTAGTTTAGTTAGAGTCACTTTAAATATGTAGGCTAAAACTTGGTCCCAGAAAGTGGATATGTAGGAGCAGTACCAGTATCGATGAGCTAAGGATGGTTTCTGGTGTTTACAGAGGGGGCAGATGGCTTTGTTCTTGTCCGTTTTGGAAGATAAGAAAGGTATATGTGCCCTGTGGGCTATTTTCAGTTGTGTTTCTCTCCATATTTCATTTGGTGTAATCTTTTGGACTGCGTTAAGCCCTTGTAAGATTTTTTCTACTAGATTTGGATCAGGGAAGTCTTTATTCCAGTTTTTAATTGACGATGACGAGAGAGGTGGGGAGGATTTGTTGAGGAGTGGTTTGTATATGTCCGAGATTTTGTATGTGTTACTCTTTATCATTTGATCCGTAACATTTGTTTGGAACCTTTTGTCGTCTTGATTGCACGCCTCCCTTAAGAAACTGATACATTGCCTATAGTAGAAGTTGTGAGTGGAGGGTAGAGAGAAGGTTTTCGCGATGTTAGCGAAGGGTAGTGGTTGACCCGTCTGGGTGTTGCAGAGCTGAGAGAATTTAGTAAGGCCTTTCTGTTCCCATGTTTTGAATGGTTTGTGTTCTAGACACGGCGGAAATGCCGGATTTCCTTGAATCGGGAGGTGTATTGACAGAAAAGGGGATACCTTTAGTATTTTCCGTGATTCTCTCCACGCTACTGCTGTGTCTCTTAATAGGAGATTATGTTGGTGGGGAGAGGGGATTGACTTCCATCTGCAGTGTAAGAGGGCTACAAGTGAGTAGGGATGGGCCATGTGGGATTCCAAAGAGAAATTTGAGTATCGAGAGGACTGGGTTATCCAGTCTAGACTTGTTCTTAACAAACATGCAAGGTTATACATTCTGACATGCGGGAGACTGATGCCCCCTTCGCGCCTGGGAAGATAGAGTTTTTTCAAAGCTATACGTGGTCGTTTGTTCTGCCATAAGAATTTAGATATAGCGTTATTAAGTGAGGTCACATCTTTATGATGGAGAAGTAGTGGGATGGTTTGCATGGGGTAAAGTAGTCTGGCAAAACTGACCATTTTTATTAAATGACATCTTCCCAGACGCGAAAGGGGCAGATCCATCCAGGTATTTAATTCCTGAGTTATTTTTGACACCAAAGGAGGGTAATTGAGGTGGTATAGCGAAGAAGGGAGTTTTCCTATTTTTATTCCTAAGTATGTAATGTGGGATTTAGCAACGGGGAAAATTGAATGTTGGGTCCATTTAGGTGCGGAGTGGGAGCCGATGGGAAGAATTTCGCTTTTGGTGTAATTAATACGGAGACCCGAGCACAAGCGAAATTCATCGAATACATTTTTTATGGTTAGCATATCAGACGAAGGGTTGGCTGAAAATATAAGGACGTCATCTGCAAAAAGTGAGGTACGTAGGTCGTGTGGGCCTATCTTTAAGCCATGTAGGGGGGCTACTGATGTTAGATATCTGGAAAGTGGTTCTAGTGCTATATTGAAGAGGAGTGGCGATAGGGGGCAGCCCTGGCGTGTGCCCTTATGGAGGCGAAATTCTTCTGATAGGAGACCTGCCGCCACTAACCTTGCTGTCGGAGCTGTGTACATGGCGGTAATAAGGTGGTGGAAGGGGCCAGAAAATCCTATTGCCTTCATTGTCATGGATAACCAGTCAAAACTGACGTTATCAAACGCTTTTTCTGCGTCTAGCGTAATAATGGCATGATCCGTGTTTGGGTGATGTATTGCGTGTTCTAGGGCCAGCATAACTTTGCGGATGTTAAGGGTGGCTGTACGTCCTTTAATAAAACCTGACTGGGCGGGGTGAATTAGAGAAGGCATGATGTCTGCTAGTCTGGTGGCTACAATTTTTGAGAGGATTTTGACATCAAGGTTGAGAAGTGATATGGGCCTGTATGATCCTGGTTCTTGCGGGTCTTTTCCCTTTTTTGCCAGTAGTTTTATAATGGCTTGGTTCCCCGAATGAAGGTATGAACCCCCTGACCATATATGTTGATATACTTGGAGGAGAGTAGGTTCTAATAGGGGTTGTAGGGTCTTGTAGAATTCGCTGGTGAGGCCATCCGGGCCTGGGGCTTTAGACAAGGTTAAGTTGCGGATAGTTGCCGATATTTCGGGGAGAGTGATAGGTGCGTTTAGGGTTTCTAGTTGTGTTGGGGAGATTTTGGGAAGGGTTATTTTTTCTAGAAAAGCGCGTGCTGTTTGTGGATCTATCGGGTCTGAGGCATAAAGGGAGGAGTAGAATTGTTGCATGACTTTGTTAATTGGGAGTGGAGTGGCATGGAGGGTACCCGCTTTGTCACGTAGGGATGTGATATGGGTTGGGCGGAATGGACCTTTGCAAAGTCTGGATAGGAGTTTTCCTGCTTTATTCCCAAATTTATGGAAAGAGGCATCTAAATAGGCCTTCTTGGTGTTTTCTAGATTGTTTACCCAAACGTCAAAATCCCTTTTTGCTATCTGCCATTCAGAGCGTGTTGTTGGGGAGTCATTGGTGTAAATATCTCGTTGTGCCCGGTGTAGACGAGAGCTAGCTTCTTTGTATTTAGTTAGGGTGTTGCGTTTGAATGATGTTGCATAGGAAATGATACGGCCTCTCAGGAAGGCTTTACCAGCGTCCCAAAATAGGTTGGGGTCGTGTATGTGTGGGGCGTTGTTCGAGGAGTATTCAGCCCAAGCGTCGGAGATGTAATTTTGGAAGTCTGTGTTGTTGTGTAGATAAGATGGGAACCGCCATATATTGGGGTGTGGAGGTAGGTCTAGATTATCTAGTGTCACTTCTATAGGGGCATGATCTGAGATAGTGATGTCGTGGATGGTGGAGTTTTGGAGGTAGGGTAGAAGGTTGTCAGAGCCGAAGGTGTAGTCTATTCTGGTGAATGTTTTGTGTGGATTAGAGTAGAAAGTGAATTCCCTGTCTGCCGGGTGGGAGAGGCGCCATAGATCCTGGAAATGGTTGGATTCCATGGTGCTAGCCAGGAGGGAAGGGGGTAGTGGGTTAGTGTCCTTTTTTGGTCTTTTTTGTGAGGACCTGTCATCCATCTGGTGGAGGGTGTCATTGAAATCTCCTCCGATTAGATGAGGGAGATGTGTGTTTTCTAGAAGCCAACTGGATAGTTCAGTGTAGAATTGTCTGTTTGGATTATTAGGGGCGTAAACATTTGTTATAGCTAGTTCTTTGGAGCCTATTTTTATGTGTACCGTGAGTAGACGGCCCTGGTCGTCGTTTTTTGCGGACAAGACTGTGCACGGGAGGTTTTTGTGTATGAGTAAGAGAACGCCAGCTTTGCGTCCTGTTGCCTCTGAGCCTAGAACAGTTCCAACCCAGAGTTTCTTCATGCGATGAAAGTCTGAGGCCGGTAAATGGGATTCCTGAAGAAGTGCTATATCGGCTTTGAGCCGCTTGAGATGCCTAAGGATTTTCATTCTCTTTTGGGGGGATCTGAGACCCTTTACATTCCAGGAGAGTATTTTCATATTAGGGGGGTAGAAAAGGGATGTGTGTTATTAAGTGTGTTTTAATATTATGTGGAAGGTGTGGTAGTACGTCAGGTGTGTCTGGAGGTCTGAGATTGTTATGCGGGATGTGTATAAGTACGGGAATGGATTTGATTTGGCTAGGGCCGCGTGGGAGAGGGGGGGGGAAGGGGATTTAACCTGTAAAGGAAGCAACAAAGTGAGAAATATCACTAGTATAACATACGAACATGGAAACTTCGCTTTTTTCCGCATGGAGTCACTGTGTAGGTCAGCTCCCATCTCAGGACGGTGATGATATAGCCCCAGAGAGCCCTTGGCCGTGAGGCAAGTATTCATGTGGGCAACAAGGGGACACATATGAGGGGAGGGAGGGAGTGCAGTTGTCCGCACACAGTGAGGCCATTGAGGATGTAGAAAAAAGAAGAACATTGCCATTTACTAAAAGAAATAACTTGCTAGGAAGGGACCTGTAAGAAGGAGATTACAGTGGAAAGGCAAACATATGCAAACGAGAAATATTGTACATTACGTGTAGATGAGGTACAGTTGTTACGTGGAACCTGAGGGAGGACAGAGAGAACTTTACTGTCCAAAATTCTTGGGACCGATGGAGGTGGGTGTCAGGTTTTAGTTCAGCGGTGCGTATAGCGGTGCTGGTCCGGAATCGAGGGTCTAAATCGCTTGGGGGAGTCTTTACGCGGGCTTCGTTGATCCAGGGAGCGATTGATTGAAGTACCTTTCGACGGGGTGTGTTGTTGGGTGTTGGGAAGTAGGGACCGCATATATGCCTCTGCTTCTGAGGGTTCCTGGAAGGAGAGCTGGTCCCCGTTAGGTGTCTTGAGGCGTAGGGTGGCCGGGAAGGCTAGGGTGAACTTGATCTGTTGCTTGAAGAGTTCAGAGCATATTTGTTGAAAGGCCTTGCGTTTCTTGGAAACTTCGATGGAGTAGTCAGCAAAAATCAGGACTCTCACTCCGTCAATTTGTAGTGAGCGAGATTGTCTAAATTTTTGAAGAATGAGAGCCTTGTCGGAGTAATTTAGATATTTGGCTATGATGGGCCGAGGAGTCTTGCGTTCTTCATTATACGACCCCATCCTGTGAGCGCGTTCCACTGTGCAGGGGCCTGTCAGGCCTAGCGCCTCGGGTATGCGTTGGGAGCAAAAGTCCATTAGGGCAGATGCTTGGAGGGATTCCGGAATCCCTACGAATCGCAGGTTGCTCCTTCTGGATCTATTTTCCAAATCGTCAAGTTTTTGGAGTATATATTGGTTCGTTTTGTCTTGTGCCTGTTCCGTGGCTTGAGCTTGGTATATCTCTTCCTCCATGCTTGATTGGCGGTGTTCTAGTTCGTTTAGCCTAGTGTTGTGTTCTCCTAGCTGGGCCTTTATTTGTTTCATCCCCGCATTTACAGCCTTTTCTACTGAAGCAGAAATCATAGGGGACAGAAGTGCTGCCACTGCCTGAGCTATGCGCTCGGTTTTGTGGTCCCCGGCGAGCTGTAGGGGGGTAGCTGGCAAGGAGAAGGCCTGAGGAGGGGGTGCTTGAGGAGAGGGAGCCTGGGAGTGTGGCTGGGTAGGGGGTGCCTGAGGGGATGTGTGTGGAGCTGTGCTTCCACTTACTTCCATCTCCGCTGTGTGTTGTTGCTGCTGCTGCTGGTGCGCGCCTGTGCAGGTTTCCGTGTAGGCCGAAGCCGGGGCCTCGATTTGCGGCTGGGCCTGCGGCGTCAGGGCCGTGTTGGAGCGGGAGCCGCGGACCTCCACAAAACGGTCCATAGAGCGGGTGCAGGTGCCCGAGGCGGCCGATGGAGGTATCTGGCTTCTGGGCCGGTTTTTTTAGGCAGATTTATGTGTCCTCAGAGCGGGAGCTGTGAGAGAGTGCAGCTACTCCATGCGGCGCCGGAACCGGAAGTAGCATGTCTGTTTTGACTAAACAGCACTCTCTTTTCTTGTGCAATCATTATAGATAGAACTGTTTTACCAATTTATTATACTACTAATGCATTATTAGAACTACATTCTAGAATACTCACAATTTTCTATATAAAAATGACATAAGCCTTTGAAGAAGGACTACAAGGTCCGAAACATGTTAAGCATCATTTGCAGTATGTGCTCTCGCTAGCCCAACTACAGAACAGCTGAGTTCCATACCAATGTTTACCTGAGTATATTTGTTATCTGTTACACACATTTTTTTATGTAACAGTACTTATCTTGCTATTTGCAATTTTATTATATGTTTATAATAAAATACCTTTTTTTTACTACATTACCTGGTCTGTCTATAAAATCCAGAAGGGTATTTACCGTGCCTTTCAGCACTAGGTTTTCCTTTTTTTGTCCTTCAAAACTTGTGATCATCACTGTGCTTTTATAGCAATGGCAAAAATTTCAAATGACTGGTGCATCAAACAAAAGCTAAGTGGGTGGATGTATTGCGGATGACAAGTAGAGGAATGTTTTTTGCAAGTGCTTGAGGATTTTTTATTCATGTGAGTGATTTGAACCCTTTATTGTTTTAATAAACAGAGATCACTATACAGTATATGCTTCTATTTGTTTACTGAAGACTATGCATTTTGAGAAATGAAGAGCTAAATAAGATGGAACTTGGGGATTTGAAACTTGGGGAGATTGTGGGCTAGGTTATATTGTGCCATGGGGTTTATTTGGCTGTTTGAGACCTATTTTAACCTAGGGGTCTATCTGTGAGGACGAGTACATATACATTAGCGTGGGTGAGGGATTTTGATTACAGGTGTGAGTGTTCGCAGAAGAAGATTTTGTTTGATGCACCAGTCATTTGAAATTTTTGCCATTGTTATAATAGCACACTGCAGATCACAAGTTTTAAAGGATAGCACTGTAATTACAGTATCTATGAGATATATTTGCATTTTTGAACATTCATACTTTTTTGATTTATATATTTACTTTTTATGCATTTAATGTACTTTATGTGTGTAGGTGGTGGGAAAAAGTCATATATCACTGCATGGGAACACTTGGTATATACTTATAAATGTGACAGCTTCCTGCTCAGGCTGGTTGTTAGCAAACCAGTGGCCTCCGGCTTCCTAGCAATTAGAATTCCTGACTGACAGGTGAATATAAACAAAGGGACAGAGATAGTGGCTGACATCACTGACCAAATATGGCCATATGTCCTCTACCTCCTTATCTACTGTTTTAACTCTCAATATACAGAGCCACCATGCTGAAACTATGTGTATTGCACAGAGTTACAGGTTAGTTGAGGCAAGCCATCATTTGCTTGAATAGTCTGAGTTCAGTGGCAGTACTGCCCTCCGAGCTTGACCTTGGTGCCGTGCCATGAAAGTCCTGCAACCGCATGCAATGCATGCAGTTTAGGCACAGTCAGACATCATTTTGAGGGTTAAAATTTTAGAGGTAAAAACCATAATTTTGAAGCTCAGAAACTGAGTGTTTTCGAGTGGCTCTGAGTGCATCCAAGCGACTCCGAATGTCACCTGCGCCCCCGCACCTCTGGCCAAATGAGGTACTGCACACCGCAGAGCCTTGAATCCTGCTTGTTTTGTGAGACAACCCTGGCAAACCGAGTCAGGATTTTAAAAAAATACTATCTCGTATTGCGAAACGCTCGTTAACCGCAGTACTCGCAATCCGAGGTATTACTGTATTAGTATCATATGAGAAATAAAACCTTCTAAAAGTGATATGGGTTTTGGAATATATAATTTGTATTGAGCATAGCAATCTTGATTATCACACATGAGTAATGTTATAAGCAAAACAAGTCTGCAATTAATAGGAGTAGTGTGGGGATCTCAGGTGCTGCTTTGTGAGCATAAGCAATCACATTTGAAAATTCCTAGAATGCCATCTGGTCCTACTTGTTCCACATATTTCAATAATAACTGATCCTTGTACTGCGGAGAATGCATGGGAAATGTCAGAACATAAAGGCTTAACATGGATGTATCTCTGATTAAATTAAATAAAACGCATTTCAGAGTTTAGAAAGTTAGCATTCTCTTATTATTCTCTGTGTCCTTTAACTTCATTATACCAACTTTACTCTACTAAAAAAGAATGTATAGTACATGAATTATCAACAACAACCCAAGAATTATCAACAACAACCCAAGAGCAATAACTTCTCCGCAGGATGTGAAAACCTTGCAAAAAGATCTGAACAAATTAATGGGGTGGGCAACTACATGGCAAATGAGGTTTAATGTAGAAAATGTAAAATAATGCATTTGGGTGGCAAAAATATGAATGCAATTTATACACTGGGGGGGATAACCTCTGGGGGAATCTAGGATGGAAAAGGACCTGGGGGTCCTAGTAGATGATAGGCTCAGCAATGGAATACAGTGCCAAGCTGCTGCTAACAAAGCAAACAGAATATTGGCATGCATTAAAAGGGGATCAACTCAAGGGATAAAACGATAATTCTCCCGCTCTACAAGACTCTGGTCCGGCCGCACCTAGAGTATGCTGTCCAGTTCTGGGCACCAGTCCTCAGGAAGGATGTACTGGAGCGAGTACAAAGAAGGGCAACAAAGCTAATAAAGGGTCTGGAGGATATTAGTTATGAGGAAAGGTTGCGAGCACTGAACTTATTCTCTCTGGAGAAGAGACACTTGAGAGGGGATATGATTTTAATCTACAAATACTGTACTGGTGACCCCACAATAGGGATAAAACTTTTTTGCAGAAGGGAGTTTAACAAGACATGTGGCCACTTATTTAAATTAGAAAAAAAGAGGTTTAACCTTAAACTACTAGAGAGTTCTTTACTGTAAGAGCGGCAAGGATGTGGAATTCCCTTCCACAGGTGGTGGTCTCAGTGGGGAGCATCGATAGTTTCAAAATACTATTAGATAAGCACCCGAACTACCAAAACATACAGGGATATACAATGTAATACTGACATATAATCACACACATAGGTTGTACTTGCTGGACTTGTGTCTTTTTTCAACCTCACCTACTATGTAACTATGTAACTATGTAAAATCAGTTTAATACTAAAGGAGTTGACATACCAAAAACAATATTCAAATGGTGGGATTCTGAGATCAAAATCACCAACAGGTAATGTTGCCACTTTGTGAGCTTCTGCTCCTCCAAGGAACTTTGTGCAGGTAAAGGAATACACATTTTAAGTAAATTCATGGGAGATTTCTGAGGAAATGCTGCCCTGTAACCAGTTTTGTCAGCTTTTATTGCTGTTTGTATCTCTACGAAATCAAATTATATTTAAAATAGAGTTGCTACCTTTTCTTCTAGCCAAACACGAACACTTTAGTGACGCACGGCCATTTTTGTTTTTAGTATAAACTATGCATATATTTTGGGATTAAATTACATTTCTAATCATATAGAGTTAATCAAAACTTTCCAAATAATATACAGTAGAAAGATACCATTTTTGCTTTGAAAGACTGTCTGTACACATGGGTCAGTGTCACCCCTTAATAATACAGGGGCCCTGCCGTAGAGACCACCATTAGAGTCCCCTTATATCAGTAACCCCTCCTTCTTTAGTGACCCCCATTAGGTCAGCAACACCCCTATATAAGTGCTCCCCCTTAGAGACCCCCCCCATTACATCAGAGTCCCCTTATATCATTGCTTCCCCTTAGAGATTCCCCATTAGATTAGAGTCCCCCTATATCAGTGCTCCCCTTAGAGACCAAAAAAACTAAAAATTGAAAAAATGCAGCACAACCCCCCCTATAATTTATATTAATATGTGAAAAAATAATACTATATGAATATATGAATAGTGGTGGAAACTTCCAATCCATTCCAAAATGTCTTGTGCTAATATCCAACGTATAAAGTCCTTTCGAGTTGGATAAGTTGGATATTAGCACAAGATATTTTGTAATAATTTTGGAATCCCTGTGTAATTTTTTTTTGAGCAGTCACATGACCTGCAACTCCTCTATGTAGTTGTGGAGCCTGATAACAGAGAGCTGTGCTTTCATTGATGCAGCTGTGCTAAAAAGTGTTTTTCAGTTGAGTTTCAGTTTCACTTTAAGGCCTTCTTACTAATAAACCTTGCATGCTTTGCAACTAAATTTTTAGAAGCACTCAAATCACATTTATATTTTTAAGGTAAACTACACATTTACTTATAAAATACACACTAACAGATCCCAAGTACTGCTCCAGATGTCATGCCTCACTCCAGTCACTGATAAATAAAATAATAATTTTGGGTTCCACTTCCCCTCCTCTCATAAAAAAAGGGCGGAGCCACATTCCACTTCTCATTAGTTCATCATAATTGTATTGCATACCTCCCAACTTTTTGAGATGAGAATGAGGGACACCTATTAGAAAAAATATGTATGCAGTTTTATACAAAAAAAATTAGTTAAACCTTTAAGTGTTTTTTTTTTACCACTACTATTCCTATACAGGCTTTTGACATTAAGAAATGCAGCAATTTAGAAGATGGAAGAAAGGTTTATTATTTTATATACAACTATATAGATCAGACCAAAATGGGGGACAAATGAGGAGGAAAGAGGGACAGAGGGACATTGTTCCAAATCAAGGACAGTCCCTCCAAATCAGGGACAGTCCCTCAAAATCAGGGACAGTTGGGAGCTATGGTATTGTGCAAGCAATAAAACAAAGGCATCCACTATGAATAAACCCCAGGAGGGGGCGAAACAGGTCAGTGGAGGACTTGGGTGGAGTGTGTCTCTTTTTGCCGTTTGCAAAAAAGATTTGCTGAACTAATGTAAAGAGGAGTGCAGCTCTATCTTTGTTTGATCAATGATAATAAAATATACTGCAAATAAATATTTAAAAAAATAAAACTGGTATAACCATTATGTTTTCCCTAATAAATAAGAGAAATAAAGACATTCTTATTAAAGTCAGAGAAATTGCGAGGATTGCATTTTGTTTGCAAAATACAGAAACGTGCGAGCTACTGAACTTACGTGTTTGAAGGGTCATGTGTTCACTTGGCTGAGCTTATCAAAACATGATTCTCGTTTTGCTAATTTAGTGCAAAATATAGGTGTTATTCAAGGTACCTTGTAATGATGATAAACTGGCCTGGGTCCAGTTCAAGCAGGGTTTAGCAGACTTCAAAAGAGTTTCTTATGCCAAACCCAGACCCATTTGAAGTCAATGGGAAACAAATCTGTCAATTTAAAAATGCTCATTTTTTTGGCTATTAAGCAGAGGGTTTACAAGAAATAAGTGTTTTAAATTCCCAGCAAATTGCATTTCCCTCCTGTCTTCTTTTTCTAAAATGAAATAACAAACACAAACCCCAAAGGTCCCCAAATACATAGCACACCCCTAAGGTCGGAGGGGTCTGTGTGCTGTATTTTGTTTTTTTGTTTTTAACAAGTTCAGGACTGGCTCACATAGATATACTCCTGCAGAATGGCTCTCCTGGGCGAAACCCCGTACGCGTACAGCTTTCCTTTTAAGAGCTGCCAGAGGGCGCGCGTGCATGCCTGCTGCACGGCGGGGGGCCTGCTGCGTGGGGGGGGACCTGATGCGCATGGCCAGCGGGCGCGATCGCGTGCACGAGAGCCAGCATGGGGATTTGTGTGTAAACGCATAAATCCCTGTTCTGTCAGGGAAGAGGAGACATATAGTTTGTTCCTACTAAGTAGGAACAACGATATGTCTCCTCCCCCAGTCAGTCCTATCCCCGTACAACTAGAACACATCTATGGAACACACATTTAACCCCTTGATCACCCCCTAGTGTTAACCCCTTCCCTACCAGTGACATTTACACAGTAATCAGTGCATATTTATAGCACTGATGGCTGTATGTTCATGGTCCCAAAAATGTGTCAAAAGTGTCTGATCTGTCAGTCGCAATGTCGCAGTACCGCTAAAAAAGATCATCACCATTACTAGTAAAAAAAAATAATGATAAAATTGCCATACATTTTTCCCATAGTTTGTAGACTTTTGCGCAAACCAATCAATATACGCTTATTGCGATTTTTTTTTACCAAAAATATGTAGAATAATATATATTGGCCTAAACTGATGAAGAAATTTGTTTTTTTTTATAATAATATTATAATAATATTTATTATAGCAAAAAGTAAAAAATATTGGGTTTTTTTTTCAAAATTGTCGCTCTTTTTTTGTTTATAGCGCGAAAAAACAAAAACAGCAAAGGTGATCAAATTCCACCAAAAGAAAGCTCTATTTGTGGGGAAAAAAGTACACAAATTTTGTTTGGGTACAGTATTGCATGACCGCGCAATTGTCAGTTAAAGCGATGCAGTGCCAAATTGTAAAAAGTGCTCTGGTCAGGAAGGGGGTAAAATCTTCCGGGGCTGAAGTGGTTAAACAGCACTTCTATTCTAGGTCTATTCTAACACTTTTTGTTTACATGTAAAAATCTGTATTTTTTTCTAGCAAGTTACTTAGACACCCAAACATGATATATATACTTTTTAGCAGAGGCCCTAGAGAATAAAATGGTGGTTGTTGCAATTTTTATGTCACGTGGTATTTGCACAGCAGTTTTTCAAATGCAATTTTTTTGGCCAACCAGTTCCTGACCGCCGTCGTAGCTGTACGGTGCTCGTGCCCACGGGTAGGGGGCACACGCGTGTGCCCCCACAGTGACCGCGGTGATATAATTCATTACAGAACCGATCAGTCTTCAGGTCCAGGCCAATGATTTCTGGCCTAGATTTGCTGATTGGTTCTGGCGATTGAAATGCCTCCCCTGTCTGAAAGTGTAAACACAGACAGAGGAAGTGATAACATCTCCCCTTCTAGAATCCTTTTTGGTTCCAGAGAGAGGAGAACCAACACTACACTAACACCAGTACACGTAGGCACACTTGTTATCCCCGATCACCCCCCCAGTTAACCTTTTCACTCCCTGTCACAGTGTCACCAAGTGCAGTTTTCAGATTTTTCACTGATTACTGTACTGGTGTCATTTGTGACACTAACCAGCAGGGCAGTTAGTAGTAGGCCCAGGTAGCTTTAGGGTACCCCCTCAACTCCCCTAATAAAGGTTCAACCCCTTGATCACCCTCCAGTTAACCCTTTCACCCCCTGTCACCAATATAGTGTACTGATCTATTTTCTGATCGCCGTATTAGTGTCACGGGTGACGCCAGTTAGTTGGTTAGTTTCACTGTCAGGTTTTTATAGCATAAGGGTACCCCCACATATTACCTAATAAAGGTTTTAACCCCCTGATTGCCCCCTAGTTAACCCTTTCACCCCCTGTCACCAGTGATCACCGTATTAGTGTAATGGGTGACGCTGGTTGGTTAATTTTTTTTATAGCGTCAGGGTACCCACCGTATACTACTCAATAAAGGTTTAACCCCCTGATCACCCGGCGGGTGACATGAGTTAGGTTTTAGCATCAGTTAGGGTCAACGTCAGTCCAAGGCAGCGTCAGATTAGTGCCAGTAGCGCTAACACCCACATGCACACCATACACCTCACTTACTAGTATAGTGTCTGAATGGATCAATATCTTTGATTCAATCAGATCTATACTAGCGTCCCCAGTTGTTTAGGGTTCCCAAAAATGCAGCTTTAGTGGGATCAGCCCAGATACCTGCTAGCACCTGTGTTTAGCCCCTCTGACCAGCTCAGCCCACCCAAGTGCAGTATCAATCGATCAATGTCACTTACAAAAACACAAGACACATAACTGAAGTGTTTGCAGAGTCAGGCCTGATCCCTGCGAATGCTAACAGTTTTTTTGGTAGCGATTGAAGCAGGCTCTGACAATCGGGTGCTCTTTTTGCCTGTGAGTTGCACTAGTTTAACTTGTAAATTTAGAGGCCTAAATGTCCAATCGAAGGTACACTAGTGAAGAGGCCTACATGTTGCTGAGAATGACAGATGAGAGTGAAAAGGAAGTCACCCATCTGTCAGATTCAGGCTCAGTATACGAGCCAGTAGACAGCAGTGGCACCCTGACAGATAGCTCTAACGATGGAGTAGTGGTCCCTGCTAAGGTCAGGCGCACCCGACCCCGTTCTTCTGTTGTTAAGGTGCAAGAACTACAGGGCTCTCGTATGGAGCAGAGAGCCAGTACTATTGCCGCTCATCCTTCTAGTGAACTGGCAAGCACCAGCGGCATAGTACATCCTGATCATAGTCAAACCAGAGCTGCAGCAACATGTGGTGACGTGGTGAGTCCCATAAGTGCAGTTCAAGCTGGTGCGGTGGCTAGCACAAGTAGTGCCCCACAGCCATCAAGAAGAAGGCAAACACAGGCCCGTTGAGCCCATAGTGCCCTTCCTGCTGCATATGCCAATCCTAATCGGGAGCCTACTACTTCTGCAGCACCCACACTTCCCCCATTCACTGTCCAACCCAAAATTCGGGTGGAAACAGTTGATTTTATGTCACTTGATTTTTATTCACTGTTTTTCACGGAAGATCTCTATAGATCTATTGTGGATCAAAGCAATGTGTATGCTGGTCAATTCATCACCGCTAGTTCTCAGTTGACCCTTGCCAGAGATAGGGAACCTATTACGGTTTCCGAATTTAAGACCTTTCTGGGCCTATCCCTCCTCATGTGCATAGTTTAAAAAAGTGAGTTGCGGTCATATTGGTCCACTGACCCAATTCACCATATGCCCCTGTTCTCTGCTTCCATGGCCAGGACGTGATACAAGCAGATCTTGCGGTTCATGCATTTTAATGACAATGAACTCTGTCGTCCTCAGGGGTGACTCTGAATTTGATCGGCGCCACAAAATCCGGCCCCTCGTAAACAACTTCAACCAACTTCAACCTACAGGTGCAGCCTTGTTTACTCCCGATCAAGTTGTCTGTATTGATGAGTCCCTGATTACATTTTCTGGCTGCTTGTCTTTCAAACAGTATCTTCCCAGCAAGCGTGCTAGATATTGGTTCTAGATGTATAAGCTCTATGACAGGGCAACAGGCTATAGATTTAGTTTTAGTTTTATGGTTTATGAGGGAAGAGATAGTCACGTGGAGCCCGAGATCTACCCAGACTACATAGGGAGCACTGGCAAGATTGTTTGGGACTTTATGTCACACTTATTCAGAAATGGGTACCACAAAAAGTAGAAAATATATATATATTTTTTAAATTTTCTGTCTTTTTTTGTTTATATCGCAAAAATTAAAAAACGCAGAGGTGATCAAATAGCACCAAAAGAAAGCTCTATTTGTGGGAAAAGAGGACACAAATTTTGTTTGGGTACAGCATTGCATGACTGCACAATTACCAGTTAAAGCAGCGCAGTGCCAAATTGTAAAAAGTGCTCTGGTCAGGAAGGGGGTAAAACCTTCCGAGGCTGAAGTGGTTAATTAATTTTAATGCAATAAAAACAATATGTAACCCAATTTTTTGGTAAGAAGATAAAAGATGATGTTATGCAAGATAAATAGATGCCTAACATGTCACGCATTAAAATTGCGCACGCTCGTGGAATGTTAACAAATTACTACTTAAAAATCTCCATAGGCAATGCTTTAAATTTTTTTACAGATTACCAGTTTAGAGTTACAAAGGAAGTCTAGCACTAGAATTGTTGCTCTCACTTTAACATTTGTGGGGATATATCACTTGTGTGGTGTGAACACCATTTACATATGCGTGCATGACCTATGCATGTGTTCACTTCTGAGCGTCAACAAGAGGGGGCGGGGAGCTTTAATAAAAATTGTATTACTTATTTTATTAATAACTTTATTTTTACACTGTCTTTTTACATGTTTGATCACTTTTATTCCTATCACAAGAAATGTAAACATCCCTTGTGATAAAAAGAAAGCGTGATGGGCCCTCTTTATGGAGACATCTGATCTCTTCTCTATACTTAAAAGTATGAGATAAGGAAAAAATGATCTCCAGCTTTTAAAAAAAAAGGCAGCGTTTACATCTGCCCTAACCAAAAGTGCCAAAAAACTCACAGTTTCTGGTCTCCTAGACCAAAAAGGTGATCGGAGATGAATCGGTCTCCAGTTACCTCTATTGTAAGCTGACGCAATGGCCGGATTGGATTTATGGCTTCTTGCCAGGACAGGAGAGCTCAGAGAGGCACCGAAGGGTGGCAGGAAAGGAAGGGACCCCTTTAGACCCCTGTAAAAGCAATCCAGTGGATAATTAGTTGCTAGGTTTGCTTCTACTTGTTAGAGCATTATCAGCTGAAAATTTTGATACCGGGGTTATGGTTGACAGCTACATGTACGTGATTTGGTGGCAAAAAATTAAACTGTATAATTTTTTTCCTTTGTAAATGTCAGCTTTGCTGTAGCACATTCTAGAGCAAGAATGAAAAAAAACTTGATTTCCCCTCAAAACACATAGCAGACTCTTATGAGTCTGGCATGGATTTCAAAGGGATACTTCGTGCAAAAATAGAAAAAAAAAAAAAAAGAGTGAAGCTCCCTACTATACCAGACCTTTAAAGGACCCTTAAAAGATAAGTTCACCTTTGGGATAATGTTACATGTTCCCCCAGTTTTTTGGGTGGAACATATAACATGTTCCCAATGCTGCAGCCGATACCTGCACTCCCTGTGACAGCAGTACAGGGAGAAGTACCCTGTGCTAGCTGTCACTTTTTGAAATAAGCGCTCCCATGTCATATATATATATATATATATATATATATACATATATATATATACACACACAGTATCTCACAAAAGTAAGTACACCCCTCACATTTTTGTAAATTTTTTATTACACCTTTTCAGGAGACAACACTAGGGATGAGCCGAACACCCCCCGGTTCGGTTCACACCAGAACCCGCGAACGGACCGAAAGTTCGCACGAACGTTAGAACCCCATTGACGTCTATGGGACTCGAACGTTCGAAATCAAAAGTGCTCATTTTAAAGGCTAATTTGCATGGTATTGTCCGAAAAAGGGTTTGGGGACCCGGGTCCTACCCCAGGGGACATGTATCAATGCAAAAAAACCTTTTAAAAACGGCCGTTTATTCGGGAGCAGTGATTTTAATGATGCTTAAAGTAAAAAAAAAAGTGAAATATTCCTTTAAATATCGTACCTGGGGGGTGTCTATAGTATGCCTGTAAAGTGACGCGTGTTTCCCATGTTTAGAACAGTCCCTGCACCAAATGTCATTTTTAAAGGAAAAAATCTCATTTAAAACTGCTTGCGGGTTTAATGTAATGTCGGGTCATGGCAATATGGATGAAAATCAGTGAGACAAACAGCATGGGTACCCCCCAGTCCATTACCAGGCCCTTTGGGTCTTGTATGGATATTAAGGGGAACCCCGCACCCAAATTAAAATAAGGAAAGGTGTGGGGCCACCAGGGCCTATATACTCTGAACAGCAGTATACAGGCGGTGCAAACAAGACAGGGACTGTAGGTTTGTTGTTAAGTAGAATCTCTTTGTAATTTTGAACGGGTACATTTTTAACGTGTTTAGCTCCAGCCAAAAAATCTTTTTTAAGCTTTTTGGAAAACATAGGGAAGGGTTATCACCCCTGTGACATTTGTTTTGCTGTCTTTCCTCCTCTTCAGAAGATTTCACCTCACTTTTTTGTCCCAATGAAAAATGTTTTTTGAAAATTTGGGTTTTTTTGTGGAACAAGGATTGGAAAGCATCAGTGGAAAGGAGAAATTGTTTTCCCATATTAACTCTTACAGGAGAGAATTTCCCTTCCTAGGGGTAGATTTCATCTCACTTCCTGTTGTCTCCTTCCGTTTGCAAGTAGGAGTCGTTTGTAAGTTAGATGTTTGAAAGTAGGGTCCTGCCCTATATACTCAGCAGAAATTTGGGCCTTAGGTGTTGCTGTGGCCACAACACTGTAAGCCCTCACAGGGCCCTGCTGTGAAATATTAGATCAAGAATTGTAATTACATGCCCCTGTTGAACAGGAGCTGAAAAATTAGGCCTTAGGCACTGGTGCTGGTGCCACAACACTGCAACCCCTCACAGACACTCTAGTTGGAACGCAGGAACGAGCCCTGCTGCAACGTATTGCATCAAAAATTGTAATTACACGCCCCTGTTAGACAGGGGCAGAAAAATTGGGCCTTAGGCACTGGTGCCACAACACTGCAACCCCTCACAGACACTCTAGTTGGAACGCAGGAACGAGCCCTGCTGCAAAGTATTGCATCAAAAATTGTAATTACACGCCCCTGTTAGACAGGGGCAGAAAAATTGGGCCTTAGGCACTGGTGCTGGTGCCACAACACTGCAACCCCTCACAGACACTCTAGTTGGAATGCAGGAACGAGCCCTGCTGCAAACTATTGCATCAAAAATTGTAATTACACGCCCCTGTTAGGCAGGGGCAGAAAAATTGGGCCTTAGGCACTGGTGCTGGTGCCACAACACTGCAACCCCTCACAGACACTCTAGTTGGAATGCAGGAACGAGCCCTGCTGCAAAGTATTACATCAAAAATTGTAATTACACGCCCCTGTTAAACAGGGGCTGAAAAATTGTGCCTTAGGCACTGGTGGTGGCGCCCAGAACCAAAAATGTTCTTACAAGCTATCAGCGTGATGATTGAGGAGGAAGAGGATAATTACTCAGGGATAGTCACTCAGCATCAGCATAGGCAGTCTTTGAAGGGATCTGAGATTTCAAAAAAAATTATTCGGTTACATCAGCATCAGGTGCTTGGTAGCTGGTGGTGATCCAAGACTGATTCATTTTTATGAAGGGCAGCCGATCGACCGAGTCGGTGGACAGACGCACCCTGTGATCGGTTACCACGCCTCCAGCAGCACTGAATGTGCGTTCCGAAAGAACGCTGGATGCAGGACAGGCCAGTAGCTCAATTGCATACTGTGCAAGCTCTGGCCAGTGATCCATCCTCAAGACCCAGTAACCCAGAGGATTTTCGGTGGGAAAGGTGTCCAAGTCTGATCTTGCCCCTAGGTATTCCTGCACCATGTAAAACAGACGCTGGCGATGGTTGCTGGAACCGATCATACCTTGGGGCTGCGGACCAAAAAATTGTCTGAACGCATCGGTCAGACGGCCACCTTCTCCACCGCTCCTTCTTTGACTGACCGAAGCCTCAGCAACACGTTGTCCAGAAACAGGAGTTTGTAACCTCCCAGTCTCTGGGAACGCGTTGCACAGACCTTTCTGCAAGGCCTCCCGAAGATGTTTCATCCTCTGCTCCCTCTGCGATGGCAAGATAAGGTCCGCAACCTTACCCTTGTAACGTGGATCAAGGAGGGTTGCCAGCCAGTATTGGTCCTTCTCCTTGATACCACGAATACGAGGATCCTTACGCAGGCTTTGCAGGATCAGGGAGGCCATGCAGCGTAGGTTTGCTGAGGCATTCGGTCCGGAGTCCTCTGGGTCACTAAGGACAACAACGTCCGCAGCCACCTCCTCCCAGCCACGTACAAGTCCATGTGTTCCTTGGGACTGATCCCTTAAAGACTGCTGATGCTGAGTGCCAGGCTCCACCTCCATACTGACACAATCTTCCTCCTCCTCCTCCTCGTCCTCTTCCTGTGTGATCGGCGGGCACGCAGGAACACTGTCTGGATAAAGGGGACCTTGAGAGCTAAGGAAGTCCTCCTCTTCCTGCCTCTGTTCTGCCTCAAGTGCCCTGTCCATTATTCCACGCAGCGTGTGCTCCAACAGGTGGACAAGGGGGACAGTGTCACTGATGCATGCACTGTCAGTGCTCACCATCCTCGTGGCCTCCTCGAATGGTGACAGGACAGTGCATGCATCCCTGATCATGGCCCACTGGCGTGGGGAAAAAAAACCAAGCTTCCCTGACCCTGTCCTGGTGCCATAGTCGCACAGGTACTCATTGATGGCCCTCTGCTGCGTGTGCAGCCGCTGCAGCATGGCCAACGTTGAGTTCCACCTGGTGGGCATGTCACAGATTAGGCGGTTCTTGGGCAGGTTAAACTCCTTTTGGAGGTCCGTCAGCCGAGCACTGGCATTATATGACCGGCGGAAATGCACACAGACTTTCCTGGCCTGCCTCAGGACATCCTGTAAGCCCGGGTACCTGCCCAAGAACCGCTGCACCACCAAGTTAAGGACGTGAGCCAAACAGGGCACATGGGTCAGTTGTCCCTGTCGGAGGGCAGAGAGGAGGTTGGTGCCATTGTCGCAAACCACCATTTCTGCCTTAAGTTGGCGTGGCGTCAACCACCTCTGAACCTGCCCCTGCAGAGCTGACAGAACCTCTGCCCCAGTGTGGCTCCTGTCCCCCAAGCACACCAGCTCAAGCACCGCATGGCATCTTTTGGCCTGCGTACTTGCGTAGCCCCTTGAACGCCTACGGAGCACCGCTGGTTCCGAGGAAGAGGCCATGGAGGAAGAAGAAGAGGAGGGGGTGGAGAAGAGAGGTGTGTCACAATCAGCATTTTGGAGGCGTGGTGGCGGAACAACCTCCAACACTACTGCACCTTGTCCTGCATCCTTCCCAGCTGCCAGCAGAGTCACCCAATGCGCCGTGAAACTTAGGTAACGTCCCTGTTCATGCCTGCTGGACCATGAGTCAGCGGTAATATGCACCTTACCGCTGACCGCCCTGTCCAGCGAGGCATGGACATTGCCTTCCACATGCCGGTAGAGAGCCGGAATCGCCTTCCGTGAGAAAAAGTGGCGTTTGGGTACCTGCCACTGAGGAACCGCACATTCCACAAACTCACGGAAGGGGGCAGAGTCTACCAACTGAAAAGGCAGCAGTTGAAGTGCTAGCAATTTTGCCAAGCTAGCATTCAACCGCTGGGCATGTGGATGGCTGGGAGCAAACTTCTTTCGGCGGTGCAGCAGCTGGGGCAGGGAAATTTGCCTGGTACAATCTGACGTCGGTGTACCAAAAGCAGATTGCCCACAAGTACTTGGCTGTGACACACCTAATTCTACACCTTCATTCCTCTCACTGCAGGTCTCAGAGAGGACTGAAGGTCTAGTGGGGTTGGAAATCTCAGCTGATGAGGAGCAAGGAGAGATCCTCTTTGTTCTTTGGTGTGGGTCTTTTAGATATGCTTGCCAACGAACTGCATGGCAGGTCAACATATGTCTGGTCAAGCATGTGGTACCCAAGCGGGAGATGTTTTGGCCACGCGAGATACGCTTGAGACATATGTTGCAAATAGCAGCGGTGCGATCTGATGCACTCGTCTCAAAAAAGGCCCACACCAAAGAACTTTTTGAATAACGCGCAGAGACTGCAGCGCCCTGCACATGTGGAGCTTTGGGGTGTGATGCAGTCAATGTGCTGCCCTTAGGCTGGCCCCTGGAGGGCATCCTGCCTCGTTGGTGATGTGCCGCCTCCTCCTCCTCCTCCTCCTCCTCCTCTCTCCTATCAGGCACCCACGTTGAGTCAGTGACCTCATCATCCCCTCCCTCCTCATCACTGGAGAAAACCTGGCAGTATGCTGCAGCAGGGGGAGCATGACTGCCAGATTGCTGTCCTTCTTGGGCACCCCCTTTGTCCATGCTCATGTTACTGCCTTCATCGAGCTCAGTATCATCATCAGAGCCTTCCAAACGCTGGGCATCCTCCTGGAGCATGTACCCAACACTGTGGTCAAACAGTTCGAGGGAATCCTCAGGAGGACATGGTGGAGCTAGGGAAGGAGTCACTGATGACATTGAGCTGAGGGAAGAGGCCGCTGCTTTGCCAGACAAAGCACCCTGGGCATGGGTGAGAGAGGATGAGGAGGATGAGGACGGCTTGGTCATCCACTCGACCAAGTCTTCCGCATGTTGCGGCTCAACACGGCCAGCTGCCGAAAAAAAGGCCAAGCGTGTCCCATGGCCACGTGCTGATGAGGATGCACCGTCTCCACGACCAGCACTAGACACAGAGCCTGCTTGCCCTCTCTTATTGGCTTGTGACTGTCTGCCTCTCCTTCTTGGCCTTCCAGACATACTAATGGCCTGTAGCTGCACTAAGCTGGGATAGAACACCTGTAATTTTCTTCAGGTAGCTTTATATACTGTAACCAGACAAGCCTGCCTGTCAGTAGGAAGATAACAGGAACGGATCTAGCTGAACACTGTGAGCAGGACGCACTGCACTAAATGTAAATAGCAGGAACGGATCTAGCTGAACACTGTGAGCAGGACGCACTGACTGCACTAAATGTAAATAGCAGGAACAGATCTAGCTGAACACTGTGAGCAGGACGCACTGCACTAAATGTAAATAGCAGGAACGGATCTAGCTGAACACTGTGAGCAGGACGCACTGACTGCACTAAATGTAAATAGCAGGAACGGATCTAGCTGAACACTGTGAGCAGGACGCACTGACTGCACTAAATGTAAATAGCAGGAACGGATCTAGCTGAACACTGTGAGCAGGACGCACTGCACTAAATGTAAATAGCAGGAACAGATCTAGCTGAACACTGTGAGCAGGACGCACTGCACTAAATGTAAATAGCAGGAACGGATCTAGCTGAACACTGTGAGCAGGACGCACTGCACTAAATGTAAATAGCAGGAACTGATCTAGCTGAACACTGTGAGCAGGACGCACTGACTGCACTAAATGTAAATAGCAGGAACGGATCTAGCTGAACACTGTGAGCAGGACGCACTGCACTAAATGTAAATAGCAGGAACAGATCTAGCTGAACACTGTGAGCAGGACGCACTGCACTAAATGTAAATAGCAGGAACGGATCTAGCTGAACACTGTGAGCAGGACGCACTGCACTAAATGTAAATAGCAGGAACGGATCTAGCTGAACACTGTGAGCAGGACGCACTGACTGCACTAAATGTAAATAGCAGGAACAGATCTAGCTGAACACTGTGAGCAGGACGCACTGCACTAAATGTAAATAGCAGGAACGGATCTAGCTGAACACTGTGAGCAGGACGCACTGCACTAAATGTAAATAGCAGGAACGGATCTAGCTGAACACTGTGAGCAGGACGCACTGCACCAAATGTAAATAGTCTAGATAGAAGATAACAGGAACGGATCTAGCTAAACTGAATACAGTGTATATATATATATGCAACACCAGGGATGCATATATATACACAATACACTGTAAGTGCAGCTAACTGACTGACTGTTCTGCCTAATCTATCTAACTCAAATCAAATGACACTGTCTGTCTCTCTCTCTATCTCTCAGCACACCGGAACACACTACACAGGGCCGCCGTGCAGGCGGCCTTATATAGTGTGGGGCGTGTACTAAATCCCCTGAGCCATAATTGGCCAAAGCCACCCTGGCTTTGGCCAATTACAGCTCTCTCTACTGATGGCGCTGTGATTGGCCAAGCATGCGGGTCATAGTGCATGCTTGGCCAATCATCAGCCAGCAATGCACTGCGATGCCGCAGTGAATTATGGGCCGTGACGCGCCACACGAATTTGGCGCGAACGGCCCATAACGTTCGCAATTCGACGGACGGTCGAACAGCCGATGTTCGAGTCGAACATGGGTTCGACTCGAACACGAAGCTCATCCCTAGACAACACTAAAGAAATTACACTTTGCTACAATGTAAAGCAGTGAGTGTACAGCTTGTATAGCAGTTTGAATTTGCTGGCCCCTCAAAATAATTCAACAAACAGCCATTAATTTTTAAACCGCTGGCAACAAAAGTGAGTACATCCCTAAGTGAAAATATCCAAATTGGGTCCAAAGTGTCAATATTTTGTGTGGCCACCATTATTTTCCAGCACTTCCTTAACCCTCTTGGGCATGGAGTTCACCAGAGCTTCACAGGTTACCACTGGAGTCCTCTTCCACTCCTCCAGGATGACATCACTTAGCTGCTGGATGTTAGAGACCTTGCACTCCTCAACCTCCTGTTTAAGGATGCCCCACAGATGCTCAATAGGGTTTAGGTTTGGAGACATGCTTGGCCAGTCCATCACCTTTACCCTCAGCTTCTTTAGCAAGGCAGTAGTCATCTTGGAGGTGTGTTTGGGGTCATTATCATGTTGGAATACTGCCCTGCGGCCCAGTCTCTGAAGGGAGGGGATCATGCTCTGCTTCAGTACATGTTGGCATTTATGGTTCCCTCAATGAACTGTAGCTCCCCAGTTCCAGCAGCACTAATGCAGCTCCAGTCCATGACACTCTCACCACCATGCTTGACTGTAGGCAAGACATACTTGTCTTTGTACTCCTCACCTAGTTGCTGCCACAAATGCTTGGTGCTATCTGAACCAAATATGTTTATCTTGGTCTCATCAGACCACAGGATATGGTTGCAGTAATCCATGTCCTTAGTCTGCTTGTCTTCAGCAAACTTTCTTGTGCATCATCTTTAGAGGAGGCTTCCTTCTGGGATGACAGCCATGTAGACCAAATTCTATGCATTGTGCGGCATATGGTCTGAGCACTGACAGGCTGACCCCCCACCCCTCAACCTCTGCAGCAATACTGGCAGCACTTTTAGGTCTATTTCCCAAAGACAACCTCTGGATTTGACACTGAACACCTGCACTCAACTTCTTTGGTCGATCATGTCGAGGCCTGTTCTGAGTGGAACCCATCCTGTTAAACTGCTGTATGGTCTTGGCCACCATGCTGCAGCTCAGTTTCAGGGTCATGGCAATCTTCTTATAGCCTAGGCCTTCTTTATGTAGAGCAATCCTCTGAGAGTTCTTTGCCATGAGGTGCCATATTGAGCTTCCAGTCACCAGTATGAGAGAGTAATGCCCTGTACACACGTCGGACTTTCCGACGGAAAATGTACGATCGGAGCTTGTAATTCCGACCATGTGTGGGCTCCATCTGACTTTTTCCATTGGAATTTCTGATAAACAAAATTTGAGAACAGGATATAAAATTTTCTGACAACAAAATCCGATCGTTTAAATTCCGATCGTGTGTATCAAATCCGACGCACAAAGTGCCACGCATGCTCAGAATAAATTAAAAGACGAAAGCTATTGGCTACTGCCCCGTTTATAGTCCCGATATATGTGTTTTACGTCACCGTGATCAGAAAGATCGGATTTTCCGACAACTTTGTGCGACCGTGTGTATGCAAGACAAGTTTGGCCCAAAATGCGTCGGATAAATCTGACCGATTTTGTGGTCGGAATGTCCGATCAATCTCTGATATTGTGTACAGGGCATGAGAGCGATTACACCAAATTTAACACACCTGCTTCCCGTTGAGACCTTGTAACACTAACGAGTCACATCACACCAGGGAGGAAAAATGACTAATTGGGCCCAATTTAGACATTTTCACTTAGGGGTGTACTCACTTTTGATACTGGCGGTCTAGACATTAATGGCTGTGTGTTGAGTTATTTTGAGGGGACAGCAAATTTACACTGTTATAAAAGCTGTACACTCACTACTTTACATTGTACAAAAGTGTAATTTCTTCAATGTTGTCAAATGAAAAGATATAATAAAGTATTTACAAAAATGTGAGGAGTGTACTCACTTTTGTGAGATACTGTTTACACTATATTACCAAAAGTATTGGGATGCCTGCCTTTACAAGCACTTAAACTTTAATGGCATCCCAGTCTTAGTCGTTAGGGTTCAATATTGAGTTGGCCCACCCTTTGCAGCTATAACAGCTTCAACTCTTCTGGGAAGGCTGTCCACAAGTTTATGGAAATGTTTGACCATTCTTCCAGAAGCACATTTGTAAGGTCAAGCACTGATGTGGAAGAGAAGGCCTGGCTCACAATCTCTCCTCTAATTCATCCCAAAGGTATGCTTTCAAGTTGAGGTCAGGACTCTGTGCAGGCCAGTCAAGTTCTTTCACCCCAGACTTGTTCATCCATGTCCTTATGCACCTTGCTTTGGTAATATAATGTATATATACATGTACAGTATATATATTCCCCCACATGGGAAAACCATATAACTTGTAGTGTGGTTTTGGTTTACAAGAGGGCGCCAAACTTGGTTTCTGCAATGATTCTCCAATAAGGGATTATCAAATGTCGGTAAAGCTTAAGTTGGCAAAAAATAAAGTGGATATCACAAACAAGTTCAATAAACCAAGTCCCAAATCAGATCCTCTACTGCAAAACATACTCACTGAGTTTCCAAGGCTCAGGCAATGTGACCGCCCAGCTGCCAGCTATATATACCCCCTCCGCTTTGCCTGCGTCTGATGTCACTAAGGAGGCGTGGATGCTTCACTGACCTCAATGCGCATGCACCCGCCCCCTGATCTCCGTGCTCATCATTTATAAGTTGGTTTAAAGATCTTCTGTGCAGATGGTTAAGTGTATACTATGCTAAGAGGTGCTGTCTCCACCGTGACACCTACCTAGATAGGGTCCGTATAAAAAATGTAAAAAGCTCTAGTGGGTGTGGCACTGCTCTATATTACGTGCGTTCTTTTGAAATACTGGTGCTTATGTGCAATGCTCACACTGTGCTCTATTTTTAAAACCGTGTGACCTCTAATGCCGCGTACACACGAACAGACTTTACGACGGACTAGGTCCGGCGGACCGGACTCCTTCGGACAATTTGACCATGTGTGGGCTCCAGCGGACTTTTTTTTCCCCAAAAGTCAGACAGTCCTAGAAATAAAACATGTTTCAAATCTTTCCGACGGACTTGAGTCCGGTCGAAAAGTCTGCTCGTCTGTATGCTAGTCAGACGGACAAAAAACGACGCTAGGGCAGCTTTTAGCTACTGGCTATGAACTTCCTTATTTTAGTCTGGTCGTACGTCATCACGTACGAATTCAGCGGACTTTGGTTGATCGTGTGTAGGCAATTCTGTTCATTCGAAAGTCCGTCAGAAAGTCAGTCGAAATGTCCGCCGGACCTAGTCCGTCAAAAAGTCCGCCCGTGTATACGCGGCATAAGAATGTATATATGTAACAATTCCTTCCAATAAAGTGACAGGTGCAATTACTATTCGATAATCCTCAGAATGAATAAACATATATAAAACATTTGTCATAAATGAAAAATGAGTCATAAATGCAATAAAGTGGCAATTAGTGAAAAAGTCCTATTATGGTATTCGAGTTCTAAAATTAATAAACAGTCCATATATTAGAAATAAAGACCATCTTTCAAAAACAAACTGACTTGTGCCTTTTTTTTCCTCTGTGCTTGTGAAAAATCAAAGTGCAGGTGCTCCACTCAGTGCTCCCCTATGTTAATGCACTCACCAGAGGGTTCTCCCCTCAAGGGGGTATTACTCCTTCACAGTCAACCTGCTGTATATTGGGACACAGACCTCCGTTGATGTTATTCTTATATCCTTATCGACCCCTTCATATGCAAAGAGAAATGACACTCCGTAGTGCTATACTGTTTAAACTCCTTTTATTCAGATGGCTCTTCCCTCAAGGGGGTATTGCGCCTTCACAGCCAACCTGCTGTATATTGGGACACAGACAGGGGCGGACTGATCGGTCGGTCGAGGGCCTGGCCGCTGCAGGGGGCCTGCCAGCTCATCGTGCTGAAACTCTTAGGGCTCCTGTGGGCCCCTGGTGACCATCTTTTCGGGCCGCAGCGCTGCCTTGGAGGGTAAGGAGGAAGGGTGAGTGCAGCACAAAGCGGGGATGTTCCGCTTACACTCTGACTGCTGTCATTCGATGTCCCGCCTCCTGGCTCCTTTGACAGATGTCCTGATTCAATGCCAGTGGACGTGTGATGTCTATCAGGCGGGACATTGGATGACAGCAGCGCCAGGTTTAACAGCAGGAGATATGTGTGATCCAGCGGCTCGCCTCTCTATAACCCATGCACTGATCAGGCTGCATTCTGGGCACAGTTGGCGAGGCAGCATTCTGGGCACAGGTGGCGAGGCTGCATTATGGGCACAGGTGGCGAGGCATTATGGGAACAGGTGTGAGGCTGCATAATGGGCACAGGTGGAAGGATGCATTATAGGCACAGGTGGTGAGACTGCATTATGGGCACAGGTGGCAAGGCTGCATTATGGGCACAGATGGCGAGGCTGCATTATGGGCACAGGTGGTGATTAGGGATGAGCCGAACACCCCCCGGTTCGGTTCGCACCAGAACCCGCGAACGGACCGCAAGTTCGCACGAACGTTAGAACCCCATTGACGTCTATGGGACTCGAACGTTCGAAATCAAAAGTGCTCATTTTAAAGGCTAATTTGCATGGTATTGTCCTAAAAAGGGTGTGGGGACCCGGGTCCTACCCCAGGGGACATGTATCAATGCAAAAAAAACTTTTAAAAACGGCCGTTTTTTCGGGAGCAGTGATTTTAATGATGCTTAAAGTAAAAAAAAAAAAGTGAAATATTCCTTTAAATATCGTACCTGGGGGGTGTCTATAGTATGCCTGTAAAGTGACGCGTGTTTCCCATGTTTAGAACAGTCCCTGCACCAAATGTCATTTTTAAAGGAAAAAATCTCATTTAAAACTGCTTGCGGGTTTAATGTCATGTCGGGTCCTGGCAATATGGATGAAAATCAGTGAGACAAACGGCATGGGTACCCCCCAGTCCATTACCAGGCCCTTTGGGTCTTGTATGGATATTAAGGGGAACCCCGCACCCAAATTAAAATAAGGAAAGGTCCCTATATACTCTGAACAGCAGTATACAGGCGGTGCAAACAAGACAGGGACTGTAGGTTTGTTGTTAAGTAGAATCTGTTTGTAATTTTGAACATTTTTAACGTGTTTAGCTCCAGCCAAAAAATCTTTTCTAAGCTTTTTGGAAAACATAGGGAAGGGTTATCACCCCTGTGACATTTGTTTTGCGTCTTTCCTCCTCTTCAGAAGATTTCACCTCACTTTTTTGTCCCAATGAAAAATGTTTTTTGAAAATTTGGGTTTTTTTGTGGAACAAGGATTGGAAAGCATCAGTGGAAAGGAGAAATTGTTTTCCCATATTAACTCTTACATGAGAGAATTTCCCTTCCTAGGGGTAGATTTCATCTCACTTCCTGTTGTCTCCTTTCCGTTTGCAAGTAGGAGTCGTTTGTAAGTTAGATGTTTGAAAGTAGGGTCCTGCCCTATATACTCAGCAGAAATTTGGGCCTTAGGTGTTGCTGTGGCCACAACACTGTAAGCCCTCACAGGGCCCTGCTGTGAAATATTAGATCAAGAATTGTAATTACATGCCCCTGTTGAACAGGAGCTGAAAAATTAGGCCTTAGGCACTGGTGCTGGTGCCACAACACTGCAACCCCTCACAGACACTCTAGTTGGAACGCAGGAACGAGCCCTGCTGCAAAGTATTGCATCAAAAATTGTAATTACACGCCCCTGTTAGACAGGGGCAGAAAAATTGGGCCTTAGGCACTGGTGCTGGTGCCACAACACTGCAACCCCTCACAGACACTCTAGTTGGAATGCAGGAACGAGCCCTGCTGCAAAGTATTACATCAAAAATTGTAATTACACGCCCCTGTTATACAGGGGCTGAAAAATTGTGCCTTAGGCACTGGTGGTGGCGCCCAGAACCAAAAATGTTCTTACAAGCTATCAGCGTGATGATTGAGGAGGAAGAGGATAATTACTCAGGGATAGTCACTCAGCATCAGCATAGGCAGTCTTTGAAGGGATCTGAAAAAAATTATTCAGTTACATCAGCATCAGGTGCTTGGTAGCTGGTGGTGATCCAAGACTGATTCATTTTTATGAAGGTCAGCCGATCGACCGAGTCAGTGGACAGACGCACCCTGTGATCGGTTACCACGCCTCCAGCAGCACTGAATGTGCGTTCCGAAAGAACGCTGGATGCAGGACAGGCCAGTAGCTCAATTGCATACTGTGCAAGCTCTGGCCAGTGATCCATCCTCAAGACCCAGTAACCCAGAGGATTTTCGGTGGGAAAGGTGTCCAAGTCTGATCTTGCCCCTAGGTATTCCTGCACCATGTAAAACAGACGCTGGCGATGGTTGCTGGAACCGATCATACCTTGGGGCTGCGGACCAAAAAATTGTCTGAACGCATCGGTCAGACGGCCACCTTCTCCACCGCTCCTTCTTTGACTGACCGAAGCCTCAGCAACACGTTGTCCAGAAACAGGAGTTTGTAACCTCCCAGTCTCTGGGAACGCGTTGCACAGACCTTTCTGCAAGGCCTCCCGAAGATGTTTCATCCTCTGCTCCCTCTGCGATGGCAAGATAAGGTCCGCAACCTTACCCTTGTAACGTGGATCAAGGAGGGTTGCCAGCCAGTATTGGTCCTTCTCCTTGATACCACGAATACGAGGATCCTTACGCAGGCTTTGCAGGATCAGGGAGGCCATGCAGCGTAGGTTTGCTGAGGCATTCGGTCCGGAGTCCTCTGGGTCACTAAGGACAACAACGTCCGCAGCCACCTCCTCCCAGCCACGTACAAGTCCATGTGTTCCTTGGGACTGATCCCTTAAAGACTGCTGATGCTGAGTGCCAGGCTCCACCTCCATACTGACACAATCTTCCTCCTCCTCCTCCTCCTCCTCCTCGTCCTCTTCCTGTGTGATCGGCGGGCACGCAGGAACACTGTCTGGATAAAGGGGGCCTTGAGAGCTAAGGAAGTCCTCCTCTTCCTGCCTCTGTTCTGCCTCAAGTGCCCTGTCCATTATTCCACGCAGCGTGTGCTCCAACAGGTGGACAAGGGGGACAGTGTCACTGATGCATGCACTGTCAGTGCTCACCATCCTCGTGGCCTCCTCGAATGGTGACAGGACAGTGCATGCATCCCTGATCATGGCCCACTGGCGTGGGGAAAAAAAACCAAGGTCCCCTGACCCTGTCCTGGTGCCATAGTCGCACAGGTACTCATTTATGGCCCTCTGCTGCGTGTGCAGCCGCTGCAGCATGGCCAATGTCGAGTTCCACCTGGTGGGCATGTCACAGATTAGGCGGTTCTTGGGCAGGTTAAACTCTTTTTGGAGGTCCGTCAGCCGAGCACTGGCATTATATGACCGGCGGAAATGCACACAGACTTTCCTGGCCTGCCTCAGGACATCCTGTAAGCCCGGGTACCTGCCCAAGAACCGCTGCACCACCAAGTTAAGGACGTGAGCCAAACAGGGCACATGGGTCAGTTGTCCCTGTCGGAGGGCAGAGAGGAGGTTGGTGCCATTGTCGCAAACCACCATTCCTGCCTTAAGTTGGCGTGGCGTCAACCACCTCTGAACCTGCCCCTGCAGAGCTGACAGAACCTCTGCCCCAGTGTGGCTCCTGTCCCCCAAGCACACCAGCTCAAGCACCGCATGGCATCTTTTGGCCTGCGTACTTGCGTAGCCCCTTGAACGCCTACGGAGCACCGCTGGTTCCGAGGAAGAGGCCATGGAGGAAGAAGAAGAGGAGGGGGTGGAGGAGAGAGGTGTGTCACAATCAGCATTTTGGAGGCGTGGTGGCGGAACAACCTCCAACACTACTGCACCTTGTCCTGCATCCTTCCCAGCTGCCAGCAGAGTCACCCAATGCGCCGTGAAACTTAAGTAACGTCCCTGTCCATGCCTGCTGGACCATGAGTCAGCGGTAATATGCACCTTACCGCTGACCGCCCTGTCCAGCGAGGCATGGACATTGCCTTCCACATGCCGGTAGAGAGCTGGAATCGCCTTCCGTGAGAAAAAGTGGCGTTTGGGTACCTGCCACTGAGGAACCGCACATTCCACAAACTCACGGAAGGGGGCAGAGTCTACCAACTGAAAAGGCAGCAGTTGAAGTGCTAGCAATTTTGCCAAGCTAGCATTCAACCGCTGGGCATGTGGATGGCTGGGAGCAAACTTCTTTCGGCGGTGCAGCAGCTGGGGCAGGGAAATTTGCCTGGTACAATCTGGCGTTGGTGTACCAAAAGCAGATTGCCCACAAGTACTTGGCTGTGACACACCTAATTCTACACCTTCATTCCTCTCACTGCAGGTCTCAGAGAGGACTGAAGGTCTAGTGGGGTTGGAAATCTCAGCTGATGAGGAGCAAGGAGAGATCCTCTTTGTTCTTTGGTGTGGGTCTTTTAGATATGCTTGCCAACGAACTGCATGGCAGGTCAACATATGTCTGGTCAAGCATGTGGTACCCAAGCGGGAGATGTTTTGGCCACGCGAGATACGCTTGAGACATATGTTGCAAATAGCAGCGGTGCGATCTGATGCACTCGTCTCAAAAAAGGCCCACACCAAAGAACTTTTTGAATAACGCGCAGAGACTGCAGCGCCCTGCACATGTGGAGCTTTGGGGTGTGATGCAGTCAATGTGCTGCCCTTAGGCTGGCCCCTGGAGGGCATCCTGCCTCGTTGGTGATGTGCCGCCTCCTCCTCCTCCTCCTCTCTCCTATCAGGCACCCACGTTGAGTCAGTGACCTCATCATCCCCTCCCTCCTCATCACTGGAGCAAACCTGGCAGTATGCTGCAGCAGGGGGAGCATGACTGCCAGATTGCTGTCCTTCTTGGGCACCCCCTCTGTCCGTGCTCATGTTACTGCCTTCATCGAGCTCAGTATCATCATCAGAGCCTTCCAAACGCTGGGCATCCTCCTGGAGCATGTACCCAACACTGTGGTCAAACAGTTCGAGGGAATCCTCATGAGGACATGGTGGAGCTAGGGAAGGAGTCACTGATGACATTGAGCTGAGGGAAGAGGCCGCTGCTTTGCCAGACAAAGCACCCTGGGCATGGGTGAGAGAGGATGAGGAGGATGAGGACGGCTTGGTCATCCACTCGACCAAGTTTTCTGCATGTTGCGGCTCAACACGGCCAGCTGCCGAAAAAAAGGCCAAGCGTGTCCCATGGCCACGTGCTGATGAGGATGCACCGTCTCCATGACCAGCACTAGACACAGAGCCTGCTTGCCCTCTCTTATTGGCTTGTGACTGTCTGCCTCTCCTTCTTGGCCTTCCAGACATACTAATGGCCTGTAGCTGCACTAAGCTGGGATAGAACACCTGTAATTTTCTTCAGGTAGCTTTATATACTGTAACCAGACAAGCCTGCCTGTCAGTAGGAAGATAACAGGAACGGATCTAGCTGAACACTGTGAGCAGGACGCACTGCACTAAATGTAAATAGCAGGAACGGATCTAGCTGAACACTGTGAGCAGGACGCACTGACTGCACTAAATGTAAATAGCAGGAACGGATCTAGCTGAACACTGTGAGCAGGACGCACTGCACTAAATGTAAATAGCAGGAACAGATCTAGCTGAACACTGTGAGCAGGACGCACTGCACTAAATGTAAATAGCAGGAACGGATCTAGCTGAACACTGTGAGCAGGACGCACTGACTGCACTAAATGTAAATAGCAGGAACAGATCTAGCTGAACACTGTGAGCAGGACGCACTGCACTAAATGTAAATAGCAGGAACGGATCTAGCTGAACACTGTGAGCAGGACGCACTGACTGCACTAAATGTAAATAGCAGGAACGGATCTAGCTGAACACTGTGAGCAGGACGCACTGCACTAAATGTAAATAGCAGGAACGGATCTAGCTGAACACTGTGAGCAGGACGCACTGCACTAAATGTAAATAGCAGGAACGGATCTAGCTGAACACTGTGAGCAGGACGCACTGACTGCACTAAATGTAAATAGCAGGAACGGATCTAGCTGAACACTGTGAGCAGGACGCACTGCACTAAATGTAAATAGCAGGAACGGATCTAGCTGAACACTGTGAGCAGGACGCACTGCACTAAATGTAAATAGCAGGAACGGATCTAGCTGAACACTGTGAGCAGGACGCACTGCACTAAATGTAAATAGCAGGAACGGATCTAGCTGAACACTGTGAGCAGGACGCACTGCACTAAATGTAAATAGCAGGAACGGATCTAGCTGAACACTGTGAGCAGGACGCACTGACTGCACTAAATGTAAATAGCAGGAACAGATCTAGCTGAACACTGTGAGCAGGACGCACTGACTGCACTAAATGTAAATAGCAGGAACAGATCTAGCTGAACACTGTGAGCAGGACGCACTGCACTAAATGTAAAGAGCAGGAACGGATCTAGCTGAACACTGTGAGCAGGACGCACTGCACTAAATGTAAAGAGCAGGAACAGATCTAGCTGAACACTGTGAGCAGGACGCACTGCACTAAATGTAAAGAGCAGGAACAGATCTAGCCTAATCTAGCTCTCAAATCAAATGACACTGTCTGTCTCTCTCTCTATCAGCACACCGGAACACACTACACAGGGCCGCCGTGCAGGCGGCCTTATATAGTGTGGGGCGTGTACTAAATCCCCTGAGCCATAATTGGCCAAAGCCACCCTGGCTTTGGCCAATTACAGCTCTCTCTACTGACGGCGCTGTGATTGGCCAAGCATGCGGGTCATAGTGCATGCTTGGCCAATCATCAGCCAGCAATGCACTGCGATGCCGCAGTGAATTATGGGCCGTGACGCGCCACACGAATTTGGCGCGAACGGCCCATAACGTTCGCAATTCGACGGACGGTCGAACAGCCGATGTTCGAGTCGAACATGGGTTCGACTCGAACACGAAGCTCATCCCTAGTGGTGATGCTGCATTATGGGCACTGGTGGCGAGGCTGCATTCTGGGCACAGGTGGCGAGGCTGCATTCTGGGCACAGGTGGCAAGGCTGCAATTTGGGCACAGGTGGCGAGGCTGCATTCTGGGCACAGGTGGCGAGGCTGCATTATGGGCACAAGTGGGGAGACTGCATTCTTGAGTACAGGTGGGGAGACTGCATTCATGGGCACAGGTGGTGAGGCTGCATTCATGGACACTGGTGTTGACCCTGCATTCATGGGCACTGGTGAGGCTGCATTGAGAGGCACTGGTGAGACTGCATTGATGAACACTGATCAGGCACTACATTGATGGGCACTAGTGAGGCTGCATTGATGGGCACCGATAAGGCTGCATTGATGGGCACTGATGGGGGCTCTTTTCAACATAGACTCTCAAACAGACACAGAGAGGACCTGCACACATGCACGCGACGTCATTATGTGTTGTGCTGCGTGCCTCCCTGCACTGGGTCTGCTGAAAACCTTCTAATTTTACTGTCCCGCATAGGGAAAAGGCCGCTGCTTGCCTCCAAGTCCCTCCCTCACCTCGGCAAACAGTGCCCAGGACGGTGGCCCACCCACAGTAGGGTCAGGGTGCCGGCCAACCACCCACGGTCACCCACCCACAGCAGGACCAGGGTGTGAGCCAGCCAGCCACCCACGGTGACCCACCCACAGCAGGACCAGCCAGCCACCCCTGGTGACCCACCCACAGGAGCCAGCCACAGGGGATGTGGGAGCCAGCCAGAAACAAAGGACGTGGGAACCAGCCACAGCTGCAGTACCCATAGTTAACCACTTCAATACTGGGCTATAGTCATATGACATCCGCAGATGGGATCTCTGCGGAGATGGTCATATCACGTCCTCGGTTTCTCGCTGCTCCTGTGGCGCTGCGATCGGGGATGAGGAGTGTCCCTCAGACATAGCCTAACCCCAATCGTAGTAAAGAGCAGATGAAATTGGCTCTTTACCACGTGATCGGCTGTGTCCAATCACAGGCTAGGCTGATAGGTAGGAATGAAATGAGATGTGTAATTTATTCTCCTAGAATGCTTGAAGGTACTACTTCAATCAAAGAATAAGAAACCGCGCTAAAAAGTGATACAGGAGTCCAATATTACAGTCCTATAATCATGAATGTATAGTCCCAATGTCACTCCGGGTCAAATTTTCTCCAAGCAAAATAGTGATGGATAAACAAAGTCAGCAAAAACACTCCAACTTCAGTTGTGCTTACCAGAAGTAAGTTTATAAGGGCGAGTGGCTTAAACCCAGCCTGGGCCTTTAGATGTATACTCCAGATGGAACAGGAGGGGCGCCCTCATCCCGTGTATTCATAGATATAGTGCAAAAAATATAAAAAATATATATAGCGTAATATTGTTTTGACATATACCACACCAAACAAAAAAAGAAAAAAAAAGAAAAAGGTGACCACCCACAAAAACCTTAAATCACGTGTGATCATAAATCATATGCTACATAGCAAGGCCAGTGGGGTGAGTGTCATGCAATCATGCACACACAAGTGAATAAATATTATATAGGAGATCAAAAGATGAATAAAAAAGAATGAGAAAGCTAACAACGACTTCCAAATCTGCTTACCAGATGTAGGGTAAGTAGTCGGCATAAAGGATACTCCCAGTGAAAAAAACTCGTGGAAATGTATAGAAAAATAGAGAAACTTATATCAAGTAATAATAGTGATACAAGCTGCTTACCAGAGGGCTAACCCTCATATGCAGGTATGTGGAAACACAAGAACCGCCACCAGAGGATAAGTAAGGCAAACCTTTAGGGTTGTCCCCTTACCAGACAGGAAGGACACATAGGCAGATGTATTAGGTTCACAACATCACTTCCAACCGAAATGGTATGTCACGTCTTGTCCTCTCCGTCCAAGCTCAGCGGCATATAAGTAATGGAGAGCCAGATAGTGTAATACTGACTATATCACATTTATTTAGAAACAGAAAAGCACTTACAATAGTCGAATAAAAACAGTCGGATAAAAGAAACGAAAACGGAGCCGGCCGGCCTCCGGACACACTCCCGTCCTCAATAGCGTAATGTGGTGACGTCAGCACGCCCCTCCCAGACGCGTTTCGTCACACGTTTGACGTTTTCAATGGGGAACGGGCAGCGTGCTAAGCCACCACATTATAAACCCTACCCAAGCCTCGTTCTGAGTTCCGTTCAGGGAAACACACAACGCCATCTTAGGTATGGGCATCAGTATCTCTATGTAAAGACAGCGAAGCCATCTTAAGTGTGGGCATCCCTGTTTGATATACCAAGCAACATTAAATTCAAATAGCCCTCCTGCAGTGGAGATGCTCACGCCTCCCAAAGCTACAGGACGGCTAGATAACCAAATATAAGACTCTAAAAAGAACATATAAAATAAATAAAGCAAAACATTTGTAAACTCTCTCTAAATAAAAACGGGAACTTCCCCTGTGTACTATATGGGGTATGGTAACTCCAAACTTAAGTTGATAGGTAAACACAGGGTCATGTAGCCCTAAAGACAAACTGAAAATCATTACATAGGCCAAGTCGGTTATGCCAACATTTAAATTAATAATATTGGTCCATGGTGTGGGCTGTACTGGTCTCCCCCTCACATGATCGTAAGACAGAAAAAGGGGGGGGCATAGACCCCAACATGTGAACACATACATAATAAAATGAATAAATATAAGGCCTTAATTGCAGAATAAATGGCCATAATAAAATTAATAAAATTGTATACACAAATCGCCCAAACTACAGAAAGAACCATATACAGAAAAGGAAAAAATATATATAAAGGGAAAAAGAAATATATAAAGGGAAAAATTATATCTCATATCCAGGACCACCATCCAATTTAGGCCATGTCGATCCCTAATTCAAATACATAGATATTCTAACCCCAAGGGCAGCTATAAGGGACCCCATTAGGAGTTGTCAATAAAGGCATTTACATCCACATCTATATTCAGTCCATGTGGCGTATAACATTTAAGCCTATGGACCCAAGACATCTCTAACTTTGAAATATCTCGTACAAGGGAGCTCCCCCTCCAATACGGCTTATATCGATCAATGCCGACAAACAGAGTGTTGGAGGGGTCTCTGTCGTGAACAAGACGGTAATGTTTAGAGACCGAATGGTTCTTGAACCCTGTCAAAATGTTCGTGATGTGCTCATTGAGCCTAACCCGTAGGGGGCGTTTGGTCCGCCCCACATACTGCAAGCCACAAGGGCATTGCAACATGTAAACTACCCCACGGGTGGTACAAGTAATGAAGGGGGTAATGGTATGGGAATAGCCAGTAACAGTGGACATAAAAGTCTGAATTCTCCTGTTCGAACAGGAATTCAAGGAACATACACGACAACGGTTGCATTTATAATAACCGGTCAGTTGGTCAAAGAAGGTAATTTTTTCTGTTGGGGGATCTAAGACACCCGGAGCCAATTTGTTCCGGAAAGAAGGCACTCCCCTAAAGACAGTTAGAGGCTTTGATGGTAGGACCCCCCCCAACACCCTATCGTTGGTGATAATATGCCAGTGCTTAGAGATTAGTTGCTTAACCTCCTTATGTTGGAGAGAGTATGTGGTGATGAAAGGAACGCCAAGACTCTGATTCAAACCATTGGATCGAGGTTTGTCCTGCAGTAAACGTTCTCTATCCATACCACACACTTCCTCCAAAACAGGTAAAAGTTTTTCCTTAGTATATCCTTTCTCAAGAAATCTTTCTGTGAGAATGTTACTCTGTGTCAAAAATTTTTGGGTATCAGAACAATTTCTGCGGATTCTCATATACTGACTCTTGGGAATCCCATTGAGCCAAGGTCTGTGATGACAGCTTCCTAGTGGAATAAAGGAATTACGGTCACTTTCCTTAAAAAAGGTGGATGTGGACAACCGGTCATCATTCACACTTATAGTTAGGTCCAAAAAATGGATCTGAGTTTGACTCAACTCAAAATTTAGATGTATACCCCGGTTATTTACATTGAGGGAGGACAGGAACTCACGGAGCTCCTGGCCATCGCCATCCCATAGGAGGAGGATGTCATCTATATATCTAGCCCACAGGACTAGATGGGGGTTCCTGTGGGCATAGATGACATCCTCCTCCCACTTGGCCATGAAAAGGTTCGCCAGGCTAGGGGCGTATTTCGCCCCCATGGCGACACCACGGCTCTGGCGATAAAAACGGTCTGAAAACCAAAAATAATTATGGGAGGCCGCAAAACTTAGCAATTCCATAACAAAAGAGATCTGATCGATGTGAAGGCCAGAATCTCTGACTAGGGCATCATTTACCGCCTCCAACCCCATATCATGGGGGATAATGGTGTACAGCGAAGTGACATCAGCACTTCCCATCCATATACCAGATTTTATAGGGATATTGGAAAGAAGGTTTAACACATGGCGTGTATCCTTAACGTAGGAGGGCATTTTTTGTACCAGGGGCTGCAGGAAGAAATCGATATATCTGCCCACCCGGGACGTAACCGAATCAATCCCACTAACAATGGGACGTCCCGGGGGCAGATCGGATTCTTATGGACCTTTGGTAAGTAGTAAATAATGGGAGTCTTAGGGGCTTTAGGGATTAAAAATAAACTCTCCTTCTCTCTAAGGATTCCCAAAGTGGAACCCCTAGAGATAATCTCACGGAGCTCTCTCATATAGCCATCTTTTGGATCAGAAGGGAGGGGGGTATAGGTGTCAGTGTCCCCAAGAATCCTGGCCATTTCGGCCATATAGTCCTTCCGGTCCAAAACAACTATCCCTCCCCCTTTATCCGCAGGGCGGATGACTAGATCCCTATTTTTACATAAAGTATCCAGACCCTCTTGTATAATTTTCGAGTTTTTTGCTTTTTTAATTTCTAACCTATCTAAATCCCTAAGGATTACATCCCTGAATACTTTCAACGTAGGGGCAAGTGTTCCCGGGGGATTGAACAATGATGCATTCGCCAGACCGGAATGGGTGAACCGATCAGAAGGTTGCGAATTTCTTATAATAGGGTTTCCAACTAGATAGCGTTTAATGTTGAGTTTGCGAACAAACTTATGTACATCCATATAAGTCTGGAACCGGTTAAGGCTCCTAGGGGGGGCAAATTTGAGGCCTTTGTCTAGAACAACTTTTTCAGAGTGGGATAACTCCTTAGTACTCAAGTTAAAGATACCCTGCCCAATTATACTCTGGCTCTCTTTTGTTGATCGTACTCGCCTCCCCCCTCTAGTTCCTCGTTTTTTTCTACTGGCCTTTTTAGACCTTGGCCTGGTCTGGAAAAACCCCAAGTCCTGGGGCCACCAGAAGATGGGCCAGGAAAATTGGGTGCCAGAGAATTTTGAGGGGGATAGGGCATAGAGGAGGCCTGGCTATCCTGTTGACGAATAGAAGGTCCCTGAGAATCTGGCCTTCCCTCATAAGCATTCATATCGCTCATGGGGAAAAACCTGTTTTGTGTGGGAAGGTTGTACTCCCAATCAGAGACATAAGGTTCCTGATAGGCTGGTCTCTGAAATGTGTCATAGCCTTGGTTGGGTTCCCACCATTCTTGATATCCAGGGCCATAATCCCTACCTCTATTAGAATTGGGTAGGGGACGTCCTCTGCCATCATTTAAATGATTCCCCCTCCATGGGGGTGGTGTAGAGGGACGGGTCCCTCTGCCCCTTTGACCAAAATTGGATCTAGGGGGCCCCGAATTATAGGGTTGATACGGGGGAATGTTATTGGACTTGACAACCCCAACAGATCTCTGAGGAGATTGATAACGTGAGGGGCCTCTCTGATTTTTGGGAGGAAGACCTTTATTGACATTTTTAGGTTTAACAGACTGATGCTGCCTCGGATAGGCATCAGAGTTGGCCAGCTGACCCTGGGTGGACACTTCCATCTCAGTACCAGTTTGGTTTGCCAAGTCCTCCAACAATCTCTTTTGCCAAACAAAAACCAGATTGTTCCGATAATCATTTAAATCATGGTTATATTTTTTCTTTTTCTTGGATTTTTGGTCCCTATCCTCTTTCTCAAGGACTTTCAGCAGGGTCTGGGATTTCTCCCTATACTCCTCACTTTCTTTACTGACGCTGAGTTTATCTTTTATAGTTTTAATCTCAGCATCAATTTTTGAAAGTTTAACCGTTTTCCTGTCAATCAGAAAATGGAGGAGGGCTAGGCCTGCCTGGTTAAAGTATTTGAACCACCCCTCCAAATCTGTTTCACCATTTTGAGGGGAGACCTCCCACCTAAGACTCCTTGGGACCATTGAGTTTTTTATATAAGTCTCAAGATAAGCTATATCCCATTGTGTATGGGTTTCTGAAATCATAAGGTTTTTCAATCTTATGAAGAGCCCCCCCAAATCATTCTCATCTTCTCTATATAACTCAAAAACACCCTCAGTGTTGACCACCTTTTGAGCTCTAAAATCAAAAATGTCCATGACTGGACAACAACTAGCTGCAGTAATAGAAAATAAATGTAAAGTAGAAAAGAAAACTGCGCTCAGTAGATAAAAACAAAAAATAAACACCAGCTGCGGTTACAAGTGTAGTCCACCATACAAAAATCAAAGAATAAGAAACCGCGCTAAAAAGTGATACAGGAGTCCAATATTACAGTCCTATAATCATGAATGTATAGTCCCAATGTCACTCCGGGTCAAATTTTCTCCAAGCAAAATAGTGATGGATAAACAAAGTCAGCAAAAACACTCCAACTTCAGTTGTGCTTACCAGAAGTAAGTTTATAAGGGCGAGTGGCTTAAACCCAGCCTGGGCCTTTAGATGTATACTCCAGATGGAACAGGAGGGGCGCCCTCATCCCGTGTATTCATAGATATAGTGCAAAAAATATAAAAAATATATATAGCGTAATATTGTTTTGACATATACCACACCAAACAAAAAAAGAAAAAAAAAGAAAAAGGTGACCACCCACAAAAACCTTAAATCACGTGTGATCGTAAATCATATGCTACATAGCAAGGCCAGTGGGGTGAGTGTCATGCAATCATGCACACACAAGTGAATAAATATTAGATATTCTGGTAAGCAGATTTGGAAGTCGTTGTTAGCTTTCTCATTCTTTTTTATTCATCTTTTGATCTCCTATATAATATTTATTCACTTGTGTGTGCATGATTGCATGACACTCACCCCACTGGCCTTGCTATGTAGCATATGATTTATGATCACACGTGATTTAAGGTTTTTGTGGGTGGTCACCTTTTTCTTTTTTTTTCTTTTTTTGTTTGGTGTGGTATATGTCAAAACAATATTACGCTATATATATTTTTTATATTTTTTGCACTATATCTATGAATACACGGGATGAGGGCGCCCCTCCTGTTCCATCTGGAGTATACATCTAAAGGCCCAGGCTGGGTTTAAGCCACTCGCCCTTATAAACTTACTTCTGGTAAGCACAACTGAAGTTGGAGTGTTTTTGCTGACTTTGTTTATCCATCACTATTTTGCTTGGAGAAAATTTGACCCGGAGTGACATTGGGACTATACATTCATGATTATAGGACTGTAATATTGGACTCCTGTATCACTTTTTAGCGCGGTTTCTTATTCTTTGATTTTTGTATGGTGGACTACACTTGTAACCGCAGCTGGTGTTTATTTTTTGTTTTTATCTACTGAGCGCAGTTTTCTTTTCTACTTTACATTTATTTTCTATTACTGCAGCTAGTTGTTGTCCAGTCATGGACATTTTTGATTTTAGAGCTCAAAAGGTGGTCAACACTGAGGGTGTTTTTGAGTTATATAGAGAAGATGAGAATGATTTGGGGGGGCTCTTCATAAGATTGAAAAACCTTATGATTTCAGAAACCCATACACAATGGGATATAGCTTATCTTGAGACTTATATAAAAAACTCAATGGTCCCAAGGAGTCTTAGGTGGGAGGTCTCCCCTCAAAATGGTGAAACAGATTTGGAGGGGTGGTTCAAATACTTTAACCAGGCAGGCCTAGCCCTCCTCCGTTTTCTGATTGACAGGAAAACGGTTAAACTTTCAAAAATTGATGCTGAGATTAAAACTATAAAAGATAAACTCTGCGTCAGTAAAGAAAGTGAGGAGTATAGGGAGAAATCCCAGACCCTGCTGAAAGTCCTTGAGAAAGAGGATAGGGACCAAAAATCCAAGAAAAAGAAAAAATATAACCGTGATTTAACCACTTGACGACCGCCTCACGCCGATGTACGTCGGCAAAGTGGCACGGACAGGCAAAATCACGTACAGGGTACGTGATTTGCCTTCCGCGGGTTGGGGTTCCGGTGCCCGAGGCGGTCGTCTTTTGTCCAGCGGCGATCGGTGATGAGGGGGAGACCATCCGTTCGTGGCCCCCCCCTCGCGATCGCCGCCGGCCAATGAGAACACTCCTTTGCTGCTGTATGCTAAACAGCAGCAAAGGAAGTGATGTCATCTCCCCTCGGGTCGGTATTTTCCGTTCCGGCCCGAGGAGAGACGACATGTGAGTGAGTGCACAACACTACACACACACAGTAGAACATGCCAGGCACACAAAACACCCCGATCCCCCCCCCGATCGCCCCCCGATCCCCCCCCCAATCACCCCCCCCCCCCTGTCACAAACTGACACCAGCAGTTTTTTTTTTTTTTTTTTTTTTTCTGATTACTGCATAGTGTCAGTTTGTGACAGTTACTGTGTTGGGACAGTGAGTATTACCCCCCTTTAGGTCTAGGGTACCCCCCTAACCCCCCCTAATAAAGTTTTAACCCCTTGATCACCCCCTGTCACCAGTGTCGCTAAGCGATCATTTTTCTGATCGCTGTATTAGTGTCACTGGTGACGCTAGTTAGTGAGGTAAATATTTAGGTTCGCCGTCAGCGTTTTATAGTGTCAGGGACCCCCATATACTACCTAATAAATGTTTTAACCCCTTGATTGCCCTCTAGTTAACCCTTTCACCACTGATCACCGTATAACCGTTACGGTTGACGCTGGTTAGTTCGTTTATTTTTTATAGTGTCAGGGCACCCGCCGTTTATTACCGAATAAAGGTTTAGCCCCCCGATCGCCCGGCGGTGATATGCGTCGCCCCAGGCAGCGTCAGATTAGCGCCAGTACCGCTAACACCCACGCACGCAGCATGCGCCTCCCTTAGTGGTATAGTATCTGATCGGATCAATATCTGATCCGATCAGATCTATACTAGCGTCCCCAGCAGTTTAGGGTTCCCAAAAACGCAGTGTTAGCGGGATCAGCCCAGATACCTGCTAGCACCTGCGTTTTGTGCCTCCGCCCAGCCCACCCAAGTGCAGTATCGATCGATCACTGTCACTTACAAGGCACTAAACGCATAACTGCAGCGTTCGCAGAGTCAGGCCTGATACCTGCGATCGCTAACAGTTTTTTTGGTAGCATTTTGGTGAACTGGCAAGCGCCAGCCCCAGGCAGCGTCAGGTTAGCGCCAGTACCGCTAACACCCACGCACGCACCATACACCTCCCTTAGTGGTATAGTATCTGAACGGATCAATATCTGATCCGATCAGATCTATACTAGCGTCCCCAGCAGTTTAGGGTTCCCAAAAACGCAGTGTTAGCGGAATCAGCCCAGATACCTGCTAGCACCTGCGTTTTGCCCCTCCGCCCGGCCCAGCCCAGTCCACCCAAGTGCAGTATCAATCGATCACTGTCACTTACAAAACACTAAACGCATAACTGCAGCGTTCGCAGAGTCAGGCCTGATCCCTGCGATCGCTAACAGTTTTTTTTGTAGCGTTTTGGTGAACTGGCAAGCACCAGCCCCAGGCAGCGTCAGATTAGCGCCAGTACCGCTAACACCCACGCACGCACTGTACACCTCCCTTAGTGGTATAGTATCTGATCGCATCAATATCTGATCCGATCAGATCTATACTAGCGTCACCAGCAGTTTAGGGTTCCCAAAAACGCAGTGTTAGCGGGATCAGCCCAGATACCTGCTAGCACCTGCGTTTTGCCCCTCCGCCCGGCCCGGCCCAGCCCACCCAAGTGCAGTATCGATCGATCACTGTCACTTACAAAACACTAAACGCATAATTGCAGCGTTCGCAGAGTCAGGCCTGATCCCTGCGATCGCTAACAGTTTTTTGGTAGCGTTTTGGTGAACTGGCAAGCGCCAGCGGCCTAGTACACCCCGGTCGTAGTCAAACCAGCACTGCAGTAACACTTGGTGACGTGGCGAGTCCCATAAGTGCAGTTCAAGCTGGTGAGGTGGCAAGCACAAGTAGTGTCCCACTGCCACCAAGAAGACAAACACAGGCCCGTCGTGCCCTTCCTGCTGCATTCGCCAATCCTAATTGGGAACCCACCGCTTCTGCAGCGCCCGTACTTCCCCCATTCACATCCCCAACCAAATGCAGTCGGCTGCATGAGAGGCATTTTCTTTATGTCCTCCCAAGTACCCCTACCCAACGAACCCCCCCAAAAAAGATGTCGTGTCTGCAGCAAGCGCGGATATAGGCGTGACACCCGCTATTATTGTCCCTCCTGTCCTGACAATCCTGGTCTTTGCATTGGTGAATGTTTTGAACGCTACCATTCACTAGTTGAGTATTAGCGTAGGGTACAGCATTGCACAGACTAGGCACACTTTCACAGGGTCTCCCAAGATGCCATCGCATTTTGAGAGACCCGAACCTGGAACCGGTTACCGTTATAAAAGTTAGTTACAAAAAAAGTGTAAAAAAAAAAAAAAAAAAGAAATAAAAAAAAATAGTTGTTGTTTTATTGTTCTCTCTCTCTCTATTCTCTCTCTCTATTGTTCTGCTCTTTTTTACTGTATTCTATTCTGCAATGTTTTATTGTTATTGTTATTGTTATTATGTTTTATCATGTTTGTTTTTCAGGTGTGTAATTATTTACACTTTACTGTGCTTTATTGTTAACCATTGTTAACCATTTTTTTGTCTTCAGGTACGCCATTCACGACTTTGAGTGGTTATACCAGAATGATGCCTGCAGGTTTAGGTATCATCTTGGTATCATTCTTTTCAGCCAGCGGTCGGCTTTCATGTAAAAGCAATCCTAGCGGCTAATTAGCCTCTAGACTGCTTTTACAAGCCGTGGGAGGGAATGCCCCCCCCCCACCGTCTTCCGTGTTTTTCTCTGGCTCTCCTGTCTCAACAGGGAACCTGAGAACGCAGCCGGTGATTCAGCCAGCTGACCATAGAGCTGATCAGAGACCAGAGTGGCTCCAAACATCTCTATGGCCTAAGAAACCGGAAGCTACGAGTATTTCATGACTTAGATTTCGCCGGATGTAAATAGCGCCATTGGGAAATTGGGGAAGCATTTTATCACACCGATCTTGGTGTGGTCAGATGCTTTGAGGGCAGAGGAGAGATCTAGGGTCTAATAGACCACAATTTTTTCAAAAAAGAGTACCTGTCACTACCTATTGCTATCATAGGGGATATTTACATTCCCCGAGATAACAATAAAAATGATTAAAAAAAAAAATATGAAAGGAACAGTTTAAAAGTAAGATTAAAAAAGCAAAAAAATAATAAAGAAAAAAAAAAAAAAACACCCCTGTCGCCCCCTGCTCTCGCGCTAAGGCGAACGCAAGCGGCGGTCTGTCGTCAAACATAAACAGCAATTGCACCATGCATGTGAGGTATCACCGCGAAGGCCAGATCGAGTGCAGTAATTTTTCCAGTAGACCTCCTCTGTAAATCTAAAGTGGTAACCTGTAAAGGCTTTTGAAGGCTTTTAAACATGTATTTATTTTGTTGCCACTGCACGTTTGTGCGCAATTTTAAAGCATGTCATGTTTGGTATCCATGTACTCGGCCTAAGATCATCTTTTTTATTTCATCAAACATTTGGGCAATATAGCGTGTTTTAGTGCATTAAAATTAAAAAAAGTGTGTTTTTTCCCCAAAAAATGCGTTTGAAAAATCGCTGCGCAATTACTGTGTGAAAAAAAAAAAATGAAACACCCACCATTTTAATCTGTAGGGCATTTGCTTTAAAAAAATATATAATGTTTGGGGGTTCAAAGTAATTTTTTTGCAAAAAAAAAAAACTTTTTCATGTAAACAATAAGTGTCAGAAAGGGCTTTGTCTTCAAGTGGTTAGAAGAGTGGGTGATGTGTGACATAAGCTTCTAAATGTTGTGCATACAATGCCAGGACAGTTCAAAACCCCCCCAAATGACCCCATTTTGGAAAGTAGACACCCCAAGCTATTTGCTGAGAGGCATGTCGAGTCCATGGAATATTTTATATTGCGACACAAGTTGCGGGAAAGAGACAAATTTTTTTTGCACAAAGTTGTCACTAAATGATATATTGCTCAAACATGCCATGGAAATATGTGAAATTACACCCCAAAATACATTCTGCTGCTTCTCCTGAGTACGGGGATACCACATGTGTGAGACTTTTTGGGAGCCTAGCCGCGTACGGGACCCCGAAAACCAAGCACCGCCTTCAGGCTTTCTAAGGGCGTGAATTTTTGATTTCACTCTTCACTGCCTATCACAGTTTCGGAGGCCATGGAATGCCCAGGTGGCACAAAACCCCCCCAAATGACCCCATTTTGGAAAGTAGACACCCCAAGCTATTTGCTGAGAGGTAAATGTTTTTTCTTGTCTTTCTTCATTTTCAAAAACAAATGAGAGCTGCAAAATACTCACCATGCCTTTCAGCAAATAGCTTGGGGTGTCTACTTTCCAAAATGGGGTCATTTGGGGGGGTTTTGTGCCACCTGGGCATTCCATGGCCTCCGAAACTGTGATAGGCAGTAAAGAGTGAAATCAAAAATTTTCACCCTTAGAAATCCTGAAGGCAGTGATTGGTTTTCGGGGTCCAGTACGCGGCTAGGCTCCCAAAAAGTCCCACACATGTGGTATCCCCATACTCAGGAGAAGCAGCTAAATGTATTTTGGGGTGCAATTCCACATATGCCCATGGCCTGTGTGAGCAATATATCATTTAGTGACAACTTTATGAAAAAAAAAAAAAAAAAAAAAAAAAGTGTCACTTTCCCGCAACTTGTGTCAAAATATAAAATATTCCATGGACTCAATATGCCTCTCAGCAAATAGCTTGGGGTGTCTACTTTCCAAAATGGGGTCATTTTGGGGGGTTTTGTGCCACCTGGGCATTCCATGGCCTCCGAAACTGTGATAGGCAGTGAAGAGTGAAAGCAAAAATTTACACCCTTAGAAATCCTGAAGGCGGTGATTGGTTTTCGGGGCCCCGTACGCGGCTAGGCTCCCAAAAAGTCCCACACATGTGGTATCCCCATACTCAGGAGAAGCAGCTAAATGTATTTTGGGGTGCAATTCCACATAGGCCCATGGCCTGTGTGAGCAATATATCATTTAGTGACGACTTTTTGTAAATATTTTTTTTTTTTTTTGTCATTTTTCAATCACTTGGGACAAAAAAAATAAATATTCAATGGGTTCAACATGCCTCTCAGCAATTTCCTTGGGGTGTCTACTTTCCAAAATGGGGTCATTTGGGGGGGAGTTTGTACTGCCCTGCCATTTTAGCACCTCAAGAAATGACATAGGCAGTCATAAACTAAAAGCTGTGTAAATTCCAGAAAATGTACCCTAGTTTGTAGACGCTATAACTTTTGCGCAAACCAATAAATATATGCTTATTGACATTTTTTTTACCAAAGACATGTGGCCGAATACATTTTGGCCTAAATGTATGACTAAAATTTAGTTTATTGGATTTTTTTTATAACAAAAAGTAGAAAATATCATTTTTTTTCAAAATTTTCGGTCTTTTTCCGTTTATAGCGCAAAAAATAAAAACCGCAGAGGTGATCAAATACCATCAAAAGAAAGCTCTATTTGTGGGAAGAAAAGTACGCAAATTTCGTTTGGGTACAGCATTGCATGACCGCGCAATTAGCAGTTAAAGCGACGCAGTGCCAAATTGGAAAAAGACCTCTGGTCCTTAGGCAGCATAATGGTCCGGGGCTCAAGTGGTTAAATGATTATCGGAACAATCTGGTTTTTGTTTGGCAAAAGAGATTGTTGGAGGACTTGGCAAACCAAACTGGTACTGAGATGGAAGTGTCCACCCAGGGTCAGCTGGCCAACTCTGATGCCTATCCGAGGCAGCATCAGTCTGTTAAACCTAAAAATGTCAATAAAGGTCTTCCTCCCAAAAATCAGAGAGGCCCCTCACGTTATCAATCTCCTCAGAGATCTGTTGGGGTTGTCAAGTCCAATAACATTCCCCCGTATCAACCCTATAATTCGGGGCCCCCTAGATCCAATTTTGGTCAAAGGGGCAGAGGGACCCGTCCCTCTACACCACCCCCATGGAGGGGGAATCATTTAAATGATGGCAGAGGACGTCCCCTACCCAATTCTAATAGAGGTAGGGATTATGGCCCTGGATATCAAGAATGGTGGGAACCCAACCAAGGCTATGACACATTTCAGAGACCAGCCTATCAGGAACCTTATGTCTCTAAATGGGAGTACAACCTTCCCACACAAAACAGGTTTTTCCCCATGAGCGATATGAATGCTTATGAGGGAAGGCCAGATTCTCAGGGACCTTCTATTCGTCAACAGGATAGCCAGGCCTCCTCTATGCCCTATCCCCCTCAAAATTCTCTGGCACCCAATTTTCCTGGCCCATCTTCTGGTGGCCCCAGGACTTGGGGTTTTTCCAGACCAGGCCAAGGTCTAAAAAGGCCAGTAGAAAAAAACGAGGAACTAGAGGGGGGAGGCGAGTACGATCAACAAAAGAGAGCCAGAGTATAATTGGGCAGGGTATCTTTAACTTGAGTACTAAGGAGTTATCCCACTCTGAAAAAGTTGTTCTAGACAAAGGCCTCAAATTTGCCCCCCCTAGGAGCCTTAACCGGTTCCAGACTTATATGGATGTACATAAGTTTGTTCGCAAACTCAACATTAAACGCTATCTAGTTGGAAACCCTATTATAAGAAATTCGCAACCTTCTGATCGGTTCACCCATTCCGGTCTGGCGAATGCATCATTGTTCAATCCCCCGGGAACACTTGCCCCTACGTTGAAAGTATTCAGGGATGTAATCCTTAGGGATTTAGATAGGTTAGAAATTCAAAAAAGCAAAAAACTCGAAAATTATACAAGAGGGTCTGGATACTTTATGTAAAAATAGGGATCTAGTCATCCGCCCTGCGGATAAAGGGGGAGGGATAGTTGTTTTGGACCGGAAGGACTATATGGCCGAAATGGCCAGGATTCTTGGGGACACTGACACCTATACCCCCCTCCCTTCTGATCCAAAAGATGGCTATATGAGAGAGCTCCGTGAGATTATCTCTAGGGGTTCCACTTTGGGAATCCTTAGAGAGAAGGAGAGTTTATTTTTAATCCCTAAAGCCCCTAAGACTCCCATTATTTACTACTTACCAAAGGTCCATAAGAATCCGATCTGCCCCCCGGGACGTCCCATTGTTAGTGGGATTGATTCGGTTACGTCCCGGGTGGGCAGATATATCGATTTCTTCCTGCAGCCCCTGGTACAAAAAATGCCCTCCTACGTTAAGGATACACGCCATGTGTTAAACCTTCTTTCCAATATCCCTATAAAATCTGGTATATGGATGGGAAGTGCTGATGTCACTTCGCTGTACACCATTATCCCCCATGATATGGGGTTGGAGGCGGTAAATGATGCCCTAGTCAGAGATTCTGGCCTTCACATCGATCAGATCTCTTTTGTTATGGAATTGCTAAGTTTTGCGGCCTCCCATAATTATTTTTGGTTTTCAGACCGTTTTTATCGCCAGAGCCGTGGTGTCGCCATGGGGGCGAAATACGCCCCTAGCCTGGCGAACCTTTTCATGGCCAAGTGGGAGGAGGATGTCATCTATGCCCACAGGAACCCCCATCTAGTCCTGTGGGCTAGATATATAGATGACATCCTCCTCCTATGGGATGGCGATGGCCAGGAGCTCCGTGAGTTCCTGTCCTCCCTCAATGTAAATAACCGGGGTATACATCTAAATTTTGAGTTGAGTCAAACTCAGATCCATTTTTTGGACCTAACTATAAGTGTGAATGATGACCGGTTGTCCACATCCACCTTTTTTAAGGAAAGTGACCGTAATTCCTTTATTCCACTAGGAAGCTGTCATCACAGACCTTGGCTCAATGGGATTCCCAAAAGTCAGTATATGAGAATCCGCAGAAATTGTTCTGATACCCAAAAATTTTTGACACAGAGTAACATTCTCACAGAAAGATTTCTTGAGAAAGGATATACTAAGGAAAAACTTTTACCTGTTTTGGAGGAAGTGTGTGGTATGGATAGAGAACGTTTACTGCAGGACAAACCTCGATCCAATGGTTTGAATCAGAGTCTTGGCGTTCCTTTCATCACCACATACTCTCTCCAACATAAGGAGGTTAAGCAACTAATCTCTAAGCACTGGCATATTATCACCAACGATAGGGTGTTGGGGGGGGTCCTACCATCAAAGCCTCTAACTGTCTTTAGGGGAGTGCCTTCTTTCCGGAACAAATTGGCTCCGGGTGTCTTAGATCCCCCAACAGAAAAAATTACCTTCTTTGACCAACTGACCGGTTATTATAAATGCAACCGTTGTCGTGTATGTTCCTTGAATTCCTGTTCGAACAGGAGAATTCAGACTTTTATGTCCACTGTTACTGGCTATTCCCATACCATTACCCCCTTCATTACTTGTACCACCCGTGGGGTAGTTTACATGTTGCAATGCCCTTGTGGTTTGCAGTATGTGGGGCGGACCAAACGCCCCCTACGGGTTAGGCTCAATGAGCACATCACGAACATTTTGACAGGGTTCAAGAACCATTCGGTCTCTAAACATTACCGTCTTGTTCACGACAGAGACCCCTCCAACACTCTGTTTGTCGGCATTGATCGATATAAGCCGTATTGGAGGGGGAGCTCCCTTGTACGAGATATTTCAAAGTTAGAGATGTCTTGGGTCCATAGGCTTAAATGTTATACGCCACATGGACTGAATATAGATGTGGATGTAAATGCCTTTATTGACAACTCCTAATGGGGTCCCTTATAGCTGCCCTTGGGGTTAGAATATCTATGTATTTGAATTAGGGATCGACATGGCCTAAATTGGATGGTGGTCCTGGATATGAGATATAATTTTTCCCTTTATATATTTCTTTTTCCCTTTATATATATTTTTTCCTTTTCTGTATATGGTTCTTTCTGTAGTTTGGGCGATTTGTGTATACAATTTTATTAATTTTATTATGGCCATTTATTCTGCGATTAAGGCCTTATATTTATTCATTTTATTATGTATGTGTTCACATGTTGGGGTCTATGCCCCCCCCTTTTTCTGTCTTACGATCATGTGAGGGGGAGACCAGTACAGCCCACACCATGGACCAATATTATTAATTTAAATGTTGGCATAACCGACTTGGCCTATGTAATGATTTTCAGTTTGTCTTTAGGGCTACATGACCCTGTGTTTACCTATCAACTTAAGTTTGGAGTTACCATACCCCATATAGTACACAGGGGAAGTTCCCGTTTTTATTTAGAGAGAGTTTACAAATGTTTTGCTTTATTTATTTTATATGTTCTTTTTAGAGTCTTATATTTGGTTATCTAGCCGTCCTGTAGCTTTGGGAGGCGTGAGCATCTCCACTGCAGGAGGGCTATTTGAATTTAATGTTGCTTGGTATATCAAACAGGGATGCCCACACTTAAGATGGCTTCGCTGTCTTTACATAGAGATACTGATGCCCATACCTAAGATGGCGTTGTGTGTTTCCCTGAACGGAACTCAGAACGAGGCTTGGGTAGGGTTTATAATGTGGTGGCTTAGCACGCTGCCCGTTCCCCATTGAAAACGTCAAACGTGTGACGAAACGCGTCTGGGAGGGGCGTGCTGACGTCACCACATTACGCTATTGAGGACGGGAGTGTGTCCGGAGGCCGGCCGGCTCCGTTTTCGTTTCTTTTATCCGACTGTTTTTATTCGACTATTGTAAGTGCTTTTCTGTTTCTAAATAAATGTGATATAGTCAGTATTACACTATCTGGCTCTCCATTACTTATATGCCGCTGAGCTTGGACGGAGAGGACAAGACGTGACATACCATTTCGGTTGGAAGTGATGTTGTGAACCTAATACATCTGCCTATGTGTCCTTCCTGTCTGGTAAGGGGACAACCCTAAAGGTTTGCCTTACTTATCCTCTGGTGGCGGTTCTTGTGTTTCCACATACCTGCATATGAGGGTTAGCCCTCTGGTAAGCAGCTTGTATCACTATTATTACTTGATATAAGTTTCTCTATTTTTCTATACATTTCCACGAGTTTTTTTCACTGGGAGTATCCTTTATGCCGACTACTTACCCTACATCTGGTAAGCAGATTTGGAAGTCGTTGTTAGCTTTCTCATTCTTTTTTATTCATCTTTTGATCTCCTATATAATATTTATTCACTTGTGTGTGCATGATTGCATGACACTCACCCCACTGGCCTTGCTATGTAGCATATGATTTATGATCACACGTGATTTAAGGTTTTTGTGGGTGGTCACCTTTTTCTTTTTTTTTCTTTTTTTGTTTGGTGTGGTATATGTCAAAACAATATTACGCTATATATATTTTTTATATTTTTTGCACTATATCTATGAATACACGGGATGAGGGCGCCCCTCCTGTTCCATCTGGAGTATACATCTAAAGGCCCAGGCTGGGTTTAAGCCACTCGCCCTTATAAACTTACTTCTGGTAAGCACAACTGAAGTTGGAGTGTTCTTGCTGACTTTGTTTATCCATCACTATTTTGCTTGGAGAAAATTTGACCCGGAGTGACATTGGGACTATACATTCATGATTATAGGACTGTAATATTGGACTCCTGTATCACTTTTTAGCGCGGTTTCTTATTCTTTGATTTTTGTATGGTGGACTACACTTGTAACCGCAGCTGGTGTTTATTTTTTATTTTTTGTTTTTATCTACTGAGCGCAGTTTTCTTTTCTACTTTACTACTTCAATGTTGGGCATCTGTATGTGGCCAGGCTGTGTAAAAGTCTCACACATGTGGTATTGCCATACTCAGGACAAGTAGCAGAATGTGTTTTGGGGTGTAATTTTTACTATATACATGCCATGTGTTAGAAATATCTTATAAATTGACAACTTTGTGTAAAAAAAAAAAAAAGATTTTCATTTTCTTTCCACGTATTCTGAAGACTTGTGTAAAAAAATGAACCGTTCAAAAGACTCATAATGCCTCATAGAATTTACGTTGAGGTGTTTGTTTTCCAAAATGGGGTCATTTTGTGGTTAATTCCATTGTCCTGGTGCTCCAGGGCCTTCAAAAATGTAATAGGTAGTTAGGAATTTAGAGGTGTAATTTATGCTCCAAGAACGCCTGACGGTGCTCCCTCCATGTTGGGCCTCTGTATGTGGCCAGGCTGTGTAAAAGTCTCACACATGTGGCATCGCCATACTCAGGAGGAGTAGGAGAATGTGTTTTGGGGTGTCATTTTTGCGATATACATGCCTTGAGTTAAAAATTAGGCTTGTGAAATTTGTTTCGTAACAAATCGAAATTCGGGCCGAATTTTGCATCTTTCGGACATTTGGATGCAATAGATTCAATAAACAAACAACTTTCCAAACTATGAATCATTATCACGAATCAATACAGGTATACATACAGAAGTATTAAATTTCAACTAATACAAAAGAAATTATAGCGGATACGAATTAATTCGTTAAAGATCTATGAAACAAAAGGTCAATTAAAAGTAAATCTTACAGTCCAATCAGCTGATTAATTTTGTGCTGGAGGTTGGATTACTGGTAAAGTGCATTCCTGAGAACTGAGTGAGAAGGGTGTTGTATTGTATTTGAGCAGAGGAGAAGAGATGTTGTCATTGTGTGTGTTAAAAGATTCAATAAACAAATGACTTTCCAAACTACGAATCATTATCACAAATATATATACATACATAAATATCGAATTTCAATGAATACTAATGAAATTATAGCGCATATAACGAATTAATTCGACATGATTCGAGATTCAGTAAAACGAATATCGATAGAATATACAGAAATAACGAATTATCTGAAAACGTATTAACGTAACATAATGAATATAACAGAACGAAATAATGTTTTTTACGAATGACAACGAACCAAAACTAAACAAAATTGCACAAGTGCACAAGGTGCACAAGTCTATTAAAAATATCTTATAAACCGACTACTTTGTGTAAAAAAAATATGTTTTAATTTTCTTTCCACGTTTTCAGAAGACTTGTGGAAAAAAATGAATCATTCAAAAGACTCATTATGCCACATGTAATAGACGTTGGGGTGTCTGCTTTCCAAGATGGGGTCATTTTGTGGATAATTCCACTGTCCTGGTGCTCCAGGGCCTTCACAAATGTAATAGGTCGTTAGAAAATTAGAGGTGTAATTTATGATCCTAGAACCCCTGATGGTGCTCCCTGCATGTTGGACCTCTCTGTGTGGCCAGGCTGTGTAAAAGTTACACACATGTGGTATCGCCATACTCGGGGGGAGTAGCAGAATGTATTTTGGGGTGTAATTGGAAGTATGCATATGCTGTGTGTGAGAAATAACTTGTTATTATGACAATTTTGTGAAAAAAAAATCTTACATTTCCCAAGAATTCTGGGAAAAAATTACAACTTTAAAAAACTCACCATGCCTCTTACTAAATACCTTTGACTGTCTACATTTCAAAAAGGGGTCATTTGGGGGGTATTTGTACTTTCCTGACATTTCAGGGCCTCAAGAAATGAGAGTGGCTGTCAGTGTATCAAGTGTGATCAGGTGTGATCAATTTTCAATGATTTGCACCATAGCTTGTAGACTCTATAACTTTCATAGAGACTAAATAATATCCACTAATTTGGGTTATTTTTTACCAAAGAGATGTAGCAGTATAAATTTTGCCTCAAATTTATGAACAAAAATTACTTATTTGCAAAATTGTATCATAGAAACTAAAAAAAGTGGGGTTTTTTTTCAAAATTTTTGCAATTTTTCACTTATGTCGCAAAAAACAAAAAATCCAGTGGTGATTAAATACCACCAAAAGAAAGTTCTATTTGTATGAAAAAAGTGATAAAAATTTTGTTTGGGTACAGTGTTCCATGAGTAATTGGCATTCAAAGCTAAAAGCTAAAAATTGGTCTGGGCATGAAGGGTGAATAAATGTCCTGTATTAAAGTGGTTAAGGTAAGAGGAGTGCTACACAGTGACAATTGTATTTCTTCTTTGTGAGAGTTGGGGCAGGAGTAAGAGTCATGGCTCAAGGAGGGGGTCCCATGAGGACCAGAAGGAATGAAGGTGTTCACTGTACACTCTGTTAGAAAGAGGCCCCCCTCCATGTCCCATTATACCCCTTTGTAGTCTCTAATGGGACCTGTGGGGGACTCTAACAGACTCTATAATGGACACTGAAAGGGCCTTTGTTAAAGAGACCCCCCTCCAGGTCCTATTAGACACTGTTGTAGTCTCTAATGGACACTGTTGGAGAGACACCCCCCCAGTCCCAAAAAAGGCTAAAATTCTACAGAGATATGTCCCCTCTTCCAGTCAGTCCCATCCCCCCACAGTAAGAAACACTCACAAGGGAACACATTTAACCCCTTGATCACCCCCTAGTGTTAACCCCTTCCCTGCCAGTGACATTTACACAGTAATCAGTACATTTTTATAGCTCTGATCGCTGTATAAATGTCATTGGTCCCAAAAATGCGTCAAAAGTGTCCAATCTGTCTACCACAATGTTGCAGCACCGCTAAAAATTGCAGATCTCTGCCATTACTAGTAAAAAAATTAAAAATAATAAAAATGACATTAAAATGCCATAAATCATTCCCATAGTTTGTAGAAGCTATAACTTTTGCACAAACAAATCAATATACGCTTATTAACCGCAGAGGTGATCGAATACCACCAAATACCACCAAAAGAAAGCTCTATTTGTGGAAGAAAATTTTGTTTGGGTACACGACCGCGCAATTGTCAGTTAAAGCAATGAAAAAATGGCCTGATCAGGAAGTGGGTAAATCCCTCCGGTCCCTAAGTGGTTAAAATAGAAAACAGTGTGAGGATTGAACATAAGCCCCCAGTATTTAAAAAGAATGCACTTAATACAGAGCAGTGCCACGCCCACTAGAGCTTTTAAAAAAATTTCCCTGCTCATCTTGCCAGCGATCTCCAGGCAACTACCCAAGCCAGCCTGTTTGTGGCCAGAGAGGCAGTATGCCACTGAAGAGAGGTCACATAAAGCTTTTTTGTATCAGAGTTAATAGCTCAATCTTAAATTCATATGTACAAGTGAATATTCATAGGAGTGACTGATTCTCACCATCTAATCTCCCCTTCTACCTACTCCTCTCAATCATAGATACAGAGTCTAAAGTCAAAAAGTTTCTGTGCCCTCTATTTAAAATACCTCTATTGATTTTTGACACCAGTGTCATGAATGTACACTGTATTAAATAATATTTGTAAAATAAAATTGTATTTAAATAATAAAATAAAAAAATACTCATGTTCAGTATGCATATGAGAACTTCCTGTTGCTTAAGGAAAGAGAGCCCAGTTAAGCTTGGGTTTATGTAAAAGCTGTGATGTCATGAATCTTTTAAACAACACTGGCTGGGACCAGGAGGAGGAATCAGAGAGGCAGCTATGTCACATCCACTATCTAGCAGAGGACAGCATCCACAGCACAGCAAACTAGAGTTCCCATGAATGCATGGGAATAGCTTCTGTGAATGGACAGGATTACAGTATGAGGTCATGGTGGGTGGAACAAACTGGAATTCTCCTGGCCTGTCCCTTAACAGCACAAAGGGAGTGGGTGGGACAGATTGGGAGTCTGAACCCAGGGTCCCGCCCACTAGATCGATCAACAGTGTGATGACATCCTGCTTGCTCTAACACAGGACAACTGAGGGGAAGTTACAACAGCAGTGTCCAGGAGAATAGCAGGGATCTTTTCCACCAGTCTTGAACAGAAAATCAGGATGACACAGCAAGATTGACCACTGATTCAAAGGGGGATATAGGAGAAGCAGAACGATTGTATATTTTCTACAAGTAGTCCTGCCTGGAGTTGTGCTTTAAAATATATCATTTTTGTTTACCATGAAAAGCAAGGCATTGTTGGTAACAATATGCAAACAATGTTACATACATTTCATATCTCTAGCTCCTGTACACCAAGTCATTGCCACTCCATTTCTCAGTGATTACACCTCAGTTCTAGTAAATGTAATATTTTCCCCCAAGAATTCTGAATATATCTTTATTTTTATTTTTTTATCATTGACTCAGTAAGTATTCAACATGGCTATTAAGAGACCAATTTAAGATATTACAGTTGAAAATGTTTTGGACAATTTGAGCAAAGTAAAAACTGTAAAGAGTACACTATTCTAATACATGACTGAATACTATGGCTGAAGAAACAATTACAGTAAGTACAACATAGCACAGAATCATCTAATAAGCAAAATTTCTGGGTAAAGCTCAATTACCACGACTATAATGTTAAGGTATTTGTGAAAAGCTGTAAAGCTTTGAGATTAGAGAGGCATCATTGGTATTTTTCAAACTGGAATCTTTTAACGCTGCTCTGAAAAGCATTTTTATTGTATTTTGGGTTAAGCTAAAAGATACCTTGGACTTTGTTTTTTTCCTCTAACAATATAGCTAAAAATAAATATTCAGCTAGCAGTTTTTATTTCTATATTGGCAATGTTCTGATATCTCTGTTTTGTCCTTCATATTTACCTCTGTAAATACATATGGATGATAAATAAAAATGGATACAATTCGCTCAATAAAAAAAAACATAGCAACCAAAGAAACTTGCAACCCACAGAATGGGAAGTTGTCATTTAGTGGTGGTAGTAATACTGCTGGTTCTGGCTTGCAAACAAGGGCAAATCTGACTATTTTTTTTGCCCAATATATAGCTCAGTGTGAACCCTGTATCTTCCGAACTTGAAACTCATTTTAAGCAGGAGAGACGTTAGGGATCTAATAGATCCCCGATGTCTCCATAAAGAGTACTTGTCACCTCCCCAAAGCTATCACATAGGAGCCTTTTATACCCCTTTTGATATCAATAAAGGTAAGTGAAAAATAAACACGTTAAATATTGCAAAAATGTTGAAAATGTAAAAAAAAATAAAAACATCCTCTTATGCATTATGGGCACAGGTGGTGATGCTGCATTATGGGCACTGGTGGCGAGGCTGCATTCTGGGCACAGGTGGCGAGGCTGCATTCTGGGCACAGGTTGCAAGGCTGCAATTTGGGCACATGTGGCGAGGCTGCATTCTGGGCACAGGTGGCGAGGCTGCATTACGGGCACAAGTGGGGAGACTGCATTCTTGAGCACAGGTGGAGAGACTGCATTCATGGGCACAGGTGGTGAGGCTGCATTCATGGACACTGGTGTTGACCCTGCATTCATGGGCACTGGTGAGGCTGCATTGAGAGGCACTGGTGAGACTGCATTGATGAACACTGATCAGGCACTACATTGATGGGCACTAGTGAGGCTGCATTGATGGGCACCGATAAGGCTGCATTGATGGGCACTGATGGGGGCTCTTTTCAACATAGACTCTCAAACAGACACAGAGAGGACCTGCACACATGCACGCGACGTCATTATGTGTTGTGCTGCGTGCCTCCCTGCACTGGGTCTGCTGAAAACCTTCTAATTTTACTGTCCCGCATAGGGAAAAGGCCGCTGCTTGCCTCCAAGTCCCTCCCTCACCTCGGCAAACAGTGCCCAGGACGGTGGCCCACCCACAGTAGGGTCAGGGTGCCGGCCAACCACCCACGGTCACCCACCCACAGCAGGACCAGGGTGTGAGCCAGCCAGCCACCCACGGTGACCCACCCACAGCAGGACCAGCCAGCCACCCCTGGTGACCCACCCACAGGAGCCAGCCACAGGGGATGTGGGAGCCAGCCAGAAACAAAGGACGTGGGAACCAGCCACAGCTGCAGTACCCATAGTTAACCACTTCAATACCGGGCTATAGTCATATGACATCCGCAGATGGGATCTCTGCGGAGATGGTCATATCACGTCCTCGGTTTCTCGCTGCTCCTGTGGCGCTGCGATCGGGGATGAGGAGTGTCCCTCAGACATAGCCTAACCCCAATCGTAGTAAAGAGCAGATGAAATTGGCTCTTTACCACGTGATCGGCTGTGTCCAATCACAGGCTAGGCTGATAGGTAGGAATGAAATGAGATGTGTAATTTATTCTCCTAGAATGCTTGAAGGTACTACTTCAATGTTGGGCATCTGTATGTGGCCAGGCTGTGTAAAAGTCTCACACATGTGGTATTGCCATACTCAGAACAAGTAGCAGAATGTGTTTTGCCATGTGTTAGAAATATCTTATAAATTGACAACTTTGTGTAAAAAAAAAGATTTTCATTTTCTTTCCACGTATTCTGAAGACTTGTGTAAAAAAATGAACCGTTCAAAAGACTCATAATGCCTCATAGAATATACGTTGAGGTGTTTGTTTTCCAAAATGGGGTCATTTTGTGGTTAATTCCATTGTCCTGGTGCTCCAGGGCCTTCAAAAATGTAATAGGTAGTTAGGAATTTAGAGGTGTAATTTATGCTCCAAGAACGCCTGACGGTGCTCCCTCCATGTTGGGCCTCTGTATGTGGCCAGGCTGTGTAAAAGTCTCACACATGTGGCATCGCCATACTCAGGAGGAGTAGGAGAATGTGTTTTGGGGTGTCATTTTTGCGATATACATGCCTTGAGTTAAAAATTAGGCTTGTGAAATTTGTTTCGTAACAAATCGAAATTCGGGCCGAATTTTGCATCTTTCGGACATTTGGATGCAATAGATTCAATAAACAAACAACTTTCCAAACTATGAATCATTATCACGAATCAATACAGGTATACATACAGAAGTATTAAATTTCAACTAATACAAAAGAAATTATAGCGGATACGAATTAATTCGTTAAAGATCTATGAAACAAAAGGTCAATTAAAAGTAAATCTTACAGTCCAATCAGCTGATTAATTTTGTGCTGGAGGTTGGATTACTGGTAAAGTGCATTCCTGAGAACTGAGTGAGAAGGGTGTTGTGTTGTATTTGAGCAGAGGAGAAGAGATGTTGTCATTGTGTGTGTTAAAAGATTCAATAAACAAATGACTTTCCAAACTACGAATCATTATCACAAATATATATACATACATAAATATCGAATTTCAATGAATACTAATGAAATTATAGCGCATATAACGAATTAATTCGACATGATTCGAGATTCAGTAAAACGAATATCGATAGAATATACAGAAATAACGAATTATCTGAAAACGTATTAACGTAACATAATGAGTATAACAGAACGAAATAATGTTTTTTACGAATGACAACGAACCAAAACTAAACAAAATTGCACAAGTGCACAAGGTGCACAAGTCTATTAAAAATATCTTATAAACCGACTACTTTGTGTAAAAAAAATATGTTTTAATTTTCTTTCCACGTTTTCAGAAGACTTGTGGAAAAAAATGAATCATTCAAAAGACTCATTATGCCACATGTAATAGACGTTGGGGTGTCTGCTTTCCAAGATGGGGTCATTTTGTGGATAATTCCACTGTCCTGGTGCTCCAGGGCCTTCACAAATGTAATAGGTTGTTAGAAAATTAGAGGTGTAATTTATGATCCTAGAACCCCTGATGGTGCTCCCTGCATGTTGGACCTCTCTGTGTGGCCAGGCTGTGTAAAAGTTACACACATGTGGTATCGCCATACTCGGGAGGAGTAGCAGAATGTATTTTGGGGTGTAATTGGAAGTATGCATATGCTGTGTGTGAGAAATAACTTGTTATTATGACAATTTTGTGAAAAAAAAATCTTACATTTCCCAAGAATTCTGGGAAAAAATTACAACTTTAAAAAACTCACCATGCCTCTTACTAAATACCTTTGACTGTCTACATTTCAAAAAGGGGTCATTTGGGGGGTATTTGTACTTTCCTGACATTTCAGGGCCTCAAGAAATGAGAGTGGCTGTCAGTGCATCAAGTGTGATCAGGTGTGATCAATTTTCAATGATTTTCACCATAGCTTGTAGACTCTATAACTTTCATAGAGACTAAATAATATCCACTAATTTGGGTTATTTTTACCAAAGAGATGTAGCAGTATAAATTTTGCCTCAAATTTATGAACAAAAATTACTTATTTGCAAAATTGTATCATAGAAACTAAAAAAAGTGGGGTTTTTTTTCAAAATGTTTGCAATTTTTCACTTATGTCGCAAAAAACAAAAAATCCAGTGGTGATTAAATACCACCAAAAGAAAGTTCTATTTGTATGAAAAAAGTGATAAAAATTTTGTTTGGGTACAGTGTTCCATGACTGAGTAATTGGCATTCAAAGTGTGAGACCACTGAAAGCTAAAAATTGGTCTGGGCATGAAGGGTGAATAAATGTCCTGTATTAAAGTGGTTAAGGTAAGAGGAGTGCTACACAGTGACAATTGTATTTCTTCTTTGTGAGAGGTTGGGGCAGGGGTAAGAGTCATGGCTCAAGGAGGGGGTCCCATGAGGACCAGAAGGAATGAAGGTGTTCACTGTACACTCTGTTAGAAAGAGGCCCCCCTCCATGTCCCATTATACCCCTTTGTAGTCTCTAATGGGACCTGTGGGGAACTCTAACAGACTCTATAATGGACACTGAAAGGGCCTTTGTTAAAGAGACCCCCCTCCAGGTCCTATTAGACACTGTTGTAGTCTCTAATGGACACTGTTGGAGAGACACCCCCCCGGTCCCAAAAAAGGCTAAAATTCTACAGAGATATGTCACCTCTTCCAGTCAGTCCCATCCCCCCACAGTAAGAAACACTCACAAGGGAACACATTTAACCCCTTGATCACCCCCTAGTGTTAACCCCTTCCCTGCCAGTGACATTTACACAGTAATCAGTACATTTTTATAGCTCTGATCGCTGTATAAATGTCATTGGTCCCAAAAATGCGTCAAAAGTGTCCAATCTGTCTACCACAATGTTGCAGCACCGCTAAAAATTGCAGATCTCTGCCATTACTAGTAAAAAAATAAAAAATAATAAAAATGACATTAAAATGCCATAAATCATTCCCATAGTTTGTAGAAGCTATAACTTTTGCACAAACAAATCAATATACGCTTATTAACCGCAGAGGTGATCGAATACCACCAAATACCACCAAAAGAAAGCTCTATTTGTGGAAGAAAATTTTGTTTGGGTACACGACCGCGCAATTGTCAGTTAAAGCAATGAAAAAATGGCCTGATCAGGAAGTGGGTAAATCCCTCCGGTCCCTAAGTGGTTAAAATAGAAAACAGTGTGAGGATTGAACATAAGCCCCCAGTGTTTAAAAAGAATGCACTTAATACAGAGCAGTGCCACGCCCACTAGAGCTTTTAAAAAAATTTCCCTGCTCATCTTGCCAGCGATCTCCAGGCAACTACCCAAGCCAGCCTGTTTGTGGCCAGAGAGGCAGTATGCCACTGAAGAGAGGTCACATAAAGCTTTTTTGTATCAGAGTTAATAGCTCAATCTTAAATTCATATGTACAAGTGAATATTCATAGGAGTGACTGATTCTCACCATCTAATCTCCCCTTCTACCTACTCCTCTCAATCATAGATACAGAGTCTAAAGTCAAACAGTTTCTGTGCTCTCTATTTAAAATACCTCTATTGATTTTTGACACCAGTGTCATGAATGTACACTGTATTAAATAATATTTGTAAAATAAAATTGTATTTAAATAATAAAATAAAAAAATACTCATGTTCAGTATGCATATGAGAACTTCCTGTTGCTTAAGGAAAGAGAGCCCAGTTAAGCGTGGGTTTATGTAAAAGCTGTGATGTCATGAATCTTTTAAACAACACTGGCTGGGACCAGGAGGAGGAATCAGAGAGGCAGCTATGTCACATCCACTATCTAGCAGAGGACAGCATCCACAGCACAGCAAACTAGAGTTCCCATGAATGCATGGGAATAGCTTCTGTGAATGGACAGGATTACAGTATGAGGTCATGGTGGGTGGAACAAACTGGAATTCTCCTGGCCTGTCCCTTAACAGCACAAAGGGAGTGGGTGGGACAGATTGGGAGTCTGAACCCAGGGTCCCGCCCACTAGATCGATCAACAGTGTGATGACATCCTGCTTGCTCTAACACAGGACAACTGAGGGGAAATTACAACAGCAGTGTCCAGGAGAATAGCAGGGATCTTTTCCACCAGTCTTGAACAGAAAATCAGGATGACACAGCAAGATTGACCACTGATTCAAAGGGGGATATAGGAGAAGCAGAACGATTGTATATTTTCTACAAGTAGTCCTGCCTGGAGTTGTGCTTTAAAATATATCATTTTTGTTTACCATGAAAAGCAAGGCATTGTTGGTAACAATATGCAAACAATGTTACATACATTTCATATCTCTAGCTCCTGTACACCAAGTCATTGCCACTCCATTTCTCAGTGATTACACCTCAGTTCTAGTAAATGTAATATTTTCCCCCAAGAATTCTGAATATATCTTTATTTTTATTTTTTTATCATTGACTCAGTAAGTATTCAACATGGCTATTAAGAGACCAATTTAAGATATTACAGTTGAAAATGTTTTGGACAATTTGAGCAAAGTAAAAACTGTAAAGAGTACACTATTCTAATACATGACTGAATACTATGGCTGAAGAAACAATTACAGTAAGTACAACATAGCACAGAATCATCTAATAAGCAAAATTTCTGGGTAAAGCTCAATTACCACGACTATAATGTTAAGGTATTTGTGAAAAGCTGTAAAGCTTTGAGATTAGAGAGGCATCATTGGTATTTTTCAAACTGGAATCTTTTAACGCTGCTCTGAAAAGCATTTTTATTGTATTTTGGGTTAAACTAAAAGATACTTTGGACTTTGTTTTTTTCCTCTAACAATATAGCTAAAAATAAATATTCAGCTAGCAGTTTTTATTTCTATATTGGCAATGTTCTGATATCTCTGTTTTGTCCTTCATATTTACCTCTGTAAATACATATGGATGATAAATAAAAATGGATACAATTCACTCAATAAAAAAAAACATAGCAACCAAAGAAACTTGCAACCCACAGAACGGGAAGTTGTCATTTAGTGGTGGTAGTAATACTGCTGGTTCTGGCTTGCAAACAAGGGCAAATCTGACTATTTTTTTTGCCCAATATATAGCTCAGTGTGAACCCTGTATCTTCCGAACTTGAAACTCATTTTAAGCAGGAGAGACGTTAGGGATCTAATAGATCCCCGATGTCTCCATAAAGAGTACTTGTCACCTCCCCAAAGCTATCACATAGGAGCCTTTTATACCCCTTTTGATATCAATAAAGGTAAGTGAAAAATAAACACGTTAAATATTGCAAAAATGTTGAAAATGTAAAAAAAATAAAAACATCCTCTTTCACCTGCATCCACATATATATGTGAGTAGGGTGCACACATGTTTGTAAACAATGATGCTCAACACTAGGGATGAGCTTCGTGTTCGAGTCGAACGCATGTTCGACTCGAACATCGTGTGTTCGGCCGTTCACCAAATTACGAATGTTATGGGCCATTCGCGCCAAATTCGAGTGGCGCGTCACGGCCCATAATTCACTGCGGCATTGCAGTGCATTGCTGGCTGATGATTGGCCAAGCATGCACTATGACCCGCATGCTTGGCCAATCACAGCGCCGTGTGTACAGAGAGCCATAATTGGCCAAAGCCAGGGAGGCTTTGGCCAATTATGGCTCAGGAGGTTTAGTACACGCCCCACACTATATAAGGCCGCCTGCACATCGGCCCTGTGTAGTGTGTTGCAGTGGAGAGAGTTATGCCCTGTACACACGGTCGGATTTTCCGACGGAAAATGTGCGATCGGAGCGTGTTGTCAGAAATTCCGACCGTGTGTGGGCTCCATCGGACATTTTCCATCGGATTTTCCGACACACAAAGTTTGAGAGCAGGCTATGTGCATCAGACAATTCCGATGCACAAAGTGCCACGCATGCTCAGAATAAATTCCGAGATGGAATAGCTCGGTCTGGTAAAATTAGCGTTCGAATGGATATAGCACTTTCGTCAGGCTGCAATGTTTTAAATAGTTTACTCTCGTCTTCTTTATAATGCTAGAAGAATAAAGTAGTTTTGCTGCTGATATTCACACAGACTTCTCACAAACTTCTTTCTTTATTATTTATCGTGATTTCATTAATATAATATTTGTATTTGTCACATCTGATTCCAATTATTGTTATGCGCTCCCTAAGATAAGTGCTCCTCAGGCCACCAATTTTGGCTTTTAATAGATGGTTCCTGTGGGGACCCCCGGCTTCACCAACTCCAGCAGTTTCTCCAGCGCTGCCTGCCTCTTTTGTTTATTGTTGTATTGGGGGTGTTTCACCTGCCACAGACAGGGCAGCTCCCCGTACTTGTCTATGAACAGGGGGAGGAAGTTGTGGTCATTGAAGCCATCCATTTTATCTGCAAGACACAAGACAAACCCTAATGTCAGGCGAAACTCTCCTAATCTTGTTACAATATAGGCCTCAATCTAGAAGCAGTATAGGCCCAAGTTTAGATCTTACCTTCGTTATCACGATCGTTGCCTCCGATACTAATTCCTCCGCTCACAGATCGTACGTTCTACGCACGCGTGTTACGCTTTATATACACTGCGCATGCGTGAAACTCCGCCCACCCCTGATGTTCTTTCTAGTCTATTCTCTGCCACTTTTCGTTTGGCGCAGTGGGGGAAGAGCACATGGCGGAGAAAGAGCAGGTGCGTGCTAATTACAGCAACGCGGAGGAGGAGGAGGAAAGCCCGGAGCCAGAAACGTCCCGATCCCGGAAGAGACGATTTAAGGCATCAAATATGTCCTTTGGGGAGATGTTGGAGATGGTCGACATCCTGAAGAGGGCCGACTATGACGGGAAGTATGGACCTTACCCCAACCCCAATGTCAGAAAGGCCAAAATCATGGCGAAAGTGGTCAAAAGTCTGCAGAAGAATTTTGGGGTACGACGATCCAAGGATCAGCTCAGGAAGAGGTGGTCGGACCTCAAATTAAGGGAGCACGATCAGTACAGAAGGATCAGGAGAGTGCTGCAAAAAAGTAAGCAGTTGTCCTTTGTTCCTATTCTTTATTTTGATTACGTTCGTGCTGCTCCATGTGTTTTTCTTTACTGTTGTACAGTTTAAAATAGCAACTTTCATGTTCATGGGCACATTGTTCGTTCGTATGAAACATTGTTTGTTCGGCATAGAAAACACCATTGTTTTGGCCATATGCATTTGAATACATTTTTGCTAGCCTACTTCTCTTAAAATAATTTTGGAGTCTAGATGGGTTTGTAACTAGAATGTAATGTAAACTAGATTCTGTGTGAGGAGAAGACACTCAGCAGCAGTTTACACATCTGGACACTGGAGCACTTGTGTTGGACACCAGAACACCCTTTTCATTAGGGGGCCCCACACAGGTGCTCCACTGTATACTATAGGGGTGACTCCATCTGTGAAGCTTGTACAAAACAGGTAAGTATTCAAGCTTGACAAAGTAAAAAAATATTTCTTCATCTTGGAACTCTGCCAAAACAGACAATTGTACCCCACTTCCAAGAAATGTTTCATATTCCTATTTCTGTCCTAAAATATCTGTGTGCTAAGTTTACCTATTTTGTTTTACATAGGGAAGAAAAGACTCAGAGGACACCACTCATCAGAGGAGACAACAGACCCCCCACCTCAGGAAGAAGGTGAAATCCCCCAAAGCCAACAGGAGGAGGAGGAAGGAGACGTGGTGAAAATAGTCACCACATCAGGTGAGTGTCTGTGACCACAGGCTCAGGTAAGAGATGGATGCCGGCATATTTATAATACATGGTATGTTTTTGTTTCTATATTTTTAGGTGATCGTGATGTTGTGGATCCAGGTCATTTCACCAGTGAAAGTGCACAGATCCTGATCGGGGAGATCATGGGGTGTAATAGGGACTTGGAAAATATCCAGAAAAACATCAATGATGTTAAAAACAAAATGAAGAACATCATTGATGTTTTGTAGAGAGTTTAAAATACCTCCAAATCCCTTCCTTTTTTGTGGTATTTTGAATGTAAACATTTTTAAGATTTTTTGCCATTTTATAGAAAAGCCAAATTTTGAAGATGCACACAGTGTGCTATCTGCCATCACGGGAGATCAATGTAGGCGTTTTGGGGGTGCAACCCCTTCCTCAATAATAAAGTAGCTGAGAGGAAGGGGTTGCACCCCAAAACACGTCCCTTGATCCCCCATGATGGCAGCTAGCACATATTGACATTCGGCAATTTGTGTGCATCTTCAAAATTTGGCTTTTCCAGGGGTGACTTCACCCCATCTGAACGCAATATCAAACAGAGTTTATAAATACTCATGTCTGATATTGCCTTCAATTTCTACAAAAGTTGAACTTTGTAAGTTCCAGATTTGTGTATTTCTTGTTTGTTTGAAACATGCCTGTTTTACCTTAAATAGACATTTCAATTTTTATTAATGTGACCCAAAAAATTGTTATACAAGAAACATGTTGGTTTGTTTTAAAAAAACCTTTTAGAAATGCACATGTGATTGTGCTAATATTAAAAAGATTGATACTCAAGAATGTGTGGATTATTGTTTCAATGCTCCTAAAATTTTTGTTGTGGTAAAATTGGTGTTTTCTGTGACAATGGGGGTTATTTCCTAAGGGCAAATCCACTTTGCACTACAAGTGCAGTTTCAGTGCAGGCTCAAGTGCACTTGTAGTGCAAAGTGTCTTTGCCTTTAGTAAATAACACCCAACAGTGCTTTAGAATGTTACACAATCACGCCATTTTCAGGACTCCCCACATTTCTGTCAGGGTCAGCTAAAAGAAACACAAGCAGTAAATGTCACCAAAGATTTTAGTAGTTAAAATGATTTTTTTTTTAATTTTTCAAAATGTATCAGACATTGTCTGGCATATTGGTGGCCCCCCTACCCGCAAAGTAATCAAGGTATCTAACACGGACCTCGCGGGCACTCGGGGGGAGGGCAAGTCAGGATGGCCAGCTTAAAGCGCCATCAGGGTTGGTTCATTTACATGAATTCTGGCCTCAGGCCCCACTGAGGCAGCATAGTTGGCAGAACACAGCACGCCAGGATGATATGATTCAGTTTATACTCCGCCATGTGTATGGGTGTAAGAAATAGGTGGAACCGGCTGGCCATGATTCCAAACGTGTTCTCCACCACTCTTCTGGCTCTGGTCAGCCGGTAATTAAAAACCCTCTGGTCCTGGGTGAGGGTCCTCATAGGGAATGGCCGCATAAGATTGTCCCCCAGCACAAACACTTCATTCGCAACGAAGACGAATGGGAGTCCTTCCACATTGTCTTCTGGAGGTGGCAAGTCCAAGCTGCCATTGTGGAGACGCCTGTAGAACTCCCTCTGGGCGATGACTCCACCATCGGACATCCGGCCATTCTTCCCCACGTCCACATACAGGAACTCATAAGTAGCCGACACCACTGCCAACATCACAATACTAATGAACCCCTTGTAGTTGTAATAGTATGACCCCGAGTTGGGTGGTGGGAGGTTGTGGACGTGTTTCCCATCAATTGCCCCTCCGCAGTTAGGAAAGTCGCACTGCTGGGCAAAGTGGGAGGCCACAGTCTGCCATTCCTGTGGGCTGGAAGGAAACTGTGGAGTCAAACAAGAAAAAGAAATTAATCATTTTGCACATAAACATGGAAAGCAGATTAGACACAAACATTCTTGGCCAACATCAGTATAACATTTATTTTAGGGAGTATTTCAAGACAAAGGTATATGGTCCACCTATCAGATTCCCCCCCCCCTCTCATGGGGCATTTGTAAATTTTTATGGGGGGGTATGTTTTGGACAGGTAACCCTCTCCACTTCATTGAGAGATGAATGCCTAAATAATGTGTCTTACTTTGGCCAGCCCCTCCTTACTTACACTATTGGCAGCCCACTGGACAGGTAAGAAGTGTCAGAATACAAAGATATAAATACACACTGTACACATTTTAGCACATTTTAACATTCTGCTATTACCTATCAAGATAATAATAGGATACAAAAACTTTAAACAGTACCATTTGAAAGTATTCAGGCAGGCCCTTGCACTACATGCTTTGGGGAATTCATCCATAAATCTGACCACATAAGAGGTGGGTATAGTGTGCATGGGTTTGGCAAAGTCAGCAGATAGAGGATTGGTATCAGCTGAGTTAGCAGTGGGGGGGGGGGGTTCCAAATGATTTTGGGACACCAAAAAAAGCCTATGGCACTCTGCATGAATTTAAAGCACAAATCACATTTTTACACATTTTAAGGGGTATTTAGGGTAAAGCACTACTATGGAACTGACAAAATACATTGTTAAGTCACTACACGAGGTGACTATAGGGCCAGGAGAGCATGCTGGGGAGGTAAGTGAAGGCAAATATGTATGAAGGACAAACAAAAAATTACATAAAAATCCAGCATGCATGAGGAGAAAGGGGACATTTACAGAATATTACAATCATGGTAATTAGGGAATGAGGAAAGGAATACAATATATTATCAAACATTAAATACAATAAAATGTGATGTTAAAGGATAAAAATCTTACCTTAATATACTCCTTCTGCAGGACCTGGATGATGGCAGAACAGGTCTCCAGGATAATGATCCCCAAAGCCCGGGGGGAGATGCCTGTCAAGAACTTGAGGTCCTGCAGGCTTCTCCCTGTCGCCAAGTACCGCAGGGTGGCGACTAGCCTCTTCTCTGGAGTGATGGCTTGCCTCATGCAAGTATCCTGCCTGCTGATATAGGGGGTCAGCAAAGCCAACAAACCGTGAAATACGGGGTCCTTCATCCAGAGAAAGTTCCTGAAATCATCAGGGTTATTCTCACGGATCTCACGGAGCAAAGGCATGTGACAGAACTGGTCACGCTGGAGCAACCAATTCTTGGTCCATGAACTCCTCCCCACCCTGTTCATGGACTGGACTTGTGTCAAGGTAAGGACCCCAACACCAAGCCCCCGCACAGCACGAACTCTACGAGGAGTACGTATATGCAACATGGCTAGAAAACGGTTGGCTGCTCAGAACGAAGTAACAGAACGCACTGAAGAACAGCAAGGCCTGTGAAGAGCGACCTGAAAATCAGTAACGAATGAACACGAACACAACGACAAGTCAATTGTACTCGCTGCACGCACTGAAGACCAGATACAAACCCACAAGCACAAACTGAACAGCAGAAAACAATCTGAAAACCACGAGTCTGAAAAAGCGTGAATTGTCTCTCAGCAAACTTTTACTAACACGAGATTAGCAAAAGGAGCCCAAAGGGTGCCGCGCTTGGTTCTGAACTGCCCTTTTCTAGTCTCGTCGTACGTGGTGTACGTGACCGCGTTCTTGGCGATCGGAAATTCCGACAACTTTGTGCGACCGTGTATATGCAAAACAAGTTTGAGCCAACATCCGTCGGAAAAAATCCATGGATTTTGTTGTCGGAATGTCCGATCAATGTCCGATCGTGTGTACGGGGCAATAGATAGACAGAGAGACAGTGTTATTTGATTTAAGTTAGATAGAGTAGGCAGGTCGAGTCAGTTAGCTGCACTTGCAGTGTATTGTGTATATATATGCATCCCAGGTGTGTATATATATATATATACACTGTATTCAGTTTAGCTAGATCCTGTTCTTCTCTTCCTAATATACTGACAGGCAGGCAGGTGTTTTCACAGTATTTCCAGTTACTGTACTGTGTACCCTGCACAGTTGCACCTACAGTATAGCTACCTGAAGCCAGGTACTTGTGTGGGCTCTTGACGTATTTCCAGTTACTGTACTGTGTACCCTGCACAGTTGCACCTACAGTATAACTACCTGAAGCCAGGTGCTTGTGTAGGCTCTTGACGTATTTCCAGTTACTGTACTGTGTACCCTGCACAGTTGCACCTACAGTATAACTACCTGAAGCCAGGTGCTTGTGTAGGCTCTTGACGTATTTCCAGTTACTGTACTGTGTACCCTGCACAGTTGCACCTACAGTATAACTACCTGAAGCCAGGTGCTTGTGTAGGCTCTTGACATATTTCCAGTTACTGTACTGTGTATTGTACAGTATAATTAAAAATGTCACCAATGTGTATCAATTGTGTGATATTAAATAAAACCAAACCAAAAACTACTTGTACTATGTGGTCTTGCATTAAAACTAAAAATCAAACAAAGTGTGTGATCCTTGGTGTGGAAAGTCAACATATATAGTACCCGTTAGGATAAAATAAAAACACTAAATAAAATTGTTGTGCATACTTAAACAATCTAAGGTGCAATTGCAATTCATATGCATGCTGAAACGTTCTGAAGTGCTAATAATTGTTTTTAAAACCAAACAACATCTCCTATGTCTACATTACTATAATGTCCATTTCAAAACTTAAAATAATAGAAAAACCATTAAAAAAAACCCACCAAATACAAAAATATATAAAATATAAATAAAATAGTTTATGAGTTATAAAGTGCTCTTGTGCCCGTGAAGAAAATCCTCTTTCTAATCTGATGGACTTTTCAGTGAGTGAACACACCGTGCATATCTTATTTCGTGCTCCTATTCCAGCTGCACTCACCAGATTCTTCTATATCCCCACTATACCTTCAGTCCTCTCTGAGACCTGCACTGAGAGGAATGAAGGTGTGTCACAGGTGTGTCACAGCCAAGTACTTGCGGGCAATCTGCTATCGGTACACCAATGTCAGATTGTACTAGGCAACTTTCCCTGCCCCAGCTGCTGCACCGCAGAAAGAAGTTCGCTCCCAGCCATCCACATGCCCAGTGGTTGAATGCTAGCTTGGCAAAATTGCTAGGACTTCAACTGCTACCTTTTCAGTTGGTAGACTCTGCCCCCTTCCGTGAGTTCCTCAGTGGCAGGTTCCCAAACGTCAATTTTTCTCACAGAAGGCGATTCTGGCTCCCTACCGAAATGTGGAAGGCAATGTCTTGGCCTCGCTAGACAGGGCGGTCAGCGGTAAGGTGCATATTACCGCTGACTCATGGTCCAGCAGGCATAGACAGGGACGTTACCTAAGTTTCACGGCACATTGGGTGACTCTGCTGGCAGCTGGGAAGGATGCAGGACAAGGTGCAGTAGTGTTGGAGGTTGTTCTGCCACCATGCCTCTACTGGTGATTCTGACACACCTCTCTCCTCCACCCCCTTCTCTTCTTCTTCCTCCGTGGCCTCTTCCTGTGCTTTGTTCTCGGGACCAGCGGTGCTCCGTAGGCGTTCAAGGGGCGCCGCAAGTATGCAGGCCAAAAGATGCCATGCGGTGCTTGAGCTGGTGTGCTTGGGGGACAGGAGCCACACTGGGGCAGAGATTATGTCAGCTCTGCAGGGGCAGGTTCAGAGGTGGTTGACGCCACGCCAACTTAAGCCAGGAATGGTGGTTTGCGACAATGGCACCAACCTCCTCTCCACCCTCCGACAGGGACAACTGACCCATGTGCCCTGTTTGGCTCTCGTCCTTAACTTGGTGGTGCAGCGGTTCTTGGGCAGGTACCCGGGCTTACAGGATGTCCTGAGGCAGGCCGGGAAAGTCTGTGTGCATTTCCACTAGTCATATAATGCCAGTGTTCGGCTGGCAGACCTCCAAAAGGAATTTAACCTGACCAAGAACGACCTAATCTGTGACATGCCCACCAGGTGGAACTCAACGTTGACCTTGCTGCAGCGGCTGCACGCGCAGCAGAGGGCCATCAATGAGTATCTGTGCGACTATGGCACCAGGACAGGGTCAAGGGAGCTTGTTTTTTTCCCCACACCAGTGGGCCATGATCAGGGATGCATGCACTGTCCTGTCACCATTTGAGGAGGTCACGAGGATGGTGAGCAGTGACAGTGCATGCATCAGTGACACTGTCCCCCTTGTCCACCTGTTGCAGCACACGCTGAGTGGAATAATGGACAGGGCACTTGAGGCAGAACAGAGGCAGGAAGAGGAGGACTTCCTTAGCGCTCAAGGCCCCCCTTTATCCAGACAGTGTTCCTGCATGCCCGCCAATCACACAGGAAGAGGACGAGGAGGAGGAGGAGGATTGTGTCAGCATGGAGGTGGAGCCTGGCACTCAGCATCAGCAGCAGTCTTTAAGGGATCATTTACAGTCCCAAGAAACCCATGGACTTGTATGTGGCTGGGAGGAGGTGGCTGCGGATCATGTCGTCCTTAGTGACCTAGAGGACTCTGGACCAAATGCCTCAGCAAACCTACGCTGCATGGCCTCCCTGATCCTGCAAAGCTTGCGGAAGGATCCTCGTATTCATGGTATCAAGGAGAGGGATCAATAATGGTTGGCAACCCTCCTTGATCCACGTTACAAGAGTAAGGTTGCAGACTTTATCTTGCCATCGCAGAGGGAGCAGAGGATGAAACATCTTTGGGAGGCCTTGCAGAAAGGTCTGTGCAACGCGTTCCCAGAGACTGGGAGGTTACAAACTCCTGTTCCTGGACAACGTGTTGCAGAGGTTTCGGTCAGTCAAAGAAGGAGCAGTGGAGAAGGTGGCCATCTGACCGATGTGTTCAGACAATTAGTCCGCAGCCACAAGGTATGATCGGTTCCAGCAACCATCTCCAGCGTCTGTTTTACATGGTGCAGGAATACCTAGGGGCAAGATCTGACTTGGACACCTTTCCCACCGAAAATCCGCTGGGTTACTGGGTCTTGAGGATGGATCACTGGCCAGAGCTTGCACAGTATGCAATTGAGCTACTGGCCTGTCCTGCATCCAGCTTTCTTTCGGAACGCACATTCAGTGCTGCTGGAGGCTTTGTAACCAATCACAGGGTGCGACTGTCCACCAACTCGGTCGATCGACTGACCTTCATAAAAATGAATCAGCCTTGGATCACCACCAGCTACCAAGCACCTAATGCTGATGTAACCGAATAAATTTTTTTTTGAAATGTCAGATCCCTTCAAGACTGCCTATGCTGATGCTGAGTGACTATCCTGTTATACTTAGTGACTATCCTCTTCCTCCTCAATGATCATGCTGATAGCTTGTAAGAATATTTTTGTTTCTGGGTGCCGCCACCAGTGGCTAAGGCCCAATTTTTCAGCCCCTGTTAAACAGGGGCATGTAATTACAATTTTTGATGCAATTCTTTGCAGCAGGGCTCGATCCTGCACTCCAACTAGAGTATCTGTGAGGGGTTGCAGTGTTGTGGCACCAGCACCAGTGCCTAAGGCCCAATTTTTCTGTCCCTGTTCAACAGGGACATGTAATTACAATTCTTGATCTAATATTTCACAGCAGGGCCCATTCCAGCGCCCACCAAGAGTAACTGTGAGGACTTACAGTTTTGTGGCACCAGCAAAACAACCACCACCACCACCAAAGGCCCAATTTTTCTGCCCCTGTTCAAAAGGTGCATGTAATTACAATTCTTGATCTAATATTTCAAAGCAGGGCCCATTCCAGCACCCACCAAGAGTAACAACAAACCTACAGTCCCTGTCTTGTTTGCACCCAACATTACATTAAAGCAGTTTTAAATGACTTTGATTCCTTTAAAAATGTCATTTTGTGGAGGGACTGTTCTAAGCACGGGAAACACACGCCACTTTATAGGCATACTATAGACACCCCCCAGGTATGATATTTAAAGTCATATTTCACTTTTTTTTCACTTTAAGCATCATTAAAATCACTGCTCCCGAAAAAATGGCCGTTTTTAAAACTTTTTTTGAATTGATGCATGTCCCCTGGAGCAGGACCTGGGTCCCCAAACCCTTTTTAGGACAATACCATGCAAATTAGCCTTTAAAATTAGCACTTCTGATTTCGAACGTTCGAGTCCCATAGACTTCAAGGGGGTTCTAACGTTCGTGCGAAGTTTCGGTCCGTTCACAGGTTCTGGTGCGAACCGAACCGGTGGGCGTTCGGCTCATCCCTACTCAACACTTACTGGGCATTGTCATGCATGCTGGAGTGAAAGGAATAATTCTAGGTCTGTGTGTGATGGAAAAATCTGGACAGCCGCACTCCGGATTGGAAAAGTGAAAAATAAAATCCTCTTTATTGAAAAAGTAATAACATGATTAAAATCCGTACATGGCTTTGTTGGGATGATGCAGCATAACCGCTAACGCGTTTCACGCTCCCATAGAGCGCTTACTCATAGTTGGTTTGTACGAAAGTGATCACCACTTATATACACATAATTTATCTACCACATGACTACATATTGATTATCTGATTTTAAACAGCTGATCGTTAGTCTGTGTGGGATCTTTTTGGCATAGATGTGATTGGATGTGCGTCCTATAGTAGATTCACTAATGAAGACATGAATATATAAATTAAATGTATTCATATTGGCAAATGTCAACATATATAAATAATAAAAAATTCTATTCAAGGTTTTTGAAAAACATGTTTGTTATTTTTCAAAACCACAATAATGAGATGGGTGCTGGAATTTGACGTTCAAACGTATAAATTATCATACGGATAGGCGCAAGTATGGGCAAACTATGTGAGCTGGTGGCTGCGGTATAATGTACACGGTGTATAGAATGAGAATTGGAATTAGGTCTATATGCATGTGATAAAAAGATGTGCATCCAACACCACTATCAGTGTCTACAAGAAAAGACTAAATATGTGTGTATGGTGCATAAATATATGCAAAAAATTTAAACGACATAAAGATAAAAATAATGATGAAAAGCAATTCTTTATATGTGTGTGTATGTGTATATACATGATGATTTCAACTTTCAAAAAACGTGGTGACATATGTGAATTGGAAGCTGGGCAGAAAACTGGCGTCCTGTCGCAATAATGCGACCAAAATTCTCCTGATTTACAGGAGTCTATGTGTGAATAAATGCTTTTGCTTCAATTCCTACATGTGTGAATATTATTCTTTACAACATATAAAGGATTGTGAAACTTATCACTCTCTGATAACCCCGCCACTCCAGCTTCACAAAAGTGCTCATTTAAAACCTTGCATCACTCCGTATGGGATGCATTAATCCCAATCAGGTAACAACATTAACGTTGCCGAACGTCTTTCTTTGAAGCAATCACATCTCTCGATGAGTTGTCTTCAAGTGTATGGGCAGAACTATATGAGGTAGATAAAAATGGGACAAAATGCAGTGTTTATGCACCTGTCTCTATTCTTTCTATACATAGTATAATATTGGCAGTGACCATATGACAGGTTCTTCCAATATATGTGTTTATATCAATAGATAATTAACAATCTCACTAAACCAATTACTATGTGAAATAAACAACTGGTCTACCTCTTTGAAGACCACAGCTCTTAAATTAACTCAAAACACATGGGAACTTTGCAAAGAAGGTAATGAACCATGTACACATGTGGTAAAAAACATTTGTGCAAAGTTAGGCTAGCCATACACTATACAATTCTCCCGTGCAACTCTGGTCTAGATTCACCAAAACCATACAATAGGAGGCCAAACCCAAACACCCAACTTGTATGCAATCAGGCAGGCCCTTCTACCACACAGCTGAAGGCAAATCCAAAGAAAATTGAACAAGAAAATTGCACGGTGTATGGCCAGCTTTGGTGTTATGGTCTACCTACAGCTACCATCAAACAATAATGTCTAATTAGAAACGAGATTCAAGTGACAGTGAATGCAAAAGATATAGTAAATTGTTTCTTTTAAATGAAAACATATATGCATATCACTAGTCATTTGCTCGTATGGATTGGAGTGTGTGTAGCCCAATAAAATGTATCGGTTACTGGGAATATGTGTAAAAAAGGGAACTAATATATTGATATGTGTCCCTATATGTTTTTTTGCTCCATTATCCACCAAAAAAGAATGTGGATGTGTAATCAAGGAAAAAGTTGGGAGGAAAGGGTTACAGATGTATTGCTCGGGGATATAGCTTCAATGTTATTTTATTCATAGAAATGTGAAACGTCCCACTCAAAGTTTAACCCCTGTGGAATCCTGGTGTCTAACGAGAATATCCAAAGGACTTCTCGTTTGCACAGTAACTGGAATCTGTCACCTCCTCTCACTGGTGTGATGATTTTCTCAATGCCCTGAATAGTTAGCGGTTATGCTGCATCATCCCAACAAAGCCATGTACGGATTTTAATCATGTTATTACTTTTTCAATAAAGAGGATTTTATTTTTCACTTTTCCAATCCGGAGTGCGGCTGTCCAGATTTTTCCATCACACACATACCATTGGAATAGCAATTGCCGGCACCTGGGGCTCTCACAATCATCCACACAGCGGAGGACGGGAAGCTTGAACCCGATCACCTAGAGCGGTGGTAACTATCCTGTTTATCTCAAATAATTCTAGGTCGCTCATTTATGGTTAGCACCAAACTGATGAGCTTTAAAATGTCATCTATTGATAATTATGGGTACCATACTTTTTTGCTGTTTTATGGGTGCATGCAGTTTTGAAGCTTGACATAATTGGTATCTATTTACTCAACACAAACTCATGTTTTTATGTAGTACAAACCATGTTATTATTGATTATATTGCGTTTGGATGCCCTAACCTTCAGTTTGGTGGATTATTTTACAGAAAATGTAGATTTGATAAATAGTTGCTAAAAATATGATATCAACTACTAACTTTTAATTCTGCAAGGCCTCTGCTTTCAGAAGATATTTAATGTTTTAGGAGTTTAAAATAATTTGCTAACCAAAAACGCAGATTTGAAAAAGTGTGAAAAAACAAAAAAAATTCTCCTGAGATGAAGTAGTTAAAGCTGACAAATCATATAACTAAACAGGGCAAGTGGCTTAAACCCAGCCTGGGCCTTGAGATGATCAGTCCAGAGGAGGCAGGATAAAAGACGCATTGCACAGCACAACTTGCCTAAGGGTGTTGTTTGATGGTTTACAGAAGAAAAAAAAAAGTATTATGCTATTGGCTCCTTCTCTACCATATGTGCGCCTGAGCCTGGATCCTACTGTGGCAGGACGTACCCTCATCGTTCCCCATAGGAGCCCGTTTGAGATCCGACACACTGTTTATCCCATGTAGAGATCTGGTAAGCAGGATCTCCTGAAGGTTTGCTGCTGCTTTCTACCTAGTGTTTGCTCTATGCATGGTGATTAATCTCTGGCTTGATTAACTCCGCTCACTTGGTTTTCTATCTGGTAAGCAGTTTACACGTATGATTTGTTGCACCTAGAGGATTCATGTCTTTTTTGGGGTGATCATTACATGCCTATTTTTTCTCCGTTTTCCGGTAAGCAGATCTGGGTGTCATTCACGTTTCTTTTTGCCATATATATTTCACTTCATCTTTCTATCCCAGTATTTGTAATTTGCATGCTTTTTTCTGACACTTTTCAATCACCCCCAGTTGTTATCTCTTACACTGGATTCTTATGATCACATATGATTTTTTGGGCTAAGATTGAGTGTTGCACTTTTTTTGCTTTTTTGAGGTGTTTTACATATCAGTATTACACTATGTTTGCTTTTTCTATTTTTTGCTAAACTCTGTGGACTGCACATACGGGACGAGCGTGTTTATCCTGCCTCCTCTGGACTGATCATCTCAAGGCCCAGGCTGGGTTTAAGGCACTTGCCCTGTTTTGTCTTACTTCTGGTAAGCACATTACCGTACTAAAGGGTTCCAGATTTATGTTGTTTGCATCACACATTTACTCTGGAGGAATATCACGTCACTCACTTATGACAAGATCTATTTATTTAATTTTATTTTATAAGGCACTTTTTTTGCACATGGGACTATACTTCACAGTGCTGATTTTCACCATGTTTTTTTGTTTTTAGCGTGGTTTCTTTGTTATAAGTTTTATTGTGGTGTGCCTCACTTGTAACCGCAGCTTGCCATATACATTTTTTTCCAAGCGCAGTTTTTTCTTTTATAAATCATATAACTACCTGTAATGAAAAAATCCTCCACGTCCTGGATGCATCAAGGTCTGTGAGTGGAGAAGGGTATCCAGTCATCATCCAGCCCCCCCCCAGTCAAATCACAGCCTGTGCTACATTTATTTATTACAGGTACTTATATAGCGCTGTCAATTCACGCAGCGCTTTACATGTATATATATTCTAAATTGATAGCAGTCCCTGTCCTCAAGGAGCTTGCAATCTAAGGTCGCTAACTCACATTCATACCTACACATACCAGGGCCAATTTAGACAGGAGACAATTAACCTACCAGCATGTCTTTGGAGAGTGGGAGGAAGCCGGAGTACCCGGAGGAAACCCGCGCAGGCACAGGGACACTCAGCAAAATCAAGGAATGAGCTTTGGTCAGTGGAGGAGGGGGAGGAAGGGACAGGCCATCATTGGGATCTTCTGAAATGCATTGCTATGTTATACCCATAGCATTTAACCCCTGCAGTTCCAGAATTTCAGAGAAAAAGACAAAGCATCACAGGGCAGAAGATATCTTCAGGAACCATTAGCCCCCAGGTTGTGGCAAATTCTTCAAATGTCCGCCAGTTTAAATTCATCATTCAGCAGCCCAACACCCCCATGCTCTGCCCTCTTTTTTTTCATCCACCAGCAGTCTCTCCCTCACATTCATCCATCAACAGTCCTCAATGTACAGCCCAGTCCCTCATATTTAGAAATGACCAGTCCCCCCACATGCATGCATAAGCAATCCCTAATGTACAGTCTTTCTCATATTAATTCCTCAACAGACACCTTAATGTGCACTTGTGCAGCTTTCTTGAATTAAGTAACTATCAGTTAAGTTTTTACTCACAGTTTCTCGGCAGCCTCACAAATATGCAACCCCTTTCAAATATAACCACTTCAGCCCCGGAAGTTTTTACTCCCTTCCTGACCAGAGCACTTTTTACAATTTGGCACTGCTTCGCTTTAACTGGTAATTGTGCTGTACCCAAACAAAATTTGCATACTTTTTTTCCCCACAAATAAAGCTTTCTTTTGGTGCTATTTGATCACCTCTGGGGCTTTTATTTTTTGCGCTATACACAAAAAAAGAGCGCCAATTTTTAAAAAAAAAATATTTATTACTTTTTGCTATAATAAATATCCCCAAAAATGTTTAAAAACAAATTTCTTCATCAGTTTAGGCCAATATATATTCTACATATTTTTGGTTAAAAAAAATCATAATAAGCATATATTGATTGGTTTGCGCAAAAGTTATAGCGTCTTCAAACTATGGGAAAGATTTATGGCATTTTTACTATTTTTTTTTTTACTAGTAATGGTGGTGGTCTGCGATTTTTAGTGGTATTGCAACGGACAGATCGGACACTTTTGACAAATTTTTGGGACCATTGACATTCATACAGCGATCAGTGCTAAAAAAATGCACTGATTACAGTGTAAATGACACTGGTAGGGAAAGGGTTAACACTAGGGGGCGATCAAGGGGTTAAATGTGTGTTCCCTCAGTGTGTTCTAACTGTGACGAGATAGGACTGAGTAGGAGAGGAGACATATCACTGTTTCTACATAGTAGGAACAAACAACATGTCTCCTCTCCTCTGACACCACAGGGATTTGTGTGTTTACACACACAAATTCCCATGCTGGCACTCGTACATGTGATCGCGCGTGGCCGGAGACAATTCAGACTGCTGGCCACGCACATCAGGTCCCCCGCCGTGCTGCACGTGCACACCCTCTGCCAGCTCTAAAAAGAACTCCGTACCCATACAGGGGAGCCATTCTGCACCCGTATATAGACGTGAGCCGGTCGGGAACCGGATAATAACCAAAAGCCCTATAATGCCTTTGTCTCCTTTTATTCTTAAAACTTCTGTTCTTCAATGTGTAGCTCCTGCATCAATCCCTACTTCGCTTATCTTAAGCTCCGTTCCAGAACCTAGTCCAGAATCTTCCCAATAAGTCAGAAGCACAAGGAATCTTGAAGGCGCCCAGAATCTCTCAAAAATTCAGGAACACTGGTAAATACTGGGGGACTAGATGCTGAGTGAATGAACCCAGCTTCAATAGAAAGGGAAATGGCCTGGCCTTCTTCTTCAGAGCCTCTGAAGAAGAAGGCCAGTCCTTCAAAATGCGTCAGCCTGAGGGGTCTTATCCAGGACCCCCACCCCCAGGTTCAGTGATTCGAGCAACTGATGAGAGATTGCCACTCATGTGGCCTGTTTTTAGCTTGTTTGTGAATAGACATCTTTATGGTTTTATTTATATATCTTTTAATAAATATGTTGAATAATGCACTAGGCCAGTGCACCCTTTTTGCTTTTTCTATTCTCACAGTACGGTCAGGACTACCCCAGTCCTAGAGGGCAGCAAGGCATCTATGAAATTATTCATGGTTTGACCAGGCACTTAAGACACTATACAGTCAGCTTACTCTAGCGCAGGAGTGTGTTGTTCCTTCTCTCTACCTACCTGATCTATCATGTTACTAGTTTAGGATTTCTGTGGTCAGTTTGTCATTCCACATAATGTACAGCATAAATCCTTATTTGTTAGTAGTAGTATATGTTCATCAAAATTCTGTAATTATGCAGCTACAGTAGGTTAAGAAGCAACTTAAAAAGGAATACTGCTTGGTTAAATTTTAACAATAGTTTCCCTAAAGAAATTATTTTTTCAATAAATTATTGTTTCTGAGTTATGCCCCCATATAATTCTCATTACTGTGAATCAAAGGATACAGCCTGTTAAAATTGATTACTAGGGTAGAGCGGTTGATTATTGTTCATGAAAACAAAACTGATAAGACTAAATTAGTTTGGACACATACAGTACAATGCCAATGTATAAGTTTGTTTATTTAAAATATTAATAATAATGCTATTTATAACATTATTAACAACAGTAATAAAACCAATAAGCAAAACAAAAATGTTAAAAAGTATACAAAATCTAAAAAAAGATTTAAAGTTAAAAACTATACAAAATTGAGAAAAAGATTTATAAAAATATAAACACTATTTAAAAAGATAATTAAATAAAAATAAATACAATCAGCGCAAAGAGAAAGTAGACAGAAATAAAATGCAGCTGGACACTAAAAGATTTTTCACATAATACAAAAGTCAATATTATACAAAGGAGTGCAGTGCGATAACAGGGCTCAATAAAACATTTCAAATGTAATTAAAAAGTACATATAAATCCAAAATGAAGCTAAAAAACCGGAAACTAAAAAACCAGAAGGTGGACTAACAGTCGCAGTAAGCAAAGACTCCCCGTAAGAAATTTCAATATAAGGGTGACTTTCCCTCCACCTCCAGCACACTTGCATTGCTCACCTCTAGGTGTGGACCACTGAACTAACAGATGGTCAACAGCGCATGTCCCATATGGGTATAACCTCCAAAATAGATCCGGATCCACCGATCGGCATCCCAGGGGTATAATGGTAAGAGAGAAGCAAAATCTAAGTGCATACTGATGATTTCTTTAAAAAACTTTATTAATGAACAAATGGCTACTCACAAGGACTTCATTACAACAAAGTAATGTAGGAGCAGACACCATGAGCATGAAGATCCAGAATGACAGCGGGTGACGTCAAGACGTGGCTCCTCCCCCCTACACGTTACATTCATAGAATTTCCTCAGTGGGGTGGAGCCAACTAGCGTCACCCGATCATTTATATATGCAGCGTGATCATCAAGAAAACGAGACGCAAACAGAGGCGGCGGCATGAAACCAAGCGTGATCATCAAGAAAACGAGACGCAAACAGAGGTGGCAGCATGAAACCACTCCCTCTACAGGAAAAACAACAGACCTGACATGCAGTCAATCCACAGACAGAAAGTAGCAATCTTACATTGCCAAAAAAACTAAAGGCAGCAAACCACTGTTTTAGAGTTTGTCATGATAGGGACCGCAGGGGACTCAAATTTTGGGGCCTGGAAAAGGTCGATAGGCATTGGAGGGGGGTAATTATATCCACCAACTTAGCCAGAGGGAATCCTTCTGGATTTTTGAAGCTAATGTTTTAAAGCCTGATGGATTAAATGTCGACTTCGACCTAAATTGTTTCATTTCTGATAGATAATTTGTTTTTTCAGTCTAATTAGCAGGTTCATAATTTTCCAATTAAGAAATTATTTGTTTTAAATTTTAAAAGTTTTTTAATTATTATCTTTATTAGGATATATATTTTATTTTTGCATTGTATTTGTGCAGAGTTCTTTGGTTTTAATGTGTTGCTGATTTATGGATGTGCAGGATTACAGCGTGTGCTTTATAAAATAGTATGTTTCTTTGTATATATTAGTATATGTAATGCCTTTTTTATAACTTCCACTAGGGGTCAGTGGTTTTCTGCCTTTAGTTTATTTGGCAATGTAAAATTGCTACTTCCTCTCTGTGGATTCACTGCATGTCAGGTCTGTTGTTGTTTTTTCTGTAGAGGGAGTGGTTTCATGCTGCCACCTCTGTTTGCGCCTCGTTTTCTTGATGATCGCGCTGTGAATGATTGGGTGACGCTAGTTGGCTCCGCCCCTCTGAGGAAGTTCATATAAATGTAAGGCGTACCGTACGGGGGAGGAGCCACATCTTGACATCACCTGCTGTCATCCTGGATCTTGGATCCTGCTCATGGTGTCTGCTCCTACATGCACTGTTGTAATGAAACACAAGAAAACAAACAAGGCGCCTCTAAGTGTAGAAGAAAGACAAGTTTAATGCCCCAACAGGGTTCCAAAAACACTTACAAGATGGAAGGTGTAATCAGGCACTTCGTAAATGGCGCTGCATTGGAGAGGGTCACAGTGGAAGGAAGCATTCAGAGCGGATGGATGTGATACAAGGCAGCGGCAGTGTGGAACAGAGGAAGCCGCTGTGAGGCCGGCGTCGTTAGCACGAAGGGACGGCGTAACCGGAAGTGATGTCATCCACTGGAGCAGTTCCTTAACCAGTCTGGACCGCAAACAGACAGCCAAAGGGAGGAAGTGTCGTCATCAATAAGGGACGCGTTTCGGAACGGTCATACGTTCCTTTTTCAACCAATGACTATGATGATGGCTATGCCTGATATATATATACACACACAAACTAATAGTGGGTTGGCCGGGGGCGGGGGCAACAATCAAAGTTTGATAATGACATAATGTAAAAACATCTAAATACATTTGAATATTTGTCCCCCGTAAAATAATCCCTCTTCAAATAACATCCACAGTCCCCTCTGGACCTATTAAACATAATAAAGATAATAACACCTCCGTTCTGGCATCCACGTCATCATCCCCCAACAACAACCTAGATCCTGTGCCACCTACGCGATTGGTACAGGTCACTCCCATCCCTACTGCACCATACATCCCTGCTGTCCTCCCCTGCTCAGCCACTACCACACATAATACCATTGCTAATAATACACATACTCCTTCAATAGTTTCTCTCAGTTCGTTGGTTTCGTTTGGTCCTAACACTTCACTTCTGACACCGCTTGCCATGACTCAACCTTCAGTATCAACTGCGGTTCCTTTTTTAGTATTCGACCCTCCTCGGACAAAATCACAAAAAAGAAAACACACAGAAGAGGTTGTCGAGGCAGAGGAGGGAGGTCCCACTCCAGACCCCAGCAAGAAGAAAGCACTGTTAAAATCTTCAACCTCTCCACCCATACTCTTACCACAGATGAAATCTCCTTACTTAGTCGAGGCCTAAATTTTGCTCCATCCTCTCCACCTAATCCCTTCCTTCTCTTTAAGGATCTAAATAAATTTGTTCGCCTTCTTACCCTAAAGAGATTTTTCAACATCCAATCCACTAAACACCGTCTACATGCTGATTCCCAAATACCTGATGCATCACATAACACCATTGATGTCCATACAGAAAGTGATCCCCTTTCCATCTTGGAAGAACTGTATAGCCATCCTTTCACTCCATCTTCTCCTCAGGCAGACTATGAGAACGATTACTTTTTATACACACAACATTTAATAACCTCTCCACCCATTCAAAACACCACGTTTAAACCCCCTTCGGTCTTTTATCCCACTCAGTCCAAAGGTTCATGCATTGATGCTTTCTACCGCATTGTCCATGCGGAAATACAGGAGCTCTGTAACAAAAATAAAAGAGCAACTTCTAATCTCACTTATCGTGAACAAAGAGCCCTTGACACACTCACCAAAAATTTGGATTTGGTCATCAAAAGTGCTGACAAAGGGGGAGGTATAGTGATACAAAACAGAGTTGACTATGTCTCTGAAGCCACTCGATTGCTATCTGACAGCAACACATACACCAGACTCAACAAAGACCCTCTACCCTCATTTACTCTAGAAGCTTCCTCCCTTGTCAAGACAGCACTAAACGACAACATCATTACCCAACCAGAAGCTTCTTTTCTGATTAAAGAAGTACATTTTACACCCTATTTCTACCATCTACCCAAGGTGCATAAAGACCCAAAAACACCACCCGGGCGACCGATTGTGGCGTCTATGGACAGCATCAGCAGCGGACTCTCACAATATATAGACCAATTCCTCCAGCCATTAGCCCAATCCCTTCAGTCGCACATTAGAGATGGTGTCCATTTGTTAGAGATCTTAACAACGTACTCTTGGGACCACAACTACCATTGGGCCTCTCTGGACGTCCAGTCTCTATATACATCCATACCCCATGAAGTGGGCCTCAATGCCCTACAGTTTTTTCTCTGCCAAGACCCCATGCTTAATCCGAGACAATCTTCTTTCATTGTTGAAGCCACGTCCTTCTGCCTTACACACAATTATTTTAAATTTGAGGATGATTTTTTCCTGCAGATACGAGGTACAGCTATGGGGGCGCATTTTGCACCCTCATATGCGAACCTCACCATGGGGCACTGGGAGCATCAATATATATGGAACAACAATCCATTCTCCTCCCACATTGCTTTTTATGGCCGGTATATAGATGACGTGATTATTATATGGGATGGTAATGCATCAGTCTTTTCTGACTTTGTCAGATATTGCAACACCAACAGCATGGGCCTGACTTTCACCTCTGTCATCGACCAATATAAACTAGCCTTTTTGGACCTCGAACTTTTTTGGATAGACAAGGAGATACATGCCAGAAATTACACTAAGCCAACAGCAGGGAATTCTTTCCTCCATTACAATAGCTGTCACCACCCCCTGTGGCTAAACAATGTACCCAAAAGTCAGTTCTGTAGGCTAAAAAAGAATTGCACCCTAAACAATGATTATGACATCGAAGGTGCAACTTTGAAAGAAAAATTTCTCGAAAAGGGTTTTCCAGTTGATCTTGTAGATGCAGCTTATCAAAAATATAAGACTACACCGCTCACTGAGAACCCTCGTCCACGCCCCCAGAAGGGTAACTTACGATTCATCACTCAATTTCATACTCAACATAAGCAAATGGAAAATATTGTAAAAAGACACTGGCCTCTATTATTACAAGATGAACATCTTCTTTTCACCCTGCCCAATAGACCTCAATTTGCCTATAGAAAGGCACCTAACATCAAAAGCAGGGTAGCGACTAGCAAACTTAAGGCCAGACCTTTGCCTCCTGGCCACCATATGCCCACATTCCTAGCCATCTCTGGGATGTACCAGTGCCGTAAGCCCCTCTGCAAGACCTGTAGCTTTGTGGTACATGGCCAGAAAGATTTTCAGGTTAAAGGCAAAACATACCCTATTAAGGGCTTTCATACATGCTCATCTGACCATGTTATATATTGCCTCACATGTCCCTGTGGCTTATTTTACGTAGGCCGTACCATTCGGCCACTACGTAAACGTTTTGGCGAACATCGCCGGTTTATTGAAGGCGGATTAGATAATCACAGTGTCCCCAGACACTATCTCCACGCCCACGATAAGTCCACCAATGGCCTCAAAGTATGGGTCATTGAGGCAATGCCAAAAGATATTCCTCCAGCTGAACGTTACCGACGACTATGTCACAGGGAAATGTACTGGATATTTTTATTAAATGTTTTAGCCCCTGGAGGGTTAAACGAGGATTTTGAAGTCAGCGCAATTTTATGATATTATTAATCCAGCCCCCTCTCTTTTATTACAGTATTTGCGGTAGTCTAGTATTGGTGACACAAATGTCCCAATTTCAGTTTTTATTCTGCTATTTATATTTGTCTCTGTGTCCTCAAGCCGTTGCACATGTAAGGCTGCGTGACAGCCTATTCCAGACACCCTATGGATAGAATACATTATATATTCTCCCTTTTTTTAGTTTGTACTTTCGTTTTCTTTCTCCTCCTAAATATCCCATACATATATATGTATATTTTTTATTGTCTCTTTCTAAATGCTGTTACCTGTGTTTTTATGTATTCAAATGTATTTAGATGTTTTTACATTATGTCATTATCAAACTTTGATTGTTGCCCCCGCCCCCGGCCAACCCACTATTAGTTTGTGTGTGTATATATATATCAGGCATAGCCATCATCATAGTCATTGGTTGAAAAAGGAACGTATGACCGTTCCGAAACGCGTCCCTTATTGATGACGACACTTCCTCCCTTTGGCTGTCTGTTTGCGGTCCAGACTGGTTAAGGAACTGCTCCAGTGGATGACATCACTTCCGGTTACGCCGTCCCTTCGTGCTAACGACGCCGGCCTCACAGCGGCTTCCTCTGTTCCACACTGCCGCTGCCTTGTATCACATCCATCCGCTCTGAATGCTTCCTTCCACTGTGACCCTCTCCAATGCAGCGCCATTTACGAAGTGCCTGATTACACCTTCCATCTTGTAAGTGTTTTTGGAACCCTGTTGGGGCATTAAACTTGTCTTTCTTCTACACTTAGAGGCGCCTTGTTTGTTTTCTTGTGTTTCTATAGACCCTGCTTCAGTCTTATTAGCTGCAGCCCTTTGTGTTGAAGAGTACCATCCCATTACTTCCATCACTTCCACCAGCATCTCCATGCTCATTTTGGACTGCCTTATATAGAGACATTGTCTAGACTATACTAGCCCTGTGCGCCCTATAGAAATATTTTTAAATATTTTTTGATTTTTTACTGTTGTAATGAAGCCCTTGTGAGTAGCCATTTGTTCATTAATAAAGCTTTTTAAAGAAATCATCAGCGTGCACTTAGATTTTGTTTCTCTCTTACCATTATACCCATGGGATGCCGATCGGTGGATCTGGATAATTTTTGGAGATTATTCCCATATGGGACATGCGCTGTTGACCATCTGTTAGTTCAGTGGCCCACACCTAGAAGTGAGCGAAGCAAGTGTGCTGGAGGTGGAGGGTAAGTCACCCTTACATTGAAATTTCTCACGGGGACTCTTTGCTTACTGGGACTGTTAGTAAATACATAAAAATTATATATATATATATATATATATATATATATATATATATATATATATATATATATATATATATATATATATATATATATATATATATATATATATATATATATATATATATATATATATATATATATATATATATATAAATATATTCAAACTTTGGGTGGGTTACTGCCTTTTCTTTATTCTGGTTGTTGAGCTGGAACGATGTCAGGGTGGACTCCCTATCTTCCACCAATATCCATTAAAACATAGCGAAGGGGGGCTTGACGCTGGAGAAGATGGCTGCCTAATCCCTGAGCTCTCACTGACAGGGATTGAATACCACTTACCACAGAAGGTGGAAGTACCAGAAAAGTTTGAAATTATCATGGGAACGGCTTCTAGAACATCCTCAGCATCAAGGTCAAGTTCGCCCCGTGATTTGAACGGAGGAATACCTCAAAATCATCCAGAATTATTTCGCTCACAGGCCGGCAATATGGCAACGGCTTTTACCTCACAGAACACTCAGCGCAGGCTGACAGGATCTAATGATGGAGCTGTCCCCTCTCCTCATTCAGAAAACAACGAAGGAGGTATTGTTTTATCTCCACACTCTGATGTTGTACAACAGCCCAGTTTGAATGATCTTAGGTCAGTGGCTGCAGATATTAAAAATACCCTGACGGCTGCTATTACAGATTTGAGGATAGACATTCAGGCTATTACAGGCAGAGTAATGGCGGTTGAGAAGATAACAGCATCACACTCCACAGAGCTCCGTAAAAATCATTTGTTAATTGACACCCACACAAGACAACTTAGAGATATGAATCGACATTTAGAAGATTTGGACAACCGTGGCAGACGCCACAATCTTCGCTTACGAGGTCTGACTGAATCTGTGGATACTGAGCATCTGCAAACAGAAGTTATAGGCATTTTTAATAATGTGCTAAATAGACCAAAGGATACCCCAATCACCATGGAACGTATACATCGAGCCCTTAGACCTAAGGGAAAAGATTTAGACCCACCAAGAGATGTAATTTGCTGCATAGTAGATTACCAGCTTAAAGAGGAAATATTAAGAAGAGCACGTACGATGACACCACTATTATACCATGGTAAAGAATTCCGCATATTTCAAGATCTATCCAGCATTACTTTACAACGCAGGAGAGAATTAAAACCTTTACTGGAAATATTGCGTACCAAAGGTATAATATATAGTTGGAAATTTCCTTTTGGTCTGGCAGCCTCAGTACATGGACGCTCTGCTCTTCTCAGAGTTCCTGAAGATCTTAATTACTTCTGTGACACATTGGATATCCCACTCCCAGAGATACCAGATTGGTATGCAGAATTCCGTCCTTCACTAGCATCCTCACATCACCGCATGAATGAAATGATGGAGACCCAGGAAGTCCGATACCGCAGACAACGCTCATCGTCTGAAGAAAGATCATCCCAGCAAGGACCACTATCTCCTTCAATCAACAACCCGATGAAACCCAGGCGCACCCGTAAAGCCAGACAAGATAGATGAATGACTGGTCCTCAAATTGTATTCCTAGAGGGATACCCTCATTCAGTCTAATTCTGCTTTCTTTATGGCTTCAATATTGATCCTATCTCTGTTCCTCCTTTTTCTTCAGTCTAATAGTTATAACTTCTTTGCTACACAAATTCTCCACGAATTCATCTTCACTATTAATCTAATCTACGGAGATTCTCTTTCCTCAAAGATGCTAAACATGGTTTTGGTTTGGACTATCCTGTTTTATTTGACTTATTCATTTTTTTATTTAAATGCAAGGATTCTCCTGATTTTTACCTTAGCCCTAAGTCTTCTAACTACCGATTGGAAGGCTGAGAGTTTTGAGATTTACTTAAGAAATATTTTGGAATTAATTGCTCAACTTTTAGTTATTTATTACTTCTTCGGTTAACACTGTTACATAGAGATACATTGTTTATAAGTAGGTTATCTCTTTGATAAAAGAAAAGGAAAGAGAGAGAAAAGAAATACAATACAGAGAAAGGAAAAGAGGAGGGTGCAGAAGGTAGTGACAAAAGTTAGAGGGAGGGATTGTTTTGATACTATCTCTTTTTCTACATTTAAGAGCCATTGTTTTTTCTTTTACTAGTTTGTTGTTGTTTAAATTTGATACAATATAGTCATATAACATATTCTATAGTATTGTATACCAATTCTTCAGATATAAATTACATACTATATATCTAGAATTCTAAATAATTCTAACAGTTATCCTTCCCATTTAATTTAAGATATATTAACATATTCTATTTCTATAGTCCATACCATCCTCATAAAATTCATTTAATCAGATTCAAACAAATTTATAAACACCTTCTTCATAAATATTATTAAAAGAGTATTCTCCCGAAGTCAGCGAGACTGACTTCTTATTGCAAAAGTTACACCACACTCCAGTGTTGACCTATTCTCCCACACAGTGGTTTCCTCTGATTTTTTGGTTCTTCTGAACTATTTTTTTTTCTCTCTCTATTTCTTTATACAAAAACCACTGATTCAATCCGGCTGCGTATACATTTACGTATTTACTGCATTTGGACTAGCGAGCAGGTCTTGCAAGTGTCCGGAATATTTATTTATTCATTTATTTATTTATTTATCTATTTATTTATTAATCTATTTATTTATTTATTTTTATTAGTATCTTATTATTTATTTTTACTTATCTCTTTATTTATTTATTTATTTTTTCATCTAAGAACATGCCTACAAAAACTTATGGGTCAAAACGCACAATATCGCCTAATAAGGTTACATCTCCTCCTAAGGTTAACCATAATGCTACAGCCAAAATCATTTCTTTAAATGCTAAAGGTCTTAATGTTCCTGAAAAACGTTCGCAAGTGCTTCACTTCTTGCATAAATTAAAAGCGGATATTTTGTTCACCCAAGAAACACATTTCAAGACACTTTCCAACGGTAATACATGCCACTACTAAGGAATCTAAAACTAAAGGGGTTTCTATTCTTTTTTCAAAAAATTGCCCATTTCAAATAACAGACTCACAGATAGACGAAGATGGTCGTTTCTTATTTCTTAAAGGATCCTTGTTTGACAAACGCATAACCCTGGCTAATATTTATGCTCCCAATGTCAACCAGGTTTCCTTTTTCACAAGTACAATGCAGGATCTCGCTTCTTTTCAAGAAGGAATGTTAATAGTAGGGGGAGATTTTAATGTCCCTTTAAATCCTATTCAAGATACCTCTTCAGGCTCATCTAAATTACCATTCAAGGCATTACGTACTATTAAGAAATCCCTCCAAGAACTCACATTGCATGACTCCTGGCGTACTTTACATCCTACCACTAAAGATTATACCTTTTATTCCAATCCTCATGGAAGTTATTCCAGGATTGACTATTTCTTTATTACACAGAGAGATCTTCCCATGCTCCTTAAAGCAACTATAGAACCAATCTTTTTATCGGATCACCACCCTATCACCATGTTGATTGAATTTCAGATCACTCAATCTCGATCACAAATATGGCGTCTTGATCCATCTCTACTTACGGATAATAAAATAGCGTCGCACATTCAACTTAGGCTCTCTCAATTTTTCACTGAGAACGATTCTGCCGAAATTTCCCCAATGCTAATATGGGAAGCTCATAAATGCACTATTCGTGGTGAATTAATGGCGATAGCTTCCAAAAGACGACGTGAAAGACAAAAATTATTATCCAATCTGGCTGTCCGTATTCATGATTTAGAAAAATCTCACAAAAAAACACAAGCTATTTCGACCCTCCAAGAACTCACTTTAGCTAGAACCGAAATGATGGAGGAACTTACTAAAATAACGAAACGTAAATATATACTTTATCAAAAACAATTTTATGAATTTGGTAACAAATCAGGTAAATTACTAGCTAGAGCACTTCGGGCAAAACAATCGACTACAATTATACATTCTATTAATTCCCCTGATGGAACCAAATTTTCTTCTAACAATCAAATAGCAGAACAATTTGTCAAATATTATACACAGCTATACAATATTAAAAACACATCTACCCAACATAACACAGAAAACAGATTACATTTAATCAAAAACTTTCTTGCACAATATGGTCCTAAACCAATCTCAGACACTGAAGCAATGAACTTAGAACGACCATTGTCTAAAGATGAACTAGATATTGTAATCAAACAAATTAAACCTGGTAAGAGCCCAGGACCAGACGGCTTAACAGTGGGATACTACAAAGCGTTTACTAATGTATTGTATACACCCTTCTTGAATGCTTTTAATTACCTCTCTACAGACAAATCTCCTCCTCGAGATCTCCTTACTGCACATATCGCTGTCCTTCCAAAACCTGATAAAGACCAGACTTTAGTTTCCAACTATAGACCGATTTCTTTATTAAATGTTGATCTTAAAATGTTTGCAAAAATCCTAGCTAACAGACTCCTGCCTCTTTTACCACACCTTATTTCTTTGGATCAAGTGGGTTTTGTTCCCGGTAGAGAGGCAAGAGATAATACTCTGAAAGCTCTCAGTATTCATAAATGGTTGACCTCAAAGAAGCAGGGTGGTTTCTTTCTCTCCTTGGACGCAGAGAAGGCATTCGACAGGGTTGCATGGGATTATCTAACAGAAGTACTTAAACAGATAGGCATGCGGGATCGCATGTTACAATTCATACTTGCACTTTACTCAAGGCCTACGGCTAGGGTTAGAATTAACGGACACCTGTCGGATGCCTTCTCTGTGTCCAATGGGACACGTCAAGGTTGTCCTCTTTCCCCACTAATTTTTATCCTAACATTAGAACCTTGTCTTCAACGTTTGAGAGACAACCAAGATATCAAAGGTATATCCATAGATCATTCCACCTACAAGCTAGCAGCATTTGCTGATGATATACTACTATTCCTAAGAGATCCTCACCTTTCACTCCCCAATCTCCTTAAAGATCTATCTCTTTTTGAAAACCTAACTAATCTCAAAATTAATTTCGATAAATCTGAAGCACTTAATGTATCTTTACCACATGAGATTAAAACCTTATGCCAGACAAATTTCCCTTTCAAATGGAGCGCAAACTCCATTAAATATCTTGGAATACATATACCGACCAATCTTTCTGATCTTTATAGCAAAAACTATGTACCAATTTTACAAAATATCCAGAAGGATCTTGAGGCTTGGTCCTCTGGTTTATTTTCTTGGTTTGGTAGATCCTCTATTATTAAAATGAACATCTTGCCAAAAATTCTTTATTTGCTTCAAACGATTCCAATAAAATTACCACAATCATTTTTCACATCCTTCCGTAAAGCTTGTTCTAAATTTATCTGGAGTGGAAAAAGAGCTAGATTAAGTTTTGACAGATTATCCTTACCTAAATTGAAAGGTGGATTGGGATTGCCAGACATTCGAAAATACTATTTGGCATGTCAATTGGCCAGAGTAGTAGATTGGAATGTACATAATACCACCAAAGCTTGGATTTCTATTGAACAGGCCTTCTCAAATTTTCCACTTCAAAATATAGCCTGGATACCTACTAGAAATATTCCTAAACAATGCAAACAACATCCACTAATTAGCAACACGTTGCATGTTTTTACCAGTACATGTCGTCAATACCATATCTCTTCAATCCCAAGTCCACTCACATCGATTAGACATAATCCTGAATTTTCTCCAGACTTTGTTAGATCCTTTTTATCAGAATTAGAACCCAATGACAATCCAAAAGCAGAAGACTTCTTTGACCAAAACACTCTCCTTCCTTTATCTACGTTGAATACACGAAGGACAGGTAGCCAGATTTCTTTATGGTCATATATGCAACTCAAAAATTATCTAACCACCCCACAATCACGATCAGCCTTCTCAAGGGATCGAACACATTTCGAATCCATTTGTTCTCAATTAGAACCACAACGTCATCTCATATCAATTATCTACTCCATTCTTTTTGATGACCAAAAGCCTAAATCTTGCAAGTTCAAAATGGGAAAGAGATCTCTCTATCAATCTCTCTGACATAGAATGGGGAAAGATATACACAATAATACATAAAGGTTCAATTAATGTGAATGTACAAGAGAACGGTTTTAAATTGTTTTCCAGATGGTATAACACTCCACTCAAATTAAACAAAATTAATCCGGGAACCCCATCCATCTGCTGGAGATGTAATCAGGAGGAAGGTTCGCTTCTTCACAGTTGGTGGGAATGTCCCTCGATTATGAAATTGTGGACTGATGCATTCCGATATATCACCCAAATTACAACTATACGCTTAGAATTCTCCCCAGCCCAAGCTTTACTTCATCATTCTAATTTACCGATGAAAATTTACCACAGATCATTAGTTCAACATCTCATTAATGCAGCAAAACTTTGTATTCCGGCCCTCTGGAAATCTCCCAATCCACCCACAATTACAAACTGGATTGCCAGAGTAAACAAAATAGCTTTAATGGAAGAACTCATACACCAAGCTCATGACTCCTCTACAAAATTTAGAAACACATGGGCTTGCTGGCAACAATTTCAAACAACTTCTGAATATGCCCGACTTCTTTATTAAATAACTACTTATATCATTATAACAATTCCTTTACATAGCAAACTTTCACACACGTATAGAGAAAGACGTGATTATAAACCCTTATAAAGAAAACCCGCCATTTTGAAGAATTTCCAAACATGATTCTCTAACACTTGAAAATATACCATTGGGTAATATTTAGATAAAACACAAAAAAAAAAAAAAAAACATATCCTTCAGAGACTTATCTCTATTAACACTTTATGATATGACTTTATTACACAGGTCATACTCCGATTTCTAGAGAGAATTAACCTTATTTGTTTTCCACACTATTATTAATCACAAAAATACTAATGTATTAGAACAACTCTAAATTCATTACAGATTAGATCTGATTTTCATGTGGAAGGTCAAGCTTTCAATATAATTTAAAATGCCATGTCTTTATGGTTACTATCTATTGTTCTCTATTTTATCTTACTGCTATTATCTAATATCTTATTTTTTATTTATTTATTCATTTATTTATTTATTTATTTATTTTTGATTCTGCTTACTAGTTATTGCTTTATACATTTGCTATCCATGTACTGTAACTTGATGTAATTTCATTTAATAAGCTTGTATTCTAATATACATCCTTCAATAAACTTTTTCTTGGAAAAAAAAAAAACATAGCGAAGGGACACGTTCGCCAATGTAAATATACTTTACTGAATCTTCAGGTCATCAAAATTATCAGATCATGTACATCAATAGCAGCTACTGTAAACAGTTGCGAGCATCCCTGCTCTTCCTCAGGCTGTATGGCTTTGTGTGAACATTCTACAAACACCTCCCTCTTTTATTCAAAATCTCAACACAGGTGGATGTTACCCCACAGGTGTATCCCATGCTTCCAAATGGAAAGCACATGGAGAAAATTAACCCCACATCAATTCACATTTGTTTCCTACCTATTACCACCAAGGTGGTTCTGACATAAAAGAGATAATCATTGTTAAACTGCAACATTGTGTCATAAAAATATATATTTAGGCAAACAAATGCCTACACAAGCCAAATAGATGAAAAAGAGATAAATTCAATATTTCAACTCATAGTGTCATAATTATGCATGAGTAATATATACAACAAATTTTCATTAATCACCCAAAAAAAAGTATCTCATGCAAAAAAATGCAATCAACATATAGTCCACCAGTTCTAATCGTGACTTCATGACACTTTCATCCTTTCTTTTGGTAATCAAAGCCCACATTTCCCATGTGTCAAGATGCAACTCTATCTGAAAATAGAAAATGCAATAAAATCGCTAACCGGATAATCATAAAAATAGGTACAAATCATAGTTCCTATTAATTCCATCTTGGTATAGGGATCATAATCTACCGATCCACCAAACCTCTCCCTGTTTAAGTCTCAGTATTCTATCACCCCCTCTTTTATCTCGGGGAACCTCCTCAAGCACCATATATCTTAGGTCTGAGTCCTGGTGTCCTTTCTCCAAAAAATGTCTTGATACTGGCAACCCTGGTTGTTTCAATCTTATGGTGCTGCGATGCTGTGCGATTCGATCTTTTATCTTCTGAGTGGTTTCACCGACATATAGCAATTTACATGGGCAGATCAGAATATAGATCACATAGGAGGATTGGCATGTAAAAAATCCCTTAATCGCAACCTTATCCCTGTTTTCAGGATGGACATAATGGTCACCTTTCAGTATGAGTTTACACTGAATGCAATTCAAGCAGGGAAAGCACCCTTTCCTTTTCTTACCAAGAAATGTCATTTTATATACGGTATATGTTTCCTTGGTCTATATTCTGACCTCACCAGTGCGTCTCGCAGCGTTTTATTCCTTCTAAAGGCTTTAAATGGTGTTTGTTGGAAGACCTCAATCTGTGGATAGGAACATTTTAAAAGGGGCCAATGCTTCTTAATGACTCTAAAAACCTGCTCGCTGTAACTATGAAATTGCATCAGAAACGGTAATCGTCTCATCTGTGGTCTAAGTCTCACTGGAACTATAACCATCCTCTCCTGCTCTATCTTCTTTACTTCTTGTGAGATAATATAGCTGGGATATCCTCATTCCTTAAACTTAGTGCATATTTCCTTTATTCTTTTATTCCTCACTGTTTCATTACTATTTTTTAGAGAAAGGACACCAGGACTCAGACCTAAGATTTATGGTGCTTGAGGAGGTTCCCCGAGATAAAAGAGGGGGTGATAGAATACTGAGACTTAAACAGGGAGAGGTTTGGTGGATCAGTAGGTTATGATCCCTATACCCAGATGGAATTAATAGGAACTATGATTTGTACCTATTTTTATGATTATCCGGTTAGCGATTTTATTGCATTTTCTATTTTCAGATAGAGTTGCATCTTGACACATGGGAAATGTGGGATTTGATTACCAAAGGTAGGATGAACGTGTCATGAGGTCACGATTAGAACTTGTGGACTATATGTTGATTGCATTTTATGCATTTTTTTGCATGAGATACTTTTATTTGGGTGATTAATGAAAATTTGTTGTATAGATTACTCATGCATAATTATGACACTATATATTTTTATGACACAATGTTGCAGTTTAACAATGATTATCTCTTTTATGTCAGAACCACCTTGGTGGTAATAGGTAGGAAACAAGTGTGAATTGATGTGGGGTAAATTTTCTCCATGTGCTTTCCATTTGGAAGCATGGGATACACCGGTGGGGCAAAACATCCACCTGTGTTGAGATTTTGAATAAAATAGGGAGGTGTTTCTAGAATGTTCACACAAAGCCATACAGCCTGAGGAAGAGCAGGGATGCTCGCAACTGTATACAGTAGCTGCTATTGATGTACATGATCTGATCATTTTGATGACCTGAAGATTCAATAAAGTATATTTGCATTGGAGAACGTGTCCCTTCGTTATGTTTTTTATATATATTACATAATATTATTATAATATATATATATATGTCCAAAGAAAACAAAATACAGAGCATAAGCTCAGGGCATGAGTGCTATAGGTGGCCTTTGAACTTTTTTTTCTTTTAGCAGAATGTTAGAATAGTAAGCCTACAGTGCCTTAAGTTAAATGTTTCAGATGTATTGTGTGCTTGCATTTATATATGCATATCCATCACTGAAACGGAGCTTCTAAAATGCAAATTCAAATAAGTAAAATGTTGTCCAAAAGAGAAATACATTAGCTAAAAATAAAATCATTTCACAAAAGTCCCAGAATATCATTGCAGATGAAAACTGAAATAACAAGCCACATTTAGAAGTTAATTGTTCTTTATTATTTGTCATCACAGAACAGATTTCCACACGTATAACAGTAATGTAAACAATTGCATAGAAATGCTTAGCACAATACATAATTGCAATAGCCAAGCATCTCAGTATTGAATCCATCCCAAATGATCAGTGACTGTGCCAAATTTATGTAGCGTGTCTCTAAAAAAATTGTACACAGGATTACTGAGAAGTGTGGACAATAACAATGATAATGGACTTATGAAACATTGCCAAAAATCATTCAGTATCAGCAATAATTATGCCTGTATCATAGCATAGCTCACATCAAGTTTTCAGCTAACTAAAAGATGTGGTATAAAGAAAGTCATATTACTGTTTTAGCGTGTTTTTCCTTGTTTAAAACCTTGAAGTAAAAACCACATTTAGGCCAATGAATGAACATGTAATGCCAATATCTTAATATAATTTAAAATATTCAGTAGGTTTTTTTTGTTTAGTATTTTTTTCTTATTTCCTGTTATTAATTTGAATTGTATTTTTGTTGAAAGTATAATACTAGTTTTAGTGCTTGAATTTTTGAAATGATGATTTTTGTGCCTAGATACTTTTCATCTGTTATTTAAAAATATAGTAGAGTGATGGCAGAAAAAAATATCAAGTGGTCCATCAAGCATGCCCCATTTAAAAAAAAATATTTATACATGTATTAATCTTCTATTTTTTTAACATTTGTTTGTTTGTGTATAGATTTATGTTTGTCCAAGCATGTTTGAATCCACTTACTGTTGACTGACTCACTACCTCTGCTGGAAGCCTATTCCGAGCATTAACTACTGCTTCACTAAGATAATATTTTCTAAGATTCGTTTTTTAACTTTTCTCCTAATAGTTTGAGGTCATATCCCCGTATTCTTGATCTTGACTACCTATTGAAAATACTGCCCTCCTGAACCTTATTCACCCCCTTGTTGCGTATGCGTCTAGATGTGTTTGTAAAAATGTTAAAATGAAAAACATCTGTAAACGAAACACTGTTAAACACGAGTTAGCGTGTTTAGCAGTGTTTACAAGCTGTTACAGGCATTTTGGCATTTCAAATGCCTCTGAACATCCGTCTGAACCCATTTTTTTGTGTTCTAAAAAAAGCTTCTAAACTCAACTGCCTAAAAACGACTATAAACGACCCTGTGTACATACAGTGCCTTGCGAAAGTATTCGGCCCCCTTGAACTTTTCAACCTTTTGCCACATTTCAGGCTTCAAACATAAAGATATAAAATTTTTATTTTTTGTGAAGAATCACCAAGTGGGACACAATTGTGAAGTGGAACGAAATCTATTGGATTGTTGAAACTTTTTTAACTAATAAAAAAATGAAAAGTGGGGCGTGCAAAATTATTCGGCCCCCTTGCGTTAATACTTTGTAGAGCCACCTTTTGCTGCGATTACAGCTGCAAGTCGCTTGGGGTATGTCTCTATCAGTTTTGCACATCGAGAGACTGAAATTCTTGCCCATTCTTCCTTGCAAAACAGCTCAAGCTCAGTGAGGTTGGAAGGAGAGCGTTTGTGAACAGCAGTTTTCAGCTCTTTCCACAGATTCTCGTTTGGATTCAGGTCTGGACTTTGACTTGGCCATTCTAACACCTGGATACATTTATTTGTGAACCATTCCTTTGTAGATTTTGCTGTATGTTTGGGATCATTGTCTTGTTGGAAGATAAATCTCCGTCCCAGTTTCAGGTCTTTTGCAGACTCCAACAGGTTTTCTTCCCTGTCCCTGCTGAAGAAAAGCAGGCCCAAACCATGATGCTGCCACCACCATGTTTGACAGTGGGGATGGTCTGTTGAGTATGATGAGCTGTGTTGCTTTTACGCCAAACATATCGTTTTGCATTGTGGCCAAAAAGTTCGATTTTGGTTTCATCGGACCAGAGCACCTTCTTCCACATGTTTGGTGTGTCTCCCAGGTGGCTTGTGGCAAACTTTAGACGAGACTTTTTATGGATATCTTTGAGAAATGGCTTTCTTCTTGCCATTCTTCCATAAAGGCCAGATTTGTGCAGTGTACGACTGATTGTTGTCCTATGGACAGACTCTCCCACCTCAGCTGTAGTTCTCTGCAGTTCATCCAGAGTGATCATGGGCCTCTTGGCTGCATCTCTGATCAGTCTTCTCCTTGTCTGAGCTGAAAATTTAGAGGGACAGCCAGGTCTTGGTAGATTTGCAGTGGTCTGATACTCCTTCCATTTCAAAATGATCGCTTGCACAGTGCTCCTTGGGATGTTTAAAGCTTGGGAAATCTTTTTGTATCCAAATCCGGCTTTAAACTTCTCCACAACAGTATTACGGACCTGCCTGGTGTGTTTCTTGGTCTTCATGATGCTTTCTGCGCTTTCAACAGAACCCTGAGACTATCACAGAGCAGGTGCATTTATACAGAGACTTGATTACACACAGGTGGATTCTATTTATCACCATCAGTCATTTAGGACAACATTGGATCATTCAGAGATCCTCGCTGAACTTCTGGAGTGAGTTTTCTGCACTGAAAGTAAAGGGGCCGAATAATTTTGCACGCACCACTTTTCAGTTTTTTATTTTCTAAAAAAGTTTAAAATATCCAATAGATTTCGTTCCACTTCACAATTGTGTCCCACTTGTTGGTGATTCTTCACAAAAAATTTAAATTTTATATCTTTATGTTTGAAGCCTGAAATGTGGCAAAACGTTGAAAAGTTCAAGGGGGCCGAATACTTTTGCAAGGCACTGTATACTGATAAGATAACATAGAGGAGAGTTCAGGGGCAGCTTAAAAAAATGCCCAACTGCTCCTAAACGTCCGTTTACCAGCAGCAGTGTACATGAGGCTTTAGACTTTTCACCATTTTGTTACCCATTTCTGAACTGTTCTATCTTATCAATATATTTTTGTAATTGTCTCATGAATCTGGTGTACGTGCTCTCTTGCCAAAAGTTTTCATAACAATCTGTAGATCATCTTAAATTAAACTAACAATAGAAAAATTCTTTGGGGTACCCACTGACATTTTTATTTTCATTCAACCCAGCCAGCTGAACAAAAGAAACTGAGAAGCTCGCAGTACTAGCTATGCAATGTTAGTACAGCAATCTCCCCGCTGAGCTGTTGTATTCTGACAGGGGGACTGCCCCCCGCTGGAACACACTAGTCAGCTGGTTTTCCAACATGACCATTTGACAGAGGATGGACGTTAGGTTGCTGTACACTCTGGCTGAATGTTGGGGAGTTTCTGTTGGGCCAGCCAATACAGGCCGATATTCAGATCCTGTGTATACCGGCCTTTATTCCTTCCTCACATGGCAGCATTATGGGGAACATTCAAAGTAATTTTTTTTACTTTATGCCCACCCTAATGTTTACTGATTGACTGTCTTGACTGCTGAATAATTTCACTTGCACCACACGTGGTTTCTTTTTGTGTGTAGAGATTAAAAGTAGTAATGGAAGGAAGTTCTATATGCGCATTTTCAGAAATAGCCATCACCTTTGCTGGGGTGCAAACTATGCCACCAACTAATGTACTTTTTGGTCCCTAAAAATATTATTTGATTGTAACTAAGGAAAAAAAATTAATACATAAAAAAAAAAAAAAATCAATATCTTTTTTTCCCTCAGTTAAATTAACGTTTGCATAAAAATAATGTTGTGTCCATGCTTTTAGACAATTTAATAAATTAAAGAATTTGGAATAATATGTTTGACCAAAATAAAATACATTTCCATGTTTTAAATATTCTCGTTAAGAGACTGCTGGGCCAAGGATTTCACTCTTGGTCAATTTAATCTTGTTTGTACATTTTGTTTGTACATGTTGACAATGAAACTCTATAGGGCTGATTTACTATCAGACTGATGGATAAGTGGTGCTTTGCAAACCCACTTTGCCAGTGATGCATAAGCATCTGTGCAGTAGCACAATGAGAGAACTCAATTATAAATGTTACAGCATTCAACCTAAACGTGACAGATTGTAGGTTGTTTGATGGAAAAGTATTTTTATATCTGGCTGCCCATAGATCCAGTAAGGATCTGCAAAGCTACTGCAGCAAAAAACTGAATGGACATAATTGTCACAAAAGTGACATCCATTCCATTCTGCTCTGATTCAGCAAGGGATCTTAACATGGATGACCCATATGAAAGGGATCTAATACCAAAGAATGTTCAATAACATTACATCTCTATAAATAGCCCTTTGTGTTTATATTTGAAATAAAGTGTGATTTCTGCAATTTGGTGTATTATGCCTAGCACACTATGTTTATGTCACCAAACTTAGGGTTGACAGGATGTAGGGATGAGGTAAATTTTTTATTGTGGGGGAAACATCATGTGGTTTTATGTGTTTTTTTTAATCTCAATTACAGGGGACTGCATTGTACTGTTTTGTTACAGCATGTGCAGTTTTGAGACATCTCCAAAGCATGTCACTTAAATGGTTTGTGTTATTTTAACTATGGACCTTGAAGCCCCATTAAAATATTTTTTTTGATGACATATTTTATGTTTTTGTGTACAAGTATATGTGCCCCATGGCACTGCCCAGCTCATGATGGCCTTTTTGTCAATATCTTGCCTATCATTCTTTCAAAATGTCAGAACTTAACTAGAAAATGCATTTCCTGGGGAAAATGCGTGGGAATGCTGAATAGCTGAATTGCTAAAACGGCTGCCATAAAAACTGCCCCCATCATATTGCCATCAAAACTGCCGCATCAGAATTGCCCCATCAAAACTGCCCCATTATATTGCCAACATCAAAACTGCCCCCATCATATTGCCACCTTTAAAACTGCTCCATTAAAATTGCCACATCAAAACTGCCCCATCATATTGCCACCATCAAAACTGCCCCATCAGAATTGCCCCATCAAAACTGCCCCATCATTTTGCCATCATCAAAACTGCCCCATCATATTGCCACCATCAAAACTGCCCCATCAGAATTGCCCCATCAAAACTTCCCCATCATATTACCGTCATCAAAACTGCCCCATCAGAATTGCACCATCAAAACTGCCCCATCAGAATTGCCCTATCAAAACTGCCCCATCATATTGCCACCATAAAAACTGCCCCATCAGAATTGTCCCATCAAAACTGCCCCATCATATTGTCACCATCAAAACTGCCCCATCAGAATTGCCCCATTAAAACTGCCCCATCATATTCCTGTATTATAAATCAGTACATGGTGTGTCTGTCCCCTCCCCCGGTCTCTGTAATCAGAGCTGAGATGCTCCAGCCACCTCCCCCTCTGTGTATAACAGAAGCTTTGGTAACCATGGCAACAAAAGCAACACAGTACACTCTGATTAATGGCTACAATTTCCTGAAATGACCACTAAACAAAAAGCTTTTTCACAATAACTGTAAAAGATATCAAACTGAAAAGATATAGCCAGATAGCTGAATATTTTGTGAACATTTTAAAGTTTGTTTGGCGTCTGTAGGTGAAAGTATGAAGGAGCTGAAACTTTTGGTAGCGGAAGAAGATTTTAAGGATCTGAAGCATGCTCTCATTGACTTCAATGTTAAAAAAAGTGTTAAAAAGCTTAATATTTTAAAAAGTATAAATAGTAGAAAAAAAGTTGAAAAAGTGTCATCATCAGCTGAAAGAGACGAACATTTTAATAGTTGAATGGTTTTAATAGCTAAAAGCATGCAGAAGTTACGCAGAGCCAAAAAACGTACGGAATAAAATTAAAATTAAAAATAAATAAAAAAACCAACTAGAAAATGTATTTCCTGGGGAAAATGCGTGGGAATGCTGAATAGCTGAATTGCTAAAACAGCCCCCAGCAAAACTGCCCCCATCATATTGCCATCAAAACTGCCCCATCAGAATTGCCCCATAAAAATTGTCCCCATCAAAACTGCCCCATAATATTGCCACCATCAAAACTGCCCCATCAAAACTGCCCCATCATATTGCCACCTTTAAAACTGCTCCATTAAAATTGTCCCCATCAAACCTGCCCCATTATATTGCCACCATGAAAACTGCCCCATCAGAATTGCCCTATCAAAACTGCCCCATCATATTGCCACCATGAAAACTGCCCCATCAGATTTGCCCCATCAGATTTGCCCCATCAAAACTGCCCCATCATATTGCCCCCATCAAAACTGCCCCCATCAAAACTGCCCCATCAGAATTGTCCCATCAAAACTGCCCCATCAGAATTGTCCCATCAAAACTGCCCCTTCAGAATTGCCCCATCAAAACTGCCCCATCAGAATTGCCCTATCAAAACTGCCCCATCATATTGCCACCATCAAAACTGCCCCATCAGAATTGTCCCATCAAAACTGCCCCATCATATTACCACCATCAAAACTGCCCCATCATAATTGCCCCATCAAAACTGCCCCATCAGAATTGCCCTATCAAAACTGCCCCATCATATTCCTCTATTATAAATCAGTACATGGTGTGTCTGTCCCCTCCCCCGGGCTGTGTAATCAGAGCTGCGATGCTCCAGCCACCTCCCCCATGTGTATAACAGAAGCTTTGGTAACCATGGCAACAAAAGCAACACAGTACACTCTGATTAATGGCTAAAATTTCCTGAAATTACCTCTAAACAAAAAGCTTTTTCACAAAAACTGTAAAAGATATCAAACTGAAAAGATATAGCCAGATAGCTGAATATTTTGTGAACATTTTAAAGTTTGTTTGGTGTCTGTAGGTGAAAGTATGAAGGAGCTGAAACTTTTGGGAGCGGAAGAAGATTTTAAGGATCTGAAGCATGCTCCCATTGACTTCAATGTTAAAAAAAGTGATAAAAAGCTTAATATTTTAAAAAGTATAAATGGTAGAAAAAAGTTGCAAACGTCCCATCATCAGCTGAAAGATATGAACATTTTAATAGTTGAATGGTTTTAATAGCTGAAAGTATGCAGAAGTTACGCAGAGCCAAAAAACGTACGGAATAAAATTAAAAATAACTAGAAAATGCATTTCCTGGGGAAAATGCGTGGGAATGCTGAATAGCTAAATTGCTAAAATGGCCGCCATCAAAACTGCCCCATCATACTGCCATCAAAACTGCCCCATCAGAATTGCCCCATCAAAATTGTCCCCATTAAAACTGCCCCACCATATTGCCACCATCAAAATTGCCCCATCAAAACTGCCCCATCATATTGCCACCATCAAAACTGCCCCCATCAAAACTGCCCCATCATAATGCCACCTTTAAAACTGCTACATTAAAATTGTCCCCATCAAAACTGCCCCATCATATTGCCACCATCAAAACTGTCCCATCAAAACTGCCCCATCATATTGCCACCATCAAAACTGCCCCATCATAATTGCCCCATCAAAACTGCCCCATCAGAATTGCCCTATCATATTCCTCTATTATAAATCAGTACATGGTGTGTCTGTCCCCTCCCCCAGGCTCTGTAATCAGAGCTGAGATGCTCCAGCCACCTCCCCCCCTGTGTATAACAGAATCTTTGGTAACCATGGCAACAAAACAAACACAGTACACTCTGATTAATGGCTAAAATTTCCTGAAATGACCTCTAAACAAAAAGCTTTTTCTCAAAAACTGTAAAAGATATCAAACTGAAAAGATATAGCCAGATAGCTGAATATTTTGTGAACATTTTAAACTTTGTTTGGCGTCTGTAGGTGAAAGTATGAAGGAGCTGAAACTTTTGGGAGCGGAAGAAGATTTTAAGGATCTGAAGCATGCTCCCATTGACTTCAATGTTAAAAAAAGTGATAAAAAGCTTAATATTTTAAAAAGTATAAATGGTAGAAAAAAGTTGAAAAAGAGCACACATCAGCTAAAAGAGACAAACATTTTGATAGTTGAATGGTTTTAATAGCTGAAAGTATGCAGAAGTTACGCAGAACCAAAAAACGTATGGAATAAAATTAAAACTAGAAAATGCATTTCCTGGGGAAAATGCGTGGGAATGCTGAATAGCTAAATTGCTAAAATGGCCGCCATCAAAACTGCGCCATCAAAACTGCCACATCAGAATTGCCCCATCAAAATTGTCCCCATTAAAACTGCCCCATCAATTTGCCACCATCAAAACTGCCCCATCGGAATTGCCCCATCAAAACTGCCCCATCATATTGCCACCATCAAAACTGCCACCATCAAAACTGCCCCATCATATTGCCACCTTTAAAACTGCTCCATTAAAATTGCCATCATCAAAACTGCCCCATCAGAATTGTCCCATCAAAACTACCCCATCATATTGCCACCATCAAAACTGCCCCATCAGAATTATCCCATCAAAACTGCCCCATCATATTGCCACCATCAAAACTGACCCATCATAATTGCCACCAATAAAACTGCCACATCATAATTGCCCCATCAAAACTGCCCCATCAGAATTGCCCCATCAAAACTGCCCCATCAGAATTGCCCTATCAAAACTGCCCCATCATATTCCTCTATTATAAATCAGTACATGGTGTGCCTGTCCCCTCCCCCGGGCTGTGTATTCAGAGCTGAGATGCTCCAGCCACCTTCCCCCCTGTGTATAACAGAAGCTTTGGTAACCATGGCAACAAAACAAACACAGTACACTCTGATTAATGGCTAAAATTTCTTGAAATGACCTCTAAACAAAAAGCTTTTTCTCAAAAACTGTAAAAGATATCAAACTGAAAAGATATAGCCAGATAGCTGAATATTTTGTGAACATTTTAAAGTTTGTTTGGTGTCTCTAGGTGAAAGTATGAAGGAGCTGAAACTTTTGGGAGCGGAAGAAAAATTTAAGGATTTCAAGCATGCTCCCATTGACTTCAATGTTAAAAAAAAGTGATAAAAAGCTTAATATTTTAAAAAGTATAAATGGTAGAAAAAAAGTTGAAAAAGAGCACACCTCAGCTAAAAGAGACGAACATTTTGATAGTTGAATGGTTTTAATAGCTGAAAGTATGCAGAAGTTACGCATTACCGAAAAACGTACGGAATAAAATTAAAATTATTAAAAATAATAAATAAAATCGAATAACAATAGTGGGACTGCTAAAGCATTCCCACTAACTAGAAAATGCATTTCCTGGGGAAAATGCGTGGGAATGCTGAATAGCTAAATTGCTAAAACGGCCGCCATCAAAACTGCCCCATCATACTGCCATCAAAACTGCCCCATCAAAATTGTCCCCATTAAAACTGCCCCATCATATTGCCACCATCAAAACTGCCCCATCAGAATTGCTCCATCAAAATTGTCCCATCATATTGCCACCATCAAAACTGCACCATCAGAATTGCCCCATCATATTACCACCATCATTTTTTTTTTTCAAAAATTTTTTTTTTCAAAAATTTTTTTTTTCAAAAATAATTTTTTTTTCAAAAATAATTTTTTTTTTCAAAAATAATAAATATATATTTTTTTTAAAAATAATTGCTGAATAGCTAAATTGCTAAAACGACCGCCATCAAAACTGCCCCATCATACTGCCATCAAAATTGTCCCCATCAAAATTGTCCCCAGTAAAACTTCCCCATCATATTGCCACCATCAAAACTGCCCCCATCAAAACTGCCCCATCATATTGCCACCTTTAAAACTGCTCCATAAAAATTGTCCCCATCAAAACTGCCCCATCATATTGCCACCATCAAAACTGCCCCATCAGAATTATCCCATCAAAACTGCCCCATCATATTGCCACCATCAAAACTGCCCCATCAGAATTGCCCCATCAAAACTGCCCCATCATATTGCCACCATCATATTGCCACCATCAAAACTGCCCCCATCATATTGCCACCATCAAAACTGCCACCATCAAAACTGCCCCATCATATTGCCACCTTTAAAACTGCTCCATTAAAATTGCCACCATCAAAACTGCCCCATCAGAATTATCACATCAAAACTGCCCCATCATATTGCCACCATCAAAACTGACCCATCATAATTGCCACCAATAAAACTGCCCCATCATAATTGCCCCATCATAATTGCCCCATCAAAACTTCCCCATCAGAATTGCCCCATCAAAACTGCCATATTAGAATTGCCCTATCAAAACTGTCCCATCATATTCCTCTATTATAAATCAGTACATGGTGTGTCTGTCCCCTCCCCCGGGCTCTGTAATCAGAGCTGAGATGCTCCAGCCACCTCCCCCCCTGTGTATAACAGAAGCTTTGGTAACCATGGCAACAAAACAAACACAGTACACTCTGATTAATGGCTAAAATTTCTTGAAATGACCTCTAAACAAAAAGCTTTTTCTCAAAAACTGTAAAAGATATCAAACTGAAAAGATATAGCCAGATAGCTGAATATTTTGTGAACATTTTAAAGTTTGTTTGGTGTCTCTAGGTGAAAGTATGAAGGAGCTGAAACTTTTGGGAGCGGAAGAAAAATTTAAGGATTTCAAGCATGCTCCCATTGACTTCAATGTTAAAAAAAAGTGATAAAAAGCTTAATATTTTAAAAAGTATAAATGGTAGAAAGAAAGTTGAAAGAGCACACCTCAGCTAAAAGAGACGAACATTTTGATAGTTGAATGGTTTTAATAGCTGAAAGTATGCAGAAGTTGCGCATTACCGAAAAACGTACGGAATAATAATAAGAAAAACTAGAAAATGCATTTCCTGGGGAAAATGCGTGGGAATGCTGAATTGCTAAAACGGCCCCCAGCAAAATTGCCCCCATCATATTGCCATCAAAACTGTCCCATCATATTGCAACCATCAAAACTGCCCCATCAGAATTGCCACCATCAAAACTGCCCCATCATATTGCCACCATCAAAACTGCCCCATCAGAATTACCCCATCAAAACTGCCCCATCATATTCCTCTATTATAAATCAGTACATGGTGTGTCTGTCCCCTCCCCCCTGTGTATAACAGAAGCTTTGGTAACCATGGCAACAAAACAAACACTAACAGTACACTCTGATTAATGGCTAAAATTTCCTGAAATGACCTCTAAACAAATGGCCGTATTTTAAAAACTATACATCCTACAGCAAAGATCTTTATATTGTGAGAATCACAAGACTCAGACCTAGATTTTGATACATAGTATGTCTCTGAAATATTAAAATTGAAGGCACGGTCGCAGTTTAGAAATTGCCCTTCAAATTTGAAGGGGCTAGAGTGTAGTTTCAATGAATGTCAATGGACGGTGTGAGTTGCAAACAAATGGTCATATTGTGAAAACTATCAGGACTATGGCTTAGCCGTGGACATGTTTAGTGGCAGCAGGGATAGCTGAACGTTTTGATATAAGATTTATGTAGGTGGGCTTGAAAATGAGGGAGTGGAGGCAGTTTAGAAATCATGTTCTGATTTTTCAGCTTTTGTCCCCTCCCCTGGGCTCTAATCAGAGCTGAGATGCTCCAGCCACCTCCCCCCCTGTGTATAACAGAAGCTTTGGTAACCATGGCAACAAAACACACACAGTACACTCTGATTAATGGCTAAAATTTCTTGAAATGACCTCTAAACAAAAAGCTTTTTCTCAAAAACTGTAAAAGATATCAAATTGAAAAGCTATAGCCAGATAGCTGAATATTTTGTGAACATTTTAAAGTTTGTTTGGTGTCTCTAGGTGAAAGTATGAAGGAGCTGAAACTTTTGGGAGCGGAAGAAAAATTTAAGGATTTCAAGCATGCTCCCATTGACTTCAATGTTAAAAAAAAGTGATAAAAAGCTTAATATTTTAAAAAGTATAAATGGTAGAAAAAAAGTTGAAAAAGAGCACACCTCAGCTAAAAGAGACGAACATTTTGATAGTTGAATGGTTTTAATAGCTGAAAGTATGCAGAAGTTACGCATTACCGAAAAACGTACGGAATAAGAAAAATAATAAAAAAACGAATAACAATAGTGGGACTGCTAAAGCATTCCCACTAACTAGAAAATGCATTTCCTGGGGAAAATGCGTGGGAATGCTGAATTGCTAAAACGGCCCCCAGCAAAATTGCCCCCATCATATTGCCATCAAAACTGTCCCATCATATTGCCACCATCAAAACTGCCCCATCAGAATTGCCTCATCAAAACTGCACCATCATATTGCCACCATCAAAACTGCCCCATCAAAAAATATTTTTTTTTTCAAAAATATTTTTTTTTTCAAAAATAATTTTTTTTTTTCAAATGATTTTTTTTTTTCAAAAATATTTTTTTTTTTCAAAAATATATATTTTTTTTCAAAAATAATTGCTGAATAGCTAAATTGCTAAAATGACCACCATCAAAACTGCCCCATCATAATTGCCACCATCAAAACTGCCCCATCATATTCCTCTATTATAATCAGTACATGGTGTGTCTGTCCCTTCCCCCCGGGCTCTGTAATTAAAGCTGAGATGCTCCAGCCACCTCCCCCCCCTCTGTGTATAACAGAAGCTTTGTAACCATGGCAACAAAACACACACAGTACACTCTGATTAATGGCTAAAATTTCCTGAAATGACCTCTAAATAAAAAGCTTTTTCTCAAAAACTGTAAAAGATATCAAACTGAAAAGATATAGCCAGATAGCTGAATATTTTGTGAACATTTTAAAGTTTGTTTGGCGTCTCTAGGTGAAAGTATGAAGGAGCTGAAACTTTTGGGAGCGGAAGAAGATTTTAAGTTTCTCAAGCATGCTCCCATTGACTTCAATGTTAAATAAAAGTGATAAAAAGCTTAATATTTTAAAAAGTATAAATGGTAGAAAAAAAGTTGAAAAAGAGCACACCTCAGCTAAAAGAGACGAACATTTTGATAGTTGAATGGTTTTAATAGCTGAAAGTATGCAGAAGTTACGCATTACCGAAAAACGTACGGAATAAAATTAAAATTATTAAAAATAATAAATAAAATCGAATAACAATAGTGGGACTGCTAAAGCATTCCCACTAACTAGAAAATGCATTTCCTGGGGAAAATGCGTGGGAATGCTGAATAGCTAAATTGCTAAAACGGCCGCCATCAAAACTGCCCCATCATACTGCCATCAAAACTGCCCCATCAAAATTGTCCCCATTAAAACTGCCCCATCATATTGCCACCATCAAAACTGCCCCATCAGAATTGCTCCATCAAAATTGTCCCATCATATTGCCACCATCAAAACTGCACCATCAGAATTGCCCCATCATATTACCACCATCATTTTTTTTTTTCAAAAATAATTTTTTTTTTCAAAAAATTTTTTTTTCAAAAATAATTTTTTTTTTTCAAAAATAATAAATATATATTTTTTTTAAAAATAATTGCTGAATAGCTAAATTGCTAAAACGACCGCCATCAAAACTGCCCCATCATACTGCCATCAAAATTGTCCCCATCAAAATTGTCCCCAGTAAAACTTCCCCATCATATTGCCACCATCAAAACTGCCCCCATCAAAACTGCCCCATCATATTGCCACCTTTAAAACTGCTCCATAAAAATTGTCCCCATCAAAACTGCCCCATCATATTGCCACCATCAAAACTGCCCCATCAGAATTATCCCATCAAAACTGCCCCATCATATTGCCACCATCAAAACTGCCCCATCAAAATTGCCCCATCAAAACTGCCCCATCATATTGCCACCATCATATTGCCACCATCAAAACTGCCCCCATCATATTGCCACCATCAAAACTGCCACCATCAAAACTGCCCCATCATATTGCCACCTTTAAAACTGCTCCATTAAAATTGCCACCATCAAAACTGCCCCATCAGAATTATCACATCAAAACTGCCCCATCATATTGCCACCATCAAAACTGACCCATCATAATTGCCACCAATAAAACTGCCCCATCATAATTGCCCCATCATAATTGCCCCATCAAAACTGCCCCATCAGAATTGCCCCATCAAAACTGCCATATTAGAATTGCCCTATCAAAACTGTCCCATCATATTCCTCTATTATAAATCAGTACATGGTGTGTCTGTCCCCTCCCCCGGGCTCTGTAATCAGAGCTGAGATGCTCCAGCCACCTCCCCCCCTGTGTATAACAGAAGCTTTGGTAACCATGGCAACAAAACAAACACAGTACACTCTGATTAATGGCTAAAATTTCTTGAAATGACCTCTAAACAAAAAGCTTTTTCTCAAAAACTGTAAAAGATATCAAACTGAAAAGATATAGCCAGATAGCTGAATATTTTGTGAACATTTTAAAGTTTGTTTGGTGTCTCTAGGTGAAAGTATGAAGGAGCTGAAACTTTTGGGAGCGGAAGAAAAATTTAAGGATTTCAAGCATGCTCCCATTGACTTCAATGCTAAAAAAAAGTGATAAAGGCGCATGCGCGGCGCTCTGTGACATGGACGCCTGATCACAGAGCTCCGTCCCGCTCCGAGCATTCGGCACTCCCCGCAACGGATTCACTCACCCCCAACACCCGCAATCGGGAGCGGAGCACGGCGGCTACCCCCAGGACAGAGACAAGGCATATTGCAGCAGCCAAACGGACCCCAGAGGACTGTTTCTCGGCTGGGTCTCCCACAGCACAGACACCTAAGATGGCGGCGGAGCGGCACACAAGCGATGCTGCACACACAGGCACAGCTGATTCCTCTCCCTGGCGCACTGCTCTGCTTAAAGAGGTATGTGGAGAGGCTCATCTGCCCCATATTATCTTAGATCCAGCATCTCCTGCCTCCACATTGTCCTTATCAGATCAGACCCTGGATGGGCTTCACATACCTCACACAGCCTCATCCCCCCAGAGGCCTGTCATACAGCAACAAGATGTACATCAGTTCTCCTCATGTCCCCCTGATATCTCAATGCTCTTTAACAAATTCGCAGAAATGCTTGATAAAGGACTTGCACAAACTGCTGCCAAAATAACTTCAGATATCACCTCTGACATTAAATCAGACCTACATCTCCTGGGATCTCGCATTGAGCATATTGAAACTAAAATGGATGCCACAATTGATCGGGTCAATCAAAATACAGATCGCTTTCAAGAACTCACTGATCAGCTGGAGGGGGCCATCGCCAAAATCGATGACCTTGAAAATAGGTCCAGACGGCTGAACTTTAGGATAAGGGGTCTTCCTGAGACTTTCACGGACATTTCGGAAGCAGTCCACTCTCTCATCAAACACCTGATACCTGATATCAGAGCCCACAGGTTGGAGCTCGATAGGGCCCACAGAGCCCTAGGTCCTCCTCGCTCGGATGGTCTTCCCAGGGACATTGTGGTAAAACCTCACTACTACAACGTTAAGGAGGAGGTCATGAGGAGGGCTCGCATTATGCCCCAAATCCAGCTCCTGGGTCATTCAGTACAGGTGTACGCTGATATTTCTCCTTATACTATTCAAAGACGGCGAGCACTTAAACCACTTCTGAATGTCCTCACACAGAAAAATGTGAAATACTGGTGGCTTTTCCCACTGAGCCTCAAATTTGAATTTAACGGCAAGCCTTTCAGATTTTCTACACTAGCGGAAGGAGAACTTTTACTGAAAAAATTGGGACTCTTGAACACTGATCCATCATCACCGATGCAGTCTTCTCCATCACTCCTACCCAAACGACCACCTCCACCCAGCCCTCTGACTCCTACGTGGCAAAAACCCAAGTATAAGAAAGCCAAGGAAAGCCCTGCTACCTGAACCACCGGACTCTCCCTTTTTTTTTTTTTTCTTTCTCCCTTTACATCCCTTTTTGGGATATGGACATGCCTTCCTATTTGGAGCACCTGTCTGGTCCTGGGGGGCGTTGAAAGTTTTTGATCCTGTGTTTTGGGGTTATACCCTCTTCATGTTAAAATTATTTTTATTTTTTTATTTACTTCTTTAATTATATATAAATTTAACTTGTGATCCTTTCTGCCCCCTCCCGTTATAGATATACTTCTCAGTTATTAATGGGGTAGGGAGTGTATCCTAATATATTGCTGTCATAGTTTTTTAGGGGTGCCGTGCACGGGGCGGTACCTTTGCGCCTCATCCTTCCCTCGAAGTCGGATTGCAGTTATTCCTACTTCGGGTGGGGATTTCCTCCACGAGTTTGGAGGCAACACATTTATATCTCGGGATATGATGAACATTTTTTTCACATATCCCTGGATCTTCTTCTCTTCTCCTACTATTCTTTTGCTTTTTCTCTCTCTTAATCCCCTTACTAAATTTTTACTCTTTTCAGTGACGTGTGCGGTCTCGCTTGCCCACGGGACCGGGGATCGTGATCTGAGGATCCTAACATTGATACATGACCACATACCACCCGTCAATTGGAAGGTAGGTGATTGGGGTTTACTGGCATCTCAACCTATCCTGCTCCATGGCTGACCACACCACCTCCTCACAGGCCCTACGCCTAGCCTCACATAACGTACAGGGGCTTAATTCCCCACTTAAGCGTCGGAAAGTCTTTCAGTATTATCATGACCAAAAAATAGACATACTATTTCTTCAGGAAACACACTTTCCAAGATCTTACACTCCGTCTTTTATGCATGCCAAATTCCCCACGTTTTTTCTTGCCAATTCTGATAAAAAAACCAAAGGGGTGGGAATTTTCTTCTCCCACAAAACGCAATTTTCACTAACTTCTGAATTTAGGGACCCTGATGGCAGGTTCATTCTAGTGAAGGGACTCATTGATGGTCAGATTTACTCACTAATCTCATATTATGCACCTAACCGAGGACAATCCAAATTTTTCCAATCCCTCTTTCTCACCCTTGCTCCAATGCTGGAGGGCATGGTCCTTTACGGCGGAGATTCCAACATAGCATTTGACGCAGGAAAGGATAAGTCTAGACCCCCGGGAAGGGATGGGGTGCGCCCCACCAGACAGAGCCTCAATGTAGCCAGACAGATCTTCCAGCAGGGTCTGGTAGATGCTTGGAGGGAACTAAATCCTGGTACTCGGGATTATACGCATTATTCCAGCCCCCACAATACTTTTGCCAGAATTGATCACTTTTTCATTATGCAAAAACATATCCCGTTGGTGCGTAAAGTTATCATTAAAGACTCTGTCTGGTCGGACCATTCCTTCCTTCTTTTAATCATACACAAATCTGTAACTCCTCACCAAGGATTTCATTGGAAATTAAATGCCTCTTTACTCAGCAATCCCTCACATGTCAATGAACTTAGCAAAGATATTCAGGAATATTTCTTACATAATGATGTTGATAATGTCTCTCCCATCACGCTGTGGGCTGCTCACAAAGCCTATGTAAGGGGTAAGCTAATCCAAATGTCCGCTAGAATAAACAAAGCCCGCAAACTGGAAATAGCTAGACTTGAAAGTGAATTTTCTCACTTCAGTAAACAACATAAACGCAACCCCACTGTTACATCGACAGCTAGCCTTGAATCCGCGCGCATGGCTCTTAATCTGTCCCTCACGACCGTTGCGGAGAAAAGTCTACGGTGGGATGGAGGGAGGTTCTATTATCAAAAGGACAAATTGGGTGCCATGTTGGCACGCAGGCTCACTCCTAGGCTGAGGGTGCGCACCTTACCTAAGATACGTTTAAGTACTGGCTCCCTATCACAGAATCCTCTGAAAATCATGGAATCCTTTCATGATTTTTACCGATCTTTATATAGTACTCAAGGGTTGGAACCCTCGTCTCACACAATTGACTCCTATCTGAACTCCCTGAAACTCCCTAAGCTACGAGAGCATCATAAGGACAGCCTTGAAAATCCTGTCTCTGCGGAGGAAGTTTCTCAGGTCATTCACGACCTCAAAAATGACTCCGCTCCTGGTCCAGATGGCTTTTCAGCCCCGTATTACAAGCACTTCTCCCAGCAGCTTTCTCCATATCTAGCTCGCTTTTATAATCAGTTACGAGCTGGGGGTCAATAAGACAAGACGCTTAATTCGGCTTTCATTACAGTAATACCAAAGCCAGGTAAGGACACTAGCTGTACAGCTAATTACAGACCTATATCATTGATCAACAATGATCTAAAAATCTTAACTAAAATCTTGGCTAATAGAATATCCTCCTTTATAAGCCTGTATATCCATGGGGATCAGGTGGGCTTCTTTCCTGGGAGACAGGGTCCAGACCAGATCAGGAGAGCGATAGATATAGTTTCGTTACTAAACTCCGGCTGGGACAAGGGACTCCCTCAGCAGGGTTTCGTTTTGTCTCTGGATCTAATGAAAGCTTTCGACTCTGTCTCCTGGGCCTTCCTGTTCCCGATACTAAAAGAGTGGGGTTTCGGTCAAACCTTTATGAATATAATAGGAGCACTATACGATACCCCGGTTGCACAAGTCAAAATGCAGGGTTACTATTCGGACTCTTTTCCGATCCGGAGTGGTACTAGACAAGGCTGTCCTTTGTCTCCATTGATTTTTGCCGTAGTCATCGAGACACTAGCTAGCGCCATCCGGCATAATCCGGACATACAGGGAGTGCGTTGTGGCCAACAAACCCACAAGTGCGCCCTCTTTGCTGATGATGTTTTACTTTTCATCACCTCACCACTTACTTCTTTACCTAACCTATACAAGGTGCTCGATGACTTCGGCAAGGTATCTGGTCTTAGGGTTAATTACTCTAAATCTATGGCGCTAAACATTAATCTACCAACCTCCGTGATGGCCTTACTTAAAACCGACTTCCGATTCAGTTGGGGGGAAAAAATGATCCCCTATCTGGGTATCAACCTTACTTCCTCAATTGACAATCTCTACAATGCTAATTTCCCCCCACTTTTTCGTAAATTAGGAGAGGACTTATCCAGATGGGACAAAATGGGGCTGTCTTGGCTAGGTAGAATCAATTCTGTAAAACTAACTTTGCTACCACGTATTCTTTATCTCTTTAGGTCCTTACCGATACCTGTCCCCAAAGATCACCTCAGGAAGTTTCAATCGAAAATTATTAAATTTATATGGGGTGGAAAGGGACATAGAATTGCCAAGGAGACCCTGTTCAGGAGCAGGGATCAAGGAGGAGTGGGCTTACCTAATCTTCTTTGGTATTATCAAGCAGCGCAACTCTCCCAACTGTCCACTGTATATTCTAGGGTTGCTCACCCAGATTGGGTTCATATAGAGCGACAGGCTATACCTCTATTTACTTTAGATTACATTATCTGGTCCCATCCTAGATCTAGACCTGCCATCATGGCCCCTACACTTTCCCACTCCCTGACACTGTGGGACTCCCTCAAACATAACCCTCGAATAGTCTCAAATTGGCACCCGCTGTCCCATATATTCCGAAATCCTCTTTTTCCCCCAGGCATGGACATACAAGCATTCCAATGGTGGCTAGATAAGGGGATGTATAGAATAGGACACTTTGCGAATCCTACGGGACCCCTCACTCTGACCCACTGCATCAACAAACTTGACATGCCCAACACTGAAAGATTTCGTTTCAGACAGATATTTCACTTTCTGCAGTCTCTTAGGTCCCCCAGTCATACCCCACTTTCAATCACGGAATACGAGCAGTGGTGTGGTCAGGCTGTGGAGCAGAGGGGAGGGATCTCAGTGATTTACCGATCGCTAGCTAGGGCTGAGACTAAATCACTCTTTATGCGTGAATGGGAGAGTGATCTCCATCACACATGGAGTATTGAGGAATGGCATAGAGCTTCCCTTGCAGCATCTAAGGGCATACTGAATATAGCTTTAATTGAAGCAAATCTGAAAGTCCTTATGCGATGGTACATGGTCCCTCTCAAACTCTCCAAAATCTACCCCAATGCTTCCCCTATGTGCTTCCGAAATTGTGGGCATATAGGGTCCATGTTACACATTTGGTGGGACTGCCCTAAAATCAGGGGTTTATGGAATAGGATCTTTCATACCATCAGGAAAATAACAGGCTTCCCAATCCAAAAGTCTCCTCAGCTGGCTCTCCTAAATTTCCCCTGCCCTAAAACTCCTAAAGTAGTTCAACGACTTATTATGTTCATTTTCCTGGGGACCAAACTCACGATTGCACGGGCCTGGAAGAGATCCACTGTTTAATTTCTCTTGGTTAAGAGAAAGATTTCATGGATCATGGCCCAGGAGAAGACGGTTAGTATTCTCCTGGACACTACTGTTAAACACGATGCCACATGGGACCCATGGGTTAAATATATATCTCCGCCACCTTTGTCTACAGCTTGACCTGGATCCCTGTGGTTGAGCGAGTACCGCACCGTCTCATGATGTATCATTTCTTGTTCTCTATCCTCTCTTTTCTTATCTCTTTCCTTTCCTATCTTTTTCCCTTACTTACCCTATAGATTTTTGGCATGCAGGTTAGACTACTTTGCTAACACTTACTGAAGTTACTTTAATCCATTACCTTATTATAGATGATAGGCTTCTTCAGATACTTAACAAAGCTTATTTACTGCTGACTGAACCTATGATATCTCTTTCCTCGCTAGTTGGATAGTCACAGGCATACCTTACCATAAGCTCTACTAGTTATTCTGTCTTTCTAGGTATAATACTCAAGATAGACACCTCAGGTTTGAATTCACTAATCCTATTACAAACGTTACTACATTATTATTTAATCATATATCTCTGGTTTAATGGTATTGCTTCTCCTGAAGTGGTGGACCTCCCCTCCTAGCACAGCGAGCTCCCAGGTGGGGTGCTGGAGTAGGGGAGTGGCCCCTCTTTTTGGAGTCGATCTTATGAAATTCAATGTAATGATTACGACATATCTTTCTGTGTCCTACAAGCAGTTTATGATCTGCCAACTACTTTATGTGTATAAGTTGATCTTTTGGTAAGACCTGTAATCTTGATCTTCCTTATTGTTTTATTAACTTCTCAATAAAACTATTGAAATAAAAAAAAGTGATAAAAAGCTTAATATTTTAAAAAGTATAAATGGTAGAAAAAAAGTTGAAAAAGAGCACACCTCAGCTAAAAGAGATGAACATTTTGATAGTTGAATGGTTTTAATAGCTGAAAGTATGCAGAAGTTGCGCATTACCGAAAAACGTACGGAATAATAATAAGAAAAACTAGAAAATGCATTTCCTGGGGAAAATGCGTGGGAATGCTGAATTGCTAAAACGGCCCCCAGCAAAATTGCCCCCATCATATTGCCATCAAAACTGTCCCATCATATTGCCACCATCAAAACTGCCCCATCAGAATTGCCACCATCAAAACTGCCCCATCATATTGCCACCATCAAAACTGCCCCATCAGAATTACCCCATCAAAACTGCCCCATCATATTCCTCTATTATAAATCAGTACATGGTGTGTCTGTCCCCTCCCCCCTGTGTATAACAGAAGCTTTGGTAACCATGGCAACAAAACAAACACTAACAGTACACTCTGATTAATGGCTAAAATTTCCTGAAATGACCTCTAAACAAATGGCCGTATTTTAAAAACTATACATCCTACAGCAAAGATCTTTATATTGTGAGAATCACAAGACTCAGACCTAGATTTTGATACATAGTATGTCTCTGAAATATTAAAATTGAAGGCACGGTCGCAGTTTAGAAATTGCCCTTCAAATTTGAAGGGGCTAGAGTGTAGTTTCAATGAATGTCAATGGACGGTGTGAGTTGCAAACAAATGGTCATATTGTGAAAACTATCAGGACTATGGCTTAGCCGTGGACATGTTTAGTGGCAGCAGGGATAGCTGAACGTTTTGATATAAGATTTATGTAGGTGGGCTTGAAAATGAGGGAGTGGAGGCAGTTTAGAAATCATGTTCTGATTTTTCAGCTTTTGTCCCCTCCCCTGGGCTCTAATCAGAGCTGAGATGCTCCAGCCACCTCCCCCCCTGTGTATAACAGAAGCTTTGGTAACCATGGCAACAAAACACACACAGTACACTCTGATTAATGGCTAAAATTTCTTGAAATGACCTCTAAACAAAAAGCTTTTTCTCAAAAACTGTAAAAGATATCAAATTGAAAAGCTATAGCCAGATAGCTGAATATTTTGTGAACATTTTAAAGTTTGTTTGGTGTCTCTAGGTGAAAGTATGAAGGAGCTGAAACTTTTGGGAGCGGAAGAAAAATTTAAGGATTTCAAGCATGCTCCCATTGACTTCAATGTTAAAAAAAAGTGATAAAAAGCTTAATATTTTAAAAAGTATAAATGGTAGAAAAAAAGTTGAAAAAGAGCACACCTCAGCTAAAAGAGACGAACATTTTGATAGTTGAATGGTTTTAATAGCTGAAAGTATGCAGAAGTTACGCAGAACCAAAAAACGTACGGAATAAAATTAAAACTAGAAAATGCATTTCCTGGGGAAAATGCGTGGGAATGCTGAATAGCTAAATTGCTAAAACGGCCGCCATCAAAACTGCCCCATCAGAATTGCCCCATCAAAATTGTCCCCATTAAAACTGCCCCATCATATTGCCACCATCAAAACTGCCCCATCAGAATTGCTCCATCAAAATTGTCCCATCATATTGCCACCATCAGAATTGCCCCATCAAAACTGCCCCATCATATTGCCACCATCAAAACTGCCCCATCAGAATTGCCCCATCATATTACCACCATCAAAACTGCCCCCATCATATTGCCATCAAAACTGCCCCATTAGAATTGCCCCATCAAAATTGTCCCCATCAAAACTGCCCCATCAGAATTGCCCCATCAAAACTAAAAGTAATTTTTTTTTCAAAAGTAATTTTTATTTTCAAAAAGAATTTTTTTTTTTTCAAAAAGAATTTTTTTTTTTTCAAAAAGAATTTTATTTTTTTTCAAAAATATTTTTTTTTTCAAAAATATTTTTTTTTTCAAAAATATTTTTTTTTTCAAAAATGATTTTATTTTTCAAAAATATATTTTTTTTTTTGCCCCATCATACTGCCATCAAAACTGCCCCATCAAAATTGTCCCCATTAAAACTGCCCCATCATATTGCCACCTTTAAAACTGCTCCATAAAAATTGTCCCCATCAAAACTGCCCCATCATATTGCCACCATCAAAACTGCCCCATCATATTGCCACCATCAAAACTGCCCCATCAGAATTGCCCCATCAAAATTGTACCCATTAAAACTGCCCCATCATATTGCCACCATCAAAACTGCCCCATCAGAATTGCCCCATCAAAACTGCCCCATCATATTGCCACCATCAAAACTGCCCCATCATATTGCCACCTTTAAAACTGCTCCATTAAAATTGTCCCCATCAAAACTGCCCCATCATATTGCCACCATCAAAACTGCCCCATCAGAATTGCCCTATCAAAACTGCCCATCATATTGCCACCATCAAAACTGCCCCATCATATTCCTCTATTATAATCAGTACATCGTGTGTCTGTCCCCTCCCCCGGGCTCTGTATTCAGAGCTGAGATGCTCCAGCCACCTCCCCCCCCCCTGTGTATAACAGAAGCTTTGGTAACCATGGCAACAAAACAAACACAGTACACTCTGATTAATGGCTAAAATTTCCTGAAATGACCTCTAAACAAAAAGCTTTTTCTCAAAAACAGTAAAAGATATCAAACTGAAAAGATATAGCCAGATAGCTGAATATTTTGTGAACATTTTAAAGTGTGTTTGGTGTCTCTAGGGGAAAGTATGAAGGAGCTGAAACTTTTGGGAGCGGAAGAAGAATTTAAGGATTTCAAGCATGCTCCCATTGACTTCAATGTTAAAAAAAAGTGATAAAAAGCTTAATATTTTAAAAAGTATAAATGGTAGGAAAAAAGTTGAAAAAGAGCACACATCAGCTAAAAGAGACGAACATTTTAATAGTTGAATGGTTTTAATAGCTGAAAGTATGCAGAAGTTACGCAGAACCAAAAAACGTACGGAATAAAATTATTAAAATTAAAATTAAAAACTAGAAAATGCATTTCCTGGGGAAAATGCGTGGGAATGCTGAATAGCTAAATTGCTAAAACGGCTGCCATCAACACTGGCCCATCATATTGCCATCAAAACTGCCCCATCAGAATTGCCCCATCAAAACTAAAAGTAATTTTTTTTTTCAAAAATAATATTTTTTTTTTCAAAAATAATTATTTTTTTTTCAAAAATATATTTTTTTTTCAAAAATATATTTTTTTTTTTTTTAAAGTATTTTTTTTTTCAAAAATAATTTTTTTTTTTTCAAAAATAATTTTTTTTTTTTCAAAAATATTTTTTTTTCAAAAATATATATATTTTTTTTCAAAAATGATTTTTTTTTTCAAAAATGATTTTTTTTTTCAAAAATAATTTTTTTTTTTTCAAAAATAATTTTTTTTTTCAAAAATAATTGCTGAATAACTAAATTGCAAAAACGGCCGCCATCAAAACTGCCCCATCATACTGCCATCAAAACTGCCCCATCAGAATTGCCCCATCAAAATTGTCCCCATTAAAACTGCCCCATCATATTGCCACCATCAAAACTGCCCCATCAGAATTGCCCCATCAAAACTGCCCCATCGTATTGCCACCATCAAAACTGCCCCATCATATTGCCACCTTTAAAACTGCTCCATTAAAATGGTCCCCATCAAAACTGCCCCATCATATTGCCACCATCAAAACTGCCCCATCATATTGCCACCATCAAAACTGCCCCATCAGAATTGCCCTATCAAAACTGCCCATCATATTGCCACCATCAAAACTGCCCCATCAGAATTGTCCCATCAAAACTGCCCCATCATATTGCCACCATCAAAACTGACCCATCATAATTGCCCCATCAAAACTGCCCCATCAGAATTGCCCTATCAAAACTGCCCCATCATATTCCTCTATTATCAATCAGTACATGGTGTGTCTGTCCCCTCCCCCGGGCTCTGTATTCAGAGCTGAGATGCTCCAGCCACCTCCCCCCCTGTGTATAACAGAAGCTTTGGTAACCATGGCAACAAAACAAACACAGTACACTCTGATTAATGGCTAAAATTTCCTGAAATGACCTCTAAACAAAAAGCTTTTTCTCAAAATCTGTAAAAGATATCAAACTGAAAAGATATATCCAGATAGCTGAATATTTTGTGAACATTTTAAAGTTTGTTTGGTGTCTCTAGGTGAAAGTATGAAGGAGCTGAAACTTTTGGGAGCGGAAGAAGAATTTAAGGATTTCAAGCATGCTCCCATTGACTTCAATGTTAAAAAAAAGTGATAAAAAGCTTAATATTTTAAAAAGTATAAATGGTAGAAAAAAAGTTGAAAAAGAGCACACCTCAGCTAAAAGAGACAAACATTTTAATAGTTGAATGGTTTTAATAGCTGAAAGTATGCAGAAGTTACGCAGAACCAAAAAACGTACGGAATAAAATTATTAAAACTAGAAAATGCATTTCCTGGGGAAAATGCGTGGGAATGCTGAATTGCTAAAACGGCCCCCAGCAAAATTGCCCCCATCATATTGCCATCAAAACTGTCCCATCATATTGCCACCATCAAAACTGCCCCATCAGAATTGCCTCATCAAAACTGCACCATCATATTGCCACCATCAAAACTGCCCCATCAGAATTGCCCTATCAAAACAGCCCCATCATATTGCCACCATCAAAACTGCCCCATCATATTGCCACCATCAAAACTGCCCCATCAGAATTACCCCATCAAAACTGCCCCATCATTTCCTCTATTATAAATCAGTACATGGTGTGTCTGTCCCCTCCCCCGGGCTCTGTAATCAGAGCTGAGATGCTCCAGCCACCTCCCCCCTGTGTATAACAGAAGCTTTGGTAACCATGGCAACAAAACAAACACAGTACATGCTGATTAATGGCTAAAATTTCCTGAAATGACCCCTAAACAAAAAGCTTTTTCCCAAAAACTATAAATCCTACAGCAAAGATCTTTATATTGTGAGAATCACAAGACCCAGACCTAGATTTTGATGTATAGTATGTCTCTGAAATATGAAAATTGAAGGCACGGTCGCAGTTTAGAAATTGCCCTTCAAATTTGAAGGGGCTAGAGTGTAGTTTCAATGAATGTCAATGGACGGTGTGAGTTGCAAACAAATGGTCATATTGTGAAAACTATCAGGACTATGGCTTAGCCGTGGACATGTTTAGTGGCAGCAGGGATAGCTGAACGTTTTGATATAAGATTTGTGTAGGTGGGCTTGAAAATGAGGGAGTGGCAGCAGTTTAGAAATCATGTTCTGATTTTTCAGCTTTTGTCCCCTCCCTAGGGCTCTGTAATCAGAGCTGAGATACTCCAGCCACCTCCCCCCCCCTGTGTATAACAGAAGCTTTGGTAACCATGGCAACAAAACATACACAGTACACTCTGATTAATGGCTAAAATTTCCTGAAATGACCTCTAAACAAAAAGCTTTTTCTCAAAAACTGTAAAAGATATCAAACTGAAAAGATATAGCCAGATAGCTGAATATTTTGTGAACATTTTAAAGTTTGTTTGGCGTCTCTAGGTGAAAGTATGAAGGAGCTGAAACTTTTGGGAGCGGAAGAAAAATTTAAGGATTTCAAGCATGCTCCCATTGACTTCAATGTTAAAAAAAAAGTGATAAAAAGCTTAATATTTTAAAAAGTATAAATGGTAGAAAAAAAGTTGAAAAAGAGCACACCTCAGCTAAAAGAGACGAACATTTTGATAGTTGAATGGTTTTAATAGCTGAAAGTATGCAGAAGTTACGCATTACCGAAAAACGTACGGAATAAAATTAAAATTAAAATTATTAAAAATAATAAATAAAATCGAATAACAATAGTGGGACTGCTAAAGCATTCCCACTAACTAGAAAATGCATTTCCTGGGGAAAATGCGTGGGAATGCTGAATAGCTAAATTTGGGCTGGCCGCCTTGCACAAAATGATCACTAAACTTAAACAGCTTTTTCACAAATTATTGCCACAGTCATAACTGCCTCATCAAAACTGCCTCATCAAAACTGCCCCATCAAATTACCACCATCAAAATTGCACCATCAAAACTGCCCCATCATATTGCCACCATCAAAACTGCCCCATCAGAATTGCCCCATCAAAACTGCCCCATCATATTCCTCTATTATAAATCAGTACATGGTGTGTCTGTGGGTGTGTAGTGAATGAGTGGGTGTGTGGCTTTTTTCAAAACAAAACTTAAACATGTACAGATGCTAAATAGTTATCTACAGTCAAGTGATGTGATGTATTGGTAATTTCAGATATAGCATTACTATACTTACCAACCAATTACCAATTACGCACAGCAGTATCAATGTTCTGTTGAGAAAACCAGTGACAAACTGTGAGTTAGTTGGTTCAAGCAACTGTTGGGTAGCTTAAAGGTGCTCTAAGTGATGCAACTAAACTTAAACAGATTTTTCACAAATTATTGCCACAGTCATAACTGCCTCATCAAAACTGCCCCATCAAATTGCCACCATCAAAATTGCCCCATCAAAACTGCCCCATCATATTGCCACCATCAAAACTGCCCCATCAGAATTGCCCTATCAAAACTGCCCCATCATATTCCTCTATTATAAATCAGTACATGGTGTGTCTGTGCTATCCCCTCCCCCGATCTTTGTAATAACCCACCGCCCATCACTGTGTATAAGAAGCTTTGGTAACCATGGCAACAAAATCCTGGTTGCCCTCATTTAAAATGGCTCTGGCCGCCTTGCACAAAATGATCACTAAACTTAAACAGCTTTTTCACAAATTATTGCCACAGTCATAACTGCCATCAAATCTGCCCCATCAAAACTGCCCCATCAAATTGCCACCATCAAAACTGCCCAATCAGAATTGCTCCACCAAAACTGCCCCATAATATTGCCACCATCAAAACTGCCCCATCAGAATTGCCCCATCAAAACTGCCCCATCATATTGCCACCATCAAAACTGCCCATTCAGAATTGCCCCATCAAAACTGCCCCATAATATTGCCACCATCAAAACTGCCCCATCAGAATTGCCCCATCAAAACTGCCCCATCATATTCCTCTATTATAAATCAGTACATGGTGTGTCTGTGCTGTCCCCCGGGCTCTGTAATAACCCACCACCCATCACTGTGTATAAGAAGCTTTGGTAACCATGGCAACAAAATCCTGGTTGCCCTCATTTAAAATGGCTCTGGCCGCCTTGCACAAAATGATCACTAAACTTAAACAGCTTTTTCACAAATGATTGCCACAGTCATAACTGCACCATCAAAACTGCCTCATCAAATTGCCACCATCAAAATTACCCCATTAAAACTGCCACCATCAAAACTGCCCCATCATATTGCCACCATGAAAACAGCCCCATCATATTCCTCTATTATAAATCAGTAAATGGTGTATCTGTGCTGTCCACTGAGCTCTGTAATAACCCTCCGCCCATCACTGTGTATAAGAAGCTTTGGTAACCATGGCAACAAAATCCTGGTTGCCCTCATTTAAAATGGCTCTGGCCGCCTTGCACAAAATGATCACTAAACTTAAACAACTTTTTCACAAATTATTGCCACAGCCATAACTGCCTCATCAAAACTGCCCCATCAAATTGCCACCATCAAAATTTCCCCATCAAAACTGCCCCATCAGAATTGCCACCATCAAAACTGCCCCATCAGAATTGCCACCATCAAAACTGTTCCATCATATTGCCACCATCAAAACTGCCCAATCAGAATTGCCCCATCAAAACTGCCCCATCATATTCCTCTATTATGAATCAGTACATGGTGTGTCTGTGCTGTCCCCCGGGCTCTGTAATAACCCACCACCCATCACTGTGTATAAGAAGCTTTGGTAACCATGGCAACAAAATCCTGGTTGCCCTCATTTAAAATGGCTCTGGCCGCCTTGCACAAAATGATCACTAAACTTAAACAGCTTTTTCACAAATGATTGCCACAGTCATAACTGCACCATCAAAACTGCCTCATCAAATTGCCACCATCAAAATTGCCCCATTAAAACTGCCACCATCAAAACTGCCCCATCAGAATTGCCCCATCAAAACTGCCCCATCATATTGCCACCATCAAAACTGCCCCATCATATTGCCACCTTTAAAACTGCTCCATTAAAATTGCCACCATCAAAACTGCCCCATCAGAATTGCCCCATCAAAACTGCCCCATCAAATTGACACCATCAAAGCTGCCTCATCATATTGCCACCATCAAAACTGCCCCATCAGAATTGTTCCATCAAAACTGCAACATCATATTGCCACCATCAAAACTGCCCCATCATAATTGCCCCATCAAAACTGCCCCATCAGAGTTACCTCATCAAAACTGCCCCATCATATTCCTCTATTATAAATCAGTACATGGTGTGTCTTTCCCCTCCCCCGGGCTCTGTAATCAGAGCTGAGATGCTCCAGCCACCCCCCCCCTGTGTATAACAGAAGCTTTGGTAACCATGGCAACAAAACAAACACAGTACACTCTGATTAATGGCTAAAATTTCCTGAAATGACCTCTAAACAAATGGCCGTATTTTAAAAACTATACATCCTACAGCGAAGATCTTTATATTGTGAGAATCACAAGACCCAGACCTAGATTTTGATACATAGTATGTCTCTGAAATATTAAAATTGAAGGCACGGTCGCAGTTTAGAAATTGCCCTTCAAATTTGAAGGGGCTAGAGTGTAGTTTCAATGAATGTCAATGGACGGTGTGAGTTGCAAACAAATGGTCATATTGTGAAAACTATCAGGACTATGGCTTAGCCGTGGACATGTTTAGTGGCAGCAGGGATAGCTGAACGTTTTGATATAAGATTTGTGTAGGTGGGCTTGAAAATGAGGGAGTGGTGGCAGTTTAGATATCATGTTCTGATTTTTCAGCTTTTGTCCCCCCGGGCTCTGTAATCAGAGCTGAGATGCTCCAGCCACCTCCCCCCCTGTGTATAACAGAAGCTTTGGTAACCATGGCAACAAAACACACACAGTGCACTCTGATTAATGGCTAAAATTTCTTGAAATGACCTCTAAACAAAAAGCTTTTTCTCAAAAACTGTAAAAGATATCAAACTGAAAAGATATAGCCAGATAGCTGAATATTTTGTGAACATTTTAAAGTTTGTTTGGTGTCTCTAGGTGAAAGTATGAAGGAGCTGAAACTTTTGGGAGCGGAAGAAAAATTTAAGGATTTCAAGCATGCTCCCATTGACTTCAATGTTAAAAAAAAGTGATAAAAAGCTTAATATTTTAAAAAATATAAATGGTAGAAAAAAAGTTGAAAAAGAGCACACCTCAGCTAAAAGAGACAAACATTTTGATAGTTGAATGGTTTTAATAGCTGAAAGTATGCAGAAGTTACGCATTACCGAAAAACGTACGGAATAAAATTATTAAAATTAAGTTTAAAAACTAGAAAATGCATTTCCTGGGGAAAATGCGTGGGAATGCTGAATTGCTAAAACGGCCCCCAGCAAAATTGCCCCCATCATATTGCCATCAAAACTGTCCCATCATATTGCCACCATCAAAACAGCCCCATCATATTGCCACCATCAAAACTGCCCCATCAGAATTGTTCCATCAAAACTGCAACATCATATTGCCACCATCAAAACTGCCCCATCATAATTGCCCCATCAAAACTGCCCCATCAGAGTTACCTCATCAAAACTGCCCCATCATATTCCTCTATTATAAATCAGTACATGGTGTGTTTTTCCCCTCCCCCGGGCTCTGTAATCAGAGCTGAGATGCTCCAGCCACCCCCCCCCTGTGTATAACAGAAGCTTTGGTAACCATGGCAACAAAACAAACACAGTACACTCTGATTAATGGGTAAAATTTCCTGAAATGACCTCTAAACAAATGGCCGTATTTTAAAAACTATACATCCTACAGCGAAGATCTTTATATTGTGAGAATCACAAGACCCAGACCTAGATTTTGATACATAGTATGTCTCTGAAATATTAAAATTGAAGGCACGGTCGCAGTTTAGAAATTGCCCTTCAAATTTGAAGGGGCTAGAGTGTAGTTTCAATGAATGTCAATGGACGGTGTGAGTTGCAAACAAATGGTCATATTGTGAAAACTATCAGGACTATGGCTTAGCCGTGGACATGTTTAGTGGCAGCAGGGATAGCTGAACGTTTTGATATAAGATTTGTGTAGGTGGGCTTGAAAATGAGGGAGTGGTGGCAGTTTAGATATCATGTTCTGATTTTTCAGCTTTTGTCCCCCCGGGCTCTGTAATCAGAGCTGAGATGCTCCAGCCACCTCCCCCCCTGTGTATAACAGAAGCTTTGGTAACCATGGCAACAAAACACACACAGTGCACTCTGATTAATGGCTAAAATTTCTTGAAATGACCTCTAAACAAAAAGCTTTTTCTCAAAAACTGTAAAAGATATCAAACTGAAAAGATATAGCCAGATAGCTGAATATTTTGTGAACATTTTAAAGTTTGTTTGGTGTCTCTAGGTGAAAGTATGAAGGAGCTGAAACTTTTGGGAGCGGAAGAAAAATTTAAGGATTTCAAGCATGCTCCCATTGACTTCAATGTTAAAAAAAAGTGATAAAAAGCTTAATATTTTAAAAAATATAAATGGTAGAAAAAAAGTTGAAAAAGAGCACACCTCAGCTAAAAGAGACAAACATTTTGATAGTTGAATGGTTTTAATAGCTGAAAGTATGCAGAAGTTACGCATTACCGAAAAACGTACGGAATAAAATTATTAAAATTAAGTTTAAAAACTAGAAAATGCATTTCCTGGGGAAAATGCGTGGGAATGCTGAATTGCTAAAACGGCCCCCAGCAAAATTGCCCCCATCATATTGCCATCAAAACTGTCCCATCATATTGCCACCATCAAAACAGCCCCATCATATTGCCACCATCAAAACTGCCCCATCATATTGCCACCATCAAAACTGCCCCATCAGAATTACCCCATCAAAACTGCCCCATCATATTCCTCTATTATAAATCAGTACATGGTGTGTCTGTCCCCTCCCCCGGGCTCTGTAATCAGAGCTGAGATGCTCCAGCCACCTCCCCCCCTGTGTATAACAGAAGCTTTGGTAACCATGGCAACAAAACAAACAGTACACTCTGATTAATGGCTAAAATTTCCTGAAATGACCTCTAAACAAATGGCCGTATTTTAAAAACTATACATCCTACAGCGAAGATCTTTATATTGTGAGAATCACAAGACCCAGACCTAGATTTTGATACATAGTATGTCTCTGAAATATTAAAATTGAAGGCACGGTCGCAGTTTAGAAATTGCCCTTCAAATTTGAAGGGGCTAGAGTGTAGTTTCAATGAATGTCAATGGACGGCGTGAGTTGCAAACAAATGGTCATATTGTGAAAACTATCAGGACTATGGCTTAGCCGTGGACATGTTTAGTGGCAGCAGGGATAGCTGAACGTTTTGATATAAGATTTATGTAGGTGGGCTTGAAAATGAGGGAGTGGCGGCAGTTTAGAAATCATGTTCTGATTTTTCAGCTTTTGTCCCCTCCCCTGGGCTCTAATCAGAGCTGAGATGCTCCAGCCACCTCCCCCCCTGTGTATAACAGAAGCTTTGGTAACCATGGCAACAAAACACACACAGTACACTCTGATTAATGGCTAAAATTTCTTGAAATGACCTCTAAACAAAAAGCTTTTTCTCAAAAACTGTAAAAGATATAAAACTGAAAAGCTATAGCCAGATAGCTGAATATTTTGTGAACATTTTAAAGTTTGTTTGGTGTCTCTAGGTGAAAATATGAAGGAGCTGAAACTTTTGGGAGCGGAAGAAAAATTTAAGGATTTCAAGCATGCTCCCATTGACTTCAATGTTAAAAAAAAGTGATAAAAAGCTTAATATTTTAAAAAGTATAAATGGTAGAAAAAAAGTTGAAAAAGAGCACACCTCAGCTAAAAGAGACGAACATTTTGATAGTTGAATGGTTTTAATAGCTGAAAGTATGCAGAAGTTACGCATTACTGAAAAACGTACGGAATAAGAAGAAAAATAATAAAAAAACGAATAACAATAGTGGGACTGCTAAAGCATTCCCACTAACTAGAAAATGCATTTCCTGGGGAAAATGCGTGGGAATGCTGAATTGCTAAAATGGCCCCCAGCAAAATTGCCCCCATCATATTGCCATCAAAACTGTCCCATCATATTGCCACCATCAAAACTGCCCCATCAGAATTGCCACCATCAAAACTGCCCCATCATATTGCCACCATCAAAACTGCCCCATCAGAATTACCCCATCAAAACTGCCCCATCATATTCCTCTATTATAAATCAGTACATGGTGTGTCTGTCCCCTCCCCCCTGTGTATAACAGAAGCTTTGGTAACCATGGCAACAAAACAAACACTAACAGTACACTCTGATTAATGGCTAAAATTTCCTGAAATGACCTCTAAACAAATGGCCGTATTTTAAAAACTATACATCCTACAGCAAAGATCTTTATATTGTGAGAATCACAAGACTCAGACCTAGATTTTGATACATAGTATGTCTCTGAAATATTAAAATTGAAGGCACGGTCGCAGTTTAGAAATTGCCCTTCAAATTTGAAGGGGCTAGAGTGTAGTTTCAATGAATGTCAATGGACGGTGTGAGTTGCAAACAAATGGTCATATTGTGAAAACTATCAGGACTATGGCTTAGCCGTGGACATGTTTAGTGGCAGCAGGGATAGCTGAACGTTTTGATATAAGATTTATGTAGGTGGGCTTGAAAATGAGGGAGTGGAGGCAGTTTAGAAATCATGTTCTGATTTTTCAGCTTTTGTCCCCTCCCCTGGGCTCTAATCAGAGCTGAGATGCTCCAGCCACCTCCCCCCCTGTGTATAACAGAAGCTTTGGTAACCATGGCAACAAAACACACACAGTACACTCTGATTAATGGCTAAAATTTCTTGAAATGACCTCTAAACAAAAAGCTTTTTCTCAAAAACTGTAAAAGATATCAAATTGAAAAGCTATAGCCAGATAGCTGAATATTTTGTGAACATTTTAAAGTTTGTTTGGTGTCTCTAGGTGAAAGTATGAAGGAGCTGAAACTTTTGGGAGTGGAAGAAAAATTTAAGGATTTCAAGCATGCTCCCATTGACTTCAATGTTAAAAAAAAGTGATAAAAAGCTTAATATTTTAAAAAGTATAAATGGTAGAAAAAAAGTTGAAAAAGAGCACACCTCAGCTAAAAGAGACGAACATTTTGATAGTTGAATGGTTTTAATAGCTGAAAGTATGCAGAAGTTACGCATTACCGAAAAACGTACGGAATAAGAAGAAGAAAAAAAAGAATAATAAAAAAACGAATAACAATAGTGGGACTGCTAAAGCATTCCCACTAACTAGAAAATGCATTTCCTGGGGAAAATGCGTGGGAATGCTGAATTGCTAAAACGGCCCCCAGCAAAATTGCCCCCATCATATTGCCATCAAAACTGTCCCATCATATTGCCACCATCAAAACTGCCCCATCAGAATTGCCACCATCAAAACTGCCCCATCATATTGCCACCATCAAAACTGCCCCATCAGAATTGCCCTATCAAAACAGCCCCATCATATTGCCACCATCAAAACTACCCCATCATATTGCCACCATCAAAACTGCCCCATCAGAATTACCCCATCAAAACTGCCCCATCATATTCCTCTATTATAAATCAGTACATGGTGTGTCTGTCCCCTCCCCCGGGCTCTGTAATCAAAGCTGAGATGCTCCAGCCACCTCCCCCCCTGTGTATAACAGAAGCTTTGGTAACCATGGCAACAAAACAAACAGTACACTCTGATTAATGGCTAAAATTTCCTGAAATGACCTCTAAACAAATGGCCGTACTTTAAAAACTATACATCCTACAGCGAAGATCTTTATATTGTGAGAATCGCAAGACCCAGACCTAGATTTTGATACATAGTATGTCTCTGAAATATTAAAATTGAAGGCAGAACCAAAAAACGTACGGAATAAAATTAAGATTAAAATTAAGTTTAAAATTAAGTTTAAAAATAAATAAAATCGAATAACAATAGTGGGACTGCTAAAGCATTCCCACTAATAAATAAAATCGAATAACAATAGTGGGACTGCTAAAGCATTCCCACTAACTAGAAAATGCATTTCCTGGGGAAAATGCGTGGGAATGCTGAATAGTTAAATTGCTAAAATGGCCGCCATCAAAACTGCCCCATCATACTGCCATCAAAATTGCCCCATCAAAATTGTCCCCATTAAAACTGCCCCATCATATTGCCACCATCAAAACTGCCCCATCAGAATTGCTCCATCAAAATTGTCCCATCATATTGTCACCATCAGAATTGCCCCATCAAAACTGCCCCATCATATTGCCACCATCAAAATTGCCCCATTATATTACCACCATCAAAACTGCCCCATCATATTGCCACCATCAAAACTTCCCCCATCATACTGCCATCAAAACTGCCCCATTAGAATTGCCCCATCAAAATTGTCCCCATCAAAACTGCCCCATCATATTGCCACCATCAAAACTGCCCCATCAGAATTGCCCCATCAAAACTGCCCCATCATATTGCCACCATCAAAACTGCCCCATCATATTGCCACCATGAAAACTGCCCCATCAGAATTGCCCCATCAAAACTGCCCCATCATATTGCCACCATCAAAACTGCCCCATCATAATTGCCCCATCAAAACTGCCCCATCAGAATTGCCCTATCAAAACTGCCCCATCATATTCCTCTATTATAAATCAGTACATGGTGTGTCTGTCCCCTCCCCCGGGCTCTGTAATCAAAGCTGAGATTCTCCAGCCACCTCCCCCCTGTGTATAACAGAAGCTTTGGTAACCATGGCAACAAAACAAACACAGTACACTCTGATTAATGGCTAAAATTTCCTGAAATGACCTCTAAACAAAAAGCTTTTTCTCAAAAACTGTAAAAGATATCAAACTGAAAAGATATAGCCAGATAGCTGAATATTTTGTGAACATTTTAAAGTTTGTTTGGTGTCTGTAGGTGAAAGTATAAAGGAGCTGAAACTTTTGGGAGCGGAAGAAGATTTTAAGGATCTGAAGCATGCTCCCATTGACTTCAATGTTAAAAAAAGTGATAAAAAGCTTAATATTTTAAAAAGTATAAATGGTAGAAAAAAAGTTGAAAAAGAGCACACATCAGCTAAAAGACGAACATTTTAATATTTGAATGGTTTTAATAGCTGAAAGTATGCAGAAGTTACACAGAGCCAAAAAACGTATGGAATAAAATTAAAATTAAAAATAATAAATAAAATCGAATAACAATAGTGGGACTGCTAAAGCATTCCCACTAATAAATAAAATTGAATAACAATAGTGGGACTGCTAAAGCATTCCCACTAAATAAAATTGAATTACAATAGTGGGACTGCTAAAGCAGTCCCACTAGCTAGAAAATGCATTTCCTGGGGAAAATGCGTGGGGATGCTGAATAGCTGAATTGCTAAAATGGCCCCCATCAAAACTGCCCCCATCATAGTGCCATCAAAACTGCCTCATCAGAATTGCCCCATCAAAACTGCCCCATCATATTGCCACCATCAAAACTGCCCCATTAAAACTGCCCCATCAAAACTGCCCCATCATATTGCCACCATCAAAACTGCCCCATCAAAACTGCCCCATCATATTGCCACCATCAAAACTGCCCCCATCAAAACTGCCCCATCATATTGTCACCATCAAAACTGCTCCATCAAAATTGTGCCCATCAAAACTGCCCCATCATATTGCCAACATAAAAACTGCCCCATCAGAATTGCCCCATCAAAGCTGCCCCATCAGAATTGCCCCATCAAAACTGCCCCATCAGAATTTCCCCATCAAAACTGCCCCATCAAAACTGCCAAATTATATTGCCACCATCAAAACTGCCCCATCAAAACTGCCCCATCATATTGCCACCATCAAAACTGCCCAATCAGAATTGTCCCATCAAAACTGCCCCATCATATTGCCACCATCAAAACTGCCCCATCAGAATTGCCCCATCAAAACTGCCCCATCATATTGCCACCATCAAAACTGCCCCATCAGAATTGCCCTATCAAAACTGCCCCACCATATTGCCACCATCAAAATTGCCCCATCAGAATTGCCCCATCAAAACTGCCCCATCATATTGCCACCATCAAAACTGCCCCATCAAAACTGTCCCATCATATTCCTCTATTATAAATCAGTACATGGTGTGTCTGTCCCCTCCCCCGGGCTCTGTAATCAGAGCTGAGATGCTCCAGCCACCCCCCTGTGTATAACAGAAGCTTTGGTAACCATGGCAACAAAACCAGCACAGTACACTCTGTTTAATGGCTAAAATTTCCTGAAATGACCACTAAACAAACAGCTTTTTCACAAAAACTGTAAAAGATATCAAACTGCAAAGATATAGCAAGATAGCTGAATATTTTGTGAACATTTTAAAGTATGTTTGGCATCTGTAGGTGAAAGTATTAAGGAGCTGAAACTTTTGGGAGCGGAAGAAGATTTAAAGGATCTGAATCATGCTCCTATTGACTTTAATGTTAAAAAAAGTGTTAAAAAGCTTAATATTTTGAAAAGTATAAATAGTAGAAAAAAAGTTGAAAAAGTTTTAAGCTGAAAGAGACGAACATTTTAATAGTTGAATGGTTTTAATAGCTAAAAGTATGCAGAAGTTACGCAGAGCCAAAAAACGTATGGAATAAAATTAACCACTTGAGCCCGGACCATTATGCTGCCTAAGGACCAGAGGTCTTTTTCCAATTTGGCACTGCATCGCTTTAACTGCTAATTGCGCAGTCATGCAATGCTGTACCCAAACGAAATTTGGTGATGGTATTTGATCACCTCTGGGGTTTTTATTTTTTGCGCTATAAACGGAAAGACCAAAAATTTTGAAAAAAAATGATATTTTCTACTTTTTGTTATTAAAAAAATCCAATAAACTCAATTTTAGTCATACATTTAGGCCAAAATGTATTCAGCCACATGTCCTTGGTAAAAAAATGTCAATAAGCGTATATTTATTGGTTTGCGCAAAAGTTATAGCGTCTACAAACTAGGGTACATTTTCTGTAATTTACACAGCTTTTAGTTTATGACTGCCTATGTCATTTCTTGAGGTGCTAAAATGGCAGGGCAGTACAACCCCCCCCCCCAAATGACCCCATTTTGGAAAGTAGACATCCCAAGGAAATTGCTGAGAGGCATGTTGAACCCATTGAATATTTATTTTTTTTGTCCCAAGTGATTGAATAATGACAAAAAAAAAAAAATATTTACAAAAAGTTGTCACTAAATGATATATTGCTCACACAGGCCATGGGCATATGTGGAATTGCACCCCAAAATACATTTAGCTGCTTCTCCTGAGTATGGGGATACCACATGTGTGGGACTTTTTGGGAGCCTAGCCGTGCACGGGACCCCGAAAACCAATCACCGCCTTCAGGATTTCTAAGGGTGAAAATTTTTGATTTCACTCTTCACTGCCTATCACAGTTTCGGAGGCCATGGAATGCCCAGGTGGCACGAAACCACCCCAAATGACCCCATTTTGGAAAGTAGACACCCCAAGCTATTTGCTGAGAGGCATGGTGAGTATTTTGCAGCTCTCATTTGTTTTTGAAAATGAAGAAAGAAAAGAAAAAACTTTTTTTTTTTTTCTTTTTTCAATTTTCAAAACTTTGTGACAAAAAGTGAGGTGTGCAAAATACTCACTATACCTCTCAGCAAATAGCATTGGGTGTCTACTTTCCAAAATGTGGTCATTTGGGGGGGTTTTGTGCCACCTGGGCATTCCATGGCCTCCAAAACTGTGATAGGCAGTCAAGAGTGAAATCAAAAATTCACACCCTTAGAAAGCCTGAAGGCGGTGCTTGGTTTTCGGGGTTCCGTACGCGGCTAGGCTCCCAAAAAGTCTCACACATGTGGTATCCCTGTACTCAGGAGAAGCAGCAGAATGCATTTTGGGGTGTAATTTCACATATTCCCATGGCATGTTTGAGCAATATATCATTTAGTGACAATTTTGTGCAAAAAAAAAATTTGTCTCTTTCCGCAACTTGTGTCGCAATATAAAATATTCCATGGACTCGACATGCCTCTCAGCAAATAGCTTGGGGTGTCTACTTTCCAAAATGGGGTCATTTGGGGGGGTTTTGAACTGTCCTGGCATTTTATGCACAACATTTAGAAGCTTATGTCACACATCACCCACTCTTCTAACCACTTGAAGACAAAGCCCTTTCTGACACTTATTGTTTACATGAAAAAGTTATTTTTTTTTTGCAAGAAAATTACTTTGAACCCCCAAACATTATATATTTTTTTAAAGCAAATGCCCTACAGATTAAAATGGTGGGTGTTTCTTTTTTTTTTTCACACAGTATTTGCGCAGCGATTTTTCAAACGCATTTTTTGGGGAAAAAACACACTTTTTTTAATTTTAATGCACTAAAACACACTATATTGCCCAAATGTTTGGTGAAATAAAAAAGATGATCTTAGGCCGAGTACATGGATACCAAACATGACATGCTTTACAATTGCGCACAAACGTGCAGTGGCAACAAAATAAATACATTTTTAAAAGCCTTTAAAAGCCTTTACAGGTTACCACTTTAGATTTACAGAGGAGGTCTACTGCAAAAATTACTGCCCTCGATCTAACCTTCGTGGTGATACCTCACATGCATGGTGCAATTGCTGTTTACGTTTGACGACAGACCGCCGCTTGCGCTCGCCTTAGCGCGAGAGCAGGGGGCGACAGGGGTGCTTTTTTTTTTTTTTTCTTTATTATTTTTTTGCTTTTTTATCTTATTTTTAAACTGTTCCTTTCATTTTTTTTTTTAATCATTTTTATTGTTATCTCGGGGAATGTAAATATCCCCTATGATAGCAATAGGTAGTGACAGGTACTCTTTTTTGAAAAAATTGGGGTCTATTAGACCCTAGATCTCTCCTCTGCCCTCAAAGCATCTGACCACACCAAGATCGGTGTGCTCTACACTGCATTTTTGGGAACCCTAAACTGCTGGGGACGCTAGTATAGATCTGATCGGATCAGATATTGATCCGTTCAGATACTATACCACTAAGGGAGGTGTATGCTGCGTGCGTGGGTGTTAGTGCTACTGGCGCTAATCTGACGCTGCTTGGGGCTGGTGCTTGCCAGTTCACCAAAATACTACCAAAAAAACTGTTAGCGATCGCAGGGATCAGGCCTGACTCTGCAAACGCTGCAGTTATGCATTTAGTGTTTTGTAAGTGACAGTGATCGATCGATACTGCACTTGGGTGGGCTGGGCTGGGCCGGGCGGAGGGGCAAAACGCAGGTGCTAGCAGGTATCTGGGCTGATTCCGCTAACATTGCGTTTTTGGGAACCCTAAACTGCTGGGGACGCTAGTATTGATCTGATTGGATCAGATATTGATCCGTACAGATACTATACCACTAAGGGAGGCGTATGCTGCGTGCGTGGGTGTTAGCACTACTGGCGCTAACCTGACGCTGCCTGGGGCTGGTGCTTGCCAGTTCACCAAAATACTACCAAAAAAACTGTTAGCGATCGCAGGGATCAGGCCTGACTCTGCGAACACTGCAGTTATGCGTTTAGTGTTTTGTAAGTGACAGTGATCGATCGATACTGCACTTGGGTGGGCTGGGCGGAGGGGCAAACGCAGGTGCTAGCGGGTATCTGGGCTGATCCCGCTAACACTGCGTTTTTTTCATTTTTTTTTTTTAATCATTTTTATTGTTATCTCGGGGAATGTAAATATCCCCTATGATAGCAATAGGTAGTGACAGGTACTCTTTTTTGAAAAAATTGGGGTCTATTAGACCCTAGATCTCTCCTCTGCCCTCAAAGCATCTGACCACACCAAGATCGGTGTGATAAAATGCTTCCCCAATTTCCCAATGGCGCTATTTACATCCGGCGAAATCTAAGTCATAAAATGCTCGTAGCTTCCGGTTTCTTAGGCCATAGAGATGTTTGGAGCCACTCTGGTCTCTGATCAGCTCTATGGTCAGCTGGCTGAATCACCAGCTGCATTTTCAGGTTCCCTGTTGAGACAGGAGAGCCAGAGAAAAACACGGAAGACGGTGGGGGGGGGCATTCCCTCCCACGGCTTGTAAAAGCAGTCTAGAGGCTAATTAGCCGCTAGGATTGCTTTTATATGAAAGCCGACCGCTGGCTGAAAAGAATGATACCAAGATGATACCTAAACCTGCAGGCATCATTCTGGTATAACCACTCAAAGTTGTGAATGGCGTACCTGAAGACAAAAAAATGGTTAACAATAAAGCACAGTAAACGGTAAAGTATAAAAAATTGCATACCTGAAAAACAAACATGATAAAACATAATAACAATAAAACATTGCAGAATAGAATACAGTAAAAAAGAGCAGAACAATAGAGAGAATAGAGAGAGAGAGAGAACAATAAAACGACAACTATTTTTTTTTTATTTTATATATATATTTTTTTTTTTTACACTTTTTTTTGTAACTAACTTTTATAACTGTAACCGGTTCCAGGTTCGGGTCTCTCAAAATGCGATGGCATCTTGGGAGACCCTGTGAAAGTGTGCCTAGTCTGTGGAATGCTGTATCCTACGCTAATACTCAACTAGTGCATAGTAGCGTTCAAAACATTCACCAATGCAAAGACCAGGATTGTAAGGACAGGAGGGACAATAATAGCGGGTATCACGTCTATATCCACGCTTGCTGCAGACACAACATCTTTTTTGGGGGGGGTTCGCTGGGTAGGGGTACTCGGGAGGACATAAAGAAAATGCCTCTCATGCAGCCGACTGCATTTGGTTGGGGATGTGAATGGGGGAAGTACGGGCGCTGCAGAAGCGGTGGGTTCCCAATTAGGATTGGCGAATGCAGCAGGAAGGGCTTATGGGCACGACGGGCCTGTGTTTGTCTTTTTGGTGGCAGCGGGACACTACTTGTGCTTGCCACCTCACCAGCTTGAACTGCCCTTATGGGACTCGCCACGTCACCAAGTGTTACTGCAGTGCTGGTTTGACTACGACCGGGGTGTACTAGGCCGCTGGCGCTTGCCAGTTCACCAAAACGCTACCAAAAAAACTGTTAGCGACCGCAAGGATCAGGCCTGACTCTGCGAACGCTGCAGTTATGCGTTTAGTCTTTTGTAAGTGACAGTGATCGATCGATACTGCACTTGGGTGGGCTGGGCTGGGCCGGGCAGAGGGGCAAAACGCAGGTGCTAGCAGGTATCTGTGCTAATCCCGCTAACACTGCATTTTTGGGAACCCTAAACTGCTGGGGACGCTAGTATAGATCTGATCGGATCAGATATTGATCCGTTCAGATACTATACCACTAAGGGAGGTGTATGCTGCGTGCGTGGGTGTTAGTGCTACTGGCGCTAATCTGACGCTGCTTGGGGCTGGTGCTTGCCAGTTCACCAAAATACTACCAAAAAAACTGTTAGCGATCGCAGGGATCAGGCCTGACTCTGCAAACGCTGCAGTTATGCATTTAGTGTTTTGTAAGTGACAGTGATCGATCGATACTGCACTTGGGTGGGCTGGGCTGGGCCGGGCGGAGGGGCAAAACGCAGGTGCTAGCAGGTATCTGGGCTGATTCCGCTAACATTGCGTTTTTGGGAACCCTAAACTGCTGGGGACGCTAGTATTGATCTGATTGGATCAGATATTGATCCGTACAGATACTATACCACTAAGGGAGGCGTATGCTGCGTGCGTGGGTGTTAGCACTACTGGCGCTAACCTGACGCTGCCTGGGGCTGGTGCTTGCCAGTTCACCAAAATACTACCAAAAAAACTGTTAGCGATCGCAGGGATCAGGCCTGACTCTGCGAACACTGCAGTTATGCGTTTAGTGTTTTGTAAGTGACAGTGATCGATCGATACTGCACTTGGGTGGGCTGGGCGGAGGGGCAAACGCAGGTGCTAGCGGGTATCTGGGCTGATCCCGCTAACACTGCGTTTTTGGGAACCCTAAACTGCTGGGGACGCTAGTATAGATCTGATCGGATCAGATATTGATCCTATCAGATACTATACCACTAAGGGAGGTGTATGCTGCGTGCGTTGGTGTTAGCGGTACTGGCGCTAATCTGGCACTGCCTGGGGCGACGCATATCACCGCCGGGCGATCAGGGGGCTAAACCTTTATTCGGTAATAAACGGCGGGTGCCCTGACACTATAAAAAATAAACGAACTAACCAGCGTCACCCGTAACACTTATACGGTGATCAGTGGTGAAAGGGTTAACTAGGGGCCATCAAGGGGTTAAAACATTTATTCGGTAGTATATGGGGGTCCCTGATGCTATAAAACGCTGACGGCGAACCTCAATATTTACGTCCCTAACTAGCGTCACCAGCGACACTAATACAGCGATCAGAAAAATGATCGCTTAGTGACACTGGTGACAGGGGTTGATCAAGGGGTTAAAACTTTATTAGGGGGGGTTAGGGGGGTACCCTAGACCTAAAGGGGGTAACAGTAACTGTCCCAACACTGTAACTGTCACAAACTGACACCATGCAGTAATCAGAAAAAAAAAAACTGCTTGGTGTCAGTTTGTGACAGGGGGGGGGTGATCGGGGGGCGATCGGGGGGGGGTCGGGGTGTTTTGTGTGCCTGGCATGTTCTACTGTGCGTGTGTAGTGTTGTGCACTCACTCACATGTCTTCTCTCCTCGGGCCGGAACGGAAATTACCGAGCCGAGGAGAGATGACATCATTTCCTTTGCTGCTGTTTAGCATACAGCAGCAAAGGAATGATTCGATTGGCCGGCGGCGATCGCGAGGGGGGGGCCACAAACGGATGGCCTCCCCCTCACCTCCGATCGCCGTGGGACAAAATACGACCGCCTCGGGCACCGGGGGGGGTCCGATCGGACCCCCCACCCGCGGAAGGCAAATCACGTACATGTACGTGATTTTGCCTGTCCGTGCCACCTTACCGACGTACATCGGCGTGAGGCGGTCGTCAAGTGGTTAAAATTTAAAAACTAAAAAATGCATTTCCTGGGGAAAATGCGTGGGAATGCTGAATAGCTGAATTGCTAAAATGGCCCCCATCAAAACTGCCCCCATCATAGTGTCATCAAAACTGCCCCATCAGAATTGCCCCATCAAAACTGCATCATCATATTGCCACCATCAAAACTGCCCCATCAAAACTGCCCCATCATATTGCCACCATCAAAACTGCCCCATCATATTGCCACCATCAAAACTGCTCCATCAAAACTGTCCCCATCAAAACTGCCCCATCATATTGCCACCATCAAAACTGCCCCATCAGAATTGCCCCATCAAAACTGCCCCATTAAACTGCCCCATCAAAACTGCCCCATCATATTGCCACCATCAAAACTGCCCCATCAAAATTGCCCCATCAAAACTGCCCCATCATATTCCTGTATTATAAATCAGTACATGGTGTGTCTGTCCCCTCCCCCGGGCTCTGTAATCAGAGCTGAGATGCTCCAGCCACCTCCCCCCTGTGTATAACAGAAGCTTTGGTAACTATGGCAACAAAAGCAACACAGTACACTCTGATTAATGGCTAAAATTTCCTGAAATGACCACTAAACAAACAGCTTTTTCACAAAAACTGTAAAAGATATCAAACTGAAAAGATATAGCCAGATAGCTGAATATTTTGTGAACATTTTAAAGTTTGTTTGGCGTCTGTAGGTGAAAGTATGAAGGAGCTGAAACTTTTGAGAGCGGAAGAAGATTTTAAGGATCTGAAGCATGCTCCCATTGACTTCAATGTTAAAAAAAGTTTTAAAAAGCTTAATATTTTAAAAAATATAAATGGTAGAAAAAAAGTTGAAAAAGTACCAATATCAGCTGAAAGAGACGAACATTTTAATAGTTGAATGGTTTTAAAATGTGAAAGTATGCAGAAGTTACGCAGAGCCAAAAAACGTACGGAATAATAAATAATGAAAATAAACTAGAAAATGCATTTCCTGGGGAAAATGCGTGAGAGTGCTGAATAGCTGAATTGCTAAAACGGCCCCCAGCAAAACTGCCCCATCATATTGCCACAATCAAAACTGCCCCATCAGAATTGCCATATCAAAACTGCCCCATCATATTGCCACCATCAAAACTGCCCCATCAGAATTGTCCCATCAAAACTGCCCCATCATATTGCCACCATCAAAACTGCCCCATCAGAATTGCCCCATTAAAACTGCCCCATCAGAATTGCCCCATTAAAACTGCCCCATCAGAATTGCCCCATTAAAACTGCCCCATCAGAATTGCCCCATCAAAACTGCCCCATCATATAGCCACCATCAAAACTGCCCCCATCATTTTGCCATCAAAACTGCCCCATCAAAATTGCCCTATCAAAATTGTCCCCATCAAAACTGCCCCATCATATTGCCACCATCAATACTGCCCCATCAGAATTGCCCCATCAAAACTGCCCCATTATATTGCCACCATCAAAACTGCCCCATCAAAACTGCTCCATCAGAATTGTCCCCATCAAAACTGCTCCATCAAAATTTTCCCCATCAAAACTGCTCCATCAAAATAGTCCCCATCAAAACTGCCCCATCATATTGCCACCATCAAAACTGCCCCATCAAAACTGCCCCATCATATTCCTCTATTATAAATCAGTACATGGTGTGTCTGTCCCCTCCCCCGGGCTCTGTAATCAGAGCTGAGATGCTCCAGCCACCTCCCCCCTGTGTATAACAGAAGCTTTGGTAACCATGGCAACAAAACCAGCACAGTACACTCTGTTTAATGGATAAAATTTCCTGAAATGACCACTAAACAAACAGCTTTTTCACAAAAACTGTAAAAGATATCAAACTGAAAAGATATAGCCAGATAGCTGAATTTTTTGTGAACATTTTAAAGTTTGTTTGGCGTCTGTAGGTGAAAGTATGAAGGAGCTGAAACTTTTTGGGAGCGGAAGAAGATTTTAAGGATCTGAAGCATGCTCCCATTGACTTCAATGTTAAAAAAAGTGTTAAAAAGCTTAATATTTTAAAAAGTATAAATAGTAGAAAAAAAGTTGAAAAAGTCCCATCATCAGCTGAAAGAGACGAACATTTTAATAGTTGAATGGTTTTAATAGCTGAAAGTATGCAGAAGTTACGCAGAGCCAAAAAACGTACGGAATAAAATTAAATAATAAAAATAAACTAGAAAATGCATTTCCTGGGGAAAATGCGTGGGAATGCTGAATCGCTGAATTGCTAAAACGGCCCCCATCAAAACTGCCATCAAAACTGCCCCATCAAAATTTCCCCATCAAAATTGTCCCCATCAAAATTGCCCCATCATATTGCCACCATCAAAACTGCCCCATCAGAATTGCCCCATCAAAACTGCCCCATCATATTGCCACCATTAAATCTGCCCCATCAAAACTGCCCCATCATATTGCCACCATCAAAACTGCCCCATCAAAACGACCCCCATCAAAACTGCCCCAATCATATTGCCACCTTTAAAACTGCTCCATTCAAATTGTCCCCATCAAAACTGCCCCATCAGAATTACCCCATTAAAACTGCTCCATCATATTACCACCATCAAAACTGCCCCATCACATTGCCACCATCAAAACTGCCCCCATCATATTGCCATCAAAACTGCCCCATCAGAATTGCCCCATCAAATTTGTCTCCATCAAAACTGCCCTATCAGAATTGTCCCATTAAAACTGGCCCATCATATTGCCACCATCAAAACTGCCCCATCAAAACTACCCCCATCAAAACTGCCCCCATCACATTGCCACCTTTAAAACTGCTCCATTTTAATTGTCCCCATCAAAACTGCCCCATCAGAATTGCCCCATCAAAACTGCCCCATCATATTGCCACCATCAAAACTGCCCCATCAGAATTGCCATATCAAAACTGCCCCATCATATTGCCACCATCAAAACTGCCCAATCAGAATTGTCCCATCAAAACTGCCCCATCATATTGCCACCATCAAAACTGCCCCATCAGAATTGCCCCATCAAAACTGCCCCATCATATTCCTATATTATAAATCAGTACATGGTGTGTCTGTCCCCTCCCCTGGGCTCTGTAATCAGAGCTGAGATGCTCTAGCCACCTCCCCCCTGTGTATAACAGAAGCTTTGGTAACCATGGCAACAAAACCAGCACAGTACACTCTGTTTAAAATTTCCTGAAATGACCACTAAACAAACAGCTTTTTCACAAAAACTGTAAAAGATATCAAACTGAAAAGATATAGCCAGATAGCTGAATATTTTATGAACATTTTAAAGTTTGTTTGGCGTCTGTAGGTGAAAGTATGAAGGAGCTGAAACTTTTGGGAGCAGAAGAAGATTTTAAGGATCTGAAGCATGCTCCCATTGACTTCAATGTTTAAAAAAGTGTTAAAAAGCTTAATATTTTAAAAAGTATAAATAGTAGAAAAAAAGTTTAAAAAATGTTCCATCATCAGCTGAAAGAGACGAACATTTTAATAGTTGAATGTTTTTTTAATAGTTGAATGGTCCCCATCATATTGCCACCATCAAAACTGCCCCATCAGAATTGCCCCATCAAAGCTGCCCCATCATATTGCCACCATCAAAACTGCCCCATCATATTGCCACCATCAAAACTGCCCCATCAGAATTGCCCCATCAAAACTGCCCCATCAGAATTGCCCTATCAAAACTGCCCCATCATATTGCCACCAACAAAACTACCCCATCAGAATTGCCCCATCAAAACTGCCCCATCATATTCCTCTATTATAACTCAGTACATGGTGTGCCCCCAGGCTCTGTAATCAGAGCTGAGATGCTCCAGCCACCTCCCCCCCCCCCTGTGTATAACAGAAGCTTTGGTAACCATGGCAACAAAAGCAACACAGTACACTCTGTTTAATAGCTAAAATTTCCTGAAATGACCACTAATCAAACAGCTTTTTCACAAAAACTGTACGAGAGGCTTCCCTTGCAGCTGGGCGCACGATACCCTCTGGGAGTGGCACAGCGGGTATTGGGCACGAAGAAGCACGGGTCGCCAGCAGGTAGTAGAGTAGCTGGGAGGTTCTTCAGGTAGAGGAGAGATCCGTGCAGGGTGGCTGACACCTCACCGGAGCCGACTAAGCAGGAATCTGGAGATGAAGGCTGAAGCAGGACGCAGAGGGTCAAACACAAGGCAGAAGTCCAGGAACAGGCCAGGGGTCAAACACGGGTAGTCAAGCAGGCAGATGATCCACACTAGGATGAGGCAGAGGCAAGTCCAGGAGCCGGCCAAGGGTCAAACATGGGTAGATCAGGCAGGCAGATGATCCACACTAGGATGAGGCAGAGGCAAGTCCAGGAGCAGGCCGAGGGTCAAACACGGGTAGATCAGGCAGGTAGAGAAGTCCAGAAGGTAGCCGAGGGTCAAGCACAAGAGGTTCAAGCAAGGTCAAGGTCGATCCGGGTCACAACGGGCAGGCACAGGTACACAGGTTCAGGAACAGATCACAGGAGCTGAAAAGACAAACCAGCAACAAACACAGGACATAGCTGTCTTTATATAGGCCTGCTAGGGGAACGTCCCATTGTGCGCGCACGCGTTCGTACTGATGTGCTGCGTCGTGCACCCACGTGAGCTGATCCATTTGGGACATGCGCTCGTACCAGCTGATTGTGTAACGGTACGCGCTGATGTGCAATTCTACCACGCAGGCGCATGGGGAAATGCCTATACTGACAGGCTCTGATTCTGACAGTGCCCCCCCCCAAGGGGCAACCTCCGGGTGCCCAACCTAGCCCGGATCCCAGGATGTCTTTGGTGAAACTCTCGCACTAAACGAGGGGCATGGATAATGCTAGTAGGCTCCCAAGAATTGTCCTCCAGGGGATACCCTTTCCACTTAACTAAGTACTGTTCCCGCCCCCCCCTCCATTTGTAATCTATTATTGCCTCCACTTCAAATTCTTCTTCTCCTTCAATCCGGATTGGTGGGGGAGGTAGTTCTTCTCTTCCTGGAAAAGAGTTGGGGGTGACCGGCTTTAGTAAAGAGGCATGGAACACCGGATGTATCCTATAAGAGCTAGGCAAGGTCAGTTCAAAGGCCACGGGGTTTACAACCCTCTTAATCTCAAAAGGACCAATGAATTTTGGACCTAGTTTGCGTGATGGGCAAGGTAATTTGAGGTTGATGGCCGATAGCCATACTTTATCTCCAACCTTGAAACCTGGGTTACTTCTTCTTCCCCTGTTATAGTACTCTTCATAGCTTTTTTGGGCTTTCTTCATTGTTTCCTGAATCTGCAAAAAGTTTGTTTGGATAAAATGTATACGGTCTTGTACTGCAGGAGTTGAGACTTCGGAAATGGAATCCGGGAGAAAGGAAGGGTGAAAACCATAGTTTGCCCAGAAAGGTGTTTGGTTGATGGCGGAATGTATAGAATTGTTGTAGGCGAACTCTGCGCACGGTAAGAGAGAAGACCAGTTGTCTTGGGAACAGGAGCAGAACCACCGAAAGTATTGCTCTAGAGATTGATTCGTTCTTTCTGTCTGGCCATTGCTTTGTGGATGATATGCGGAAGAGAGGGATGCCTTGATTTCTAAGGACTTACACATATCCTTCCAGAATCTTGACGTGAACTGAATCACCCTATCGGATACAATGTTGTGAGGAACGCCATGGAGTCTTACTACTTCTTTTATAAAGACTTCTGCAGTTGTGGAAGCAGAAGGGGTGCCTACTAAGGGCAAGAAGTGGGCCATCTTCGAAAGGCGGTCGACAACCACTAAGATAGTAGTAAACTTCTCGGAAGGGGGCAGATCAACAATATAGTCCATAGAGACCTCCATCCAGGGACGTTCAGGTACAGATAAAGATTTTAAAAGTCCCCACGACTTAGCATTGGATCCCTTATTACGTTGGCAAGTAATGCAAGATTGTATATATCTTTTGCAGTCTTGTCTCCAACCCGGCCACCAGAAAGAGCGATTAATTAGTTCGGAGGTCTTCTGTATACCAAAGTATCCTGCCAACTTGTGATCGTGAAAAGTTTGTAGAATCTGAAGTCTTACCGGGGGTGGAACGAATACCTTGTCCTGGGCCCACAACAGACTGTCTTTCTTTTCTAGGGAGGATACTTCAGGTTCCGTACATTGACTGGAGGCTTGTATAATAACTGACCTAAGATTGGGCTGAACGAGGCTAAGAAAGTTGTGAGGAGATAGAATGGTTCCAGGTTCTTCTGATCCACTGGTTTCTGGGAACATACGGGAAAGCGCGTCCGCCTTCCCGTTCTTAGAGCCAGGTCAGTAGGTAATATGAAAGTTGAACCTGGAGAAGAACAAGGCCCAATGGGCCTGACGAGGTCTGAGGCGTTTAGCTGTTCGAAGATACTCTAGGTTACAGTGGTCAGTGAAGATTATGATGGGTTGAGATGCCCCTTCCAGCAGATCTCCACTCTTCTAAGGCAAATTTTATAGCTAGTAACTCTCGATCCCCAACATCATAATTCTTCTCTGGAGGGTTGAGTTTACGAGAGGCAAAGGCCACCGGATGGAGCAGGGCTTTTTGGACACTTCTCTGAGACAGGATTGCCCCTATTGCTGACTCCGAAGCATCCACTTCAAGCACATAGGATGAGACTGGATTGGGATGTTGGAGAATAGGAGCCGATATAAAAAGTCTCTTTAGTTCATCGAAGGATTCCTGAGCTTACGGGGACCATTGGAATCTAGTCTGCTGGCGAGTTAGTTGAGTGATAGAGGAGATGATAGAGGAGAAACCTTTAATAAATCTGCAATAAAAATTGGTGAAGCCAACGAATCGCTGAATTCCCTTCTTATCTACGGGAGCTGGCCATTCCTGGATGGCCCTAACTTTCTGCGGATCCATTGCGACCCCTCCTACTGAGATAATGAACCCAAGGAACTGGATGGTGTCCTTCTCAAAGTCACATTTTTCCCCCGTTAAATATAGACCATGTTTTCTGAGGATCGAGAGTACTTTCTTCACATGGGTGCGATGTATTTCTAAAGTGGTGGAAAAGATCAGGATGTCATCGAGATAAACAATTACAAAGTTATCTAGATACTCACGGAAGATGTCATTGACTAAATGTTAAAAAGTAGCCGGGGCATTGCAGAGGCCAAAGGGCATCACCAAATATTTGAAGTGCCCGAATCTGGACCGGAAAGCTGTCTTCCATTCATCTCCTTCACGTATCCGAACCAGATTGTATGCTCCCCGGAGATCTAATTTGGTGAAGACTTGAGCGGCTCGGAGACACTGGAAAAGTTCAGGAATAAGGGGGAGCGGGTACCTGTTCTTGATGGTAATTTTGTTAAGCTCCCTATAGTCCACACAAGGCCTCAAGGATCCATCCTTCTTCTCGACGAAAAAGATTCCTGCTCCAGCTGGGGAAGAAGAAGAACGGGTGAATCCCTTTTCAAGATTTTCATCGATGTAGGAGCGAAGGGCTTCTAGCTCGATCTCTGATAGAGGAAAAATGCGGCCGAAAGGGATCTCGCATCCGGGTAGGAGGTCAATAGGACAATCATAAGGTCGATGAGGTGGTAGACTGTCAGCTTTCTTCTTGTCAAAAATGTCCAGGAATTCATGGTATGCTGCGGGGACATGTTGAAGATTATCCCGTGCTGGTTGTAGAGTTAGACAAGGAGCCGTTCTGTCGTATCTTGGTGAAAGGCAATGCTGAGAGCAGTACGTAGAAGAGAAAAGGACTTCTTTCTTGCTTCAACTTATCTGAGGATCATGGGCCTGCAACCACGGAAATCCCAGAATGATGGGAAACATAGGTGAGCTTATAATGTCAAAATGAAGAAATTCTGAATGGTCAGAGTCTGTGCAGGTGAGGATAGGCTTAGTTTCCTGCGTGACAGGCCCAGAGCAGGGTAGGGACCCATCTGCCAGATGGATTTGTAGGTGTTGCTTCTTGACTTGTAGAGGAATGTGCAGGCTTTGGGCTAAAGATGCATCCAGGAAGCAACTGCTGGCTCCTGAGTCAACGATGGCTGGCAACCGGACCTTCTCTTCCGCCACCTGTAATGAGATCATGAGGACAAGGTGAGACTGGCTTGAACTAGCAACTTGAAAGTTCGTGGCAGACCGTGGGTGGCACTTACTGGATCTAACAGGACAGTTGCTTAAGAAGTGACCGGACCCTCCACAATATTGACAAAGGTTAGCCTGGCGCTGGTGGAATTTTTCGTCAGGAGAGATTGGGGATCGAACTAAACCCAGTTGCATGGGCTCACAATGGGAGGATGAAGAAAAGGCTGTAGAAGGTGCAGGAACAGGTGGTACCAGCGGCATCAACCAAGTGGGTCTTGGGGACTGGAAACGCTCGTTGCGATGCTCCCGTAAGCGTCTGTCAAGTTTAATAGCGAGCTGGATCAGGTCTTCCAGGGAAACCGGGGTATCTACTCGAGCCAGTTCATCCTTTAGAGACTCTGAGAGTCCTTGGCGATACTGATATTTTAGAGCGGCCTCATTCCAATTGGTGTCCCCTGACCATTTTCGAAATTCCACAGTGTAATCTTCCACCTGTCTTTTTCCCTGGGTCAGGGTATGCAGGATGGACTCAGCCGTGGCGGTGCACTGTGGATCGTCATATAGCTGGGCCATGGAGTCAAAAAATGTATCTGCTGAGTCAAGGAGGGGGCTTTTCTGCTCGAGAAGGTTGTGAGCCCAGGATTGCGGTTCGTCAGAAAGCAAAGAGATGATAAACCCCACTTTCACAGTTTCAGAATAAAAAGTCCTGGGTTGAAGGGCAAAGTATAGTAAACAAGCATTTCTAAACACCCTGTACTTCTTCTGGTTCCCGGAGAATCATTCCGGAATGGGAACCCTGGGTTCAGGTAAGACCATTACTGCTGCAGGAGCTGGGTTAGCTTGATCCCAAGAGGAAGATGTCCCACTGGCAGATGCTGACACGGTGTCCGAGGGGCTAGGAAACGTAGTTAGATGTTGGAGACGACCTTCAATCTGGAAATAGCCGTCTTGGAGTCTCTGGACAGCCTGGGTGAGGGCTGTAACCTGCTGGCAGAGTGCCTCAAGGGGAGAGCCAGCTCTGTCGGCCTCACTCATACTGTCAGGCTCTGATTCTGACATTCCCCTGACAGATAGCTGAATATTTTGTGAACATTTTAAAGTTTGTTTGGCATCTGTAGGTGAAAGTTTGAAGGAGCTGAAACTTTTGGGAGCGGAAGAAGATTTTAAGGATCTGAAGCATGCTCCCATTGACTTCAATGTTAAAAAAAGTGATAAAAAGCTTAATATTTTAAAAAGTATAAATGGTAGAAAAAAAGTTGCAAATGTCCCATCATCAGCTGAAAGAGATGAACATTTTAATAGTTGAATGGTTTTAATAGCTGAAAGTATGCAGAAGTTACGCAGAGCCAAAAAACGTACGGAATAATAAATATAACTAGAAAATGCATTTCCTGGGGAAAATGCGTGGGAATGCTGAATAGCTGAATTGTTAAAACGGCCCCCAGCAAAACTCCCCCCATCATATTGCCATCAAAACTGCCCCATCAGAATTGCCCCATCAAAATTGTCCCCATCAAAACTGCCCCATCATATTGCCACCATCAAAACTGCCCCATTATATTGCCACCATCAAAACTGCCCCATCAGAATTGCCCCATCAAAACTGCCCCATCATATTGCCACCTTCAAAACTGCCCCCATCGAAAATGCCCCATCAGAATTGCCTCATCAAAACTGCCCCATCAGAATTGCCCTATCAAACCTGCCCCATCATATTGCCACCATCAAAACTGCCCCATCAGAATTGTCCCATCAAAACTGCCCCATCATATTGCCACCATCAAATCTGCCCCATCATATTGCCACCATCAAATCTGCCCCATCAGAATTGCCACCATCAAAACTGCCCCATCAGAATTGCCCCATCAAAACTGCCCCATCAGAATTGCCCCATCAAAACTGCCCCATCATATTCCTCTATTATAAATCAGTACATGGTGTGTCTGTCCCCTCCCCCGGGCTCTGTAATCAGAGCTGAGATGCTCCAGCCACCTCCCCCTGTGTATAACAGAAGCTTTGGTAACCATGGCAACAAAAGCAACACAGTACACTCTGTTTAATGGCAAAAATTTCCTGAAATGACCACTAAACAAAAAGCTTTTTCACAAAAACTGTAAAAGATTTAAAACTGAAAAGATACTGCCAGATAGCTATATATTTTGTTAACATTTTAAAGTTTGTTTGGCGTCTGTAGGTCAAAGTATGAAGGAGCTGAAACTTTTGGCAGCGAAAGAAGCATGCTCCTATTGACTTCAATGTTTAAAAAAAGTGATAAAAAGCTTAATATTTTAAAAAGTAAAAATAGTAGAAAAAAAGTTGAAAAAGTCCCATCATCAGCTGAAAGAGATGAACATTTTAATAGTTGAATGGTTTTAATAGCTGAAAGTATGCAGAAGTTACGCAGAGCCAAAAAACGTACGGAATAATAAATAATAAATAAAATTAAAAATAAATAAAAAAACGAATAACACTAGTGGGACTGCTAAAGCATTCCCACTAACTAGACTAGAAAATGCGTTTCCTGGGGAAAATGTGTGGGAATGCTGAATAGCTGAATTACTAAAACGGCCCCCAGCAAAACTGCCCCTATCATACTGCCATCAAAACTGCCCCATCAGAATTGCCCCATCAAAATTGTCCCCATCAAAACTGCCCCATCATATTCCCACCATCAAAACTGCCCCATCAGAATTGCCCCATCAAAACTGCCCCATCAAAACTGCCCCATCATATTGCCACCATCAGAATTGCCCCATCAAAACTGCCCCATCATATTGCCACCATCAAAACTGCCCCATCAAAACTGCCCCATCATATTGCCACCATCAAAACTGCCCCCATTATATTGCCATCAAAACTGCCCCAACAGAATTGCCCCATCAAAACTGCCCCATCAGAATTGCCCCATCAAAACTGCCCCATCATATTGCCACCATCAAAACTGCCCCATCAGAATTGCCCCATCAAAACTGCCCCATCATATTGCCACCATCAAAACTGCCCCATCAGAATTGCCCCATCAAAACTACCCCATCAGAAATGCCCCATCAAAACTGCCCCATCATTTTCCTCTATTATAAATCAGTACATGGTGTGTCTGTCCTCTCCCCCGGGCTCTGTAATCAGAGCTGAGATGCTCCAGCCACCTCCCCCTGTGCATAACAGAAGCTTTGGTAACCATGGCAACAAAAGCAACACACTCTGTTTAATGGCTAAAATTTCCTGAAATGACTACTAAACAAACAGCTTTTTCACACAAACTGTAAAAGATATCAAACTGAAAAGATATAGCCAGATAGCTGAATATTTTGTGAACATTTTAAAGTTTGTTTGGCGTCTGTAGGTGAAAGTATGAAGGAGCTGAAACTTTTGGGAGCGGAAGAAGATTTTAAGGATCTGAAGCATGCTCCCATTGACTTCAATGTTAAAAAAAGTGTAAAAAGCTTAATATTTTAAAAAGTATAAATAGTAGAAAAAGAGTTGAAAAAGTCCCATCATCAGCTGAAAGAGACGAACATTTTAATAGTTGAATGGTTTTAATAGCTGAAAGTATGCAGAAGTTACGCAGAGCCAAAAAAACGTACGGAATAATAAATAACATTAAAATTAAAAACTAGAAAATGCATTTCCTGGGGAAAATGCGTGGGAATGCTGAATAGCTGAATTGCTAAAACGACCCCCATCAAAACTGCCCCCATCATACTGCCATCAAAACTGCCCCATCAGGAACTTCCGCCACATAAGGAGGAGGTGAGCAGCTTCAGCTCCCGCACAGCTCCTCACTAAACCGGCATTTAAATCAGCCACAGCTCCGGGCGGAACCCCTACTGCCTCCGCTCTATCCCAGGCAGACATGGATCGCTTTGTGGAGCGGTCATACGCTCGGGCGCTGTCCTCGCCCCCCTCCACAGCTCAGCCGGCGGGAGACATAGCGGCCGACGCAGCCAAGATGGCGGCCGCTCCGGACACAGCAGAGAGGCCTCAGCTGCAGCCACAACCTCCCCCTGCCCCTGCTGTGACAGAGACGGACCCCACATCCCCTGCCAACATTGCCCAGGCGGTAGTGCAACTTCTGGGACCATCCCTAACAGCCACTGTGGACGCAGCGGTGCACAGAGGGCTGGAGCAGCTGCACATAGAGCTCCAGGCTCAGGCCCAACGCATCACTCAGGTGGAGGAGAGAATATCCATACTGGAAGATGACTGCACAGCCTCATCTGCAGCACTTGCATGCATCAATGCCTCGCACAGAGACATATGGGACAAGCTGGACGATTTAGAAAATCGCTCAAGAAGGAACAACTTGCGCATAATTGGCCTGCCAGAGTCGATCCCGGCCTCCCACCTTACAAATATATGTGCAAAAACCATCCCAGAGCAACTTGGCCTCCGCATACCCTGCACTGTTGAACGGGCGCATCGTATGGGTCAACACTCTGACACACGCGCTAAACTTCGGCATGTGATAGTGAAATATTTGAACTATGCTGACAAAAACGCCATAATGAAAAAATGTCGTCGCATGCGCTCACTGGTGGTGGATGGCGCGAAACTGCTGCTCTTTGCGGACTATTCCATAGAGGTAATGAAACAACGCAAGGCATTCTCCTCGGTATGCTCTACTCTGCACCACAATCAAATCCGATTCTCCCTAGCTTATCCAGCTGTCCTCCGCGTCCAAACGCCTGAAGGGGAACAACTCACCTTTAATACACCTGAAGAGGCGGAAACCTACCTAGCCAATAGAAGCTCCGAAATGGAACACAGCGCCGCTACAGAGGGCTCACCATCGTCATCTTCACAGCACGCGTACGGACCCCCTAAGCACCCCCGAAGCCCGACCAAACCTCCATACAAACGCAGTCGCTTCACCAACCAGGAAGATCGCTCTGGGAATCGTTGAAGGACTTCACACCACCACCCTTCTCACCTCGCCTTCTACTAACGGGTAGTATCAACCCATCTTGTATGTTTATCTTTTTTCTTAATTTTTATCCTTAAGACAAATGCACTTTTGATGCCTCTAGAAACTGCCGTACATGCTCTCTATTGAGCACTACCCTTACCAGCCTGTTGTTAAAAAGTTATGCATTTACAGTTATATGGTCATGCAACTCAATAACTGAGGTGGCCTCCCACTACCTGGGAGACTTTCCTTTTCAGGGACGCCTGCAATGTTTTTGTTTTCTGTATTTTCTATCTTTTGGTTTGATTAGTTTAATCTATAGAGAGGGGCCTTCCCCTGTGTTTAGCCTACCTCGCCATTTGTTAGTTTAAACCTGTACTGCTTCCTCAGGGGATCCCCCCCAGACTACCCCCTCTTCCTATCCTGTACCCACTCCCCCCCCTTATCCCCCTTCCTTTCCCCTACCTTCCCTATCCTCACCCCCCGTTGCTAACACCCTGCCCCTAAGTGAGGAGCTGGCAGTTAATGGGAGCTATGCTAGATAGGTGAGACCTCATGTGGAAAAAAGAGAAGTCTACGTGGCACGTTCTATATTTCCTTACCCGATACTCTGCCTTATTAATGTTTATAACTTACTGCTGTTTAGATAAGTTTAAGTTCATGTTTGCCAACCTAGTTCATATGTCTTCAGGGGTTCTGCGGCGCTTTGGTGGCTCCCAAAAGGTAGATAGCACATCTACAAAGGGGTTCTTATACAAACCCCTAAACCATACCACTTTTAATTACCAACCATGTCACAGTCTACAGATGGGAGTCACCTAAAGTTTGTCTCGTAGAATGTTAAGGGGCTGCGTTCCCCAAACAAACGAATGTCCATCCTCAGACACCTGCGGCGTCTCCGGACTGATGTGGCTCTACTCCAGGAGACACATCTGGCCGCAGACGACCTGCAACGTCTTCGTAGAATGTGGGTGGGCTCTGTTTATGGTTCACCGGCAGTAGGCCGCAAAGCGGGTGTCGCTATCCTTCTGCACAAGAATTTACAACACACTGTTAGGGACGTCAAGGTTGACTCGGAAGGAAGAAAAATGACTCTACATCTGACTATAGACGATAAACCTGTAGCATTTACTAACATCTATGCTCCTAACTCTCCTGACACCTCCTTCTTTCAAGATTTAGTGAAATGGGTGACGAACGCGGGTGTCAGATCCCTGCCCTCCTCGCTAACTCGCGACAAAGGACCGGCCAACCTCACACCACGCTGTCACTTACGTAACAATGCCACTCTCAGCTGCGCCCAGCACAAAGATTTTCCAGCTTGCAGGACCACAATCTAGGTGCGAGCAGCCTGAGAGTGATTGTCACTGGGCTAATTACACAATTAACCCTTTAACTGCCACCACCCCCGTTTAAAAGACCGAGCCGGGGGAGACTCGTAATTTTGCAATACCAATTATAATTTGAGAATAAGCGTCTGCCACACACACACTGCCACTACAGACAGGTCTGCTCAGAGTCTTACTCTATAACAGTAGCGCCCTTCAGGAGGCAGGTTCGTTTATAGCTTGCATTAAGAGCTTTAGAGACAAGGTTAACACTTTTCAACATAAGAGTTTATTATGAAAAGGTCAAAGTTGATGCAAATAAAATATTTACAGAAAAAAGATGTTTCAAAAGATAAAGACAATATACAGCCACAAAGCAATAAGGTAGAATTGGGAAGAGAGACTACTTGCAATTAATGTCCGAGGGTTGATCAGAGTTCAATCGATGAGCTAGGTAATCGGTTCTCGACTTGGCAGATGTTTCTTCTTGGATGGTAAAAGGAGAACTCACCATTGTCTTGGCATCTCCTCTTTTCTGTCAAATCAGAAGGGGTGTTGACAGCGACCAGTAACCAATCATCTGGTCAGCTGGTGTAGGGGTTGGTTGCTGGGAGGTGTCTACACTCATGACCACGTCCCAGGTACATTTTGTAATACATGTTCATATATCTGCATCTATAGGGTTTACAGACTCCAAATATCCATATTATTATTCAACTTGAGATTTCCTTCAAAACAAGTCTAAACATGCCATATCTATAACGTATAGCCTGCTTTGGAGGAATAAGTGGTAAACTTCTCAGTCTAACCTCATCGCTTGACCTGAAGCAATGGATACAGGCTCCTACCCACTCCAATGGCAACACCCTTGACCTTGCCTTCTCCTATCTATGCACTCCGTGCAACCTTTCCAACAATCCACTCCCACTCTCTGATCACCACCTTATTACTTTTGCTCTCTCCCTGTCTTCCACCTCTTCTCCCTCCAACCGCCTAACAGTTACACGCAGAAACCTTCGCCACCTCAACCCTTCTCTTCTCTACTCTGCTACTGATCACCTCTATGACAAAATCTCCCCCCTGTCCTGCCCCAACCAAGCTACTTTCATCTACAACAGCTCACTGTCTTCCGCCCTAGACAAGCTTGCCCCCCTCACTACACGCAGAATTAGGCCCCGACTGCTACAACCCTGGCAAACAGATGACACCAGAAGTCTCAGAAAACGTAGCCGCGCTCTTGAGCGCCTGTGGCATAAGACTAAGACCCAGGAAGACTTCACACATTATAAATCTGCCCTCCTAAAATACTACTCCTGCCTTCACACTGCCAAACAGACCTACTTTATCACACTCATCAACACCTTCTCATCCAGTCCACGTCAACTCTTCTCTACCTTCAACACTCTACTCTGTCCTCCACTGCCTCCACCCACCAACTCACTCACTGCCCAGGAGATTGCCAATCACTTCAAAACTAAGATTGATACAATTCACGAGGAGATCGCCAATGCGCAAAAACCTCCCCCATGCAACACCCCATGTCCACAGACACAATCATTACTTCCCTCATTCAACCCTGCTACTACTACTGAGGTTGCTAAACTTTTTTCTAGCACTCATCTAACCACTTGCCCCCTGGATCCTGTTCCCTCGCAAATGCTACGCTCACCCTCTGACTCAATTCTACGCTCTCTAACTCACATTTTCAACCTCTCCCTCTCTTGTGGCATCTTCCCAAACTCTCTAAAACATGCGCTAGTCACCCCCATACTAAAAAAGCCCTCACTGGATCCCACCAGTCTCAACAACTTACGTCCCATCTCCTTACTCTCCTTCTCCTCCAAACTTCTTGAAAGACTGGTCTACAACCGACTAAGCGACCATCTGACCATAAATAAACTTCTTGATCCCCTTCAGTCCGGTTTTCGCCCTCAACACTCCACGGAAACTGCTCTCCTTAAACTCTCAAATGACCTACTAATGGCTAAAGCCAATGGACACTACTCTATACTACTTCTCCTGGATCTCTCTGCTGCCTTTGACACAGTGGACCATCCTCTCCTCCTCAAAAAACTCCACTCCTTTGGTCTCCGTGACTGTACTCTTCGCTGGTTCTCATCCTACCTATCCCACCGCTCCTTCAGTGTCACTTACAACTCTACTTCCTCCTCTCCTCTTCCTTTTTCCGTTGGGGTCCCCCAAGGTTCTGTTCTCGGACCTCTCCTTTTCTCAATCTACACCACCTCCTTGGGTCAGTTGATTGCCTCCCACGGCTTTAAATATCATCTCTACGCTGATGACACCCAAATCTATCTCTCCACCCCCCAGCTCTCTCTATCTGTCTCCTCACGCATTACCAACTTACTAGCAGACATATCAGCCTGGATGTCACATCACTTTCTCAAACTCAACCTATCCAAAACCGAGCTCATGATATTTCCTCCCTCAGGTGCCACTTCCCCTGATCTACCTGTCAAGATCAACGGCTCAACTATCAACCCATCTCCCCACGCCAAGGTCCTAGGTGTAATCCTGGACTCTGAACTAACCTTCTGGCCCCACATCCTATCACTATCCAAAGCTTGCCGCCTCAATCTTCGCAACATCTCCAAGATACGCCCCTTCCTAACCAATGACACCACAAAGCTTCTAATCCACTCCCTGGTCATCTCCCGCCTCGACTACTGCAACTCCCTCCTCATTGGTTTACCTCTAAATAGGCTATCCCCACTTCAGTCCATCATGAACGCTGCGGCCAGGCTCATCCACCACACAAACCGATCAGCGTCTGCTACACCCCTCTGCCAATCCCTCCATTGGCTGCCACTCAGTCACCGAATCAAATTCAAGATACTAACTATAACTTACAAAGCCATCCACAACCTGGCCCCCAGCTACATCTCTAACCTAGTCACAAAATACCAACCTAATCGTTCTCTTCGCTCCTCCCAAGACCTCCTGCTCTCTAACTCCCTTGTCACCTCATCCCATGCTCGCCTCCAGGACTTCTCCAGAGCCTCCCCCATCCTCTGGAATGCTCTACCCCAATCCGTCCGATTTTCTCCTACTTTATCCACTTTCAGACGATCCCTGAAAACTCATCTCTTCAGAGAAGCCTATCTGGCCCCCACCTAACAACTGTACACTTATCTTCTCCATCAGCACATCACCCACAGTTATTACCTCTTGTATCTCTTGACCTTCCCTCTTAGATTGTAAGCTCTAAGGAGCAGGGCCCTCTGATTCCTACTGTATCAAATTGTATTGTATTTGTACTGTCTACCCTCAAGTTGTAAAGCGCTACGTAAACTGTTGGCGCTATATAAATACTGTATAATAATAATAATAATAATAATAACTACCCCAGAGACGTTACACCTAATGGGTGGGGATTTTAATTCAGTCATGTCCTCCCTAGCCGATCGCACAGGCCCCCCTACGCATAGAACACATACTCACACCCCCCCTCATCTGCATCTACCCTTCTGTCACAATCCGTCGCCACCATGCATTTTGTGGATGTTTGGCGCTTGATGCACCCGACGGATCGGGAATACACTTTTTTTTTTTACAAGACGCAGTGATTTCAGACCACAGCCTAATTGTAGTTCACCTAACCCAAACTGCTCGTTCATCTCCCTCCCCTACTTGGCGCTTCCCCTCCTATCTAGTTGACAATGACGACTTCCAACATACACTATACTGCGCCTGGGAGGAATACATCTCCACTAATGGAGCTCACATTACAGACCCTAACCTCTTCTGGGAAGCAGGCAAGGCCTTCTTACGAGGTAAAATTATTTCATACACAGCCCAGTTCAAAAAAAGAGCCAAGCAACAATATAGTCAGTCAAGCGAAGCCCTACGCTTGGCACATGAACAGCTCACATTAAACCGCACCATAGAGACCATACAAAAATGGAGACAGGCTAAAAGCACCTTTTGACCTCTGGGCAGAACAACATGAAGCGGCCAAAACGTCATACTCTCAGCTACATTTCCATAGATTTGGCAACAAGGCTGGCAGGCTCCTGGCCAAGATGTGCTCAGGACCTAGACGCCCTACCCGTATCTCTGCTCTTAGAGCTACGACAGGCTCTCTGGTCACCTCCCCAGCTGAGATTAGCAACCTACTTGTAGAATACTACACTAATCTATACAAAGCTGACCCGACTGACTTACCTACTACTGACTCTCTGCTTGACAAAAAACGTCTGCCCAAACTCCACCACACCCAACTGGAGACAATTAATGCCCCCATTACTGTTGATGAGATCAGATATACGATCAAAGGCATGGCCTCGGCCAAAGCCCCGGGACCCGACGGATACACCGCCGAATTTTATAAAATGACCAGGGAATTTATTCCAGATACCTTAAAACATGTATACGCAGCCATGTGGAACGGAGGGCCCTATCTTCCTACGGGAACACAGGCCCACATCAAACTAATCTCTAAGAAAGGGAAAGATCCCCTATTACCGGGATCATACCGACCGATATCGTTAATTAATGTCGATGTCAAAATCTTATCCAAAATAATTGCGTCACGTCTAGCTCCCCTACTGCCATCTTTATTACACCCAGCCCAATCTGGCTTTGTTTTGGGGAGATCAGCTACCCTGAACATTCGCAAAGTATTAATGGCTCTGGAATATGCTAAAACCCACCCTAACCAAGACATTGCCATCATGTCCTTAGACACGGAAAAAGCCTTTGATAACATCAGTTTCTCCTGGCTCTTTAGAGTGATGACACAATTTGGATTCTCAGGCCAGATTATGCGATTCCTTCTACAAATGTACGCGTCCCCTACCGCGCGTCTTGTTACCCCTGATTTTATCTCAGACACGATTCCATTAACAAAAGGAACGAGACAGGGCTGCCCCCTGTCACCACTCCTGTTCAATCTAGCAATCGAACCCCTGTGCAGAATGTTAAATTCAGTTGATGGAATCAGTGGCATCACTCTAAATAACCACACTCTCCGTTCGGCACTATTTGCAGATGACATACTATTGTTCTCCACCGACCCTATAGCAGACTTTGACAGACTCAAACAACTTTTCACAGACTTCCGACTTTGCTCTGGATTCTGAATTAATTTCGATAAGAGTGAGATCCTACCATCGCACCCCCATCTCTCCAGTAAATGGAAACACCTATCCCCCCTGGCCATAGCCAACCAACATATTACATACTTGGGTATTAAAATAGGACGTGAACCATCCTCTCTGTACTCATTGAATAACCCTCCTTTGATAGCCAAAATTGTAAAGGAGTTGGAGGCTTGGGGGACCCTACCTCTCTCGCTCTTTGGGAGATGCCACCTTTTCAAAATGGTATCTTTTGCACGCTTGCTTTACCCAATGCAGACCATACCTCTTCTAATTAAACATTCAGATATCCAAAAACTCCAGAAGGCCCTAACTGCCTTCATATGGTCTCACAAGAAACCTTGCATAGCGCTGCAGAAACTATGTCTCCCGAAGGGCGAGGGTGGGGCGGGACTGCCCAACATGCGTTTCTACAACCTGGCATGTTTACTTAGACAGGGCCTAGACTGGTTAACTGGAGGTTCTAAATATTCTAACTTATCCTTAGAAGAAGCTATGGTGCACCCTTATGATCTCTCGGCCATCCTCCATTCCAATCCCAATGCATTACCCCCCCACCTCATTGCTTGGAGAGAAGTAAGAAAGCTGCTTAAACTGCCATCCAGCATCTCCAAGTACCTCAAAATACAAGGCAACCCTATGTTTCTTCCATCTATCATCCATAAAGCTTTTGACCAATGGAAACTTAAAGGCCTCACTGATGTCTCGTCTTTCTATCTCAACAAGCCTGGCAAATTCAAACCCTTTCAAACCCTGATGCGGGAGTACTCCCTGCCACCAACTCATGTTTTTTTCCATCACCAACTCATCAACTATCTCAAATCATGTTCTGGTCCCAATACCAATCCACTTGAAACATCCTGCATTGATACTCTCCTCAAAAGCAATAATTACTCCATCTCCAATATTTACTCCTGTCTCATACAACATCAATCACGGAAATATGCTCTTAAACCCTTTCAAAAGTGGTCACACGTATTAGAAGACGAGTCTCTGCCAGAAAAAATCCTTGAGGGATACAAAACTGTCCGCAATCTTACCGCTTCCGAAACTTGGAGGGAAACGCAATTCAAGATCATTCACAGGGCTTATTTTCCATTTCGCTTCAACAAGGCGGACCCCACCCAAGCGCAATGTTCCTGGTGTAACCTACCTCGCCCCACGTTGCTACATAGGCTCTGGGACTGTACCAAGATTGATGCTTATTGGGCTAAGGTGATCACTTACATCAACGAGGTCCACAAAATTCAGTGTACTAAAGACCGCCTATTATGCCTGTTTAGCATACCCCCTTCACCCTCATCGCCAACGGGGGTCTCACAAAATATCCCACATTGGGCTCACCTGTGTCTTCTAGTGGCTCGCAGGACTATTATGTCTCACTGGATATCAGCGACTCCACCTACCCTCACAGTGTTTAAAAAAGCCTTGGCCTCACTTTTCCATCTAGAGAGATTGGACACCATCACCCTTAATTTCCGATCAACTTCCCGTTTTTTTAAAAGATGGCGAAAATACATTGAAGCTACATTCGCTCCACAGGCACTAATGGATATAATGCACCCATTCCGCTACACGAAATGGTACTTGACAAAAGATCTCACCAACTCTCTTGGCCGACTTAAAATACCCCCCACCCCGGATTCCTTTACTTCTAACCCACCGTAGGATATCCACAAATCTATTTTGCTCCTTAACATCCACCCTTCCACATTTATTACTCTATATTTCTTAGTATAGTGAGATCAATCAGGATATTTATTATACCCTGACCAATATATACAATGCTCAGCCAGGTATGTACAGACGCTGCCTCCACTCCTGAAGATATTTAGATGTTAAGCTTTCATATGTCGAGCAAAGTTACGCTCAATAGTGTTGATAAGATGGCAAACATGAACTCCCCTGAGCTCCCCTCCCCCTACCCCCCCCCTCATTTTTCTTTTTCTTTTTTGTTCTAACTGATATGAGAAGTCTATATTTTAACTACTATGAGAAGTCATTGTTCTTTACAGATTGTAATAATTAATGCTCTGTAACCTTTGATACACTCAGTTTTATACTATTCTATGCTATAAAAACTAATAAATATTTTAAAAAAAAAAAACAAAAAATTGCCCCATCAGAATTGCCCCATCAAAATTGTCCCCATCAAAACTGCCCCATCATATTGCCACCATCAGAATTGCCCCATCAAAACTGCCCCATCAGAATTGCACCATGAAAACTGCCCCATCATATTGCCACCATCAAAACTGCCCCATCAGAATTGCCCCATTAAAACTGCCCCATCATATTCCTCTATTATAAATCAGTACATGGTGTGTCTGTCCCCTCCCCCGGGCTCTGTAATAAGAGCTAAGATGCTCCAGCCACCTCCCCCCTGTGTATAACAGAAGCTTTGGTAACCATGGCAACAAAAGCAACACAGTACACTCTGATTAATGGCTAAAATTTCCTGAAATGCCCTCTAAACAAAAAGCTTTTTCACAAAAACTGTAAAAGATATCAAACTGAAAAGATATAGCCAGATAGCTGAATATTTTGTGAACATTTTAAAGTTTGTTTGGCATCTGTAGGTAAAAGTATGAAGGAGCTGAAACTTTTGGGAGCGGAAGAAGATTTTAAGGATTTCAAGCATGCTCCCATTGACTTCGATGTTAAAAAAAGTGTTAAAAAGCTTAATATTTTAAAAAGTATAAATAGTAGAAAAAAAGTTGAAAAAGTCCCATCATCAGCTGAACGAGACGAACATTTTAATAGTTGAATGGTTTTAATAGCTGAAAGTATGCAGAAGTTACGCAGAGCCAAAAAAAATAAATAAAACGGAATAAAACGGAATAAAAATAAATAAAATTGAATAACAATAGTGGGACTGCTAAAGCATTCCCACTAATAAATAAAAAAACGAATAACAATAGTGGGACTGCTAAAGCATTCCCACTAATAACAATAGTGGGACTGCTAAAGCATTCCCACTAATAGAATCGAATAACAATAGTGGGACTGCTAAAGCAGTCCCACTAATAACAATATTTACCTACCCCAAGACCTGAATATGGTCCCCACTAAAGATGCCAATGCGTGGTTTCAATTTCAGGCCAATTCCTGCTGAATCCTCAAAAATGTGAGAAGTGTACAGCCCTGTTGCACCACTCAACCAAAACCCCTTTCGTCTACGACGTGGGCGGGCCCTTGCCTCGGCGCATCGGCGTCATGCCTCCTACATCCCGTTCAGTGTGTTTCCATCTCCGGGCTCAGACGCTGCAGGGTATGGTGGGCGGCCGCATACATCGGCCCTTCCCTCCCTCCCCTTGCCGCGGCATCACGCCCGCGCATGACGTTGGCGTGAGCGCACCTCATGTCCGCGGCATTAAATGGCTGCCTTTGGCCGGGCATCCCATGACCCCGTCACTCATCCGGACTTCTGGCTCGGCTGGCCCACTCACCACACAGGTAATTTTCATACCTTCTGTCACTCACGTTCACCCATCACAGCAATGACCTCCTGTTGCACACACATCCATTCCCTCCCATCACCCTCACATCTGATCCACGCAAGCTTTCCTTTACACATCTATGGCTATCCCACACTGCTTTCACTGATCCCATCATCACTCACCCACCCATCTACACACCCTTCTTCATCATCATCGTTTTTTTCCCAAGCTCATCCACATTCCTTGGCCCCGCCAGATGTCCCTGACTGCCGGTCTCCATGGGTGCCTCTGTCATATTGGCTGCCGTGCTGGCGGCCCCTTTGGGGGTATGCTCTCTGCCTCAACCCCGGGTGAGACTCTATGGACCCAGACTGATATTGTATTTGAACACATTATCACTATCGATCAATGCGCAACTTGTGAGTATACGGAAGATTACATTTCCAGTATATCTCCCTTACACACATCTGCTCACACATTAATAGGTATTTTATTATTTTATTGTTTCTGATTTAGTTAAATGGCATCGGACTCCTGACGATTGGTTACAAGCCATGAAACGCGTTGAGTTTAGATCTATTGATGCACCTATGTAATGTACCATGTATATGTGTTATTATTACTGTATTATCAATTCATGAACTCTGCCTGTTATACATTGTTGTCAATACGCTCTTATTAGGATCTTATATGTGTTCTCCTTCGATTGTATTTGGCCCAAATGCACATGCCATTAAAACTTTTTATATCATGATTACACTTCAATACCATTTGTGGAACCTATATTGACTTCATTATTTACATCTCAACATTCAGCATTTAGCCCAATATATTCACCCACGTGCCTCATATAAAGTCCCGCTTCTGTCCCCCCACTTTTTCGCATATTTATTGGGATGGAGGCATGTCGGTGCTCTCTTTGTAATAATATGTGGATTGGTCACAACCCCCTTTGACACATGCTTACAGTATGTCACCAAGCTTAGGGCACTAGACTTACGACACTTTGATTGATGTTTGATTTTCAGGGCACTCAGCCATATTTAGTGGGAATGCTTCAGCAGTCCCACTATTGTTATTAGTTTTTATTTATTTTTAATCCTATTATTATTATTCCGTACATTTTTTGGCTCTGCGTAACTTCTGAATACTTTCAGCTATTAAAACCATTTAAAATGTTCAGCTCTTTCAGCTAATGACGGGACTTCTTCAACTTTATTCTACTATTTATACTTTTTAAAATATTAAGCTTTTTAACACTTTTTTTAACATTGAAGTGAATGAGAGCATGCTTCAAATCCTTAAAATCTTCTTCCGCTCCCAAAAGTTTCAGCTCCTTCATACTTTCACCTACAGATGCCAAACAAACTTTACCACTGGTTGTGGTTGTGGCACAGTGGTGCGGGCTTTTGTGGTTGTGGCACGGGCTTTTGTGCTTGTGGCACAGTGGAGCGGGCTTTTGTGGTTGTGGCACAGTGGTGCGGGCTTTTGTGGTTGTGGAACAGAGGTGCGGGCTTTTGTGGTTGTGGCACAGTGGTGCGGGCTTTTGTGGTTGTGGCACAGTGGAGCGGGCTTTTGTGGTTGTGGCACAGTGGAGCGGGCTTTTGTGGTTGTGGCATGGGCTTTTGTGGTTGTGGCACGGGCTTTTGTGGTTGTGGCACGGGCTTTTGTGGTTGTGGCATGGGCTTTTGTGGTTGTGGCACAGTGGAGCGGGCTTTTGTGGTTGTGGCACAGTGGAGCGGGCTTTTGAGGCTTTAACCTTTTCACACCAGCCGTACGCATATATGAGGCCTCACGGCAGGTGGGCCCCTATGCAAAGCAGCCGCATATATGCAGCCCTGTGCAAACCACTTAACGTGCTGTAAGTGCACTCCCAACATGGTAGCTGGTGGGAAATCTGTGAGCTCCCATTGCATACTTGCGATTGGGAGCTTTCCAATTACGACAGCCAATCACAGCAGTCACATGACCCGATTTTCAAAATCTTAAAGGGACTGGAGGCAGTCGGCGTGAAAAAGGGTTAAAAACAGGAGGTGAAGAGGTGACATGTCGTCTGTCAACCACCCTCTAAAAAAAGCAATCCACTGCGAATCGCTTCTCAGAGGGGCGACAAGGCCTGCCTTATGAGCCCCTATATAGTTTGGTCACATAAATGTTGCACAGTATGGTTAATAGTTGGCTGTTGTCCCAGAAAGGATTTTCCCACACTGAAGTATTTCCAGGTGAACTCAAAAGGAGCCTCTTCTTTTTTTTTTTTTTTTTTTAAACAAAACGAACACCGACTTTCAACTTAATGCAGCTTGCGGTGGTGCTGGGCTTTCTTTGGTTACTCAAGAGAGTTGGAACTCCTATAGCCACCTGCAGGGATTGCCCAGTTAAAGAAAAAAGAAGAAGTGCATTTCACAGTTCTTTTGACACGTTTTGGTCCGATTACTCCAATTTGCAGTGGAGAGCTTTGTGGAATATTGTGCCCACCAGTAGATTCTTCTCCCACACCGCGGCACAGGTCGAGGCCTGGAGCACTGAGCCATCGTTGGCGTATACGGTGGTCACGACTGGGTTGTCAGAATGAATGTTCTGGACACGGATCACCTCTGAGCCTGGTGGATCTTCTGCACTGTACTTAAACAATTTAAGTCCATTCGGATGGGACCCTAACCAAATATCACCAGTGACTGGGTCCACTGACAGATTATCCACCAATGATCCCAATTGGAACACCTTTACTGGTGATAGAGACCAATTTGCAAGTTTCTCCAACACGTTAATCGCTTTCCCAGAGACGTCAGCAACATATATGAAATTTTCATCATTTGACATGGCAATCCCGTTGGCGCTATAAAACCCTGTTGCCACTTCTCTGATGTCATCAGGACTGTAATACATGACATTCGTCCACCTTAACCCAAGGAACATTTCCACAAATCTCAAGATGAAATCCGTAAAGTAATGATCATTAGTGGCATAAAAGCTTTCAGGTCTGACAGCGACAAGGTCATTCGCATTGTATAGGGATGTGTGCTTAATTGTCTTCAGGTGCAGCAGAACATTTTCATCCTCTGCAAATTTAAATATCTCCACCGTGGATTTAGAGATGTGAGGATGATTTACTACAAACAGGTACACCGTGTCATCGCTTTCATCAATGTATATGCTGAGTCCATGAGGGCTGAAGGAAGAGATGTCAAAACCTCTGCTTATACGCAGTGAGGATGGTCGAAGGTGTTCGTTGTTCAGATCTAAGAGAAAGATTTCTACAGGTCTACTGGGTGCAAAACTGAACATACCGGGGTACTTCAAACCAGAACTGATAAATGCCAACCCATTGGGAAGAATCTCAATGTCTTCAGATCCATACTCGATGCCGGCCAGAAGCTGGCAGTTTGGAAGCTCAACGGGTTCTATGTCTCTGACCAGGTTAATGCGATCGGTGAAATGCACAATCCTTTCTCCTAGAAAGGCCAGGAAGACCCCAAAGAGTGTGATTTTCAGCAGTTTCCCCATGCCTGCAGTGCGGAACCAGGGACCTTTTTTTTTAGATCTTCAGTCTAACGCTCACCCAACTGAGCTATTTCGGCACTGAAAGTCAAAATGTTTAGATGTTTTGTCTCTAAGGCAGAGGACCATTGAAATATCCCTCATGTCTACCTTTCAGTCTTAGCCCACTCCTTCATTGACAAAGGTTACTGTACAGTTTTTGTCTAGCTAACTGAATTGTGTATAAAAACTGAAAAATAGTACAATTGTGTATAAAACTGAAAAAAAAGAAAATATTTTAGGGTGAGAGTAGCCTCCAAGGTTTGACATCACACATTGCACTCATACTGCCAAGGAAAAATTACTTTACAGTATTGTAACCATTATCATTCACACACAAAGTAACTTCCATACATCTGAGTAAAAAAAAAATGTATACAGCATAATATACGGAAATATAAACACACAAACAAAAAACAAGGACAATTAGATTTAGCCTACAATGCTGTAAATAAAGCTGGAGTTTCACAACTACTGTAACATCTCTTCACTGGCCACCGTCCTCACCCTCCTGCCCATCCACACGCTGCTGTCTGTCTGGCCACATATTCTCATCAACAGCGCAGCTTATATCCTCCCTTGCGATACAAAGAGGGAAGAAACGGTGTGCATGTCGCAACCATTCCCTACACTGATCTCCTGTAATATCCTCACAGGCAGCATCCATTGCATGGAGCAGCAACCTCTGATCTTGAGCCCGATGCTCATACACTCTCCACCTCCAAGCGGAGAAAAACTCCTCAATAGGATTGAGCAAAGAAGAGTAAAGTGGTAGGAACACCATATCCATCCTTAGATGAGCAGTGAACCAGGCCCTAAAAAGCGGGCCACGGTGTAAATTCACATTGTCCCCTACAATTATATATTGTGGTAGGTGAGGCCCTATGAGACCTCTCTTATTTTCAGGGATCAAATCCAAAGGAAGGCGGTCCAAGAAGATGAGGTGCTTCTGTGTATTGTATGGGCCAAGACTGGGGATATGAGTGGCCACACCATTCTCAGAAATGGCAGCACACATAGTTATATTGCCCCCTCGCTGGCCTGGGACATCCACCGTGGCCCGGTGGCCAATAAAATTACAGCCACATCTTCGGCCCTTGGCCAGGTTGAAGCCAGCCTCATCCAGATACACGAGTATGTGAGAGGTCTCGTTTCCTTCCAATGCCATTATTCTCTACAATAGAGTAAAAAAAGAAAAGATCAAATCAGTCATACAGAAGAGTCATACACTACAGTTACAGACAGTTACATAGGAATGTTCTATGTTCTACACAAGTTCAATATATTACTGGCCAGTATTCCAGTGGTTCCAAACCTGGGGTACATGTACCCTATGCAGAGGTACTACAGGGGGTATTTGACAGAAAGGGGAGGGGAAAAATTATCAACGAGTAGACTTACTGAAATGTTACAGTAAAACCCACAGTATTAGATAGATTTACATGGGAGGCACTACTGTAATTGCAGCTATTTGACCCTTTTTCTTACTGTATTGTATGTTATATTCTTCAAAATAAGGATTATAATGATAATTGCATCATACAGTAAGCTGCAGTTTTTAGACAAAACGTTTATAAATCAGATACGTAAATAAAATACTCTCATACCTGGATTACTTAGAGTCAGAAATCAGGTAAAGTGGGTACTGAAACCAATACATTTTGGGAACCACTGCTTACGGTAATTGTATAAAGGTTATCTTGATGGACAACCAGTGACTGACTTACATGTACATACTGGTACCGCAGCTCTTTCACTCTGTCAGAGTTCCTCTCAAATGGTTCCCTGTAAATTTGCTTCATTGTCATCTGATGCTTCCTCAATATGTGGGCTATTGTGGAGATGCTTATAGAGTGACATTTTGGAATATGGCTTTGTCTTGTAGGATTGCAGTGCGGATCTGTCTCAATGTGATGGCATTATTTGCAAACACCATGTTACAAATCTCTTGTTCTTGTTGTTCATTGAGAAGTTTTCCTCGGCCACCTGTGCCAGGTTGTCGTCCAATCCTAGACATAGAATTCAAAGAACAACACTACATTCGGAATTTATACCTTATGTATTCGGTACAGAATGAGTTACCAATGTAATCGTATTGTTGTTTTACTTACAGTAACTTTACCACAATTCCAATGCATCACTGCACAGTGACTGGAATACTACTGTAAACTGTATCATCAATATTGTAGAAAATAAACTATTCCATAGTTTATTTTCTACAATATTTTTCTTGTCATTGTTAGTATCATACGTAACATCCCACTGAGGTAAGATACTGCAATACTGTAGGCCTATCTCACACACACACACACACACACACACACACACAATGAATACGTAAATGAGTAAATAAACACATTTGTTGCTCTATGCACAGTGTCCTGTCCTATACATTATATATTTCCATCATTGACTGACTACATACCTGTTTTCCCTGTGAAAGGTTTGGATGATAGAGGAGACTGTAGAGCGAGGCACATTAGGCTGTACTCGGCGACCTGCCTCCGCCATTGTGAGGCCATGGTTGATGACATGGTCTATAATTGTGGCCCGAATTTCATCAGGGACAGCATAGTGTCTTCGTGCTCCTCTGCCTCTTCCCCCTAATCCACCACCACTCACCCTTACTCCTCTTCCTCTTCTTCTTCCTCTTCCTCTTCCTCGAGCAGGCAGTTTCCCTTGTTCATTTACTTGGCCAGGTGCCTCCATGTTCAGAAATTATACTGGTCCTGCATGGTCAAGCTCTATATATACATGTTTGGCAGCATTCACAATCATGGACAGCACCTGTCAGGTAACTAAACATACTGTTTGATTGGTCATCTGAGACCAACTCCAACTCCTCCTTTGTTAGTCAAGTTCTAGTTGCACCTGACTGTCAATTGCTGTAATCATTTTATCAAATGTTCCAAGAAATTCATATATGGTATTCATGGTATTATGTTCCTGAATAATTTTGACAATTGAACAGACTATTGTGCATGTGAAGACTTAAACAATGAAATGACGCTGACACGTTTTGGAGAGAACAACCATTAGACTGAGAATTGACAATCAGTTTAGATCAACAAGATCTATTCACTTGGAAATTGTGCTAAATGTAGGCTACTTGTACTTAATCATTTGAAAGATGTACTGAGACATTGAGACATGTACTGAGACCTTTTGCAATTTGATGAAATGAATGAGAAATTCAATTCAATTGTGAACAATTGCCAAGTGGTTTGGAGATTTGTCAATGTTGTTTTGAGAATGTCATTTCTGTTTCAAGAAATGAGCCAAAACAATGGAGAAAAACTGTAAATCGCTGACATGCCCACATTTTTAAGTTTATCAACATAAATTTTATACATTCACAAAGGCCCTGTGTCTCTAACGGTGAAGTCACTGTTTCCATAGCATGTACTGTTGTGGATTTATTAAGGCTTGTTTGAAGGGTTCTCTCACACTGTCTCTCACTCATTAGGTGTGGGGATTACAGTTTTTCTCCATTGTTTTGGCTCATTTCTTGAAACAGAAATGACATTCTCAAAACAACATGGACAAATCTCCAAACCACTTGGCAATTGTTCACAACTGAATTGAATTTCTCACTCATTTCATCAAAACTGCAAATGTCTCAGTACATGTCTCAATGTCTCAGTACATCTTTCAAATGATTAAGTACAAGTAGCCTACATTTAGCACAATTTCCAAGTGAATAGATCTTGTTGATCTAAACTGATTGTCAATTTTCAGTCTAATGGTTGTTCTCTCCAAAACGTATCAGCATCATTTCATTGTTTAAGTCATCACATGCACAATAGTCTGTTCAATTGTCAAAATTATTCAGGAACATAATACCATGAATACCATATATGAATCTCTTGGAACATTTGATAAAATGATTACAGCAATTGACAGTCAGGTGCAACTAGAACTTGACTAAGAGCCCTTGCACACTGGGGCGGTTTGCAGGCGCTATTGCGCTAATAATAGCGCCTGCAAACCGACCCGAAAGTGCCGCTGCTTTGATTCCAGTGTGAAAGCCCCGAGGGTTCTCACACTGGAGCGATGCGCTGGCAGGACGGTAAAAAAAGTCCTGCCAGCAGCATCTTCGGAGCGGTGAAGGAGCGGTGTGTATACCGCTCCTTTACTACTCCTGCCCATTGAAATCAATGGGACGGCGCGGCTATACCGCCGGCAAAGCGCCTCTGCAGAGGCGCTTTGCGGTGGTTTTAACCCTTTCTCGGCCGCTAGCAGGGGGGTAAAACCGCCCAGCTAGCGGCCGTATACCGACGGTAAATCGCCGCTTACAATAGCGGCGCTTTACCGCCGACAACGCCCCCGCCCCAGTGTGAAAGGAGCCTAACAAAGGAGGAGTCGGAGTTGGTCTCAGATGACCAATCAAACAGTATGTTTAGTTACCTGACAGGTGCTGTCCATGATTGCAAATGCTGCCAAACATGTATATATAGAGCTTGACCGTGCAGGACCAGTACAATTTCTGAACATGGAGGCACCTGGCCAAGTAAATGAACAAGGGAAACTGCCTGCTCAAGGAAGAGGAAGAAGAAGAGGAAGAGGAGTAAGGGTGAGTGGCGGTGGAATAGGGGGAAGAGGCAGAGGGCAGAGGAGCACGAAGACACCATGCTGTCCCTGATGAAATTCGGGCCACAATTATAGATCATGTCATCGACCATGGCCTCACAATGGCGGAGGAAGGTCGCCGAGTGCAACCTAATGTGCCTCGCTCTACAGTCTTCTCTATCATCCAAACCTTTCGCAGGGAAAACAGGTATGTAGTCAGTCAATGATGGAATTATATAATGTATAGGACAGGACGCTGTGCATACAGCAACAAATATGTTTATTTACTCATTTACGTATTCATTTAGTGTGTATGTGTGTGTGATAGGCCTACAGTATTACAGTACCTTACCTCAGTGGGATGTTACGTATGATACTAACAATAACAAGAAAAATATTGTAGAAAATAAACTATAGAATAGTATGGAATAGTTTATTTTCTACAATATTGATGATACAGTTTACAGTAATATTCCAGTCACTGTGCTGTGATGCATTGGAATTGTGGTAAAGTTACTGTAAGTAAAACAACAATACGATTACATTACGGAAAACTTCTCAATGAACAACAAGAACAAGAGATCTGTAACATGGTGTTGGCAAATAATGCCATCACATTGAGACAGATCTGCACTGCAATCCTACAAGACAATGCCATATTCCAAAATGTCACTCTATAAGCATCTCCACAATGGCCCGCATATTGAAGAAGCATTAGATGACAATGAAGCAAATTTACAGGGTACCATTTGAGAGTAAATCTGACAGAGTGAAAGAGCTGTGGTACCAGTATGTACATGTAAGTCAGTCGCTGGTTGTCCATCAAGATAACCTTTTTACAATTACCGTAAGCAGTGGTTCCCGAAATGTATTGGTTTCAGTACCCACTTTACCTGATTTCTGAATCTAGGTAATCCAGGTATGAAAGTATTTGATTTACGTATCTGATTTATAAACATTTTGTCTAAAAACTGCAGCTTACTGTATGATGCAATTATCATTATAATCCTTATTTTGAAGAATATAACATACAATACAGTAAGAAAAAGGGTCAAAGAGCTGCAATTACAGTAGTGCCTCCCATGTAAATCTATCTAATACTGTGGGTTTTACTGTAACATTTCAGTAAGTCTACTCATTGATAATTTTTCCCCTCCCCTTTCTGTCAAATACCCCCTGTAGTACCTCTGCATAGGGTACATGTACCCCAGGTTTGGAACCACTGGAATACTGGCCAGTAATACATTGAACTTGTTTAGAACATTCCTATGTAACTGTCTGTAACTGTAGTGTATGACTCTTCTGTATGACTGATTTGATGTTTTCTTTTTTTACTCTATTGTAGAGAATAATGGCATTGGAAGGAAACGAGACTTCTCACATACTTGTGTATGTGGATGAGGCTGGCTTCAACCTGGCCAAGGGCCGAAGACGTGGCCGAAATTTTATTGGCCACCAGGCCACGGTGGATGTCCCAGGCCAGCGAGGGGGCAATATAACTATGTGTGCTGCCATTTCTGGGAATGGTGTGGCCACTCACATCCCCAGTCTTGGCCCATAGAATACACAGAAGCTCCTTATCTTCTTGGACCGCCTTCATTTGGATTTGATCCCTGAAAATAAGAGAGGTCTCATAGGGCCTCACCTACCACAATATATAATTGTATGGGACTATGTGAATTTCCACCGTGGCCTGCTTATGAGGGCCTGGTTCACTGCTCATCCAAGGATGGATATGGTGTTCCTACCACCTTACTCTCCTTTCCTCAACCCTATTGAGGAGTTTTTCTCCGCTTGGAGGTGGAGAGTGTATGAGCATCGAGCTCAAGATCAGAGGTCCCTGCTCCATGCAATGGATGCTGCCTGTGAGGATATTACAGGAGATCAGTGTAGGGGATGCTCTGATGAAATCCGATTGGCGGATGAAACGTGTCAGCATGATGCCATCACGCTACCCATAGCATTCCCACAGACCTCCAGATCCACCCACCAGCCCAGGCATCACTGGCCTGTAATTACAGTAACATGGCCATTTGAAACTTCCCGGGAAACGGAACGAGCGGAGGACTGAACACTTTAGAAAACTCTGCTTTATTCACCGCATCTCCCTGGGCGTACACCTTCTACTTACCCTCAGTACGCCATCAAAGGATATGCACAGCTTAGGACCCGGCGGAGGACGGGAGACAACTCAACTAGCCAGCTGGAGACGGCATGAGCCTGAACTCGGTCCAGTGATGTGTCCTGATGCACCACAGACTCAACACTGGGTGAGATCTAATCTGTTTGTGTCCTGGACAGGGGACAGTTGTCTCAATCAGTGCATCCACCCAGTATGTATGATTCACTAAATGAGTTACACTGCTCAGCCTGATTCAATCCGCTACGGCTCACCATATCCTGCAAACAGGAACTCCCATTCCCTGTCATCAGCGCTGCGAAATATTGATGGCCCAGGGTGATCTTACAGTAACTGACCAGGACTGCAGTATCCAGTGACCACGCTACTGTTGAGTCAGTACAGGGTCTTCCCATTTCCGTTCCCCCCATCTTCCCCTCCTATCCCCCCGGTTCTTCTTGTTCCTACATCTATGAGGACCTGATATCTAGGGCTACTGCATTACCATCCACAACCCCACATATCTCTCCTTTCACTTACCATCTGCTGTTATCATTTGATTTACCAGGACTTTCAGTTATCCAGCAGATGATATGTATCTAGTATCTAATCTGAATTCATTCTTGTATATCTATCTTGAATGAATTCACATGAGGTGTGTGTGGTATATGTGAGTGGTGGCCATCTGTGTCTGTCAATGACAACGTTGTCATTTTTATATTGGTGATGGTACCTGTTTTTACAGTATATTATTGGATTGGTGTTTATAGTGTACTTTCAATAAAAAGCATTTCATATACGTTTTGACCATTGCATGTTCCTCCTTGATGAATTACCTTTCCCTTTGTTTTTTGTAGGGGATGATTGCGACATGCACGCAGCTTCTTTCCTCGTTGCATCGCAAGGGAGGATATACGCTGCGATGTTGATGAGAATCTGTGGCCAGACAGACAGCAGCGTGTGGATGGGCAGGAGGGTGAGGAGAGTGAGGAGGGTGAGGAGGGTGTGGATGGGCAGGAGGGTGAGGAGGGTGAGGAGGGTGAGGACGGTGAGGAGGGTGAGGAGGGTGAGGAGGGTGTGGATGGGCAGGAGGGTGAGGAGGGTGAGGAGGGTGAGGACGGTGAGGAGGGTGAGGTCGGTGAGGAGGGTGAGGAGGGTGAGGAGGGTGAGGACGGTGAGGAGGGTGAGGACGGTGGCCAGTGAAGAGATGTTACAGTAGTTGTGAAACTCCAGCTTTATTTACAGCATTGTAGGCTAAATGTAATTTTCCTTGTTTTTTGTTTGTGTGTTTATATTTCCGTATATTATGCTGTATACATTTTCTTTTTACTCTGATGTATGGAAGTTATTTTGTGTGTGAATGATAATGGTTACAATACTGTAAAGTAATTTTTCCTTGGCAGTATGAGTGCAATGTGTGATGTAAAACCTTGGAGGCTACTCTTACCCTAAAATCTTTTATTTTTTTTCAGTTTTATACACAATTGTATTCAGTTAGCTAGACAAAAACTGTACAGTAACCATTGTCAATGAAGGACTGGGCTAAGACTGAAAGGTGGACATGAGGGATATATTTTAATGGTCCTCTGCCTTAGAGACAAAACATCTAAACATTTTGACTTGCAGTGCTTACACAATGCCAAAGGCACGAAGCATTTTGGGGGCACTGACTATATGAATGAGAAAGAAATGTATTTTTGACACATGAGTGAACTGTTTTGGGAAAGATATGAGCTTTTGAAGGTGAACCATGGTGTTGTGCTGAACCATCCAGGTTATTTTGGCAAAAGCACCAAGAGAGTTGAGAACGTCTGGTCTGTTTCAAGAAATGAGCCAAAGCAATTGAGAAGAATCTTTGCCATTTTGGTAGCACTGACTCTTTATATGGGAAAGGAATATGGTTTTGAAGCATGAGTGAACAGTTTTGGGAGAGATGTGAGCTTTTGCACGTGAGTTATAGAGTTGTGCTGAACTGTAAGACTGTTTTGCCAAATGAACTAATGCCGCGTACACACGGTCGGACTTTTCGTCTACAAAAGTCAGACAGCCTGTCCGACAGACTTCCGGCAGACTTTCGGCGGACTTTCGACGGACTTGCGGCGGACTTTCTAACGAACAGACTTGCCTACACACGATCACACAAAAGTCCGTCGAATTCTTACGTGATGACGTACACCGGACTAAAATAAGGAAGTTCATAGCCAGTAGCCAATAGGTGCCCTAGCGTGGCTTTTTGTCCGTCGGACTAGCACACAGACGAGCGGATTTCGGGGTCCGTCGTAGTTACGAAGTAAAGATTTGAAGCATGTTTCAAATCTAATGTACGTCGGATTTGAGGCTAAAAAAGTATGTTGAAAGTCCGGAGAAGCCCACACACGATCGGATTACCAGCCAGCTTTAGTCCGTCAGCGTCCGTTGGACTTTTGTAGACGAAAAGTCCGACCGTGTGTACGTGGCATTAGAGTTTTGAGAATGTCATTTCTGTTTCAAGAAATGAGCCAAAACAATGGAGAAAAACTGTAATGATGAAAAAGCTTTTCAAAAAACCTTTAAATATTCCACATCTTTCATACATTAGTGGTGTTGCTAAACTTTTTTAATGAAATTCATGTTTATTTTAAAACCATTCCTACTTTTCTCACTTCTTCAACTTTTTCTTATGGATTTAGGCTATTCATCCAGTTAGCTTTAGCAATTCAGCTATTTAGCATTCCCACACATTTTCTCCGGGAAATTTTCTAGTAATAAATAAATTACAATGGCCATGACACAAACCACATAATGCATAGGAAGACTGATAATGAATTACTAGCAAATAACAATGAAAGTAAATCAGAGTTTGTTTCAAGCCAAATGAATGCCCTTGATAATACCTATTCATGATTTTGTTTTTAAATCATTAAACAAGGTTCCTTGTAATGTTGATTAGCTTCCCCCCACACAAACATCTTAAAGCATTGGGTCTGGTATGGCACAGGTTGGTGGTAGCCACACACTTGCTACTTTCCCTTTCCTATCCACTGAAGCTACTTGGATAAGGTTATGGCTATAATTTTAAAGGTAAACACAACTTTTAAGAAAAGAAAACATAATTCCCCCATAACCTTCACAAAGATGCCCTGTATTTTTATTTTTTTAATATAAATTCTTTATTCAAAGTGACAAAACTGACCTAGCAATGCTTAGTCTAGTTATTAGTCTACAATTACAGTTTCAATAATGCAGACAACACTGGTCACAGACATTGGGTGAGACAATCATAAACTTGCAACCACAGTATAGTAATCACAAAAATATTGCTAGATAGATAGATAGATAGATAGATAGATAGATAGATAGATAGATAGATAGATAGATAGATAGATAGATAGATAGATAGATAGATAGATAGATAGATATGAACTGGATCCCCTGCAAAGCTCAGCAGAGTATAAAGATTTCTAATGAAGAGCTGAGATTACCTGCTCTTCTTTGGATATAGGGAAAAGCATATTTTCACAGCCAGCATATTCAAAATAGTTAGAACCTGGAAGACTCCCACCCTTTTGAAGCAGACAAAAACAGGTTGACTGATATCACAATAAATTAAAATCTAACAGCAAAACATGCTTGATTTAACTTCCTTCTCATTTGGCAGCCCTGGATATCCTACCCCAAACCTCCACAATTTGATGCTTCTCTATTGACCTACTTTTCTTCATCCCCATGTCTTCTTTTCATGCTCCCCCCCCCCCCCTTGTCTTCTTATCTTTTCTCTTATCATCAATTTTACAGCTCCTAATTAATCCCTATTGTTTTTTACATCTATGTACCTTAGCTATACCTGAAAGACTACCATGGCCCTGGTCTGGGGATTCCTCTGTGTAGCTAAAAGTTATCCTATTGAATCTAAAAAGGGGGCCCCACTAACACTGATACTAAACCTTCATTCCAGATAAGAGTCTGGTATAGAAGAAGGGAATTTCTGGACACTTTAATTTTGCTGGCAATTTAAACATATTTTTGCTGCCAATTTAAACACAACTTTTTTTTTGTAAATATCAGTTTTTGCTGTAGTAAGTCCCACAGGTGACAGGTAGGTTAAGGGCACCCCCAAGCATGTAATTTATTTCTATTTTTTAATGTTACACTTTAAACATTGCTAAAATTACTGCTCCTTAACAAAATTATATTTTAAAAAATATATTTGCTTTGGGCTAATGGTATGAGCTTTCCCCTCATGCTATTTGCTTGACATTCCCTTCCTGTTTAGCCTAGAAAATGACCATTGCTGTAATTTTAACATTCAGCTTCTAATGACTTTAATGGAGTTTGGATTCAGTACCTAACTATAGTAATTTTAACCCAACCTGCCCAAAACTGAACCCAGGTATTTTTGGCTTATCACTCTTATGCCCCGTACACACGGTCGGATTTTCCGATGGAAAATGTCCGATTGGAGCGTGTTGTCGGAAGTTCCGACCGTGTGTGGGCTCCATCGGACATTTTCCATCGGATTTTCCGACACACAAAGTTTGAGAGTAGGATATAAAATTTTCCGACAACAAAATCCGTTGTCGGAAATTCCGATCGTGTGTACACAAATCCGACGGACAAAGTGCCACGCATGCTCAGAATAAATAAAGAGATGAAAGCTATTGGCCACTGCCCTGTTTATAGTCCCGACGTACGTGTTTTACGTCACCGCGTTTAGAACGATCGGATTTTCCGACAACTTTGTGTGACCGTGTGTATGCAAGACAAGTTTGAGCCAACATCCGTCGGAAAAAATCCTAGGATTTTGTTGTCGGAATGTCCGAACAAAGTCCGACCGTGTGTACGGGGCATTAGAGCCAAGTAAAAGTATTATTCATGTCCCAATTAAAACATTATTCATGTCCCAATAAAATAAATGCACACAAACACTGTATAAGCATTGTTTTATTTAAAAAATGTGGAACATTATGAAGAACAGTAGGCTGTTGGGTTCCAAAATATTTCCAGAAAACTGTTGGGAGCTTTTTCATTGTTACTTTTCCAGTGCTTGAAAACTAAAGAACAATTACAAATGTTCACACTACAACACTGTTAACTAATTAAAATAAAAAAAAATATTAAAAATTTACCTGTTTGGGTATGTTGTTTAACATAGATAGATGCTCTGCTCTGGAAGCCAAAAATTAAAAGATAAAAGAAAATACATACATGTCCATAACTTTCTAGCATCAGATTGTGGCTTTTAATAGAAAATTGTAAGACAGAGTAGGTAAGCCTAAACTGTGAGGGCAAAACTGGTAAAAGTGTCTATTTCCCATGAACATACCTTCCCTCCACCCCAACAAAGATACATACCATCTACAAAAACAAGCAAGAAACATACGCAAGAAATATTTTTTAGTTGTGAAGTATGACATGTTTCCTAAAAGACAGAGTTCAACTTTATTTTCAAGAACACATGCAAATGGGACACATGGCCAAACATCAACACATTTCACAAAAATCTATATATATCCAAAAGTGCATGCTATTAAAATGACAAATCTAAAAGATAAAAGCAATATCTGGCAGATGCAAATTTCTCAGTACTTTAGAGCCGTATACTAACCAACATTTAAGTATTGGGACATGAACACATATGCCCTGTACACACGGTCGGATCGGATCGGATTGTGTTGTCGGAAATTCCGATCGTGTGTGGGCTCCATCAGACTTTTTACGCCGGAATTTCCAACACACAAAGTTTGAGAGCAGGCTATAAAATTTTCCACCAACAAAATCCAATCGGTTAAATTCCGATCGTGTGTATACAAATCCGACGCACAAAGTGCCACGCATGCTCAGAATAAGAGGCGAAAGCTATTGGCTACTGCCCCGTTTATGCCCCGTTTATACGTGTTTTACGTCACCGCATTCAGAACGATTGGATTTTCCGACAACTTTGTGCTACCATGTGTATGCAAGACAAGTTTGAGCCAACATCCATGGATTTTGTTGTCGGAATGTCCGATTAATGTCCGATCGTGTGTACAGGGCAATACAGTACCTGCAAATCATTCAGAGCGCAAACTGTCATAGTTTGTCCAAAAGAAAAATAAAACATTTCAGTCCTGTATATAACATGGCTGTAGGCATGCTCAGTAGTGCCTGGCACAAAAACAACAGTACTAGACAGAATGGGGCAAATTCACTTCTAACTCAAAATCCAGCATAAAATAGCTGTCCAGCTACTATGCTTGTGCATAGCTAACATCCCCTCTTCCTTTTGGCAATCCATTTGTTTAAAATTCAGTTACATATCTTCTCTTCACCTATAATAATTTAATGTGAACTTTTTAAATTGTATCCACCTTGCACATTATACAGCTATCAATATTGTGCCTGAAAACTCACACGTCTGCATGCTAAATAGATTTTTAACCACTTAAGGACCAAGCTTCTTTTTGAGATGTGTTGTTTACAAGTTAAAAATAGGTTTTTTTTGCTAGAAAATTACTTATAATCCCCAAACATTATACATTTTTTTCTAACACCCTAGAGAATAAAATGGCAGTCGTTGCAATACTTTCTGTCACACCGTATTTGTGCAGCGATCTTATGCCCCGTACACACGGTCGGACTTTGTTCGGACATTCCGACAACAAAATCCTAGGATTTTTTCCGACGGATGTTGGCTCAAACTTGTCTTGCATACACACGGTCACACAAAGTTGTCGGAAAATCCGATCGTTCTAAATGCGGTGACGTAAAACACGTACGTCGGGACTATAAACGTGGAAGTGGCCAATAGCTTTCATCTCTTTATTTATTCTGAGCATGCGTGGCACTTTGTCTGTCGGATTTGTGTACACACGATCGGAATTTCCGACAACGGATTTTGTTGTCGGAAAATTTTATAGCCTGCTCTCAAACTTTGTGTGACGGAAAATCCAATGGAAAATGTGTGATGGAGTCTACACATGGTCGGAATTTCCGGCAACAAGGTCCTATCACACATTTTCCGTCGGAAAATCCGACCGTGTGTACGGGGCATTACAAACACACTTTTTTGGGAGAAAATAAACTTTTTTGAATTAAAAAATAAGACAGCAGTAAAGGTTGCCCAATTTTTTTTATATTGTAAAAGATAATGTTACGCTGCCTAAATTGATACCCAACATGTCATGCTTCAAAATTGTGCCCGCTCGTGGAATGGCGACAAACTTTTACCCTTAAAAATCTCCATAGGCGACGTTTAAAAAATTCTACAGGTTGCATGTTTTAAGTTACAGAGGAGGTCTAGGGCTAGAATTATTGCTCTTGCTCTACCAATCACGGCGATACCTCACGTGTGTGGTTTGAACACGGTTTTCATATGCGGGCGCTACTAACGTATGCATTCGCTTCTGCACGCAAGCTCGGCAGGACGGGGCACGTTTAAAAAAAAAAAAATTCTTATTTATTTTACCTTTTTTTTATTTTTATACTTTTTTTTAAAAAAAAATTGTGTCACTTTTATTCCTATTACAAGGAATGTAAGGACCTCTTAAATATGAGATCTGGGGTCAAAAAGACCTCAGATCTGATATTTACACTTGGAATAAAAAACTGGAATAAAAAAAAAGAATTGTCATTTAAAATTTAAAATAAAAAAAAATTGCCCTTTAAGAGCTGTGGGTGGAAGTGATGTTTTGACGTTGCTTCCGCCCTGCATCATTATGGAGACGGGTGGGGGCCATCTTCCCCTCACTCGTCTCCATGCCCAGCCAGGGTGAAGATCTGATTGCCTCTGCCGCTGCTGACAGAGCACCAGAGCGTGGCGGGAGGGGGGCCCTTTCCCGCCACCGATATAAGTGATCTTGCGGCGAATCCGCCTCGGAGACCACTCTTATCAGAAACCAGACCGCCGGCAGAACACGAGAATACCGGGGTTATGGCAGCTAGCTGCTGCCATAACAACGATATCCCACATCAAAGTTAGGACGTATATCGGCGTGCAGCGGTCCGGAAGTAGTTAAACCTTGGCTCGCCACTACAAAGCTGGCAGCTCTTTGTCAGCTTCAAGCACACTCAGAAACAATATTGTGAATATTGTGAAGAGCGTGGCGGGAGGGGGGCCCTTTCCCGCCACCGATATAAGTGATCTTGTGGCGAATCCGCCTCAGAGACCACTCTTATCAGAAACCAGACCGCCTGCAGAACACGAGGATACCGGGGTTATGGCAGCTAGCTGCTGCCATAACAACGATATCCCACATCAAAGTTAAGACATATATCGGCGTGCAGCGGTCCGGAAGTAGTTAAACCTTGGCTCGCCACTACAAAGCTGGCAGCTCTTTGTCAGCTTCAAACACACTCAGAAACAATATTGTGAATCTGGTGTTACAATGCTGCCCTGCTCTAGTGGTGTACCAACTGTCTTTCACAACTTCATATACTGTATGTCAGGCGTATTTTGGCATTTGTGAATTAATGAGCCAATGTAGTATTTGCAATAATAGCTGTAGTAAATTAGACCCTATGTATTTGTTGTAAATGCTATATTGTGTGGTGATATTCAAGTGAGCCTAAAGCCAAAACCTTTTTTATTTTTTATTTTTTTTGTGCTGGATAGAGTAAGGAAAAAATACAATCTCTGTCAAGTTTTTATTGCTGCCTGTGTCCCTGCTGGGGAATATCTCTGTTTGTCCTGGTGATCATTGTGCCTGGCCCGCAAAATAATAGAAAACCCACATTTTTACAGTAGCCTTCAGAAGAGGAAGTGAAGGGAAAACTTCCAATGGGCACACTTTTTCCTTTGACAACTATTTAAGAGAGGAATTACCTTCCTATTAGTGGATTACTGTATTACCCCCTACTTTACATGTAAAGGGGAAATCTTTCAAACAGGAAACAGAAATAAAAAAAACGGTTTGTAACCATTTCATGCTTTATTCAATAAATCAAAAAAATTTTTGGCTATAGATACATTCAACAAAATAGTCTAATGTTTTAAAACTTCTTTTGCAGTTTTACCCGAGATGTTTGTGCAATAAAAATATATGATATTTTTACTGGTAGTAGTCATACTGCTAATAATACCTAGTATGTTATTTATTTTTGCAGTATGTGTACTTATAATTATACAGGGATGGAAGAAAAACAAATAAAAATATGCGTTATACTTTCTGCATTCTTCAATAAGTATAAAATGTGTAACAGAGTATATCTTACACCATGAAGTTGCTGTGTTAAAATATTTGTTTCTAAATAAGTTAATACTCTTTCAATTTGAAAGATGCAAAGTGTCAAGCACAGATAAGAAAACAGTCCATTTTCTGTTTGGCATCTTTTGGAATTTCCATAAAATGGCAATGTGCTAAGCAGGAAAAAGATTTGCCATCAAATAATTTAGCCCTAGAGTTGAACTGCAGGCTTATCAACACATTCATTGCAATGGTATTGCTCATTTCAAATGCATCTTTGCAGTTCAGATCTGCTTCTGTTAAAATGTATTCCACACGCACATGAAAAAACTTAATAAACCCTAAGAACTTCCATCTCATTTGGATGCCATGCTATAAAAAGTCAAGGCTTCTCTTTGCCTTCTGTCCTCACAACCGACAAGAATATATAGAAATAAACATTTGAAAAAGACATTCCCCGAAGGTAGCTATCAAATGCAATAACACTCAAATCAAATGACCCAGCTTTCACAGTAAAAATACGGCACAGCCACTTAGATCTCACAAAAAGGTAATGCTAACCAGTTTCTCGAGACAGTGCAGGGGAATCAGTGTCACATTGACAGAAACACAAAGGGATGTATAGCAGAGTGCAATCAAATCAAGGCAAAACAAGTTTTAATATCTCTCCCAGCAGCTCAGTAGAAAACAGGAAAACAAAAATATGAAATAGTCTCCTTTACAGAGAAAATTGTGGTAAAAGCAACCCTCATTAAAATCTTTTTGTTGATATATGTATGCAATGGTACGATTATCTCATGTATTGGCCTATTTATATATTACAGTGAAGCTTTGTGAAATAAACTTGCTGTCTGCCCCAAAGTCCTCATTCTGAATACTAGTGGTATGTCTACTGATGCTGACAATCTGGCATCAGTATTTTCACCGACCTAGAACAAATACAAATATTAGGAATCACAGGAGTCAAAGAAAACTCAGAGGTCCTGTCTGCAAACTTTTTCTTGGTAAATGACTCAAAGCCATTGATCCAGCATGACAGCTAAATACGTAGCATTTTCAGAATCAAAGGTGAACAATGGCAGACTCCTCTCAGGAAAGGATTCCTTTAAATGTATTGTTTATGCACTGATCATATCTATAAAGAAAGTTCATGTGTATGAATAGAAGGAATTAAAAGGTACAAGAAGGCCCACCTGTCAGGGCTGGGCTCAGCCCTTCCTTCTCTGAGTTGGCCGCTCAGCTGTTGCTAATTGCCAGCTCCTATCTCTCGCCACAGTTACTCAGTTGTTGATGATATTCTGCTTGTCAGTCCTGCCTGCTCGTCAGTCCTGCCTACTTAAGCCATCCAGTCCAGAGGAGCTCTGCCTTCACCTTGGTCACATCACAGAAACTATATCCTACGATCCTGTTCAAGACTTGCTTTGCTGACATCCCTTCTGGCTCCAGACCCTGCTTGCTGTTCCATTACATTGATCGCTGACTTCTGGCTTGGCTGACTATCCCTTCCAGTTACTGAACTTTGGCTATGTTTTGACTACGTTTGTTCTTTTTACTTTTACTATTAAACAAGTGTTTTTTAACTCTACTTCTGTCTCAGCCTGATTTCATGGTTTCTGACAGTAGGCGAAGGCCAGGAATTCAGAAGATGCAGTCAATCCACTTGTTAGTAATATTTTTTCCAGATTGGATGAACTGGACCACCGCATGGACTAGTTTGCCATGGCGTTACAAATGTTCCTGAGTCACACGGCTCACCTGGAATCTCCCACTGTGGCCGCCCCAGTACAACCTATGTTGCAGGCTGACACCGCTGCTGCACCAGTCTCTGTGCAGGCATCCACCTCGAGTATTACCTCTATAAGAGGCATGTCTGATTCTGCTCTGCTTCCCCAGCGATTTGGGGGCGATCCAGTCCAATGCAGAGGGTTTCTCAACCAGGTTAAGATATACTTTGAGATGCTGCCCCAGGTGTTTCCCACGGACAGAAGCAAAGTAGGTTTCATGATATCTTTGCTTTCTGAGAGAGCCTTGGCCTGGGCAAACCCTCTATGGGAGATGCAAAAACCTGTTGTCTTGAGCTACCCTGAGTTTGTGGCTTTGTTTAAAAGGGTATTTGATGTTCCCACACGCTCCGCTTCTGCTGCCAAATTCCTCATGTCTATCAAACAGAGTAAGAGAACTGTTGCCGACTACACCATTGAATTCCATACTCTGGCAACAGTGGTTGCGTGGAACAATGAGGCCCTCGTGACTGCTTTTTCTCATGGTCTCTTGGATACCATCAAGGATGAGATAGCAGCCCAAGATATACCCACTGAGCTGGAGAAGTTGATCACGTTTGCCATCCTCATTGACTCCAGACTCAGAGAAAAACTATCTTTCAAGGAGCGCTTGCAGAAGCCTCCTGTACGTTTGTATCCGTGCTTTGCAGTCCCACCCGTGCCTCCCTCACCTCCCATATCTCCTGGTACTGAGTCGGTCAGTGAAGGAGAGCCATTGCACTTGGGTTTCACGCCTCTCTCTGCGGATGAGAGAGCCTTTGGGAGGAGGGAGAGATTGTGCCTTTATTGTGGCCAGGCAGGTCACTTTTTGAAATCTTGTCCTACCCATCCAGGGAACGCCTGAACCTTGAGGTCCTGTCACGGACAGACCTTAGGTGGCGTTGCTTCATTGCTGAGGTTTTCTTCTGGTCACCACAATGCAGTGAGACATGCTTCCAGAAGGTAGCCAAGGTCCTGTGCACCTCTTTACTCCCCTCCCTGCCATGAGTACTGCGATTTTAGTGATGTCTTTGCCAAAGGTCAAGCCTGTAGTTTGCCTCCACACCGGCTGTATGTTTGTTGGTCTTGGAGGAAAAGGCCATGGAAGAATACGTTGCAGACGCACTTTCTCGAGGTTTCATCTGCAAATCCTCATCTCCTGCTGGTGCTGGTTTCTTCTTTGTGAAGAAGAAGAGTAGTGAACTGAGACCTTGTATTGATTATAGGGGTCTCAATCTTTTCACAATTAAGAATGCCTATCCGTTTCCGTTGATTACAAATTTTTTTGACCGCCTCAAGGGAGCAATGGTTTTCACAAAGCTTGATTTGAGAAGGGCATACAATCTCGTGAAAATTAAGGAGGACGATGAGTGGAAAACTACTTTTAATACCACAACAGGCCATTATGAGTACCTCGTAATGCCCTTTGGCCTTTGTAACACCCCAGCAGTTTTCCAGGAATTTAATAACGATGTCCTCCAAGATTTTTTGCAGTTATGTGTGGTGCTTTATCTCGATGATATCCTTATATTTTCCAAGTTCCTGGAGAGTAGGGATGAGCTTTGAGTTCGAGTCGAACTCATGTTCGACTCGAACATTGGCTGTTCGCAAGTTCGCCGAACAGCGAACAATTTGGGGTGTTCGCGGCAAATTCGAATGCCGCGGAACACCCTTTAAAAGTCTATGGGAGAAATCAAAAGTGCTAATTTTAAAGGCTTATATGCAAGTTATTGTCATAAAAAGTGTTTAGGGACATGGGTCCTGCCCCAGGGGACATGGATCAATGCAAAAAAAAGTTTTAAAAACGGCCGTTTTTTCAGGAGCAGTGATTTTAATAATGCTTAAAGTCAAACAATAAAAGTGTAATATCCCTTTAAATTTTGTACCTGGGGGGTGTCTATAGTATGCCTGTAAAGGGGCGCATGTTTCCTGTGTTTAGAACAGTCTGACAGCAAAATGACATTTCAAAGGAAAAAAAGCCATTTAAAACTACTCGCGGCTATTGCATTGCCAACAATACACATAGAAGTTCATTGATAAAAACGGCATGGGAATTCCCCACAGGGCAACCCCGAACCAAAATTAAAAAAAAAAAAAATTACGTGGGAGACCCCCTAAATTCCATACCAGGCCCTTCAGGTCTGGTATGGATATTAAGGGGAACGCCGGCCAAAATTTTAAAAAAAAATGACGTGGGGTTCCCCCTAAATTCCATACCAGACCCTTCAGGTCTGGTATGGATTTTAAGGGGAACCCCGCGCCAAAAAAAAACAAAACGGCGTGGGGTCCCCCCAAAAATCCATACCAGACCCTTATCCGAGCACGCAACCTGGCAGGCCGCAGGAAAAGAGGGGGGGGGGGCGAGAGTGTGCCCCCCCTCCTGAACCGTACCAGGCCACATGCCCTCAACATTGGGAGGGTGCTTTGGGGTAGCCCCCCAAAACACCTTGTCCCCATGTTGATGAGGACAAGGGCCTCATCCCCACAACCCTGGCCGGTGGTTGTGGGGGTCTGCGGGCGGGGGGCTTATCGGAATCTGGAAGCCCCCTTTAACAAGGGGACCCCCAGATCCCGGCCCCCCCCGTGTGAAATGGTAAGGGGGTACTTACCCCTACCATTTCACTAAAAAACTGTCAAAAATGTTAAAAATGACAAGAGACAGTTTTTGACAATTCCTTTATTTAAATGCTTCTTCTTTCTTCCTTCATCTTCTTCTGGTTCTTCTGGCTCTTCTGGTTCTTCCTCCGGTGTTCTCGTCCAGCATCTCCTCCGCGGCGTCTTCTATCTTCTTCTCCTTGGGCCGCTCCGCACCCATGGCATGGAGGGGAGGCTCCCGCTCTTCTCTTCATCTTCTTCTTCATCCTCTTGTCTTCTTTCTTCTTCTCTTCTTCTCTTCTTCATTTTCTTCTTCGGGCCGCTCCGCATCCATGCTGTCATGGAGGGAGGCTCCCGCTGTGTGACGGCGTCTCTTCGCCTGACGGCTCTTAAATAACAGGGGGCGGGGCCAACCGGTGACCCCGCCCCCCTCTGATGCACGGGACATAACGGGACTTCCCTGTGGCATTCCCAGTGACGTCACAGGAAAGTCCCGTCAAGTCACCGTGCGTCAGAGGGGGGCGGGGTCACTGGGTGGCCCCGCCCCACATTATTTAAGAGCCGTCAGACGAAGAGACGCCGTCACACAGCGGGAGCCTCCCTCCATGCCAGCATGGGTGCGGAGCGGCCCGGAGAAGAAAATGAAGAAGAGAAGAAGGAAGAAGAGAAGAGGATGAAGAAGAAGATGAAGAGAAGAGCGGGAGCCTCCCCTCATGCCATGGGTGCGGAGCGGCCCGAGAAGAGGATAGAAGATGCCGTGGAGGAGATGCTGGACGAGAACGCCCAGAGGAAGAACCAGAAGAGCCAGAAGAACCAGAAGAAGATGAAGGAAGAAGCATTTAAATAAAGGAAATGTCAAAAACTGTCTCTTGTCATTTTTAACATTTTTGACAGTTTTTTAGTGAAATGGTAGGGGTAAGTACCCCCTTACCATTTCACACGGGGGGGGGGCGGGATCTGGGGGTCCCCTTGGTAAAGGGGGCTTCCAGATTCCGATAAGCCCCCTGCCCGCAGACCCCCACAACCACCGGCCAGGGTTGTGGGGATGAGGCCCTTGTCCTCATCAACATGGGGACAAGGTGTTTTGGGGGGCTACCCCAAAGCACCCTCCCAATGTTGAGGGCATGTGGCCTGGTATGGTTCAGGAGGAGGGGGGCGCACTCTCATCCCCCCTCTTTTCCTGCGGCCTGCCAGGTTGCGTGCTCGGATAAGGGTCTGGTATGGATTTTTGGGGGGACCCCACGCCGTTTTTTGTTTTTTTTTGGCGCGGGGTTCCCCTTAAAATCCATACCAGACCTGATGGGTCTGGTATGAAATTTAGGGGGAACCCCACGTCATTTTTTTTTTAAATTTTGGCCGGGGTTCCCCTTAATATCCATACCAGACCTAAAGGGCCTTGTATGGAATTTAGGGGGACTCCCACGTCATTTTTTTTTTAAATTTTGGTTCGGGGTTTCCCTGTGGGGAATTCCCATGCCGTTTTTATCAATGAACTTCTATGTGTATTGTCGGCAATGCAATAGCCGCGGGTAGTTTTAAATGTTTTTTCCTTCGAAATGTCATTTTGCTGTCAGACTGTTCTAAACACAGGAAACATGCGCCCCTTTACAGGCATACTATAGACACCCCCCAGGTATGAAATTTAAAGGGATATTACACTTTTATTGTTTGACTTTAAGCATTATTAAAATCACTGCTCCTGAAAAAACGGCCGTTTTTAAAACTTTTTTTTGCATTGATCCATGTCCCCTGGGGCAGGACCCGGGTCCCCAAACACTTTTTATGACAATAACTTGCATATTAGCCTTTAAAATTAGCACTTTTGATTATTCATGTTCGTGTCCCATAGACTTTAACGGTGTTCGCGTGTTCTAGCGAACTTTTTTCCTGTTCGCATGTTCTGGTGCGAACCGAACAGGGGGGTGTTCGGCTCATCCCTACTGGAGAGCCACCACACAGATGTCTGTCGTGTGCTTCAGAAACTAAGAGTGAACAATCTCTATTGTAAACTGGAGAAGTGCGAGTTCCATCGTAAACAAGTTAAATTCTTGGGTTATGTCATTTCCACTGCTGGTTTTTTGATGGACCCAGAGAAACTTTCGGCAGTTCTACAGTGGCCCCGACCCATGGGTTTATGTCCTCTGCAGCGTTTCCTGGGCTTTGCCAACTATTATAGAAAGTTTATTCGTAACTTCTTGTCTCTGGTCAAGCCCCTGACTGATATGACCAGAAAGGACGTAACCCACAGAGTTGGTCTCCGGAGTCCATTAAGGCCTTTGAGAGACTCAAGGCTGCCTTTGTTTCTGCTCCTGTGTTGGCACGTCCTGATCCTACGTTACTGTCAGGAAAGGTTCCAATCGCTAATGGCTCTGTCAGGCATTTGGCGTGCAGTAGTGATGTCCACCAGCGGGTGTCTCCTGACAGTCTGGTACTGTCAGGGGAGCTCTCTCCTGCTGATGGTATTATTTGATCTTTGGGCCGCAGTACTGGTGCCCACCAGCGGGTGGTTTCTGGTAGTGTGGAGCCGACATCATCTCCTGCGATCAGGCATCGCCTGAGCCTGATTGCAGGAGATATGTATAAATACCCGACAAGTACGCACACACTTTGCTTTGGTATCTTCCTTGCACCCTGACCTGAACCTGAGAGCTCTGAACCTGAACCTGATCCTGTCTCTGAACCTGATTCCTGTACCTGAACCCTGACCCTTGTACCTGTACTCATCACTCCTGTGATCCTGTTACCCTTACCTTTGCCTTACAGCCTGATCCATCCATCCTCTCCTTGTCCTGTTTGTTCCCTGTCCCCATCTGCTGACCTCCCGTTGATGACCCTGGCCTGGCTACGTTTATGATTACGGTATTCCCTATTATATGTATATATCTGTCTGTTTATTATTATTATTTGTGGGTCTCTGTTTGTGGTTGGTTGGTTGCACACTGTATTATATTGTAGGTTGTTGTGTTCATATCATTCACTTATCTTAATAAATCACTATATTTTCACTTATATATGTTTGGGTTTCCTCTGTTGCGGTCCATGCAGTTCTGGTCTCACCTGATACGTGACAGTATACCCAGTCCATCCCTGACCAGAAGTGGTTGCACAGAGGAACCATCTTGGTTTTGTTTACTTTTATGTGATGAATTCTGATGTGATTGTTTACTATGGTCTGCTGGCATCAGAGAGTGGTGAATATTTCCGCCAGACACTGAAAGAGTGGACCAGTAATCAGCTGCTAGAGATCATTTGTTTGGCTTACTCCCTGGTTGATCAGGGTTGTATGCTGTTTAGGGATGTGCAGCCTTTAGTTCAAATATGTACAAAGTTGGCCCTACCCTGTATTCCAAAGGGCCATGATGATTTTCTCCCCCCTTTCAGTATTAATCAGGTTGTTTCTCTGGTATGGCTTTTGGAAGATGATCTCACATACTTTTTTGAGCACTACTCAGCCTGTTTCCGACAGGTGATAACAGAGTGTGTTGATTCTGTATAGGCCCTTGTCAGACAGGCAGAATGTAAACTGCAGTTTGTGCAACCACTACTCTTAGCATGGTTTGATATGTTACAGTCAGCCCCAGCCAACCCACAACAAACCACCTCTGCCACCGGACACCTGCCTGCCCAAATGTCTTTTTCCCCATCACCCATGGCAACCTCAGTCACAGCCCAGCATACTCTGCAAATCCCAATACCCAGTTTCTACTCCCTGCACCTATCCTGCCTTTAATCCACCTGCCTCTTCTCTGCTGCCTACAATCCCACAAGAACTTCCTCTAGCCACTGTTTCCTCTTCCTTGCCATATTCCAACCCTCCTCCCCAGTCTGCTTCATCCCTCACCTATAGCCCTGCAGTTACTTACAGGACTTCAGTAGCCAAGCCAAAAAAGAAACGGAAGTTCTTTCCAACTCGCACGATCCTGCCAGTAACCCAACCTGCCTCTTCACCAACCAATTTGCTCCAGTCTACCTCCGATGATACTGAACCTTACCCTGACAACCTTCTGCTTGTTGTCCAGCCTGAAGTTCCGGTACCCGTGTTCCAGCCTGAAGGCCCATGCCAGTGTCCCAGCCTGAAGTTCCAGTGCTAATATCCCAGCCTGAAGTCCTGGTGCTAGTGTTCCAGCTTGAAGTCCCGGTGCTAGTGTTCCAGCCTGAAGTCCCGGTGCTAGTGTTCCAGCCTGAAGTCCCGGTGCTAGTGTTCCAGCCTGAAGTCCCGGTGCCTGTGTTCCAGCCTGAAGTCCCGGTGCCTGTGTTCCAGCCTGAAGTCCCGGTGCCTGTGTTCCAGCCTGAAGTCCCGGTGCCTGTGTTCCAGCCTGAAGTCCCGGTGCCTGTGTTCCAGCCTGAAGTCCCGGTGCCTGTGTTCCAGCCTGAAGTCCCGGTGCCTGTGTTCCAGCCTGAAGTCCCGGTGCCTGTGTTCCAGCCTGAAGTCCCGGTGCCTGTGTTCCAGCCTGAAGTCCCGGTGCCTGTGTTCCAGCCTGAAGTCCCGGTGCCCGTTTCCCAGTCTGAAGTTCCAGTGCCCGTTTAATGGTCTGAAGTTCCAGTGCCCGTTACCCAGCCGGCTGGGCCAGTGCCCATTACCCGCCCTGCTGAACCGGTGCCCGTCACTTGGCTTGTTAAGCTAGCACCTGTCATCCAACTTGCTGAGCCAGCGCTCGTCACCCAGCTTGCTGAGCCAGTGCTAGGTACCCAGCCTACTGGACCGGTGCCCGCTACCCAGCTTGTGGGGGCGGTGCCCATTACCCAGCCTGCCAATACGGTGCTTGCTACCCTGCCAGATGACCCGGAGCCTGCTGCACCACCAGATGACCTGGAGCCTGCTACCCCACCAGGTGACCGGGAGCCTGCTGCCCTGCCAGATAACCCAGAGCCTGCTGCCCTGCCAGATAAACCAGAGCCTTCTGCCTTGCCAGATGACCCGGAGCCTGCTGCCCTGCCAGATGACCAAGAGCATGCTGCCCTGCCAGATGACCCGGAGCCTGCTGCTCTGCCAGATGACCCAGAGCCTGCTACCCAGCCTGATGTGTCCTTGTCTGCTGCCCAGCCTGATGCGCCTCTGTCTGCTGTCCAGCCTGATGTGCCTCTGTCTGCTGTCCAGCCTGATGTGCCTCTGTCTGCTGCCCAGCCTGATGTGCCTCTGTCTGCTGCCCAGCCTGATGTGCCTCTGTCTGCTGCCCAGCCTGATGTGCCCCTGTCTGCTGCTCAGCCTAATGTGCCCCTGTCTGCTGTCCAGCCTGATGTGCCCCTGTCTGCTGCCTAGGCTGATGTGCCTGTGCCTGCTGCCCAGCTTGATGTGCCCATGCCTACTGCCCAGCTTGATGTGCCTGCTGCCCAGCTTGAGTTGCCTGTGCCTGCTGCCCAGCTTGATGTGCCTGTGCCTGATGCCCAGCTTGATGTGCCTGCTGCCCAGCTTGATGTGCCCATGCCTGCTGCCCAGCTCGATGAGCCTGCTGCCGAGCTCGATGTGCCTGTGCTTGCTGCCCAGCTTGATGTGCCTGTGCCTGCTGCCCAGCTTGATGTGCCCATGCCTGCTGCCCAGCTCAATGTGCCTGCTGCCCAGCTTGATGTGCCTGCTGTCCAGGTTGATGTGCTTGCTGCCCAGCTTGATGTGCCTGTGCATGTGCCTGCTGCCCAGCTTGATGTGCCCATGCCTGCTGCCCAGCTTGATGTGCCTGTGCTTGCTACCCCACTTGATGTTCCTGTGTCTGCTACCCAGTTTGATGTGCCTACTTCCCTGCTTGATGTGCCTGTGCCCGCTGCCAAACTTGTTATGTCTATGCCTGCTGCCCAGCTTGAGGTGCCCGTTGCCCAGCCTGATGTGTCTGTGCCTGCTGCCCAGTTCGATGTGCCCGCTGCCCGGCTTGATGTACCAATGCTCGCTGCCCAACTTGATCTGTCTCTGCCACTGCCCAGCCTGAGGTGCTTCTGCCCGTTGCCCAGTTTAAAGCCATGGACTTTCCACATGCCCAGCTTGATGTGACTCTGCCCGCTGCCCGGCTTGATGCTATGGACTTTTCCCAGCAGTGGCTAGTTGGAGCATCCAGAGGCCGCTCCTTTGAGGGTGGGGTACTGTCAGGAAAGGTTTCACCCGCTAATGGCTCTGTCAGGCATTTAGCGTGCAGTACTGATGTCCACCAGCAGGTGTCTCCTGACAGTCTGGAACTGTCAGGGAAGCTCTCTCCTTCTGGTGATATTATTTGATCTTTGGGCCGCAGTACTGACACCCACCAGTAGGTGGTTCCCGGCATTGTGGAGCCAACATCATCTCCTGCGATCAGGCATTACCTGAGCCTGATTGCAGGAGATATGTAAAAATACCTGGCAAGTACACACACACCTTGTCTTGGTATCTTCCTTGCACCCTGACCTGAACCTGAGAGCTCTGAACCTGAACCTGATCCTGTACCTGAACCCTGGGCCTTTTACCTGTACCCATTCCTCCTGTGATCCTGTTACCTTTACCTTTGCCTTACAGCCTGATCCATCCATCCTCTCCTTGTCCTGTTTGTTCCCTGTCCCCATCTGCTGACCTCCCATTGATGATCTTGGCCTGGCTACATTTATGATTCCAGTATTCCCCATTATATGTATATATCTGTCTGTTTATTATTATTATTTGTGGGTCTCTGTTTGTGGTTGGTTGGTTGCACGCTGTATTATATTGGAGGTGGTTGCGTTCATATCATTCACTTATCTTAATTAATCACTATATTTTCACTTATATACGTTTGGGTTTCCTCTCTTGAGGTCCATGCAATTCTGGTCTCACCTGATACGTGACAGTTACCTTTTATCCTTGAGGTTGATGCTTGTGAGACTGGACTGGTGTTGGTGCCCTTCTGTCTCAACGTCCTACCTCTGAGAGCGCTTGGCATCCTTGTGGCTACTTTTCCAAGAAATTGTCACCTGCGGAGTGCAATTACGAGATTGGTGACTGAGAGCTGTTGGTGACACCTTCCAGTGGGCCTCCTACAACCCATACCCAATGGAGAGAGGCCCTGGACCCACCTGTCTATGGATTTCATTGTGGAGTTACCCAACTCCCAGGGCAACACAGTTATCCTTATGGTGGTTGACCGGTTCTCAAAGATGTGTCATTGTATTCCACTTAAGAAGCTGCCCACTTCTAAGGAACAGGCTTCCATTTTTGCTCAGGAAATCTTTTGCTTACATGGGCTATCCAAGGTGATTGTCTCAGGCAGGGGTAGTCAATTTGTCTCTGGGTTCTGGCGAGCCTATTGTGCACAGTTGGGAATTCAGCTTGCTTTATTATTAAACAAGTGTGATTTAACTCTACTTCTGTCTCGGCCTGATTTCATGGTTTCTGACACCACCCAAAATAATTTCAGTTTTTTTGGTATACATGAATGAGCTAAATTCATTTCTGCCCTATAGTTCTTACTGATTTTTATAGTGGCAACTGTCCATCAGATTAACCCCTTCATGCCTAAGGGTAAAACAAATCTTAATGTCTAAGCTCAATTTTGCAATTTTGACATGTGTTAGTAAAACCATACATATCATCACAACTACTTTGTGCATCCAGATGGATTATACCTTGTTCTTTTTTTTCTGCGGGAGAAATTGGGATTTTGTTTGGTGGTAAATGGTAATGGATATCTGATTTTTTTTTTATTATCAAATAAAAACTGCCCCAAAATAGTAAAAAAATCATTTTTTAAATTTAACTTCTCAGTACTACATAACCTACCACCAAAGAACAACCCAAAATAAATTCTTCTGCTCATAATGATCACAGTGATATCACATATGTGTATGTTAGTTTTTGTTTGTACCCGTAGTACAGCCCAGAAACAATTTTGCCTAAAACGCACTGACACTCACACTAACTGACACTGATACTAATTAATAAAAAAATCCTGTTCAAAAAGTACTGACCCTGACCTTTGACCCTGACTTTTTACCCTGACCTTTGACCCAAACACTAACTCTGGTGCTGACCTAGCTCAAACCTTGATCTAGGTTTTTTTTTTTTTAAATGTTAAATTATTATTATTATTACTTTTTTTTTCTTCACACACTTTTTTTTCACATATGGCACATAATTGTGAAGTGGAAGGAAAATGATAAATGGTTTTCTAAATTTTTTATAAATAAATATGTGAAAAGTGTGGCGTGCATTTGTATTCAATAACTAAAATCTAGTGGAACAAATTGCCTTAAGAAGTCACCTAAATAGTAAATAGGGTCCACTTGTGTGTAATTTTGCCTCAGTATAAATACAGCTGTTCTGTGAAGGCCTCAGATGTTTGTTAGAGAACTTTAGTGAACAAACAGATTCCTGAAGGCCAAGGAACACCCCAGACAGGTCATGGATAAAGTTTGAGAATTTTAAAGCAGGATTAGGTTATAAAAAATATCCCAAGCTTTGAACATTTTACGGAGCACTGTTCAATCCATCATCTAAAAATGGAAAGAGTATGAAACAACTGCAAACCTACCAAGACATGGCCGTCCACCTAAACTGACAGACTGGGCGAGGAGACCATTATTCAGAGAAGCAGCCAAGAAGCCCAAGGTAACTTTGAAGGAGCTGCAGGGATCCACAGCTCAGGTGGGAGAATCTGTCCACAGGACGACTATTAGTCATGCACTCCACAAATCTGGCCTTTATGGAAGAATGGCAAGAAGAAAGCCATTGTTGAAAGAAAGCGATAAGAAGTCCTGTTTTCAGTTTCCGGGAAGCCATGTGGGGGACACAGCAGACATGTGGAAGAAGGTGCTCTGATCAGATGAGACCAAAATTTAACTTTTTGGCCTTAAAGCAAAACTCTTTGTGTGGCAGAAAACTAACAGTGCACATCACCCTGAACACACCATCCTCACCGTGAAACATGGTGGTAGCAGCATCATGTTGTGGGGGTGCTTTTCTTCAGCAGGGACAGGGAAGCTGGTCAGAGTTGGTGGGAAGATGGATGGAGCCAAATACAGGGCAATCTAAGAAGAAAACCCGTTATTGTCTGCAAAAGACCTGAGACTGTGACGGAGGTTCACCTTCCAGCAGGACAACGACCCTAAATATACATATTCATGTGTTAGAATGACCCAGTCAAAGTCCAGACCTAAATCCAATTAAGAATCTATGGCAAGCCTTGAAAATTGCTGTCCACAGATGCTCTCCGTCCACGCTGACAGAGCTTGAGCTATTTTGCAAAGAAGAATAGGCAAAAAATTCACTCTGTAGATGTGCAAAGCTGGTAGAGACAACCCCAAAAGATTTGCAGCTGTAATTGTAGCGAAAGGTGGTTTTACCAAATATTGACCCAGGGGGCTGAATACAAATGCACGCCACACTTTTCACATATTTATTTGTAAAAAAATTTGAAATACATTTATTTTTCCTTCCACTTCACAATTATGTGCCACTTTGTGTTGGTCTATCACATAAAATTCCCAACAATATACAATTACGTTTCTGGTTGTAACATGACAAAGTGTGGAAAATATCAAGGGGTATGAATACTTTTTTAAGGCACTGTACAAGGTACAGCAGGCACATATCAGGAATATGAAGTTATAATGGGAAAAATACCGCGCTATAGTGAACAAAAGATTTCTTGCAAATCATAACACAAAAATTTTGAATAATGTGAAAAACCATAAAAGCTATCAAAACAATAGCTACAAAATTCTAGCAAAAGCAGCCGCTCTATGTGAGATACACACACCAACATAAATAATAACAAAAGTAGCAGCGCTGATATCTCAAGAGTGAGTATTAGTATATGGAAAATTGACTTTAAAAATTTTAGACATAAAAAAATGTTAACATGAAAATGTGTATATAATGGGTGGTCTGGAAGAAAAATGGCGCTGCCCTATTATACACAAGTTATTTAGTGGTGGGTGTGAGTTTCATAAACTGCTAGCTGTGTTCAATGGAGTATGTACATATAGGAGCTACAACCCCTATGTGCCTTAATATGGTCAAAACCAGAACACTGACCATATATGTGAAAAACCGAAAGGTAAGTGAAAACTTATTTAAGATTAAACTCCTATCACCCCAGTGAAAAAAAGGTGCCTCATATGTTCAGAGTTTCATAAATAATGTGAGAGTAGAAAACTGATTCTATAAAAAATTTAATTAAATTAGAATTAACCCCAGAGTTCTAAAGTATTGTGACAATATGGCGCCCTCTAGGGGGCAAACACTTCCTTTTAAGTGAAAAATGTGTATAATAAATATAAAGTGTCAGTGCCAAAAGTTTCATAAATAATGTGAGAGTAGAAATTGATTCTGTAAAAAATTAAATTATTAAATTAAATTAGAATTGACCCCAGAGTTCTAAAGTATTGTGACAACATGGTGCCCTCTGGGGGGCAAAGACTTCCTTTTAAGTGAAAAAATGTGTCTAATAAATATAAAGTGTCAGTGCCAAAAACCTATATATAGCTCCCAGAGATATTGATCAGTATGTCAGTGGTATAATCTCTATTGAAATTACAATAAATACAATGAATAACAGATCACATAAGGATCATAAATGGAAAAATATTTTCAGTCTATTACTATTACTATTATTATGTCAGCAGGTAAGTAAGCTTCTTAAAATATGTTATCCATTTAAAACCAGAAAGTTTCTCTAGCCGGATGGTGTAAGTAGCAAAGTTCAATATATATGCAGTTTTTCAACCTCAGGAACATAAAGCAGTGACTTCTGTGTACCGTATTTTCCGCACCATAAGGCGCACCGGATTATAAGGCGCAGTATCAATTAAGGGGACTATTTCTGTACTTGACCCATACATAAGGCGCACTGCATTATAAGGCGCATGCTAAAACATACGCTCTAAAAAAAAAAAGGTAACGGAAGCAAAACAGTGAGTTTACTTGTACTTTATTATACTATTTAACAATACACTCACATTATTGTTTAATCAATCTTCTCCCACAAATCCATCAAAGTCCTCATCTTCTGTGTCTGAATTGAACAGCTGGGCAATTTCGCCATCAAGCATGCCGGGTTCCCTCTCATCATTGTCATCATTGTCGGAGTCAGTCTCGTTGCCAGGTGGCTGCTCAGCAATGATGCCGGCTTTCACAAAAGCTCGGACAACAGTTAAAGCAGATACCTTAGCCCAGGCATCCACAATCCATTCACATATGGGGGCATAGCTCGCCCGGCGCTGTCTCCCAGTCTTAGTGAAGGTGTGTTCTCCATCTGTCATCCATCGCTCCCACGCCGCTCGCAACTTCACTTTGAACGCCCTGTTTACACCAACGTCCAATGGTTGGAGTTCTTTAGTTAATCCTCCAGGAATGATGGCAAGCTCCGAATTCATTTGCTTCACTTGGTTTTTCACAGTAGCGGTGAGATGGGCGCGCATGGAGTCGCAGATCAACAGGGACAGTGATGTGCGGAAAAAACCATCCGGTCTCTTTACATACACCTCTCTCAGCCACTCTCTCATTTTCTCCTCGTCCATCCAGCCCTTTTCATTGGCCTTAACGATGACTCCGGCTGGAAACTTTTCTTTCGGCAGCGTCTTCCTCTTAAAAATTACCATAGGTGGTCGTTTCTGTCCATTACTGTGGCAACCAAGAACAACAGTGAAAGCTGACTTCTCATGCCCCGTGGTGCGTATCGATACCGTGCTGGTCCCATTTTTCTCCACAGTATGGTTCACGGGGATGTCAAAAGTGAGGGGGACCTCATCCATGTTGGTGATGTGCTTGGGCTGGATCTTTTTGTCGGCAATCTTGTTACTGCAGTATGTGCGGAAGATGGCCAGCTTTTCTTTGTAATCCGCTGGCAGTTGTTGCGCCACGGTAGTCCTTGCGCGGATGGAGAGATGACGCCTTTTCATAAAACGAAAGCACCAAGACGGACCTCCTTGAAAGTGTTCGATCCCCATGTCTTGTGCTATCGTTATTGCCTTCAGTCGAATGGTGACTGTAGAGACGCTTCTCCCGGCTGTTCTTTGTTCAATAATCCATTGTTCAACTTGGTCTTCTAATTGTGGCCACCTCGCTTTGTTCCCACGGAAACTCTGTTTCGTCTTCTTAACTTGGCGCAGTTCATTTTCTTGCTTCCTCCACTTCCGAACCATAGATTCATTGATGTTGAATTCTTTCGCAGCTGCTCTATTCCCATTTACAACCGCGTAACTGATAGCCTGTAGTTTGAATTGTGCCTCGTGAGCATGTCTCTTGACTGGTGCCATTTTCGGAGGTCCTTAGACAAACTGCACTTATTACGCAATGTTCTCTGATTGGTTTATCCCTGTCAGCGTAAGTCCCTGTGTCAGAGCGGGAAATTATTTTGAAATTTGGAATGATTTTTGAACTCAGTGCACACATAAGGCGCACCGGATTATAAGGCGCACGGCCGATTTGGAGGAAAATATAAGGCTTTTAGGTGCGCCTTATAGTGCGGGAAAATACGGTATATTTCAAACGGTGACTTGAAGTGCTCGCCCCCCAGTGCTCCCCCACTCACCAGAGACAATCACCCCCACAGGGGTACCCGGAAGTGCAGGCTGGAACGCAAGGTGGGACACACGCTCATATCTCGTTCCTGGTCCCATCCTTGCATACAGCGGTGCCTGCCAATACATTTATCTTCTTTTTAGCTTATACTTATGGACTCTTGTATTGTTTGTGTGCACCAATAAACTGGACATACTTCTCGAAGTAAGACCCCTGTTTTTCTTTCTCTGGGCACTGTGGAGAGTTTAACAGATACAAGGTGGTTAGCAGTGGAGGAGCCTGGTCTATTTGGAACGCACAGCTCATCCTGGAACCATTGAAGGGGCCACACAGAATAGAGGAACAGCAGCAGGACCGGATCGATTAATACCCATCCCAAGGCACCCACTCTGTCGCTCGGTACCCCTGTGGGGGTGATTGTCTCTGGTGAGTGGGGGAGCACTGGGGGGCGAGCACTTCAAGTCACCGTTTGAAATATACACAGAAGTCCCTGCTTTATGTTCCTGAGGTTGAAAAACTGCATATATATTGAACTTTGCTACTTACACCATCCGGCTAGAGAAACTTTCTGGTTTTAAATGGATAACATATTTTAAGAAGCTTACTTACCTGCTGACATATGTAATAGACTGAAAATATTTTTCCATTTATGATCCTTATGTGATCTGTTATTCATTGTATTTATTGTAATTTCAATGGAGATTATACCACTGACATACTGATCAATATCTCTGGGAGCTATATATAGGTTTTTGGCACTGACACTTTATATTTATTAGACACATTTTTTCACTTAAAAGGAAGTCTTTGCCCCCCAGAGGGCGCCATGTTGTCACAATACTTTAGAACTCTGGGGTCAATTCTAATTTAATTTAATAATTTAATTTTTTACAGAATCAATTTCTACTCTCACATTATTTATGAAACTTTTGGCACTGACACTTTATATTTATTATACACATTTTTCACTTAAAAGGAAGTGTTTGCCCCCTAGAGGGCGCCATATTGTCACAATACTTTAGAACTCTGGGGTTAATTCTAATTTAATTTAATTTTTTATAGAATCAGTTTTCTACTCTCACATTATTTATGAAACTCTGAACATATGAGGCACCTTTTTTCACTGGGGTGATAGGAGTTTAATCTTAAATAAGTTTTCACTTACCTTTCGGTTTTTCACATATATGGTCAGTGTTCTGGTTTTGACCATATTAAGGCGCATAGGGGTTGTAGCTCCTATATGTACATACTCCATTGAACACAGCTAGCAGTTTATGAAACTCACAGCCACCACTAAATAACTTGTGTATAATAGGGCAGCGCCATTTTTCTTCCAGACCACGCATTATATCTATGCAATTAGACCCCTTTGGGGAACTAATTAGGGAGAGGCTGCAGCTCTTATATTGTCCTAAGCGCGGATTCATCTATCTATATCATGAAAATGTGTATACCCATAAATTAATATACCAACACTGATTAAATAATAAGCATTAATATAGTGAAATTAGTCCATAAATAGTGTTGTGATAGAAGATCGGGATTTGATCCTCAAAGCCTAAGTGGAATGAATATATGATATGTAAATAATTCCACCACCGCACCACCGTGATAGCTCAGTAGGAAATGCACGCTTACCATAAGGCAAGCCCAAAAGAACTTGCGACCTTAACCCGGTCGGGGCCTTTAACTGGATGGAATGGTTGGACACCAATACTCCACTGCCTTTATCCAGAGGGGATGAGGAAAAACACTGCTCCACAAAGCCACAGGGGATCGGTCACACCACGGAGGGATGTAAATACAACTCCAGAATAAAGGGATGGTTCCCATTCAGAGGTCCACCAGGAAAAGAAAGGGAAACACCATAGCGTAATCCTGGTAACTACCGTTTATTTAGAAAGTTAAAACACACTTACAATGTAGTAGAATCAAAACAGCATAAAATCAGCCGGCCGGCTAAAGCAATCACCCGTCCTGCAGACGCTACATGCGGAACGTCAGCACGTCAGCTCCTCCCAACGCATGCATAAAAAATGCAGGCATTCAAAATCTTGAATCATATCCATTGAATCTAAGGGAAAGAAAAGACATATATATATCTGTAAAAAATATACACATGTATATACTTAAAAATCCCTGCCCATGTATCATACAAAAATAGATAAAGATCATAGTCTCTGTTCATCCCATTCGGATGAAGAGGCTGTAACCTATGAATCCACCATACCTTCCGTTTCTTGAGTTTTAAAATTCTGTCACCACCTTCTATCACGGAATACCTCCTCCAATGCCATAAAACGTAACTCTGATTCTTTATGTCCTTTCTCTGAAAGTGTCTCCATACTGGTAAACCTGGTTGTGAATGTCTGATCGTGCTGCGATGCTGGGCTATTCTATCCTTGATCTTTTGCGTTTCCCCAAAATATATGAGGTTACATGGACATATAAGGATATATACCACATAAGAAGACTGCAATTTGTGTGAAAACCATTGATCATTATTTTCTCTCTACTGCTAGGATGCATAAAATTATCACCTTTAAGTAAGAGATTACATTGAATGCAATTTAAACAAGGGAAGCATCCCTTTCTCTTTCTCCCAAGGAATGTTGTTTTAGTTTCTTGGGTGTTAGCCCTAAATTCAGATCGAGCCAGAGAGTCCCTCAGGGTTCTGTTTCGCCGATAGGCTCTCATGGGGATCTGTTGTAGGATATCTATTTGGGGGTAAGATCGCTTGACAAGGGGCCAATGTTTTTTAATAATGTTAATGATTTTCTCACTGTAGCTATGAAATTGAAAAACAAAAACATTCTTGATCTCCCATGTTTACGTTTCCTGGAGATAGAAAGTGTATCATTTTACTGGATATTATTAAATTCCTGTTGAATCAATCTCTCTGGATACCCTCGCTCTCTGAACTTCTGACACATCTCCCTTAATCTGGTTTTCCTAATTGTCTCATTGCTGACAATGCGTGTTACCCTTAGTAATTGGCTCCTCATAATAGATTTAAAGACATATGGTGAGTGATAACTCTTAAATAACAGCAGCTGGTTTCTGTCAGTAGGTTTAGTGTCAATTTGACCTCGATCTATGTAGATCCTTGTGTCCAAGAATGAAACCGAGTCACCCCCAATGTGCATCTTAAATTGTATGTTTGGAGAAAACCCATTCAACATTGCCCCGCCATATCGCAAATATGTGGTTATAGTAGCATTAAGGGTTAATTCATTTTCATAGATAATTGGGTCAGACACCTGTGTGGCACACCTTGGGTTGGGATAAATGTATGCTTTATGTATCAGTATGTTACACACAGCCAAATAAGCCTGATGAAGAGCAGTGATGCTTGCAACTGTACAGTGGCTTGCATTTTGTACATTTTGGATTAAATATTGAAGTAAAGAAGAATTGCATTGAAGCATTGGTCCCGTCTTTTATTCTATATATATATATATATTAACTAAACCATATTACTGGCTCAAAAACAGAAATATATTTAAAAAATTAAAATAAAAGGAAAAATGGAAAAGACTAGGGGGGCCCTCTCCCGCAGCCGATAAAAGTGATCTCATGGTGAATTCGCCACAGAGACTGCTTTTATCTGAAAGCAGACCACCCGCTGAAGAAGAGGATATAGGGTTATGGCAACTAGCTGCTGCCATAACAACGACATTCCTCTTCAAAGTACCAACGTATAACGACAGCGGGCGGTCCGTAAGTATTTAAGTGAATCAAGGCTACCATTCCAAAGGAGGAGGATGTCGTCTATATAAGTGCCCAGAGGATTACCTCAGGTGGCATCATCCTCCTATTTGGCCATAAACAAATTGGCCAGGCTAGGGGCGAATTTAGCTCCCATAGCCACCCTTTTCTCCTGTAGATAAAACTGGGCATTAAATCAGAAACTATTGTGGCTTATAGCAAAGGATAACCGCTCCATGACAAACATTTTCTGATTATGAGGGACCGATGAATCCTGATACAAGTAGTATTGGAATGCCTCAAATCCAAGTTGATGTGAAATACAAGTATAAAGAGAAGCCACGTCAGCCATAACCAACAAACAGCCCTCAAGAAAAACAATATTAGATAAACGTTGAATGGTGTCTTTGGTGTCCTTCAGATAAGATTTGTTTGACCAAAGGCTGTAAATGGAAATCAATGTACCTACCTATTCTCGATGTAACTGAATCAGGGTTTTTGTGAGGTATTTTAAATCAGACAAATCATAGCCAAAGTTCGGTAACCAAAACAGATAGTCAGACAAGCCAGAAAGTCAGGGAGCCAGGGATCAGCGCAGTGGAACAGCAAGCAGGATCTGGAACCAGAAGGAATGTCAGCCAAGCAAGTCTTTAACAGGAATGCAGGCGATAGTCTCTGTGATGTTGACCAAGGCGAAGGCAGAGATCATCTGGGCTGGACGGCTAAAGTAGGCAGGACTGATGAGATATCATCAACAGGTGAGCCACTGTGGAGAGATAGGAGCTGGCAATTAGTCTACACCTGAGTGGCCAGCTCAGAGAAGGAAGGGCTGAGCCCAGCCCTGACAAATACACTGTATTATATACTCTGCACTGCACTATATACCATGCACTGTATTATATATACACTACAGGGCCTGCACTGTTTATATATTCTACACTGACTGCACTGTATATATAGATATTTTTATAATAGACTGACTGCATAGTATATATATAGTTTACACTAACTCTGTGTGTGTGTGTGTGTGTGTTTCATGCGACAACACTGGAGAAATGACACTTTGCTACAATGTAAAGTAGTGAGTGTACAGCTTGTATAATAGTGTAAATTTGCTGTCCCCTCAAAATAACTCAACACACAGCCATTAATGTCTAAACCGCTGGCAACAAAAGTGAGTACACCCCTAAGTGAAAAATGTCCAAATTGGGCCAAATTAACCATTTTCCCTCCCCGGTGTCATGTGACTCATTAGTGTTACAAGGTCTCAGGTGTGAATGGGGAGCAGGTGTGTTAAATTTGGTGTTATCGCTCTCAGTCTCTCATACTGGTCATACAGTGGTTTAACAGGACAGGTTCCACTCAAAACAGGCCTCGCCATGGTCGACCAAAGGAGTTGAGTGCACATGCTCTGAGACATATCCAGAGGTTGTCTTTGGTAAATAGACGTATGAGTGCTACCAGCATTGCTGCAGAGGTTGAAGGGGTGGGGGGTCAGCCTGTCAGTGCTCAGACCATACGCTGCACATGGCATCAAATTGGTCTGCATGGCTGTGGTCTCAGAAGGAAGCCTCTTCTAAAGATGATGCACAAGAAAGCCTGCAAACAGTTTGCTGAAGACAAGCAGACTAAGGACATGGATTACTGGAACCATTTCCTGTGGTCTGTTGAGATCAAGATAAACTTATTTGGTTCAGATGGTGTCAAACGTATATGGCAGCAACCAGGTGAGGAGTACAAAGACAAGTGTGTCTTGCCTACAGTCAATCATGGTGGTGGGGGTGTCATTGTCTGGGGCTGCATGAGTGCTGCCGGCATTGGAGAGCTACAGTTCATTGAGGAAACCATGAATGCCAGCATGTACTGTGACATACTGAAGCAGATCATGATCCCCTCCCTTCAGAGACTGGACCACAGGGCAGTATTCCAACATGATAACGACCCCAAACACACCTCCAAGACGACCACTGCCTTGCTAAAGAAGCTGAGGGTAAAGGTGATGGACTGGCCAAGCATGTCTTCAGACCTAAACATCTGTGGGGAATCCTCAAATGGAAGGTGTAGGAGTGCAAGGTCTCTAACACCCCCCAGCTAAGTGATGTTGTCATGGAGAAGTGGTAGAGGACTCCAGTGGCAACCTATGAAGCTCTGGTGAACTCCAAGCCCAAGAGGGTTAAGGCAGTACTGGAAAATAATGGTGGCCACACAAAAGATTAACACTTAGGCCCCAATTTGGACATTTTCCCTTAGGGGTGTACTCACTTTTGTTACCAGCGGTTTAGACATTAATGGCTGTGTGGTGAGTTATTTTGAGGGGACAGCAAATTTACACTGTTATACAAGATGTAAACTTTACATTGTAGCAAAGTGTCATTGTGTTGTCACATGAAAAGATATAATAAAATATGTACAAAAATTTGAGGGGTGTTCTCACTTTTGTGAGATACTGTATATATATATATATATATATATATATATATATATATATATATATATATATATAATTTTTTGTTTTTTTTAATACACTGCCTGCACTATATATATATATATACTAAACTGCCTGCACGCCACTAACCTGCCTAATCTAGCTCAAGTTCTCTCAATCTCCACGTTAGCACACTACATACGGCCGCCATGTAAGCAGCCTTATATAGTGTTTGGGGCATGGACTTAGCCCCCTGAGCCATGATTGGCACCCTGCCTTTGGCCAATCATGGCTCTCACAGCAGATCGCACTGTGATTGACCAAAGCATGCAGGTCAGGTGCATGCTTTGGCCAATCAGCAGCCGTCAATGCACTGCAATCTTGCAGTGCATAATGGGGCGCTCTGCTGTGCTCGAATTAGCCATGAACACCCATATGTTTGTATGTTCTGCGAACAAACTAACAGCGGGTGTTCGAGTCAAACTTATGTTAGACTCGAACATGCAGACCATCCCTAGTTTTCACATACAAAACCTGTCACAGCCGGAGATCACGAATCTATCATCCAGCCGGGGTCTCCTAACAATACCTTTGCACTTCTGGGCACATATAGGCAGCACTTCTGGGCACAGAGAAGTGGCACCTATGGGCACAGATAGGCGGCACTTATGGGCACAGATAAGCGGCTCTTATGGGCACAGATAGACGGCACTTATGGGCACAGATAGGTGGCACTTATGGGCACAGATAGGCGGCACTTTTGGGCACATATAGGCGGCACTTATGGTGTTTTTATTTATCTTTTACTCATGTTTTAGAAATAAGAAGCTTTAAAATTAAATACATTTTGGAACCCAGCAATGTTTAAATGACTACTGTGTTTTTGATACATTTTCAATTCTGCAAATTCTATTTGTCAGAGTAGGCATAAAGCAAAAGGTAGTATGAAAGAGAAGATTGTAAATGTATCTGCTGCTTCTGCTACAATTGGCTGTCTGGAATCAATGTAAGAGCTATGTTGCTCTAAGCATATCAAGATAAAAAGTTATTTTTGGCTCCTGGCAGTAAAAATATTGAATTAAAAATGTAAGCAGATGCTTTCCTCATTCTTTGTCTGCACTTGCAGCATGGATGTACATTAGCTTAATTCAAAATTATATATTTTATATTGGCTTGAGAGTATAATGACAGCTTTGAAAGCACAGGGAAAAAGGCAGAGGCTGGAGGGTAAATTTACATGGTTGCTTTATCTTCCTGGATTTATTGTTGGCTCACCGTCTACCTTGTAAGGCAGGCATTGGGTCACTTTGGGGTGCCATCTTGCAATCTCAGTTTCTCTTTAGACCTCTCAGGGTTCCCTAACCCAACAGTTCAATAGGCATTTCTTAACTACACAGCTCTCTGGTCCATAAGTTGCCATCCTCCCCGACACTTATTGGCCAGTGGGGTCACGCATCCTATTTGGCAGCAAATAAATTGTTGCAGGGAAAATAGCAGGCCATATGGGGGATAGGGTTTAAGAGATGTGATCCCAGAGGATCACTTTAAAGGTATCTAATATGTAGTACAGTAAGTACAGTTATACTTAAAGGAGAAGTTCACATTTCCCAGCATGATACATGTTACACCGCTATTTAGGGTATAACATGTTGAGCATCCACCACCTCTCCCCTGATCCACCACCTCCTTGTGACAAAATGCAGGGGACCGTCTCCCTGCACCCTTTGTCACAATTTGAAAACAGTCCAGCCATGCAGGGCTCAGAGTGCTGTAAATGAATGACTACAAGTACTGTCAGCCATTGCCGCTGACAGCTTGTAATTCTCAACGAACTGTAAAAGTGCTAGTGAGCACTCTCATAGTTCATGGAGTTTTCAGGACCTCAGTATCTGCCTTCTCGTATTGGAGCAGGAACGTGCAGTCAGGGGAGGCAGGTGAGGCAGAGCCTCACCTGCCATGAACATAAAAAATAAATTAAAAAAAGAGATCATAGCTCGGCAACCTGAGGTCACAGAGACCCCAAATTTAGGGGGTAGGTAGCCTAAGTCCTACCCCGCCACTGGTTCCAGCGATATGGGGCTCCTTGCACAGCCTGTCAGAAGCTACATACAGAGCAGCCAGTTTAAATACAAGCTGGCACACTCTGTTTGCAGCAGACTGACAGGATGAGCTCACAGTGCCTCTCCTCACTTCTTGTCAGAAGCACTGAGCTCAATGGACAGCTTGGAGTCTTGGACCAATGGTAAAGTACCATTAGCCCCAGCTGTCCAATAAAAATGTTGCAGTGGAGGCACGCCTCTCACTGCAGTGTCATAGAAGGAGCATGTGTCTAAAAGCAGATGCTCCCTTCCAGCCCAGCCCGCTTAACTAGAAGGGTATAACATGTTTATGTGTATAAGATTTACCCACAATCCCATGTTTTTCTCACACAGTTAAGAGGGAGAATGAGAATCTGCTGCTGTTGAAAAGACACTGTTATAATCAAGCTAAATCATATATTATTATGCTATATGTTATACGATAATAATTTATTATTTATCTATTTACTATGAAATAAAGAATTTTGAAGCAAAATAAGGGTCAGTGCCCATCAATGCAGCCTTATCAGTGCCCATCTGCAGCCTCGCCATTGCCCATCATTGCAGTCTGATCAGTGCCCATAGTTGCAGCCTTGCCCATCATTGCAGCCTTGCCCATCATCACAGCCTGATCAATGTCCATCTGCAGTCTTGCCCCTCTTTGCAGCATGATCAGTGCCCCATCTGCAGTCTTGTCCCTCTTTGCAACATGATCAGTGCCCATCTGTATCCTTGTTATTGCCGAAATAAACAGATCTCCTGTGTACTCGGCTCAGCTTACAGTCTCGCCCAGTCCCTCCCCTTGGCCCGGCTCTTATGATGGACATAACACAGGTCCAATAGCGGGACGTCAATGCTAGGAGGCGGGACTGGGCATGACTGCAAGCAGAGCCGAGTACACAGGAGATTCGGCTCTGTCTATTTCGGCATTGCTCGTTCCCTCCTTCCCCTCCAAGGCAGCCGTTCGGCATATAACACGCACACGCGATTTTCCCCTGATTTTAAGTGGGGAAAAAAGCGTGCTATACGCCGATAAATTCGGTAATAAATATTTGTATATTCATTATGGTAATTAACCCCTTGCCACCTACGCCAATTCTGACACTTATTTCCTACATGTAATAATCATCATTTTTTGCTAGAAAATTACTCAGAACCCCCAAACAATATACCGTATTTATCGGCATATAACACGTACAGGCGAATAACACGCACATTCATTTAAAGAGGGAAGTTTCAGGAAAAAAACCTTAAATTTTAAATAAGGAACTTTGAAGCAAAATAAGGGTCAGTGCCCATCTGCAGCCTCACCATTGCCATCAATGCAACCTGACCAATGCCCACCTGCAGCCACACAAGTGCTATCAATGCAGCCTTATTAGTCCACATCAATGCAGCCTCACCATTGCCATCAATGCAGCAACCTTACCATTGCCATCAATGCAGCAGCCTCGCCATGCCATCAATGCAGCAGCCTCGCCATTGCCATCTATTGACTTCCTATTACAGAGGCCGCCATATAAACAGGAGATTCTCACTGTATGAAATCTAATGGCACTCAGCCCCCCCCCCCCCCCCCGTTGCCTCAGAGGGAGCCGAAATTGAAGTATTGGCATATAACACGCACACGCTATATGCACCCAATTTTCATGGTGAAAAAGTGAGTGTTATACGCCAATAAATACAGTATATATATTGTTTTAGCAGACATCCTAGGGAATAAAATGGTGGTCGTTGCAACTTTTTATGTTACATGGTATTTGTGCAGCAATTTTTCAAATGCGTTTTTTTTGGGGGACGACGACCTGTTTCATGAATATATAAAAATAAAATAAATATTAAAGATGACATGATTTTTTGTATAATGTGAAAGATGATGTTACGCCAAGTAAATAGATACCTAACATGTCACTCTTTAAAATTGCGCCCACTCGTGGAATGGCGCCAAACTTCAGTACTTAAAAATCTCCATAGGCGAAGCTTTAAATTTTTTTACAAATTACATGTTGAGAGTTACAGAGGAGTTCTAGTGCTATAATCACTGCTCTTGCTCTAACGATCGCGGTGTATGTAACCTGTGTGTATCTGGCTCTGATACTAGCCAGTGCCTCACCAGCCACTGACCTCACCGCATGTCCCTGTATTGGAGGTACAGGTAGACAGAGTACTGCGAGTCTGCAAGCGCTTGATATTACACGTGCAATCTACTGAATGCAGTGCAATGCTTTACAGGCTTCCCAAAAAATGTTAAATAAATGCACATTTTTTAATCAGCAAAAAAAAGATTTTGGTGTTGGGTGACAGGAGTTTGAAACACTAAACATTGTGAGCTTGGTGAACCTGTACACATTTCTTCTTATGTAAGTGAGATCAGTAGGGGCCACATACAGTATATCATACATTAGATACTAGAACTCTCTAATGAAATAATTATAAGAAGGCCAATGATTTAAAAAATTTGTGTATTGTACAGGAGTATGCTGCTTGGCATAATGCCAATCCTTTTACAGCTAAAAAAAAAAGAAAAGAAAAAAAAACTAAAGCATGGTCACTAGGAAATAATATAATGAGATCATGAAATACAGTCACAAGAAATGTAATTCTTTCAACATTTTAAAGGCTACGTGCAACCCAAATTAAAACCATAAAATCAGCACAAGGAACAAAACTTAACCACTTGCTTACTGGGCACTTAAACCCCCTTCCTGTTTTCAGCTTTCAGCACTCCCACTTTGAATGACAATTGCGCAGTCATGCAACGCTGTACCCAAATTAATTTTTTATCATTTTTTTCACACAAATATAGATTTCTTTTGGTGGTATTAAATCACTTTTGGGTTTTTCATTTTTTGCTAAAAAAAACAAAAAAAGACTGAAAATGTTCATAGTTTATTATAAAATTTTGAAAACAGGTAATTTTTCTCCTTCATTGCTGTGCGCTGATGAGGCTGCACTGATGGGCACTGATAGGCTGCACTGATGGGCTGCACTGATGGGCACTGATAAGGTGGCACTGATGGGCACTGAGAGGTGGCACTGACGGTTGGCACTAATAGGCGGCGCTGATATGAGGCACTGATGGGCACTGATGATCACTGATGGGTGGCACTGATAGGCACTGATAGGTGACACTGATAGGCAGCACTGATCGTTGGCATGGATGATGAGGCACTGATTGGCAGCACTAGTGGGCATTGGAAGGGTACACTGTTGGGCAATGGTAGGTGGCACTGTGGGCACTGGTAGGTGGCACTGTGGGCACTGGTGGGTATTGATAGGTGACAATGGCAGGTGGCACTGGAGGGCACAGATGAGGCAGCCACGGCTGTCTGTGTGAGGGACTAATGTCCCTCTGACAGAAGCCGGTGATCAGCTTTTTTTTCCCCTCGCGCTGTGAGCATGAGGGAAAAAAAACTATTACCAATCTTCTGTTTACATCACGTGATCAGCTGTCATTGGCTGACAGCTGATCATGTGATAAGGGATCAGGATCGGCCCCTTACGCCGATCTGTGATCCGCCAAGTCTCATAAACTCGGTAATCACAGAGCGAACCACGGAGGACCTTAAATGAGGGCCTCCCGACATTTAAGGTCCACGCTGTAGCCATAATTCAGCTATAGCGCTAGTGGGAGGTGGTTAAAGTCAGTAGGATGTGTCCCTTGTACTGACTACTTTTCTGTTAGTAAAAATCCTCCTCCATCCTGCCCATCACCCCCTCCCCTGCCAACTGAATAGTCCAGTGTAGCAGGGGTTAAAACAAATAAGGGGCTGTCATAGGTTCTTACTAAGAAAGCTAGACTATGCCCATCCTTTCCACCCAGCTGCACTAATCAAATAAACCATGCTACATCTTCTATGAATAAAACAGGATCTAAGAATGGGGGTGGGGCTATCAACCATGTGTCTGTCTTCCATTTTTAGATTGCTTTCAATTCATAGAAGCTATAGTAGCTTGTTTGAAAAGAACAGCTTGACATAAAATATGGGCATAGCCAGGCTCTCTTGAAAAGGACCTGTGGCAGCCTGTTAGTTGAATTGACCCTTGCTGTTATCTTCTGGGGGGGGGGGGGGTGTAGGATGGAGAAAGATCTTTATCAATAGAAGAGATGACTGTAGGTTATGGCCCTTGTGCTGATTTTTCTGTTTGTGATCTTGGTTGCACATAATCTTTAACCTTGGGGGGCAATTCACTCTACCATATCACAAATCTGGATGCGATGTGGTCCCATTCTGAATGGCACTCTAGTGCACCTTGCCTACGGTTGTGGTGTGCAGTACAACAGTGCACTGTCAGAAACGGTACATGCATCTTTTTCTGTGCAATTTGGTACATTCAAATGAATGACCTGCCTTACCATAGTGCACAGTAATACATAGTATTATGCACTGTAATGCACTTGTGCTAACAAACCACAATGAAGTAAATGTGCCCTTAGTAAATGCTTTAAACACTTTGCACAACATTTATTATCCAATTATTAATGTTTTGCCACTGTCATTTTAGTTTTTGTAAAAGATGCCTTCTTCCAAGGAGCTACATATACTGTATGTGCTAGACATGTGCAGAACGAAAATAATTGTTTCGTTTAGTTATCCGATCGTTATTTACATAAATTTGTTTAGTTAAATCCGTTTAATTCATTTTCAAAATTAGCTTTGTTTATTTTAATTCTCTGAATTCAAAATAAATTCCATTTGAATTCCATTTGAATAGAATTCCATTCAAAATCAAATGTATTATATTTAAGCTTAGAATTTTGGAAGATGGGTATTTTCTATTCTATTCTATTCTATTCTATTCTATTCTATTCTATTCTATTGTTTTATTAATTCTATTCTATTCTTTTCTATTCTATTCTATTCTTTTCTATAATATTCAAATTCAAATCTATTCTATTTGAAATGTGAATTTCAGAAGATGGTTATATTCTGTCTATTTTATCCTATTCTATTCTATTCATTTACTTTCTATTGTATTTTATTCTGTTCTTTTATTTTTGATTCTATTTTGTTCTGTTTTACTCTATTCTTTGCTATACTATTCTTTGATTTTTTTATTCTATCCCTTTATTTTCTATTCTGTTCTGTTGTACTCTATTATAGTCTATTCTTTTATTTTCTATTCTTTTCTATTATATTCCCTTATTTTCTATTCTTTTTTATTCTCTTTGGAAATTCAATTTTTTTTTCGAAAACTATTCAAATTTTATTCAAAAACTATTCCAATTCAATTTGGAAACTATTCCAATTCAAACTTCTTCCGAAATTTGGTTTTGTTATTTCGGATTAGTTTAAATTTGTTACTATTGTAATTCGGAATTTCGGATACATCCAAATTTCTGAATCACAGAAAAATTTGTACGAATTTCAATAAGGAACAAAATGAACCGCACATGTCTAATGTGCACAGGCCTTTTTTGCTAACACAGAGACCGAGCTAGAATTACCTGCTCTTGATAATGTGATCACTGTGATAACCTGTGTTTGGCTATTACAGTGATCAATCCGTTAAAGCTGTCCTGTACTGTCTTTCTCCTTATTAATGGAGCAAAAGATACATTTTATCTTTTTATCCCAGTCAGAGAAGAAAAATGTAAACAAAAGAGTCTCCGTGTAAATGAACAATAACAATAATAAAAATAAAATAAACATATAATAGGTACATCGGGACTTGATCTAGGTCAGTCGGACTCAAGGTCATGATTAGGGTCAAAAGTCAGAGTTGGGGTCAAAGGTCAGTATTGGTACGTTTTTGGTACACTTTTTTTTATTCTGGAGCAGCGTGTTGTTAGTGGCCTAACAATGGGTACAAACAAAACATATAGGATAATGGTCTGGTATAGATGAAGGGCATCCTCAAATGTTTATTTACAAACAGAAGTAAAGAGGTCTAAGGTGTCATTTGCAGGCAATTTAATTTGCATTTTTTTTGTAAATGATAGTTTTGTTTCAATAGGTTGTATACATTGCACAGATGTGTTACTTCTTGGGCAGTGTCAAGGCATCCCCCATGGAAGGTTATTTAAAGGATTTTTAAACTTGCTGAAAACGGATTTTTTTTTTAATTTTGGTTTTTAGTACATTTCCCCAGGTCAGTCTCCAGCCCCACACTCCATTTGTTTGACAATTCCCAGCTTATTACCTTAGAAAATTATCACAACTGTTTTCTAACATTCAGCTCCCATTGACTTCAATTGGGTTCAGATTTGGCACTCAAACTACAGAAAAGTTTGCCAAATCTGAATCAAACCAAACTCAGGTACATTCAGCTCATCTCTAAAAGCAATAACCGTGTTCTCCTTTCATGTTTTAGAATTAAAAAATGTACTACCCGCTACGCACTGCTCATTGTACAAATTTGGCAATGTCGAGCTGACTAAATTCCTGCGTATGTATGGGAATGACGACATCTTGGCTCCAGCCAATGAAAGTATTGATTGATTGATACCCAGAAACTGGCTGTCCAAAGATATCAGACACTGCCAGGGAGCTTTGGGCCAAAAAAAAAGGTGTGTTCATTGAGCCAGATCCACTAACTGCAGTAGGCACAACAGAAGGTTAACCCACCAGGGTGTATATTTTAAAACATTGTATACACCTGTAGAATAAATCTGGCCATACGCGGTTAGAATTTCTGCTTATTTCTGCTAAATCAGCCTAAAATCCAGCTGTAAATGGCCCTGTCAGTACCACCTGACTCAACAAGCTTCAACAGAACAAATAACGGAGATGGAAAATTGCTGGCCAAACAGTGACTAAATCTGATCAGAATGAACAAAATCGTAACATGTATGTCTAGCCTAAGACAGCTTAAATATTCATTTCTGATATCAAAAAAGCCTACATCTTTAAGATGCATACATGAATTACTACTGTACTGTTTTAATTTTACTTTTTACTATTTGCTTTGCATCTGCTGAATATGCCCTTGCCTTGTCATAACTAAACCTTTGCATGGTGACAAGAAAAATCCACTATTACTCCCCTGTGGCAAATGTTACAACCATTGGCTCAAATGATGCAGTTGATAAATTTGAAAGAAGCACGTACATTGCCCCAAAGGCTCTTATCACTGACTAGTTTCATTCATTCTACATTAAAAAGTATCTCTGGAAAAGCTCGCTCTATCTGCTACTTAGACTGTCTGTATTTAACCAAACTGATCTAATACAGATCTTCAAGGATATTCTTCTTCGTGTGTAGCTGTTTCAAAGTACAGTATATACTGTAGAGAATACATAAAATAGCAATACTCACTTTGTTTATTTCATATAACCAACTCCTGAAAAAATATAACAAAAGATAATTATAAGTTATTCAGTTCCATTTTATAGATGTTCTTTTTCATTATAAATATTAAATTGTAAACTATTAACATAAATCTCCTGAAGAAGCTATTTTTTATAGTGAAACATGATGAGAAAAATTGTATTCAGTGCCGAATTACATGTAAAAATTTATTTTAAAAATGTTTTTATGATTTTGTACCAATAAAATGTAATAATTTTATAAAAAAAGTTATGTCTGTTGTATATTGTACCAATCAAAAGCCCCATTCTTTTTTCATTTTGCATATTTTCTATTCCTAGGGGTGTGGTGCTAGTGACCTTCAGACACTCAGACCTATTACTTTAACATACTATTAACACAATATTAACTTTTATTTTCATGTAGGATACAAACCTAACAGGTTTTTTAACCAAAAAAAAACTTTATACACTGTGTGCATAATTATTAGGCAAGTTTGATCAAATAAAACTTTTTTTTACATATTGTCCAACTCCAAGCTGTATAAACTTGAATGCTTATTGGATTTAAAGGAGAAGTATGGGTTTTTTTTTTTTTTTTACCTATTTATACTTACCTAGGTGGATGCAGCATCGGTCCGTCCCCCGCCATTTCTGCACTGAGAACCAAGCCATCGAACATCACAGATGGCTCGGTTCTCTCGGCTCCCTGAGAGGAGAGTTGCTGACTGAGTTGCTGAGCAGCTTCCTCCACCATCACTGGAGCTCTGAGCTGTGGATGGGCAGGGAGTGGCTGTCTCAGTCTCTCAGCAGCTTGCTGAGAGGCTGAAACTGCCATCAGTCCAGGCACCTGACGGATCCAGACTTCCGAAGTCGGGATGATGCGGTGCCTGGACTGAACTTGGTGATGTCAGCAGAGAGCGGAGTTCAGACCACTCTCTGCTGAAAACGGATCACAGGAGTGCAAAACTAATTGCACTCCTGTGACCCTTAGGAGAATTCCAGCCGAATGAGCCCAGGCTTGACTTCTCCTTTAACCACTTGTTGACCAGCTGCCATCTTTATACAATGGCAGGTTGGCTCTCCTGCGCGAATCGCCGTAGTTGCGGGCGGACTCGATACCCGCGATCGCCTAGTAAACAAGCGGATCCCCATTCTGACAGGGGATATGACAGAGATCTGCTTTTCCCAGTCATCGGGAACAGTGATCTCTGTCATGTCCCTGGCAGCCCAACCCCCTCTACAGTTAGAACACACCTGGGGAACACACTTAACCCCTTGATCGCCCCCAGTGTTAACCCCTTCCCTGCCAGTGTCATTTTTATAGCTCTGATCAATGTAATAATGTCACTGGTCCCCAAAAAGTGTCATTTGGGATCAGATTTTCCCGCTAAAAATCACAGATCGCCGCCATTACTAGTAAAGACAATGAAAAATAATAAAAGTCCCTAAAACTATCCCATAGTTTGTAGACGTGATAACTTTTACACAAACCATTCAATATACGACCATTGCAATTTTCAGTTAAAGCTACGCAGTGCCGCATCGCAAAAAATGGCCTGGTCATTAAGGGGGCAAATCCTCCCAGAGTTGAATTTGTTAAGCATATCAGGTGATGTGTATTTGTGTAATGAGGGTGGGTGTAGCGTAAGGAGAGCAACACCCTATATCAAGGTGTGCATAATTATAAGGCAGTTTCTTTTCCTCAGGGAAAATGGGCCAAAAAGGGATTTAACTGACTCTGAAAAGTCAAAAATTGTAAAAAGTCTTTCCAAGAGATGCAGGACTCTTGAAATTGCTAAGATATTGGGGTGTGATCACAGAACCATTAAACATTTTGTTGCAAATAGTCAACAGGGTCGCAAGAAGCGTGTTGAGAAAAAAAGGTGCAAATTACAGTGGCTTGCGAAAGTATTCGGCCCCCTTGAACTTTTCAACCTTTTGCCACATTTCAGGCTTCAAACATAAAGATATAAAATTTTTATTTTTTGTGAAGAATCACCAACAAGTGGGACACAATTGTGAAGTGGAACGAAATCTTTTGGATTTTTGAAACTTTTTTAACTAATAAAAAAATGAAAAATGGGGCGTGCAAAAGTATTCGGCCCCCTTGCGTTAATACTTTGTAGAGCCACCTTTTGCTGCGATTACAGCTGCAAGTCGCTTGGGGTATGTCTCTATCAGTTTTGCACATCGAGAGACTGAAATTCTTGCCCATTCTTCCTTGCAAAACAGCTTGAGCTCAGTGAGGTTGGATGGAGAGCGTTTGTGAACAGCAGTTTTCAGCTCTTTCCACAGATTCTCGATTGGATTCAGGTCTGGACTTTGACTTGGCCATTCTAACACCTGGATACGTTTATTTGTGAACCATTCCTTTGTAGATTTTGCTGTATGTTTGGGATCATTGTCTTGTTGGAAGATAAATCTCCATCCCAGTTTCAGGTCTTTTGCAGACTCCAACAGGTTTTCATCCAGAATGGTCCTGTATTTGGCTGCATCCATCTTCCCCTCAATTTTAACCATCTTCCCTGTCCCTGCTGAAGTAAAGCAGGCCCAAACCATGATGCTGCCACCACCATGTTTGACAGTGGGGATGGTGTGTTGAGTGTGATGAGCTGTGTTGCTTTTACGCCAAACATATCGTTTTGCATTGTGGCCAAAAAGTTTGATTTTGGTTTCATCGGACCAGAGCACCTTCTTCCACATGTTTGGTGTGTCTCCCAGGTGGCTTGTGGCAAACTTTAGACAAGACTTTTTAATGGATATCTTTGAGAAATGGCTTTCTTCTTGCCACTCTTCCATAAAGGCCAGATTTGTGCAGATTTGTACGACTGATTGTTGTCCTATGGACAGACTCTCCCACCTCAGCTGTAGTTCTCTGCAGTTAATCCAGAGTGATCATGGGCCTCTTGGCTGCATGTCTGATCAGTCTTCTCCTTGTCTGAGCTGAAAGTTTAGAGGGACAGCCAGGTCTTGGTAGATTTGCAGTGGTCTGATACTCCTTCCATTTCAAAATGATCGCTTGCACAGTGCTCCTTGGGATGTTTAAAGCTTGGGAAATCTTTTTGTATCCAAATCCGGCTTTAAACTTCTCCACAACAGTATTACGGACCTGCCTGGTGTGTTCCTTGGTCTTCATGATGCTCTTTGCGCTTTCAACAGAACCCTGAGACTATCACAGAGCAGGTGCATTTATACAGAGACTTGATTACACACAGGTGGATTCTATTTATCACCATCAGTCATCTAGGACAACATTGGATCATTCAGAGATCCTCGCTGAACTTCTGGAGTGAGTTTTCTGCACTGAAAGTAAAGGGGCCGAATAATTTTGCACGCACCACTTTTCAGTTTTTTAATTGCTAAAAAAGTTTAAAATATCCAATAGATTTCGTTCCACTTCACAATTGTGTCCCACTTGTTGGTGATTCTTCACAAAAAAATTAAATTTTATATCTTCATGTTTGAAGCCTGAAATGTGGCAAAAGGTTGAAAAGTTCAAGGGGGCCGAATACTTTCGCAAGCCACTGTAACTGCCAAAGATTTGAGAAGAATCAAACGTGGAGCTACCAGGAACCCATTATGCTCCAGTGCTGTCATATTCCAGAACTGCAACTTACCTGGAGTGCCCAGAAGTACAAGGTGTTCAGTGCTCACAAACATGGCCAAGGTATAAGGATGGCTGAAACCCGACCACCACTGAACAAGACACATAAGCTGAAACATCAAGTCTGGACCAAGAAATATCTGAAGACAGATCTTTCAAAGGTTTTATGGACTGATAAGACTCTTGACAGACCAGATGGATGGGCCTGTGGCTGGATCAGTAATGGGCACAGAGCTCCAGTTTGATTCAGACACCAGCGAGGTGGGGTATTGGTATGGGCTGGTATTAAAGATGAGCTAGTTGGACCTTTTTGGGTTGAAGATGGACTCAAAATCAACTCTCAAACCTACTGACAGTTTTTAGAAGACACTTTCCTCAAGCAGTGGTACAGGAAAAAGTCTGCATCTTTCAAGAGAACCATGATATTTATGAAGGACAATGCTCCATCAGAGCACTCCTCTGCGTGGCTAGCCAAAAGGCCTTAAAGATGAAAGAATAATGACATGGCCCCCTTTCTCACCTGACCTAAACGCTTTTGAGAACTTGTGGGCCCTTCTTAAATGGGAGATTTACGGTGAAGGAAAACAGTGTCTTGGAGGCTGTGGTTGCTGCTGCACAAAAAGTTGATCATCAACAGATCAAGAAACTGACAGACTCAATGAATGGGAGGCTTATGACTATTATTGAATAGATGGGTGGCTATATTGATCACTTTTGTTTGAGATGTCAGAAATGTTTATTTGTAAATTTTGAATTGTTTGTTTAAGTGAGACGGAAAAATTAGTTTTTCATTTCATTTAAACAATTCTACACAACAATAATTACCCAATAATTGTGCACACACAGATATTCTCCTAAGAAGGCAAAAACCTCACTTTTACTTTCCTAATTATGCAGGTTTGAGCTTTATTAACATTATGGATAGACCAAAATTACTGTAGTTGTTCAATAATGAAATTAATCCTCAAAAATACAACTTGCCTAAATATTTGTGCACACAGTGTATTGGTCAATTGACAAAAAAAACACATTCTGAACTAAACAAGCTACACACATCAACTACCAACCTTGAAAGCTCCATCGTTTTATTTCACACATTGGAAAAATGTACAAAAGTGACCAGAGACTTAAAATCTACCATAGGTATCTCTGTGTGTAGTAGAGAATTCATATAATAGCCACCTGGTCCCTAACTACTAATGCATATTTTGAGCATCTGTGTGTACTAACTTGTTTAGAGAGACAGGGGAAACACCTGTGCAGCCATGTGGGGGTTGATTTACTAAAGCCCCTTGTTGGCGAATTGGCGAACTCCTGTGCACGACCATCTACTTTTAGACGGAGAAAAGATTTAGTAAAATATTCATCAACAAATAGACGCATCTCTTCTCTACTCTGCTACTGATCACCTCTGTGACAAAATCTCACCTCTGTCCTGCCCCAACCTAGCCACTTTCATCTACAACAGCTCACTGTCTTCCTCCCTAGACAAGCTTGCCCCCCTCACTACACACAGAATTAGGCCCCGACTGCTACAACCCTGGCAAACAGATGACACCAGAAGTCTCAGAAAACGTAGCCGTGCTCTTGAGCGCCTGTGGCATAAAACAAAGATCCAGGAAAACTTCACACAATATAAATATGCCCTCCTAAAATACTATTCCTGCCTTCACACTGCCAAACAGACCTACTTTATCACACTCATTAACACCTTCTCATCCAGTCCACGTCAATTCTTCTCTACCTTCAACACTCTACTCTGTCCTCCACTGCCTCCACCCACCAACTCACTCACTGCCCAAGAGATTGCTTATCACTTTAAAACTAAGATTGATACAATTCATGAAGAGATCGCCAATGCGCAAAAACCTCCCCCATGCAACACCCCATGTCCACAGATACAATCATTACTTCCCTCATTCAACCCTGCTACTATTACTGAGGTTGCTAAACTTTTATCCAACACTCATCTAACCACCTGCCCCCTGGATCCTGCTCCCTCGCACATGCTACGCTCACCCTCTGACTCGATTCCACACTCTCTAACTCACATTTTCAACCTCTCCTTCTCTTGTGGCATCTTCCCAAACTCTCTAAAACATGCGCTAGTCACCCCCATACTTAAAAAGCCCTCACTTGACCCCACCAATCTCAACAACCTACGTCCCATCTCCTTACTCGCCTTCTCCTCCAAACTTCTTGAAAGACTGGTCTACAACCGACTAAGCGACCATCTGACCATGAATAAACTTCTTGATCCCCTTCAGTCCGGATTTCGCCCTCAACACTCCACGGAAACTGCTCTCCTTAAACTCTCAAATGACCTACTAACGGCTAAAACCAGTGGACACTATTCTGTACTACTTCTCCTGGATCTCTCTGCTGCCTTTGACACAGTGGACCACCTCCTCCTCCTCAATAAACGCCACTCCTTTGGTCTCCGTGACTGTACTCTTCGCTGGTTCTCATCCTACCTTCTCCGTTGGGGTCCCCCAAGGTTCTGTTCTTGGACCTCTCCTTTTCTCAATCTACACCTCCTCCCTGGGTCAGTTGATTGCCTCCCACGGCTTTAAATATCATCTCTACGCTGATGACACCCAAATCTATCTCTCCACCCCCAGCTCTCTCCATCTGTCTCCTCACGCATTACCAACTTACTAGCAGACATATCAGCCTGGATGTCACATCACTTCCTCAAACTCAACCTATCCAAAACTGAGCTTATGGTATTTCCTCCCTCAGGTGCCACTTCCCCTGATTTCTCTGTCAATATCAAGGGCTCAACTATCAACCCATCTCCCCACGCCAAGGTCCTAGGTGTAATCCTGGACCCTGAACTAACCTTTCAACCCCACATTCTGTCACTATCCAAAATTTGCCGCCTCAATCTCTGCAACATCTCCAAGATACGCCCCTTCATAACCAATGTCACCACAAAGCTTCTAATCCACTCCCTGGTCATCTCCCGCCTCGACTACTGCAACTCCCTCCTCATTGGCTTACCTCGAAATAGGCTATCCCCACTTCAGTCCATCATGAACACTGCCCGGCTCATCCACCTCACAAACCGCTCAGCGTCTGCCATACCCCTCTGCCAATCCCTCCATTGACTGCCACTCAGTCACCGAATTAAATTCAAGATACTAACTATAACTTACAAAGCCATCCACAACCTGGCCCCCAGCTGCATCTCTAACCTAGTCTCAAAATACCAACCTAATCGTTCTCTTCGCTCCTCCCAAGACCTCCTGCTCTCAAACTCCCTTGTCACCTCATCCCATGCTCGCCTTCAGGACTTCTCCAGAGCCTCTTCCATCCTCTGGAATGCTCTACCCCAATCCGTCCGATTTTCTCCTACTTTATCCACTTTCAGACGATCCCTGAAAACTCATCTTTTCAGAGAAGCCTATCTGTCCCCCACCTAACAACTGTACATTTATCTTCTCAATCAGCACATCACCCACAGTTATTACCTCTTGTATCTCTTGACCTTCCCTCTTAGATTGTAAGCTCTAAGGAGCAGGGCCCTCTGATTCCTACTGTATTAAAGTGTATTGTATTTATACTGTCTACCCTCAAGTTGTAAAGCGCTACGTAAACTGTTGGCGCTATATAAATCCTGATAATAATAATAATAATAATAATAATAATAATAATATTATAAGAAGTGATATTTTTCAAAAAATCAAAACAAGCATTGACTTCACCTTGTTCAAAAATCTCAGAAGTGACACAACTGAGCATGCCCAGACTAGGAAACCTAAAAAGTGCTCTCACTCTGTTGTTTTTTAGGACGTGTTATAATAAATGCCTTTGTTCATAAGTCTGGAAATGTCATTCAAGAGCGTGAACCAGTTTTTGTGAAAGCCTGATTAATAAACAGGCTAAGATTTATATATACAGTATATTTAACAGTATATATCAATACTTGTAACTATAGAACTGTTATGTCCCGTACACACGGTTGGACATTGATCGGACATTCCGACAACAAAATCCATGGATTTTTTCCGACGGATGTTGGCTCAAACTTGTCTTGCATACACACGGTCACACAAAGTTGTCAGAAAATCTGATCGTTCTGAACGCGGTGACATAATACACGTAGGTCGGGACTATAAACAGGGCAGTAGCCAATAGCTTTTGTCTCTTAATTTATTCTGAGCATGCGTGGCACTTTGTGCGTCGGATTTGTATACACACGATCGGAATTTCCGACAACGGATTTTGTTGTCGGAAAATTTTATAGCAAGCTCTAAAACTTTGTGTGTCGGAAATTCCGATGGAAAATGTGTGATGGAGCCCACACACGGTCGGAATTTCCGACAACAAGGTCCTATCACACATTTTCCGTCGGAAAATCCGACCGTGTGTACAGGGCATTACAATGCACAGAAACACCAACATAGATATTCTAAGAATTTCCTTTGTAATTGTATTTAGCTGTGGTTTTTCTTGCTTCTTATACAATAATTATCTTTTCTCATTTTTAAAAAAATGTTAGTACCGTGTTAAAATATGTATTTTTTTTTGGAGTATATATTTTCTGTAGTATATATACTTATGTATGTACTGCTATATGCATTGAACATGCCCATGGATTTAGACTTTTGCGATATACAGGTGATACTCGAAAAATTAGAATATCGTGCAAAAGTTCATTTATTTCACTAATGCAACTTAAAAGGTGAAACTAATATATGAGATAGACTCGTCTGTACCATCGTATTTCTTGCAAAACAAACGCCATTTTATTATTATCATATGTATTTTAAAAAGAACGGTCTTTACGAATGATGCTGTATAAATGAAAAGCATATGGATCAGCATGCAAGTTAAGTATCTCAATAGGAACACACAAGAACTACTTACTTTTTTTAAGCACCTTCTTGATTCGCCAATATTGTTCAGGCTCCCTAGTTTTTAGGTCAGACCACCGCTTCCTCAATTGTTCTTTAGCCCGTTTAATGCCAAATTTTTCTTCAATAGCGGTGACAACTGAGGACATTATTTTGTCCTTCCGCATATTGGGTCAGGTGTACGGTCCTTTTTTGGCATCATAGTCCTCCCTTCTCAATATGGACACCATCTCCACCATCTCTTCAAAGGCCATGTTGGTGGCCTTATATCTCCTCCTGGATCTGGATGGTTGTGGCTCCGGGCTTTCCTCCACGCTAGTTCCTGATAATCTCTCAGCCATCTTTCTCTATATACTCCCACTGCGCAACGAAGAGTGAAGGGGCGGGGAAAAATCATCCAAAAGAACGTCAGGGGCGGGCGACGCTGGTGTAGCATGACACATGCGCAGTGTATATAAAACTATTACGCTGGCCTACGTATGTCCGAATGGAAGTAGCGAGCATCATAAATGAAGGTAAGATTTAAACGTGGTTGTGTGTTTTGTGTATGTGTTTGGTGTGTGTGTGTGTATGTACCCTATTTTCTGATAAAAATAATACTGGGAGTTTGGACTGACATTAGAGTTGTTATCTTGTGTCTTGTCTTTCAGCAAAAATGAATCCCTTTAAGGAGGAGGAATTTTTGTCTCATTTTATTGATCTGTATCCAGAGAACAGAAACCTGTGGGAGGTCAAGCACCCATTGTATTTCATTAGACATGCAAGGAAGGCAACACTGGGGAGACTTCTGGAATTTGTCAAGACTCGAGTCCCCCAGGCAGAGATTAAGTTTGTGGAAAATAAAATTGGGATCTTGTGTAATATGTACAGGCGGGAACACAGGAAGATCCAGGATTCCTTCAAATCTGGAGCAGCAGCAGACAAGGTTTATGTCCCCAAGCTGTGGTACTACAGAAAACTGAGATTTCTGGATGACCAGACAGAAGCAAGGCAATCACTTTTGACTCTTCCCTCCACCCTTCCCTCCAGCCTTCCCTCCACCCTTCCCTCCACCTCCACCCTTCCCTCCACCCCAGCTGAGGTGTCCCAGGAAGAGCCGGGCCCTTTCATTCTTGATGAAGTGGATGCGCCCAGCTTCAGCCAGGTATACTTTTTTTGTGAATTTTGGATTGTGTAAATATTAATGCTGTAAACTATAAAATGTTTTAATTGCTTAAAAATCAATGATTTAATCACAATTATTATAATGTATACATATCACTAGACAGTAGTGGCCAAGAATGTACTTCAAAGATTGGTAAATAGCTAGAATAATGCTAGGGTAAAAATGATAGCCTTTTATATTTGTTTAGAATTATATTTGCAAGTCATGAGCAGAAATTGTGTGTGATTGAGGAAGCAAAAATTACAACTATGTCCCTTTTTTTATACACGAAAACCAAGAAAGGAGGGTGTGCCCCAGAGGGATAATATGGACAGTGTATCACCGGGAAACCAAGTGGCTGGTGCAGAGAATCAGATATACAATTTTGTTAAAATTAATAACAACGATTTTTATTGGTTACAAAGTGTACAAAACATTCTATAATATAAAAGCAAAACAAAAAGAGGTAGAAAAGACAGTAATCAAACATAATCAAACTGCTAAGGTGCTGTCATGCAACAACCCAGGAAATTCAAGAATTTCTTCGCTGGGGTGAAGGTACGGTAACACGTGATACTCTACATGTTTCGGAATATAGAAAGGCTCAATTCCTTCTATACTGTATATTTCCTTCTTCAGGAGTTTCAAAGTAGCAGTTTAGATAAATTTCTAGGGAAAAGAAAAACAGGGATATATATGTATATGTGGGTATGTATCACAGAGTATAAGTATGATTAGCACCAGCATGGAGTATAAAACAATTGTGTCACCAAGTATAAGAGACTGTTAAACTTTAAGCAAAGCATAAGGATAAAAACGAAATCTCAGTCTAAACAGGCATGAACATTTTGGTGTACTCACTAGAAAACTTGTCTCTTCAGCATAAAAGTTGCACACACAGGCATCGAGAGATGGACTCCCACCTCCTTCAGTCCAGAGGATTGAGGTTGATTGAGTGGAAAGCCAGCAGTAAGTGTAGCTGTATGGTTGGAACCCAGGAGAGGAAAGGAAAAATCTGGGGTGCTTCACACATTCCAGACTTGGCGTGGATCCCCACAGAGGCGGCCGGCCAGGGCTCACAAGAGCCACTAATGTTAGGCGGTCCAAGCACACATCTATGAAATTGGAATTGAAAAGAGGAAATCAGAGGTATATTTTGCTATTTACAAGCAATGAGTATGTAGAGCAAAATGCAGGGCGCTTGCCTCTCCAAGTTCATGCCTTGGGGTGTATGGGGTATGTAGAAGGAATAATCAATGTGTATTGTAATTACATACCTCATTTTTGGTGTTTCTCAGCATAGGCATGACCCAAGTTCATGGAGGTATATGCCCCAAAATTTCGGTACTAATTCTGGATCGCCTGCATCCGAGTTCTCGTGGGGGAGACCTTAATAAGATTCTCCTACAGCGGGAACTCCGCTGGATATCCAACCTTGATGCGACAATGCCACCAGGCTTAAACTAAGCTTTTAATTTAAAACCCTTTCTTCCTGGTTTCTCCACAGGAGGCTATGACAAAGAACTATAGGATAAATACTTACCACATTAAGTCACCTGGTCCTATTTTTTCCTCTTACCAGGCGATCTAGTATTCCTCACTATCCCTCATCCTCCATATATACTCATCAACCTCTGTTTTATCGGTTTTACTAGTGTGTGGTATCTGGCAGATATCCTTTGGTTAATGTTTTACAACAATTCCCTGCATAGGCGTGCGCAGGGGGTGTGCCAGGTGTGCCTGGGAGCACCCTAATCCCTATGTACGGTACCCATACAGCCTACTGCCTGGGTTACCCCACCCCGCAGTGCTGCTGGCTTCCCTACTCTCCTCCCGGGTGCTGTGGGGGATGTTTCAGGATGGAGACCAGGGAAGGGGCTGGTAAATATATCATTTACCAGCCTCTTCCTTTTTTAAAGGAACACAGTAAACACACTCACTCACTGTGCCCATTCATAACAGAAGCATAGTAAACTGTTTACTATGCTTCAGTTTGTGACTGAACAGGAGGTCCCTCAGCACAGAGCACTTCTGATTCATTCACTGCCCTGTGCAGCTGAGGCTGCAGAGTAAGGCACGTGTGTTTGAGCTTTGGGGTGCACACCCTAATGCAATAGGCTGCGCACACCTATGATTCCCTGCTTGTCACTCTAACCCATTCTTATCACACTCTTCGCCATCATGCTCCCTACCAGTCTGAACTTTGGGTTTAAATAAATGTCAATTTTGGACACAGTCAAAGGTCCACCCTACCAAAGGGAGGAACATTAAACAAATGTATTCACTTTAACTGTCATCCTACTTGTCTGTCTTCAATATACATTTGTACTTGAATACCAAGAATTTGTACTTATATATGTATATGCTTTATTTCCAGGGATGCATTACAATGTAAAGATGGAACTCCCATGTCCAGCTAATCCATGAGAGATCAATTGAATTTTCTTCAAAGTAATTACGCTAACTATACACAATTATTGAACCCACGATCCCGGCTTGGGCCGGGTCCCCGCTGGGATGGCTCGTCGGTGCTCCCCGACATGGAAAGGTCTCTGTCTCTCTTTTTTCTCAGGGAGACAGAGGCATTCTCTTAGCAGCGCTGATGCGCATGCGCACAACGATCAGTCTCGAGCCTGCGCATATGGTAGTTTTCCATCCTTACCCCACCAGCCTCCTGTCTTTCCGTGTCGGCGGCCTTTGTCAGCGGATGATGTCACCGCGCCTTTTGACGCGCTGGCGTCCGCCGCTGCTTAGGCTGAGGAATCGCAGTGGGCGGCCCACACATCACTCACACAGACAGCTGATGATCACCTGGTGTGGTACGCTTTTGCTTACCTACAAATCAGCTGTGTCATTTGCATTTGAGCTTACCCCGCCTTTGAAGTTAATGATTGGCCCATTAACTCCACACCCTGTCCCACACAGGGTACTTATTACCACCCATACACACACTTTCCTCTGCTACACAGCCAAGAGGATCTTGCTTTCCCTGTTAGTGTATGCCTATGCTGAGAAACACCAAAAATTAGGTATGTAATTACAACCTCATATACTATACACATTGATTATTCCTTCTACATACCCCATACACCCCAAGGCATGAACTTGGAGAGGCAAGCGCCCTGCATTTTGCTCTACATACTCATTGCTTGTAAATAGCAAAATATACCTCTGATTTCCTCTTTTCAATTCCAATTTCATAGATGTGTGCTTGGACCTCCTAACATTAGTGGCTCTTGTGAGCCCTGACCGGCCGCCTCTGTGGGGATCCACGCCAAGTCTGGAATGTGTGAAGCACCCCAGATTTTTCCTTTCCTCTCCTGGGTTCCAACCATACAGCTACGCTTACTGCTGGCTTTCCACTCAATCAACCTCAATCCTCTGGACTGAAGGAGGTGGGAGTCCATCTCTCGATGCCTGTGTGTGCAACTTTTATGCTGAAGAGACAAGTTTTCTAGTGAGTACACCAAAATGTTCATGCCTGTTTAGACTGAGATTTCGTTTTTATCCTTATGCTTTGCTTAAAGTTTAACAGTCTCTTATACTTGGTGACACAATTGTTTTATACTCCATGCTGGTGCTAATCATACTTATACTCTGTGATACATACCCACATATACATATATATCCCTGTTTTTTTCTTTTCCCTAGAAATTTATCTAAACTGCTACTTTGAAACTCCTGAAGAAGGAAATATACAGTATAGAAGGAATTGAGCCTTTCTATAATCCGAAACATGTAGAGTATCACGTGTTGCCGTACCTTCACCCCAGCGAAGAAATTCTTGAATTTCCTGGGTTGTTGCATGACAGCACCTTAGCAGTTTGATTATGTTTGATTACTGTCTTTTCTACCTCTTTTTGTTTTGCTTTTATATTATAGAATGTTTTGTACACTTTGTAACCAATAAAAATCGTTGTTATTAATTTTAACAAAATTGTATATCTGATTCTCTGCACCAGCCACTTGGTTTCCCGGTGATACACTGTCCATATTATCCCTCTGGGGCACACCCTCCTTTTTTGGTTTTCTACCTTTACATGGGATGTGACAGTGATCCCCGGGAAAGCTCAAACATTGGCTCCTTTTCTTATTGTTGATTCTTTTTTTATACACAGGATGAGCTCAGCCAGGAGGAAGCCGTGCCCAGTGGTATAGAGGAGGAGGCCTTGCCCAGCGGGAGAGAGGAGGAGGCCGTGCCCAGTGGCAGGCAGGAGGTGGCTGGGCCCAGTAGAAGCCTCACCGAATGTCAGGTGCCTCCCCTCTGCATTGCCACCAATAGGCCCAGGAAGATGAGCCGAACAGAGGAGGAATCACTAGCCCTCATTCGGGAAGCCAGCCAAATACTCAGTACCCCCCCCCCCCCCCAATGCTGAAGAGGCCTATGGAACTTATATGGGCACCAGGTTGGTGGAACTTGAGAAGGGGCAATGCCTCCTCTGTGAGGGGATTATTTTTTAGGCCTTTCAGAAGGGGTTGATAGGGGAGCTTTCTCCAACAAGTCATATTTCAGATGAAGCCCCTCCACTTGCTCCTCCTCCTCCTGCCACAAGTACACCACCATAGGCACAGCCTCCAAGGAAGGCTGCAGAGAACCGTGGAGGGAAGGCTGCAGGGCAGCGTGCAGGGAAGGCTCCACGGAAGAGTCGACAGTGATTGCCTGGCTTCAGTCTGGTCTGACAGAAGACGCAGATTGTGCTCCCTATTCGCAAGATCCCAATTTTGTTTTCCACTGACTTGATGTGTGTCCTGGGGGACAAAAGGCTTCACAAATTCCAAATGTGTCTCCAGTGTTGCCTTCCTCCTTTATATTTTTCCCAGAATAAATGGATATTTTATTTACCTTAAATTTACTACGTGTTTTTATTCAAAAAGGACATTTTGTTTGTGAGTAGGCAGGGACCTGTCAAAAAGACTATGGGGGTTATTTACAAAAGGCAAAATCATTTTGCAATTCAAGTGCAAAGTACAAGTGCAAAGTGCACTTTATAAATTGCACTGCAAGTACACCTGTTGGAAGTGCAGTTGCTGTAAATCTGAGGGGAAGATCTCAAATGAGGGGAAGCTCTGCTGATTTTATCATCCAATCATGTGCAAGATAAAATTATTTATTTTTTGTTTCCTTGCATGTGCCCCTCGGACCCACAGCGACTGCATTTCCAAGTGCTCTTTCAGTGCAATTTCAAGTGCACTTTGCATTTGTAGTGCTAAATGAGTTTGCCTTTTTAAAATAACCCCCCCTATGTCAAATTAACAAGGGACACCAACCTCATTAAGGTTCATTAACAATACAAAATAATAAGGTTATTGTGGTAACTTGAAATTCCATAAAAAATTAAACATTTAAATCAATAGATTTTTGAGAATTTATCACAAATTGGAAAATAGATATTGATGAAATATAAAAGTACAAAAGATGAGTCAAATAAAAAATTTTCAAGATTATTTCTGGAGATCTGGCTTTTAAAAACTATAATATTAGTCATGACATGAGGATAAATAATGAAGAAAGTAGTTTGTGAGAACTCTGTGAATATAAGCAGCAAAACAACTTCATTCTTCTCGCATTATAAAGCAAAAAAGAATGCGCTGTATTAAAAGATCACAGAAGAGGAATGTGCTAGCTTCAATACGAAGGCTAGTTTTACCAGACCGAGCGCTTCCGTCTTGTACTTGCTTCAGAGCATGCGTCAGTTTTGGTCCGTCGGACTAGCACACAGAGGAAGGTTTGTACGCTAGAAAGCCGAGTCCGTCGGAAAGATTTGAAACATGTTTCATTTCTAGGTCCGTTGAACTTTTGGGAGAAAAAAGTCCACTGGAGCCCACACACGATCAAATTGTCCGACGGACTCTGGTCCGTTGGACCAAGTATGCCGTAAAGTCCGGTCGTGTGTACGCGGCATAAGACATCCTGTAAGGATGTTATTATACTGCATAGCTTGGTGTCATCTGTAAAGACTGAAATGGTACTTTTAATGCCAGACCCTATATCATTTATAAAGATATTAAAAAGTAAGGGTCCCAAAACCAAACTTTGGGGTACACCACTGATAACCTTAGACCATTCAGAGTAAGAATAGTTAAAGTTATTGCAAAGTCTTTTTTTTCTATAAAAAAAATAAATGGGCTTGCGATCAATATGCGGTTTCTGCAAAAATATGCTGAATCACCCCAGTTCGTAACAACCCAGACTTTCCTCCGGGTTTAGCGTGAACCTTTGTGGAGACTGAATGGCCATACGCCGAGATCCTAGCTAAGCATTTCTTCTGTAGAGGCCGTTTTCTACGCCAAACTGAACTCGCAGAATTTTCCAATACGGGCTCGTTTCCGTTTTGGTCCTATATCCAGTTTAAGCACTTCCTAGACGATCCAGCACGTAGAGGAGGTTTCACCAGGAACCCTACAATACTGGAGTCACTGTGTTCAAGCGCACCCCCACAGAGGCATGTTATCCCAGCACTATATGCTCCACTTCACGAAAAAGCACCAGAAAGTTTACGCTCGGAGCATGCCTACTGGGAGTCAGTGCTTGGCAGGGATATAGAGGAAGGAAGTTGAGACAGGATCAATTTCTATCTCCACAAGGTTCTTTTCAGTACAAGAGAATGGTTAAAAAACTAAGAACACGCTGGTATAGAACACCAGACATAATACACAAATTTTCACCTACTGTGCCGGAGCAATGCTGGAGATGTGCTAGGGAGACGTGCTCATTCATTCATATTTGGTGGAGTTGTCCGTCATTGCAACTTTACTAGTGGAAAGTACATGAGGTGATAACAAAGGTGTCCTCTCTCCCGTTGGAGTATACTCCGGCACAGTATCTCCTGCACCTATCTAAGATACCTAAAAAGCAATACTATAAATCGATCGCATTACATATGATCAATGCGGCTAGGATGTGCGTACCAATTCATTGGCGATCGACATCGGCACCTACTTTGTCCGAATGGATCCACCGGATTAATCAGATTGCGGAGATGGAGGAGCTGATCTATACTTCACTAGATAAAATCTCTACTTTTTCCGCGATTTGGGGCGCCTGGATGTCCTTTAAGGCTTCTCAATCTTACCTGGAACTTATTAAAGATTAACTCAGTGCCACGCTAACAGTGACACCACTGCATACCACATGGCATATCACAGCAACAGGTTGTTCCATGGCACTCAGAAACTCCAGGGTACATCAGCAGGGATTCACTGTTTGCATCACCACTCCCCCATGTACATTAAGGCATGTAAGGCAGTGGTCATCAACCCTGTCCTCAGGGCCCATTAACAGGCCAGGTTTTATGTATTACCTTGAGGAGATGCAGACTAGAATACTGCAATCACTGAGCAGCAAATTATATCACCTGTGATGTATTTCAGTTATCTTGCAAACCTGGCCTGTTAGTGGGCCCTGAGGACAGGGTTGATGACCACTGATGTAAGGGATAAGCAAGCATTCCATACATTGTATGGTCCAACCTGCAGATTTGGTGTAATAAACATTGTGCATCTTTTCACATAAGTACAAGGATTAATCACATGACTTAATGTACATGGTAGAGCGGAGGTGAAAACAGTGAATCCCAGCTTTATGTTTATATATAAAACCCCAAGTCACAAAAGTCCAGGCAATCCAAAGTTGGCCAAGACCCCTTAATAAAAAACAGGTCAGGGCTTTTTTGGGGTTAGTAGGCTACTACAGAAGGCTTGTCCCTAATTTTGCTACGTTGGCCGCTCCCCTTACAGATCTTACCAAGGGGGGGAAGTTCACAGGGGTAACTTGGTCACCAGAAGCTGAGAAAGCTTTCCAGAACCTAAAGACAGCCCTGTGTAATAGCCTTGTCTTAATCACCTCAGGAATTTGTAGTGCAGACGGATGCTTCAGAAGTGGGATTAGGTGCAGTGTTGTCCCAAGTGGTGAATGGGGAGGAACACCCCATAGCATTCTTAAGCAGAAATTTGAGCTCTGCTGAAAAAAGATATGCCATTGTAGAAAGGGAATGTCTAGCCATCAAATGGGCTCTTGAAAGTTTAAAATATTATCTGTTAGGGCGACAGTTTAAGCTCCTAACTGACCATGCCCTTCTCAAATGGATAGCCCAAAATAAGGAGAAAAATGCAAGAGTTACTAGATGGTTCTTGGCTCTACAGAATTTTAAATTTTTAGTAGAACATAGACCAGGTAGCCAACAAGCTAATGCGGATGCTCTCTCCAGAGTTTACAGTCTGTTTGTCCAAGTTGCTCAAACCCCCTGAGTTTGAGCAGAGGGGGGGGGGGGATATGTAGCGGGGTGCCTTTGAAACAGGTTAAAATTTCAGGAAAAGTGATTGATTGGATATATGTTCCTCCACGGATTGTTAGATTTGCAATCTAGGATAATACCAGCAAAGACTTCAGGGTAAAGAAGGATAGTACTTTACCCTGTATTGGTAAAGTCCGTTGCGGGGCTGGTTTTATTGGGAGTCTGATAGAGATCTGTGTGGGACAGACTCCCAAGTCCATGGACCGCAGTTTAATGTTTTCTTTTCAGGTCTTGATTAAGGCAGCTGGTCCTAGCTCTGAGAGAGAGTGTGTGTCTCCATGTGAGGAGGCAACTAGGAGCATGGCTGCTTATTCCCTGACTTTGGATACAAAGTATTTGCATTTGTAAGGACACTTACTACAAAACCAAGGACTGGTCAGACTACGGACACAGTAAGGCTCGGTAGAGTAGAAGTTTATTTTTGTTTGATTGATGGCAAGATGTCCTTTTTCTTCTGTTTGGGAATATCCTGTGGATTAAACATGATGTTTTCCTAAAGAAACTATGAGTTTGTCCCTGCATTGAGTCTGATCCCCTACAACAGGGATATGCAATTAGCGAACCTCCAGCTGTTGCAGAACTACAAATCCCATGAGGCATAGCAAGACTCTGACAGTCACAATCATGACACCCAGAAGCAAAGGCATGATGGGGCTTGTAGTTTTGCAACAGCTGGAGGTCCGCTAATTGCATATCCTTGCCCTACAATATATATATATATATATATACACACAGTATCTTACTAAAGTGAGTACACCCCTCACATTTTTGTAAATATTTTATTATACTTTTTTTATTTTAATATGTTTATTGGATTTTTGTTAGAAAACAATTGCAATACATCAGCCTGCATGGCTATTGATCAGAGAAAAAAATAATTTACAATCATGGAAAAGTAAGTCAGTTTTCCTTGTCACCATATCGTAAGTGAAAACACAGCATTATGCATTTAAACACTGTCGGTTTGGAGTAAAAGGCAATACCTCTGTGGCTATCAGTGTTGCACTTTGCTAATAATCTTGGGTCCAAAAGGTCCCGAACTATTGTAAATGTCTGAGTGACCCGATAAGCCCGAGTAGGTAACAACACACCACCCATGTGGGATCAAGCTGTAGGTGTGCAGTATCACTCACGGAGAACGAAAACCCTAAGCCACTACACCTCAGATTCTTCATCGGTGACCCATAATCTCCAGCTCAGAACAGTAGAGTATAGAGTACAGATTAGTTCAAAATGATGCTTCTTATAAACTTGTAATTAACTAATCAACTTGGTTAGTCTTCTGCCTCTTGAGGAGGGGGTATAAGTAGCCCCCGCTCCTAGGCAGACTGTTGACTAACTGTTGACTAATAAGAAAAGAGGAAAGGAAGTAGAGGCAGGGAGTTTGAGGTATCCCTGAGGAAAAGAGAGAGAGAGGGGAAGAGGAAAGAAGGGAAGAAGAAGAGTCCAGGGGTGTCTTAAACAGTGTTTGCGGTACCTGAGCCGAGGAATATGTTACTATAACTTGCCCAGGGCTCCCATATGGCCTCAAATTTCGCTAGTTTATCCTGCAGTTTAGCAACTATTTGTCCTTGTGACATGATCCATTATATCTTCCTCTTTGCTGCTAAAAAATGATATACAGGGTTTTTTCCATGCCCCTGCTAGGGTAATCTTGGCTCCCAGGAGAATGAAGAAGACCAGTGCCTGCATGTGTTTGGGAATCCTTGTAACTTTGTGATTCAAGTGGGCTATTGTGGGATCTTGCGAGATTGCGGTCCCCGTTATTATTCTCAACATGCAGAAGACCTTATTCCAGTATGACCTGATTCGAGGACATGACCACCCCACCAGATATGGAACATTGAGCCCACCATATGACATCCTCTAAAGCAGGGGTCTCAAACTGGTGGCCCTCCAGCTCTTGCAAAACTACAAGTCCCATCATGCCTCTGCCTATGGGAGACATACTTGTAACTGTCAGCCTTGCAATGCCTCATGGGACTTGTAGTTTTGCAACAGCTGGAGGGCCACCAGTTTGAGACCCCTGCTCTAAAGCATAAGGGGGAAGTGTCTGGGTAGATCACGGCCAATCGAGATGGAAAGTAATACCATCTAGTCAACAGTTTAACATTAGCTTCAATTAAAGATACATTAAGGATACCTTTATAAGAACGCTGGCAAGCCTGAAATGCCCCCATTCGTTTTGGTTCCACGTATACCCCATGTCTAGCTCCCAAGCCCGGGCATAGGCAGGTAAGTCATCTCTACATGCCAGGGAGGAATAGATTATCGAGATACCTCCCCTCTGATTTATGATATTGGAGCACCATTGTTCGTAAGGTGTGGCCTTAGGGGGTTCAGACTTATCTGACCAGATAGAATTGAGGAAATGCCTAATTTGGGGACAATCTGAATTTTTCCCGAAATAGGCATTTCCAGTTCACTCAAAAATATTCCAGTGAAATCGGTCCCATTGAAATACAGAAATGTCCTATGCGAAAAAGGCCTTTGTTCAGCCACCGGCTAAAGGCTTGAATATTCATGCTGGGAGGGAATGGTGGGTTGTGGAGGATGTGTGCTAAGGGGCGTGTGCAGGAAACTAACGAGTATTGTTTGTGTAGTGCATCGCATAGTGTTAAGGAGTGAGATAGAGTAGGCGACAATATAGAGGGTCTAGATTTCGTATTGATCCATAGGAGATAATCAAGGGTATTTAAGGGAACTGCCTGCCGTTCCATTGTGACCCAATCAGGTTTAGGTCCCCTGGAGTATACTATTGATATGTGGGCTAACTGGGCCACCTGGTAGTACCACCAAAGGTTAGGAAGACCTAAACCACTTTGTGTTTTCATACAAAAAAGGACCTCTTTGGTGCATCTATAGCCTTTGTTCCCTCAAATGAAGCAAATTATTTGTGACTGGACATCCAAGAGAAGTTTTTTCCTAATGGGTATTGGGAGGGACCTGAATAAGTATAACAAGCATGGTAATAAGGTAATTTTGACAGCATTGATTCTGCCCAGCCATGATAAACCACACTTTGACCACCTTACCAAGTCCTCACCACATTTATGAAACATGGGAGGGTAATTGGCTGCATATAGCTTGCTTATATTTCATGTCAGCCTAATGCCCAGGTAGGGTATCGAGTCTGAGGCCCAAGTGAAAGGAAAGTGTTGTTTTAGTTGATCCACCTCAGGGGGAACAGAAGCGTTTAAGGCAACTGATTTGGCAGCGTTTACTTTCAGACCCGATACTATGCCAAATTCCCGGAGTACTTTGTAGACATTAGGAGTGGATGTTAACCGGGAGTTGAGAAATAAGAGCAGGTCATCAGCGAACAATGCACATTTGTGTTCCTGAGGTCCGCAGAGGACTCCTTTAATATCAGGATTAGTTCTGATTGCAATAGCCAGAGTTTCAATGGCAATGGCGAAAATTAATGGAGAAAGGGGGCACCTGGTTCCTTTTCGAATGTCAAGAGATTCCGAATATCTGCCCAGTAGACACACCTGTGCACTAGGGATGAGCCGAACACCCCCCGGTTCGGTTCGCACCAGAACCCGCGAACGGACCGAAAGTTCGCACGAACGTTAGAACCCCATTGACGTCTATGGGACTCGAACGTTCGAAATCAAAAGTGCTCATTTTAAAGGCTAATTTGCATGGTATTGTCCTAAAAAGGGTTTGGGGACCCGGGTCCTACCCCAGGGGACATGTATCAATGCAAAAAAAACTTTTAAAAACGGCCGTTTTTTCGGGAGCAGTGATTTTAATGATGCTTAAAGTAAAAAAAAAAAAAAAGTGAAATATTCCTTTAAATATCGTACCTGGGGGGTGTCTATAGTATGCCTGTAAAGTGACGCGTGTTTCCCATGTTTAGAACAGTCCCTGCACCAAATGTCATTTTTAAAGGAAAAAATCTCATTTAAAACTGCTTGCGGGTTTAATGTCATGTCGGGTCATGGCAATATGGATGAAAATCAGTGAGACAAACGGCATGGGTACCCCCCCAGTCCATTACCAGGCCCTTTGGGTCCTGTATGGATATTAAGGGGAACCCCACACCCAAATTAAAATAAGGAAAGGCCCTATATACTCTGAACAACAGTATACAGGCGGTGCAAACAAGACAGGGACTGTAGGTTTGTTGTTAAGTAGAATCTCTTTGTAATTTTGAAGGGGTACATTTTTAACGTGTTTAGCTCCAGCCAAAAAATCTTTTTTAAGCTTTTTGGAAAACATAGGGAAGGGTTATCACCCCTGTGACATTTGTTTTGCTGTCTTTCCTCCTCTTCAGAAGATTTCACCTCACTTTTTGTCCCAATGAAAAATGTTTTTTGAAAATTTGGGTTTTTTTGTGGAACAAGGATTGGAAAGCATCAGTGGAAAGGAGAAATGTTTTTCCCATATTAACTCTTACAGGAGAGAATTTCCCTTCCTAGGAGTAGATTTCATCTCACTTCCTGTTGTCTCCTTCCGTTTGCAAGTAGGAGTCGTTTGTAAGTTAGATGTTTGAAAGTAGGGTCCTGCCCTATATACTCAGCAGAAATTTGGGCCTTAGGTGTTGATGTGGCCACAACACTGTAAGCCCTCACAGGGCCCTGCTGTGAAATATTAGATCAAGAATTGTAATTACATGCCCCTGTTGAACAGGAGCTGAAAAATTAGGCCTTAGGCACTGGTGCTGGTGCCACAACACTGCAACCCCTCACAGACACTCTAGTTGGAACGCAGGAACGAGCCCTGCTGCAAAGTATTGCTTCAAAAATTGTAATTACACGCCCCTGTTAGACAGGGGCAGAAAAATTGGGCCTTAGGCACTGGTGCTGGTGCCACAACACTGCAACCCCTCACAGACACTCTAGTTGGAACGCAGGAACGAGCCCTGCTGCAAAGTATTGCATCAAAAATTGTAATTACACGCCCCTGTTAAACAGGGGCTGAAAAATTGTGCCTTAGGCACTGGTGGTGGCGCCCAGAACCAAAAATGTTCTTACAAGCTATCAGCGTGATGATTGAGGAGGAAGAGGATAATTACTCAGGGATAGTCACTCAGCATCAGCATAGGCAGTCTTTGAAGGGATCTGAGATTTCAAAAAAAATTATTCGGTTACATCAGCATCAGGTGCTTGGTAGCTGGTGGTGATCCAAGACTGATTCATTTTTATGAAGGTCAGCCGATCGACCGAGTCGGTGGACAGACGCACCCTGTGATCGGTTACCACGCCTCCAGCAGCACTGAATGTGCGTTCCGAAAGAACGCTGGATGCAGGACAGGCCAGTAGCTCAATTGCATACTGTGCAAGCTCTGGCCAGTGATCCATCCTCAAGACCCAGTAACCCAGAGGATTTTCGGTGGGAAAGGTGTCCAAGTCTGATCTTGCCCCTAGGTATTCCTGCACCATGTAAAACAGACGCTGGCGATGGTTGCTGGAACCGATCATACCTTGGGGCTGCGGACCAAAAAATTGTCTGAACGCATCGGTCAGACGGCCACCTTCTCCACCGCTCCTTCTTTGACTGACCGAAGCCTCAGCAACACGTTGTCCAGAAACAGGAGTTTGTAACCTCCCAGTCTCTGGGAACGCGTTGCACAGACTTTTCTGCAAGGCCTCCCGAAGATGTTTCATCCTCTGCTCCCTCTGCGATGGCAAGATAAGGTCCGCAACCTTACCCTTGTAACGTGGATCAAGGAGGGTTGCCAGCCAGTATTGGTCCTTCTCCTTGATACCACGAATACGAGGATCCTTACGCAGGCTTTGCAGGATCAGGGAGGCCATGCAGCGTAGGTTTGCTGAGGCATTCGGTCCGGAGTCCTCTGGGTCACTAAGGACAACAACGTCCGCAGCCACCTCCTCCCAGCCACGTACAAGTCCATGTGTTCCTTGGGACTGATCCCTTAAAGACTGCTGCTGATGCTGAGTGCCAGGCTCCACCTCCATACTGACACAATCTTCCTCCTCCTCCTCCTCCTCCTCGTCCTCTTCCTGTGTGATCGGCGGGCACGCAGGAACACTGTCTGGATAAAGGGGGCCTTGAGAGCTAAGGAAGTCCTCCTCTTCCTGCCTCTGTTCTGCCTCAAGTGCCCTGTCCATTATTCCACGCAGCGTGTGCTCCAACAGGTGGACAAGGGGGACAGTGTCACTGATGCATGCACTGTCAGTGCTCACCATCCTCGTGGCCTCCTCGAATGGTGACAGGACAGTGCATGCATCCCTGATCATGGCCCACTGGCGGGGTGAAAAAAAACCAAGCTCCCCTGACCCTGTCCTGGTGCCATAGTCGCACAGGTACTCATTGATGGCCCTCTGCTGCGTGTGCAGCCGCTGCAGCATGGCCAACGTTGAGTTCCACCTGGTGGGACTGTCACAGATTAGGCGGTTCTTGGGCAGGTTAAACTCCTTTTGGAGGTCCGTCATCTGAGCACTGGCATTATATGACCGGCGGAAATGCACACAGACTTTCCTGGCCTGCCTCAGGACATCCTGTAAGCCCGGGTACCTGCCCAAGAACCGCTGCACCACCAAGTTAAGGACGTGAGCCAAACAGGGCACAAGGGTCAGTTGTCCCTGTCGGAGGGCAGAGAGGAGGTTGGTGCCATTGTCGCAAACCACCATTCCTGCCTTAAGCTGGCGTGGCGTCAACCACCTCTGAACCTGCCCCTGCAGAGCTGACAGAACCTCTGCCCCAGTGTGGCTCCTGTCCCCCAAGCACACCAGCTCAAGCACCGCATGGCATCTTTTGGCCTGCGTACTTGCGTAGCCCCTTGAACGCCTACGGAGCACCGCTGGTTCCGAGGAAGAGGCCATGGAGGAAGAAGAAGAGGAGGGGGTGGAGGAGAGAGGTGTGTCACAATCAGCATTTTGGAGGCGTGGTGGCGGAACAACCTCCAACACTACTGCACCTTGTCCTGCATCCTTCCCAGCTGCCAGCAGAGTCACCCAATGCGCCGTGAAACTTAGGTAACGTCCCTGTCCATGCCTGCTGGACCATGAGTCAGCGGTAATATGCACCTTACCGCTGACCGCCCTGTCCAGCGAGGCATGGACATTGCCTTCCACATGCCGGTAGAGAGCCGGAATCGCCTTCCGTGAGAAAAAGTGGCGTTTGGGTACCTGCCACTGAGGAACCGCACATTCCACAAACTCACGGAAGGGGGCAGAGTCTACCAACTGAAAAGGCAGCAGTTGAAGTGCTAGCAATTTTGCCAATCTAGCATTCAACCGCTGGGCATGTGGATGGCTGGGAGCAAACTTCTTTCGGCGGTGCAGCAGCTGGGGCAGGGAAATTTGCCTGGTACAATCTGACGTCGGTGTACCAAAAGCAGATTGCCCACAAGTACTTGGCTGTGACACACCTAATTCTACACCTTCATTCCTCTCACTGCAGGTCTCAGAGAGGACTGAAGGTCTAGTGGGGTTGGAAATCTCAGCTGATGAGGAGCAAGGAGAGATCCTCTTTGTTCTTTGGTGTGGGTCTTTTAGATACGCTTGCCAACGAACTGCATGGCAGGTCAACATATGTCTGGTCAAGCATGTGGTGCCCAAGCGGGAGATGTTTTGGCCACGCGAGATACGCTTGAGACATATGTTGCAAATAGCAGCGGTGCGATCTGATGCACTCGTCTCAAAAAAGGCCCACACCAAAGAAATTTTTGAATAACGCGCAGAGACTGCAGCACCCTGCACATGTGGAGCTTTGGGGTGTGATGCAGTCAATGTGCTGCCCTTCGGCTGGCCCCTGGAGGGCATCCTGCCTCGTTGGTGATGTGCCGCCTCCTCCTCCTCCTCCTCTCTCCTATCAGGCACCCACGTTGAGTCAGTGACCTCATCATCCCCTCCCTCCTCATCACTGGAGCAAACCTGGCAGTATGCTGCAGCAGGGGGAGCATGACTGCCAGATTGCTGTCCTTCTTGGGCACCCCCTCTGTCCGTGCTCATGTTACTGCCTTCATCGAGCTCAGTATCATCATCAGAGCCTTCCAAACGCTGGGCATCCTCCTGGAGCATGTACCCAACACTGTGGTCAAACAGTTCGAGGGAATCCTCAGGAGGACATGGTGGAGCTAGGGAAGGAGTCACTGATGACATTGAGCTGAGGGAAGAGGCCGCTGCTTTGCCAGACAAAGCACCCTGGGCATGGGTGAGAGAGGATGAGGAGGATGAGGACGGCTTGGTCATCCACTCGACCAAGTCTTCCGCATGTTGCGGCTCAACACGGCCAGCTGCCGAAAAAAAGGCCAAGCGTGTCCCATGGCCACGTGCTGATGAGGATGCACCACGACCAGCACTAGACACAGAGCCTGCTTGCCCTCTCTTATTGGCTTGTGACTGTCTGCCTCTCCTTCTTGGCCTTCCAGACATACTAATGGCCTGTAGCTGCACTAAGCTGGGATAGAAGACCTGTAATTTTCTTCAGGTAGCTTTATATACTATAACCAGACAAGCCTGCCTGTCAGTAGGAAGATAACAGGAACGGATCTAGCTGAACACTGTGAGCAGGACGCACTGCACTAAATGTAAATAGCAGGAACAGATCTAGCTGAACACTGTGAGCAGGACGCACTGCACTAAATGTAAATAGCAGGAACGGATCTAGCTGAACACTGTGAGCAGGACGCACTGACTGCACTAAATGTAAATAGCAGGAACAGATCTAGCTGAACACTGTGAGCAGGACGCACTGCACTAAATGTAAATAGCAGGAACGGATCTAGCTGAACACTGTGAGCAGGACGCACTGACTGCACTAAATGTAAATAGCAGGAACGGATCTAGCTGAACACTGTGAGCAGGACGCACTGCACTAAATGTAAATAGCAGGAACAGATCTAGCTGAACACTGTGAGCAGGACGCACTGCACTAAATGTAAATAGCAGGAACGGATCTAGCTGAACACTGTGAGCAGGACGCACTGACTGCACTAAATGTAAATAGCAGGAACAGATCTAGCTGAACACTGTGAGCAGGACGCACTGCACTAAATGTAAATAGCAGGAACGGATCTAGCTGAAGACTGTGAGCAGGACGCACTGACTGCACTAAATGTAAATAGCAGGAACGGATCTAGCTGAACACTGTGAGCAGGACACACTGCACTAAATGTAAATAGCAGGAACAGATCTAGCTGAACACTGTGAGCAGGACGCACTGCACTAAATGTAAATAGCAGGAACGGATCTAGCTGAACACTGTGAGCAGGACGCACTGCACTAAATGTAAATAGCAGGAACGAATCTAGCTGAACACTGTGAGCAGGACGCACTGCACTAAATGTAAATAGCAGGAACGGATCTAGCTGAACACTGTGAGCAGGACGCACTGACTGCACTAAATGTAAATAGCAGGAACGGATCTAGCTGAACACTGTGAGCAGGACGCACTGCACTAAATGTAAATAGCAGGAACGGATCTAGCTGAACACTGTGAGCAGGACGCACTGACTGCACTAAATGTAAATAGCAGGAACGGATCTAGCTGAACACTGTGAGCAGGACGCACTGCACTAAATGTAAATAGCATGAACGGATCTAGCTGAACACTGTGAGCAGGACGCACTGCACCAAATGTAAATAGTCTAGATAGAAGATAACAGGAACGGATCTAGCTAAACTGAATACAGTGTATATATATATATGCAACACCAGGGATGCATATATATACACAATACACTGTAAGTGCAGCTAACTGACTGACTGTTCTGCCTAATCTATCTAACTCAAATCAAATGACACTGTCTGTCTCTCTCTCTATCTCTCAGCACACCGGAACACACTACACAGGGCCGCCGTGCAGGCGGCCTTATATAGTGTGGGGCGTGTACTAAATCCCCTGAGCCATAATTGGCCAAAGCCACCCTGGCTTTGGCCAATTACAGCTCTCTCTACTGACGGCGCTGTGATTGGCCAAGCATGCGGGTCATAGTGCATGCTTGGCCAATCATCAGCCAGCAATGCACTGCGATGCCGCAGTGAATTATGGGCCGTGACGCACCACACGAATTTGGCACGAACGGCCCATAACGTTCGCAATTCGACGGACGGTCGAACAGCCGATGTTCGAGTCGAACATGGGTTCGACTCGAACACGAAGCTCATCCCTACTGTGCACTAGGTGTGGAGTAGAGAGAGTGAATAATGCCCCTAAAGTTGGGACCCAAACCCCATCTCTCCAGTATCTCAGAAACATATGGCCAGGAAACTAAGTTGAAAGCTTTTTGTAAATCAACAGATAGGAGAAAACCCTTCTGAGGAGGACCTCCATCTCATTGGGAGTGAAACAATGAAACAATATCAATTATTCTCCTAATTTGGTCTGGGCCCTGTCTCCCGGGATGAAGCCCGCCTGGTCTTTATGGACGTATTTTGCGATAAAACCAGATAGTCTGGATGCTAAGATTTTTATCATGATTTTAAGATCATTGTTGATCAGAGAAAGCGGTTGGTAGTTACCAATTTCACTTGCATCTTTCCCTGGTTTGGGGATAACAGAAATATAAACAGTATTGAGGTCCCTACCCATGGGGGCTTCATCCCTGTGAGAGTTAAAGAACCGAGCCATATAGGGGGATAAACAGGGTCCAAACTTTTTTATAGTAGCCGGCTAAAAATCCATCCGGTCCTGGAAAAGAACCTAATTTGAGCGACTTAAATGTCTCCATTACCTCCTCAGTGGAGAAAGGTTTCTCCAATAGGTCTCTGTGGTTCTGAGCAATTGTAAGTATAGGAAGGTCATTAAGGAAAGAGTCCAAGTTTTTGGGAGCAGTTAGAGGGTCAGCACTGTATAGGTTGGCATAAATCCCTAGAAAGGTGTCCATAATCTTATGCGGGTTCTGGGTCAGATCCCTAGCTCGAGTGCGTATTTTCGGGAAAGCTATAGTGGGCAGTTTAGGAATTTGGTCACTAGTTTAGAACCTCTCCTGTCTTTTTGGTAGTAAAATCTTGCTCCCGTCCATCTAAGGTGTTTCTCTGCAGCTGTAGTAAGGGCCAGATTAAGGTTGGTTCCGGTAACGTCTAGTTAAGCTAGGGTTTTAGATGTGGGGTTGCGTTTGTGAGTCGTGGCTAGGAAGCGTAATTCCTCCATGAGCCTTTGTGTGTCTGCTCTATGTTCACGTTTCAGCTTGGAGGTGATCTGTATGAGCTTGTCTCTCATCACTGATTTCTGGGCTGCCCATAGAGTTGCGGACGGCACTGAATCATTATCATTGTCAAGAAAGTGCTCCATCAGGGCCTTTTCTAGTATTGTACATTGTATCGGGTCGCTCAGCAAGGATTCATTAAGTCGACATTTGAAGGGGCCCCCTGCACCCGATGACTTTTGGGCAAGTAAATCACCATTGAGTGGTCTGATAGGGGTGTATCCTTGATTTTGGACATCAGGGCCATCGGTATAGAGGAAGACTGCAAAAAGATGTGGCCAATCCTGGCATGAGTATTGTGCGGTGATGAGAAGTGCATATATTCCTTATCATGGGGATTAAGTTCCCTCCAGATATCTACCAGTCCAGCTGAGTGTAATAACTGGGCAATTTTCAGGTTCTGTCTAGAAGGGCATTTGAGTTTGACCAACCCCTGAGTTGTTTTATCTAATTAGAGGTCAAAGGCAACATTAGAATCACCCCCTATGACGACCGTACCCTTAAAGTGTTGCTTTAATGTAAGTATTAGTGATTCAAAAAACTTTGCTTGGTCCTTTTTTTGGATGTAGTAAGAGATAAACATGTAGGTTTCACCATCTATGGTACCTGCTACCAGGATACAGCGGCCTAGAGGGTCTTTGATTACCTTTCATTGGGAGAAGTGTATATGTTTGAAGAAGCAGGTGGCTACTCCTTTTATTTTGTTTTCCACTTTTGTTAAAAAGAATTGTGTGTAGCGTTGATGTATTAATGTGGGATTATATGAAATGGGAAAGTGTGTTTCTTGCACTAGTAGTATGTCAGCTTTCATGTTGTGGTAAAGTTGGAGCATTTTCCTACGTTTGATTGGCGAGTTAACTCCCTGTGTGTTATGGGATATGATTTTTAAGGTGGGAATGGGAGATTTAGAATTAGCCATGGATCAGAGGTCAAAGTAACTAGAAGATATATTACAACTCACCCAATGCAGAAGTGCCTGCGAACCTCATGGCAAATCCATGTCACATCTCCCCGCCCGGGCTTGGGAGCAGATCAAATGGTGACTCCTTGAGAATCTAAAGCACAACAAAGTAGGGGAAGAGGAGAAAGGGAGTGAGATATTAACCACTTAAGGACCAAGCCTCTTTCTGAGATTTGTTGTTTACAAGTTAAAACCAGTTTTTTTTGCTAGAAAATTACTAAGAACACCCAAACATTATATATATTTTTTTCTAACACCCTATAGAATAAAATAGCAGTTGTTGCAATACTTTCTGTCACACCTTATTTGCGCAGCGGTCTTACAAGCGCACTTTTTTTGGAAAAAATACACTTTTTTGAATTAAAAAATAAGACAACAGTAAAGTTAGCCCATTTTTTTTTTTATTTTGTGAAGGATAATGTTATGCTGAGTAAATTGATGCCCAACATGTCATGCTTCAAAATTGTGCCTGCTCGTGCAATGGCGACAAACTTTTACACTTAAAAATCTCCATAGGCAACATTTAAAAAATTCTACAGGCTGCATGTTTTGAGTTACAGAGGAGGCTTAGGACTAGAATTATTGCTCTCGCTCTACCGATCGTGGCGATACCTCAAATGTGTGGTTTGAACACTGTTTTAATATGCGGGCGCTACTCACGTATTCGTTCCCTTCTGCACGTGAGTTTGGCGGGACGGGGCACGTTTAAAAAAAAGTTTTTCTTATTTATTTTACTTTTTTTACTTTTATTTTTTATTTTTACACTGTTCTTTAAAAAAAAATAAAAAATTGTGCCACTTTTATTCCTATTACAAGGAATGTAAACATCCCTTGTAATAGCAAAAAAGCATGACAGGACCTCTTAAATATGAGAACTGGGGTCAAAAAGACCTCAGATCTCATATTTACACTAAAATCCCCCCCCCCAAAAAAAAATCTTGTCATTTGAAAAAAAAAAGGGGCGCTTTAAGAGCTATGGGCAGAAGTGACGTTTTGACATCACTTCCGCCCTGCAATATGGTGATCGGTGGGGGCCATCTTCCCCTCACTTGTCTCCATGTCAGGCTAGAGAGAGGTTCCGATCGAGAGAGGGCACCGGAACCCGGGAGAAGGGGGTTCTTTTTTTTTTTTACATTCAGCTTTTAGTGGGGAACCCCGCTGACAGCTGATGACTCATCAGTTGCTAAGGACACCGTGGCTGGCTTTCCAGCCCCCTGCTTAGCAACCAGCTATATACAGTGGTAAAATAAGAACTCATCGGTTGCTAAGGATGCGGCAGCCGGCTTCCCGGCCCCCTGCTTAGCAACCAGCTATATACAGTGGTAAAATAAGAACCGCAAAACTCAAAACACATCAAAAATGCACCACTTGCGTTTCTTGTGCAGCTCCATTGAAGTCTATTAGCCACAAATCGTGGGAAAAAAAGTCCCTGACCCTTTCCAAAAATGCACCAGCTGCTAAATGCATAGATGTGAACTAGTACCGTAGGAAACCATGTTAAATGGACTGTAGTGTGTTTCTGCAAACTGCAAAACACACTAAAAATGCATAGGTGTGAACGTAGGGTAAAAGAAGAGTCAGTTTGCTGTCATAGCCCTAACCTTTGCTGCCCTAGGTTATAGTTTGTGTGCCCTTGCCAGAATTTCAAAGCTTGCTCCTGTACCACAGTACCACTACTTTTTTCTGTTTTTCTTTTTTTAAGTTTAGTTTCCCCAAAGACATCATTCATATTGCAAAGAAAATAAACCTGGTGTCTCAACAGCCAGAAATCATTTGGCAAAAGTAATTAGACAATCTTCTCATTCTCTGAATAGGTTTTACATTGCCTTCTAAGTTCTATGAAAGTATATCTGTTTAAACTTTATCTTTTCAATGAATATGGCCTTAAATCTTAAGGCAAGCAATCTGTCTGCAGGCAATTAGCTGTAATTACCTGAAGTAGATATGATTTTGCTTTGAGTTTTCAACAATCATCTTGGTATTTATATATTTTTTTCTTTATAGTTGTATGCTTTTGTATTCAGCAGCAACATTTTAAAGGCAATCTGATTTCCACATAAACAAAGAATTCATATTTTAAAGATGTAAATGTAAGTTCTAATATTATCTTGCTTTTTCACAATAAATTTTGGTTTATTACTTGGTAAAAACATTTAAAAAAACAATGTTATAGCATTACACAACTGTCCATATTAGAAAGATAACATGTTGATAACTTGAAATTTATATTAAGCTTTTTTTTAAATTTCTCTCTGTATTTAAAAAAATATCTTAAATAGTGGATTTCTTAGGAGTTAGAAGGAACATTTCATGAAGATCAGTATTTGACATACAAGCTCATAAAGCTAAACACCAATTTTAACCTTCATATGCCCGATAAAAGGGTCTATGGTTTAAACTGCATTATAATGCCCTGTACACACAGTCGGATTTTCCGACGGGAAATGTGTGATAGGACCTTGTTGTCGAAAATTCCGACTGTGTGTGCGCTCCATCACACATTTTCCATTGGAATTTTCGACACACAAAGTTTGAGAGCTTGCTATAAAATTTTCTGACAACAAAATCCGTTGTCGGAAATTCCGATCGTGTGTACACAAATCCGACGCACATAGTGCCATGCATGCTCAGAATAAATTAGGAGACGAAAGCTATTGGCTACTGCCCCGCTTATAATCCTGACGTACGCGTTTTACATCGCCGCGTTCAGAACGATCGGATTTTCTGACAACTTTGTGCGACCGTGTGTATGCAAGACAAGTTTGAGCCAACATCCGTCTGAAAAAATCCATGCATTTTGTTGTCGGAATGTCCGATCAATGTCCGACCGTGTGTACAGGGCATAAGACTTTAAGCTGGCTATTACAGTTTTTCTCCATTGTTTTGGCTCATTTCTTGAAACAGAAATGACATTCTCAAAACAACATGGACAAATCTCCAAACCACTTTGCAATTGTTCACAACTGAATTGAATTTCTCACTCATTTCATCAAAATTGCAAATGTCTCAGTACATGTCTCAATGTCTCAGTACATCTTTCAAATGATTAAGTACAAGTAGCCTACATTTAGCACAATTTCCAAGTGAATAGATCTTGTTGATCTAAACTGATTGTCAATTCTCAGTCTAATGGTTGTTCTCCCCAAAACGTGTCAGCGTCATTTCATTGTTTAAGTCATCACATGCACAATAGTCTGTTCAATTGTCAAAATTATTCAGGAACAAAATACCATGAATACCATATATGAATCTCTTGGAACATTTGATAAAATGATTACAGCAATTGACAGTCAGGTGCAACTAGAACTTGACTAAGGGTCCATTCACACTAGGGCGGTTTGCAGGCGCCATTGCGCTAATAATAGCGCCTGCAAACCGACCCAAAAGTGCCGCTGCTTTCATTCCAGAGTGAAAGCCCCGAGGGCTTTCACACTGGAGCGATGCGCTGGCAGGACGGTGAAAAAAGGCCTGCCAGCAGCATCTTCGGAGCGGTGAAGGAGCGGTGTGTAATACCGCTCCTTTACCGCTCCTGCCCATTGAAATCAATGGGACGGCATGGCTATACCGCCAGCAAAGCGCCTCTGCAGAGGCGATTTGCGGTGGTTTTAACCCTTTCTCGGCCGCTAGCAGGGGGGTAAAACCGCCCCGCTAGCAGCCGCATACCGACGGTAAATCGTCGCTTACAATAGCGGCGCTTTACCGCCGACAACGTAAGGGCTAGTAAATGCATAAGGAATGAATGTCTACAGCAAACAGTTGTCAGTTGTATTGCTATATTTAACAGATACTTTTTTTAAGCTAAATATAAGTTAGAAAGCAAAATCATAACAAATTTTAAAAAAGCCCACTTTCCCCTACCCATCCCATGCCCCTCACCAATGTACAAACTCACCTTTGTTTTATATAATCTTTTTTTTAAATCTAGCATGATCTAGGGTGTCATATGTGTCAGCTGGTGGGTTCACCCAACCAAAGAGACTAAATCTTCTTAAATTTGGTGGGCATTTGCAACTCATTTGTTTTGGTTGTTTTAAAGAAAGGTATGATTGATTGATGCAATCAATCCAATCATGTGATCTCACAACTCTGGTTCCAACTCTGGCTCCACAGGGAGAGGAGAAAGCACTGACAATGGCTGGGCTATGGGACCTATGGGTGGCGTCATGGCTCCTGGAATTTATAGCCATTGTTGAGCGCTCCATTACACAGAGCTGCGAGTCAATGTGACTGGACTGGAGCAGATTAAAAGTAGGAAAGTATACAGATCTTTTTTTTTTACAGGATAGGTAGAAGAATGAGGAAGGGAACATTTTAAAGAATAGATAAATAGATATAGTTGGGGGTTTTCTTCCACTTTAAGTATGATTTAGCAACTTGCATAGTATAAAAGTATAAAAAGTAAAAGCATTTCTAACAAAAAAAAGAAAAGATCAACAAGCTTCAAAAAGATCTGATGTGCTTGGGCAACATGTCATAGAGACTATTTTATATTAATTGTGTTTTAATTTTACTTGTTTTTAAACTGGTGTTTTATATTTTTTATTAGTTTATGTAAAATCCTTATTTTGTAGCTAAACATTTACTACAACATACACTCATGATTTGGTTTTGCAGAGTATTATACTTTATCCTAAGAGAGTTCGAAGAAGCTTTTTATTTTCAGACTGTATCTCTCAGATTGAAAGGTTGTATCAAACCTTAAGAGTCCATTCGCACTTGTGCGACTTAAAAATCATGTGATTTCCATTACAACTTTACTCTGCGACTTTATGCGACTTTGATGCGACTTTGGATGATTGCAACTTTGTTACGACTTTTGTTTTATTTGTGTTCCACAAAGTTGTTAGACATGTGCAGAACGGAAACATTTGTTTAGTTTCATTTTGTTTCTTTATTTTCTAACGAATTCCAAATTTTCCGAACGATTTGAATTGGTCAAAAATTGATCGACCGATTCAAATTCTGTGCTGGTTGTTAAGGATCAGGCCGGGAAGCTGGCCGCCGCGTCCTTAACAACCGATGACCAATCAGCTGTCAGCGAGCAAAATTTTAAAAAATGACGTGGGGTCCCCCACAAAATCCATACCAGATCCTTATCTGAGTATGCAGCCCGGGAGGTAAGGAAAGGGGAGACAAGTAAGCCCCTCCCCTCCTGAAACATACCAGGCCACATGCCCTCAACATGGGGGGTGCTTTGGGGGGGCTCAAAGCACCTTGTCCCCATGTTGAGGGCATGTGGCCCGGTATGGTTCGGGGGGTCGCTCGCTCTTCCCCCCTTTCCTGACCTCCTGGGTCAGGAAAGAATAAAATAAAATACCTCCAGCTCTGACTAAGGCTTCCACTGTCTACCTGCTCCATCATGTGACAGCTCTTAAATAGCTAAGGGGCGGGGTCACCCGGTGGCACCGCCCCCTCGTGACATTACCAACCGAGAGCATGCTGGGTCAGTGTCGTCACTGGATGGTCCCACCCTTTGCTTTAAAAGACCTGTCGCATGGCGGAGCAGGCAGACGGCGGGAGCCTTCGTCAGAGCCGGAGGCTCTTTCTTTGAATCAGTGGTGGTGGTGTGAATAACAATTGACGATTTTACTTCTCAATAAAGGACTTGTCAAAAACTTGTGTTGTGTCTTTACTTACTTTTTACACTTTTTTGGTAAATGGGTAGGTACTATTTACCCCATACTCATTCACATGGAAGGGCTAGAATCTGGGGGCCCCCCTTGTTTAAAGAGGGCTTCCAGATTCCAATGAGCCCCCTGCCCACAGACCCCCACAACCACCTGCCAGGGTTGTGGGTAAGAGGCCATTGTCCCCATCAACATGTTGACAAGGTGCTTTGGGGGGCATGTTGAGGGCATGTGGCCTGGTATACCTGCAGAGCTGCATGCTCAGATAAGGGCCTCGTATGGATTTTGGTTGGGACCCAATGCTGTTTCTATTTTTAATTTTGGGTAGGATTTCCCTTAAAATCCATACCAGACCTGAAGGGCCTGGTATGCATGGGGGGGGGGGGGCCCGCACGGTTTTTCATTTTTCTTTCATTGCCGGCATTCGCAAGTCACAAAGAAGTTTCATCCTAATCCCATCTGTATCATGCAGGTGCAACTTTCATGCAACTTTTGAGGGTTTTTCATTAAGGTCTGTGGACCTCAAGTCGCATGAGAGTCCGAACCAAAATAGTGCAGGAACTACTTTGAAGTCCCTGCGACTTGAAGTTGCATAGATATGAATGGTTATCATTGGAAACATGGGGTGCGACTTGTCATGCAACTTTGGGGTCCAAAGTCGTATGATAAGACACACGAGTGTTAATGGGGCCTAAAGAGCAGAGAGGGAGAAAATAGAATGAGTTATTCAGTCATTGACACTCGAAAGATAGTCCCTTTGGAGTCCAAAGGAAACTACTTTGCAGTCTTGGCCAGTGCAAAGATGTTCTGGCTGGGATATAAAGCAAACAATTGAGGTCATTGCCACCAAATCAAGGTTTGTATGCATCTTGGGAGGAGGAAGACAATGTAGTTTAGGTCAGGAGAGGAAAGCATTTTTTAACCACTTCAGCCCAGGAAGATTTTCCTGCTTAATGACCGGGCCATTTTTTGCGCTGCATCGCTTTAACTGACAATTGCGCGGTCATGCGACGCTGTACTTGAACAAAATTGACATCCTTTTTTTTCTCACAAATAGAGCTTTCTTTTGGTGGTATTTGATCACCTCTGTGTTTTTTATTTTTTGCGCTGTAAACACAAAACAGCAACAATTTTGAAAAAAAATATATATTTTTTACTTTTTGTTATAATAAATATCCCCAGAAATGTTTTTTTTTTTTAATTCTTCATCAGTTTAGGCCAATATGTACTCTTCTACATATTTCTGGTAAAAAAAAGTCACAATGAGCATATATTGATTGGTTTTCGCAAAAGTTATAGCGTCTACAAAATAGGGGATAGATTTATGGCATTTTTATGGCATTTTTATTATTATTTTTTTTTACTAGTAATGGCGGTGTTCTGGGATTTTTAGCGGTACTGCAACATTGCGGCAGACAGATCGGACACTTTTGACACCTTTTTGGGACCATTGACATTTATATAGCAATCAGTGCTATAAAAATGCACTGATTACTGTGTAAATGTCACTGGCAGGGAAGGGCTTAACACTAGGGGGTGATCAAGGGGTTAAATGTGTTCCCAAGTTAGTGTTCTTTACTGTGGGGGGATGGAACTGACTGGGGGAGGAGACATATTGCTGTTTGTAATTACTACAAAGAGCAGATCTGTATCTTCTCTCCTGTCAGAATGAGGATTCAAATCCCCATTCTGGCTCTCGTGCCATCGATCGCAGGTGGAAGGTGGCAATCGCGCCCGCCAGCCACGTGCATCGGGTCTCCAGCCGTGCAGCAGGTGCGCGCACTCCTGCTATGGCTCTTAAAGGAGCCGACATACTCATATGGCAATTCACGGGAATGCTACACTTTGCAGACGTATATCAGCGTGAGCCAGTCGGCAAGTGGTTAAATGTGTGAAAAGGAGCCTGTAGCTCCATCTGCTGGCCATAAATAGTAAATATGAATTTCTCTGAAGCATCCTTTTATATTAACCTGAATAAAAAGTTAATTATTTGCCAGATTTGCTGTTTGGAAGCTGAAGAGTGGGAACTTTGAGTGGAGAGTGAAAACCAGTTTTGATTGCTGTGTTTGCATTTTTAGGTTCTTTTTGGGGACTTTCCTTGCAGCTTTCTTAATACCTTTTCTGTCACTTTTTTATACAGACTTGTTTTTCTTTCCTTCCTTCAGAATAACTAATTAAGGGGAGTGGTTAATTGGTCACAGGTGCTTCAGGCCCTATATAACTTTCTGTAGATCTCATTTTGAGCCTGCCACCTTTTTGCTTGCTTAGACCAAGTGGAACTGGATTAAGTGGTGAGTTAAACCCAGAGTTTAAAACAGGAGTTATCAAACCTGTAAGTAACGTCTGAAATTTCCTGTTAGTAATATTATTATTGTAACTGGAAAAATGGGGGTTAGCAAGATTGAAGGTTTTGTGCAGTGCACAGTGTGCCATGTGTATACAGTGGGGACGGAAAGTATTCATATCCCCTTACATTTTTCACTCTTTGTTATATTGCAGCCATTTGCTAAAATCATTTAAGTTCATTTTTTTCCTCATTAATGTACACACAGCACCCCATATTGACAGAAAAACACAGAATTGTTGACATTTTTGCAGATTTATTAAAAAAAAGAAAAACTGAAATATCACATGGTCCTAAGTATTCAGACCCTTTGCTCGGTATTTAGTAGAAGCACCCTTTTGATCTAATACAGCCATGAGTCTTTTTGGGAAAGATGCAACAAGTTTTCCTGACGCATCATGGCAGCACACACAATGGGTTGTGACTCCGCCTCCACAACCTGATAGGACTGGTTAGCTATAAGTTTTGAAGAGGAGCCCACCGCTGCATTCTCCTTTTTTTCCTCACCTAGATGGTTGGACCGGTAAAAGCTGAAGAACCCCTTACCGCTTCGCCCCAGCTAGGTTCAAGCCTCTCCTAGTTGGAAGCCCTGGCTGTACAGTCTCTAAAAGAGCTTTATGCAAGGGAACCCCACTCTGGTGGTCTCAGGGGTTAAAAACAAACAATCCACCTGTGCCTTACAAACCTTAAAGAGGTTTTTGGTGACATCTGCAGCGGCCTCCAGGTACTAGCTTTCCTTCTCTCTCTGCCCTCTCCTGACATATTGTATTTCTTTATACACATCTGTGTAATGTGGGCTCCAGGTGCGCTGGGCGCTGTAGTCCCACAGCGTCTTCCTACTATGCATAGCTATGCATAGCACTGGCTCCAGGGCGCACAGGATCTGACATAGGCGGCGTTAGGGCACGCCAGATTCCAAGATGGCGCCGGACGCCGCAAATGGCCACTGCGCATGCGCGGCCGTGACGTCAGAGACACCGCGACGGCGGTATATTTAAAAACAGAGGAATTCTGTCATTTTGCCTCTGTGAGCCCCAGAACATCACCACAGTGCTGCCTTGTGTTTTGTTTTTTGATCCCTGACACTGGTAAGTCTGGAACTCTCATCCTCTCTGCTAAAACTCTGCATTTCTATTCTCTGGGCACCCCCTGTCTTTAAAAAAAACAAAAAAAAAACACATACAAACTTTTTTTTTCCCCTTCAGATACACTCTATCTCCTTTTATGGAGGCCGCTGCTCCAGCAGACCATCCACGGGCTACAAGGTAAGGGGGGACAGACATTAGGTAAGTAGTGAAGAGGAGTAAAAGAGAGCCTTGCCACTAATGCTATATTATTTTGATAGCTCTGGCAGATCTTCAAGATCAACGCACTCCAAACGCAGGGACCGATCACCTTCAAAACATTCTCAGTCCAGACGAAGTCGGTCAAGAACCTCATCCCACCACCATAGAGATGAGACTTCATCCCGTCAAGCTCGCGATGACCATCGCACCCATCCTGCGGCACACGCCTGCTGGGTTTGCGGAGCAGTAGCACTACCTGCTAAGCTAGTCTGTCAAGTCTGTTTGGATGAAGCAACCCCTGAAAAAGAAGCGGATGCAAGGGAAGCATCCAATATAATAAAAGAATCTGTGAAAGAGTCTATCATGCAAGTGGCAGCCCACGAATCCATCAGACAGGCTTCAATGGCCTCAACCTCTTATACGCCGCAAGATCTCTCCCCGTCAGCCTCCCATACTCTTCAGGAAGATTCCCCAGAAGAGGAAGAAATTCTAATGCCCACTTCGTTTGATTTTGCGCTTATAGATCCCTTCGCAAAATCTGTAAAAGAGGCAATCGGTTGGGAAGAGGAGAAAGAGGCGCCACGCAAGTTAAGAAAGTATTTTCCTAACCTGAAAAAAGACCCTGAAACCTTTCCTTTTATTGAAGAGCTAGAAGAGCTAATAAAGGATGAGTGGCAGAAACCAGATAAAAAAAAACAGTCTGAACAACAGGATAGCAAAACTCTACCCATTAAGGGAACCAATGGTGAACCCTCTAATTTCAGCTCCTGTAGTAGATTCCTCACTAATGTGTTTGGCGCGACATGTAACTCTCCCGATCGAGGATGCCGTTACCTTTAGGGATGTAATGGATCAAAAAATAGACCTCGATCTTAAGAAAGCCTATTCAGCAGCAGGAGGAGCATGCAGACCAGCGATCACTCTGGCAGCGGTCGGCAGAGCGATCACCTTTTGGGCAGCCAACATTGAGAAATTGTTGCTAGACGCAGCGGATCAGGAAAAAATCATATCAGCTATGCAAGAACTTAGCCTAGCAGGAGACTTTGTGGCTGAAGCGGCCGTGGATATCATAAGATCTTCAGCAAGGGCGATGTTGGCTTCCGTAATGTCAAGGAGAGCACTCTGGTTAAAACCATGGGTCGCAGATGCGACTTCTAAGTCGACCTGGTGTAGGATTCCCTACGACGGCACTAACTTATTCAGCCCTAAACTAGACACAGCGATTTCAAAAGTTACTGGAGGGAAGTCTGGCCTCATCCCTTCCGATAAAAGGCCCAAACAAAGAAATCCACCGTTTAGACGCCAGTTGCCAGAAAGATACCGAGAGGCAAGATCTTACAAACCAGGAAGGGAATTCAAGCGAAACTGGCGAAATCCCCAGTCGTCCTTTGTGAGGGTGCAAAAACCTAAAGTCCCCAATTCAGGAGAGCAGCAGAAGTCATTTTGATGGCGTGCACGCCCAGCCCGCGATAGTAGGAGCGAGGTTGAGGCGATTTACTCAGACTTGGGAAAATCAAATAAGAGATGCCTGGACGATTTCCACCATCCAGGAGGGTCACAGATGGTCATTCAAACACAAACCTCCAAAAGACCACTTCAGACTGACCAGAACACCATCTTCTCTACCAAAACGAAAGATCCTGACCAGTTATATTCAAGAACTGTCGCAGAAACAAGCAATCATAGAGGTTCCTCAGGAACAGAGAGGTTTAGGATTCTACTCTCCGCTCTTTCTAGTAGCAAAAAAGATGGGAGATTTGAGGCCAGTGCTAGACTTGAAAGACCTAAACGAAACAATTTCAGTCGAATCCTTCAAAATGGAGAGCCTCCAGTCCAAATTACTAGCAATAGGGACAAAGGACTGGATGCTCTCGGTCGATTTGTCCGACGCCTATCTACATATTCCGGTGCACCAAACCTTTCAGAAATACCTACGCTTTGCAATAGGTCATCAGCATTTCCAGTTCCAAAGCCTTCCATTTGGCATATCGACGGCTCCCAGGACCTTTACAAAAGCCTTACTCCCGATCATAGCTCTCCTAAGAGAAAAAGGTCTAAGGGTGTTGCACTATCTCAACGACATCATCCTCCTGGCCGACAGCCAACAAGTTGCCCTCCAACATCGAGCAGTTCTAATTTCTACACTTTAACAGTTCGGTTGGGTAATAAATTGGGGAAAGAGCAGTCTGGTTCCAACGCAAAGAATGGTCTTCTTAGGCGCAGAATTGGACACCAGTTTCAATACGGTCGGGTTGCCTCAAGAGAAGATAGGCCCATTGATTCACAAAATAAAGAACCTTTTGGCGGCAGAACATCTTCCTGCCAGAATGTGTCTGAGCATCCTGGGCTCCATGTCCTCGACCTTCCTTATGATCCAGTGGTCCCAGTGGAACTCAAGGGTCTTTCAAAATGCATTCCTGTCTCAATGGAACGGGTCCTCAATGAAGCAGAGAATAATCATCAGCCAGGCAGTAAAAAGATCGGCATGGTGGTGGACACGGGTCAGCAACCTATCACGCTGTCGTCCCATAGTTCCTCCACTACCAGAAGTAGTCACGATGGATGCCAGTCTTCAGGGATGGGGAGCACACTACCAACATCACGGAGCACAGGGACGTTGGTCTTTCCGCCCACAGGGCATAGTCTCCAATGTCCTGGAACTCAGAGCCGCCTGGCAGGCTATTCTAGCATTCGGACCATGCCTAGAAGGGAAAAGTGTTCTCTTACATATAGACAATACAGTAGCAGTAAATTAGATCCACAGACAAGGAGGTACCAGGAGCAGAACGCTCATGGAGGAAGTGCGTCCCATACTCGAGTGGGCTCAGATCTACCTGATGGATTTGAAGGCGATTTATGTTCCGGGTATGCAAAACCAACTAGCGGACGACTTGAGCAGGAAGTTTGTATCGAACAACGAGTGGTCTCTCAGTTCCCATGCCTTTGCTCTCATGACCCACAAATGGGGGATGCCCGACATAGATCTAGCAGCAACCCCAGAGAACAACAAGTGTATTCAATTCTTAGCGAGGAACAATTATCCGACAGCAGCAGGGATGGATTGCCTTCACCACCCATGGGAATTCCACCTGGGATACATTTTTCCTCCAATTCCCCTAATAGCCAGATTTCTGGCCAGGCTGAGGAACTCGACATCCACGGTCATAGCAGTACTGCCATTCTGGCCAAGGAGGCCTTGGTTCGCGACTATGTTACAACTGAACACAGAGGAGCCGCTTCCGCTCCCGTTGAGCCCGGAGTTACTCTCTCAGGGTTGATTCCTGCACCCGGCACCAGAACGCTTACACCTAATGGCATGGAGGTTGAAAGGGAAAGGCTGCTGGATAAGGGATGCTCACTCAAAGTAGTGGTCACACTGCAACAGGCCAGAAAAAGATCAACAAATGGCACGTACAGCAGGATCTGGGAAAGATTTACCGCATTTGCCCAGCAACATTCTTGGGATCCGTTATCTCCTTCAGTCTATAATATCCTGGAATTTTTGCAGCTAGGCCTGGAAAAAGACCTGGGTGCGAGCACTCTTAAAGTACAAGTCTCGGCACTGTCCGCAATGATGGGAACTAGATGGGCCCTAGACCCGCTCATAGTTCAGTTCTTGAAGGCATGCATGAAGATAAGGCCGCCCAGAACACCAGTCTTTCCAGCCTGGAATTTGTCCACCGTGTTAGAAGCTCTATCAAAAAAAACATTTCTTCCCCTGCAATCAGTATCCTTATGGGATCTGATGCTCAAATTATCATTTCTGATCGCAATAACGTCTGCCAAACGAGTCTCGGAGATGCACGCTCTATTAATTAAAGAACCACATCTAGTTCTCTACCCGGATAGAGTTGTTCTCAGACCATCAGAACGATTTATATCCAAAGTGACGTCTACCTTCCACTTTAACTCGGAAATCAATCTTCCAGTTTTTCTCTCTAATGAAGGACATCCACACCGCCTAGATGTCAAGTCTACCATTGTTGGCTACCTTGAAGCTACTGAACCGTTCAGGAAGGTCGAAAAACCTCCTAGTCATCCCGCATGGCCCTAGAAAAGGGCAAGCAGCTTCCCCTAGAACAATAGCAACCTGGTTGATTAAAATCATTAAGAGGACGTACAGTATACAATCGCTCCCAATACCGGATGGTCTAAAAGCCTAAAAACTATTTGCAAGGCAGCAACTTGGTCTTCTAAAAACACGTTCATGTCACACTACAAAATAGATCCGGCTCAATTAACTACGGTTGAGTTCGGAAGTTCAATCATTCAATCTAACTCCTATATACCTTGTACCTGAGTAAATAAAATGCTCTAAAAGCACCCATCCATGTAGCGAGTTATTTCCCATTGTGTGTGCTGCCATGATGCGTCAGGAAAACGGAAAATTGTATACTTACCTTCCGTAATTTTCCTTTCCTGACGCATCCCATGGCAGCACACGGAATCCCACCCTTCTAAGGTGATAGTTACTAAGAATGCAGCGGTGGGCTCCTCTTCAAAACTTATAGCTAACCAGTCCTATCAGGTTGTGGAGGCGGAGTCACAACCCATTGTGTGTGCTGCCATGGGATGCGTCAGGAAAGGAAAATTACGGAAGGTAAGTATACAATTTTCCGTTTTTCACACCTGGATTTGGAGATCCTCTGCCATTCCTCCTTGCAGATCCTCTCAGGTTCTGTCAGGTTGGATAGTAAACGTTGGTGGACAGCCATTTTTAGGTCTCTCCAGAGATGCTCAATTGGGTTTAAGTCAGGGCTCTGGCTAGGCCATTCAAGAACAGTCACGGAGTTGTTGTGAAGCCACTCCTTCATTATTTTAGCTGTGTGCTTAAGGTCATTGTCTTGTTGGAAGGTAAACCTTCGGCCCAGTCTGAGGTCCTGAGCACTCTGGAGAAGGTTTTCGTCCAGAATATCCCTGTACTTGGCCGCATTCATCTTTCCCTCGATTGCAACCAGTCGTCCTGTCCCTGCAGCTGAAAAACACCCCCACAGCATGATGCTGCCACCACCATGCTTCACTGTTGGGACTGTTTTGGACAGGTGATGAGCAGTGCCTGGTTTTCTCCACACATACCGCTTAGAATTAAGGCCAAAAAGTTCTATCTTGGTCTCATCAGACCAGAGAATCTTATTTCTCGCCATCTTGGAGTCCTTCAGGTGTTTTTTTTAGCAAACTCCATGCAGGCTTTCCTGTGTCTTGCACTGAGGAGAGGCTTCTGTTCGGCCACTCTGCCATAAAGCCCCGACTGGTGGAGGGCTGCAGTGATGGTTGACTTTCTACAACTTTCTCCCATCTCTCGACTGCATCTCTGGAGCTCAGCCACAGTGATCTTTGGGTTCTTCTTTACCTCTCTCACCAAGGCTCTTCTCCCCCGATAGCTCAGTTTGGCCAGACGGCCAGCTCTAGGGAGGGTTCTGGTCATCCCAAGCATCTTCCATTTAAGGATTATGGAGGCCACTGTGCTCTTAGGTACCTTAAGCGCAACAGAAATTTTTTTGTAACCTTGGCCAGATCTGTGCCTTGCCACAATTCTGTCTCTGAGCTCTTCAGGCAGTTCCTTTTGACCTCATGATTCTCATTTGCTCTGACATGCACTGTGAGCTGTAAGGTCTTATATAGACAGGTTTGTGGCTTTCCTAATCAAGTCCAATCAGTATAATCAAACACAGCTGGACTCAAATGAAGGTGTAGAACCATCTCAAGGATGATCAGAAGAAATGGACAGCACCTGAGTTAAATATATGAGTGTCACAGCAAAGGGTCTGAATACTTAGGGCCATGTGATATTTCAGTTTTTCTTTTTTAATAAATCTGCAAAAATGTCAACAATTCTGTGTTCTTCTGTCAATATGGGCTGCTGTGTGTACATTAATGAGGAAAAAAATTAACTTAAATGATTTTAGCAAATGGCTGCAATATAACAAAGAGTGAAAAATGTAACGGGGTCTGAATACTTTCCGTCCCCACTGTACAAGAATGGAGCAACAGCTTCAGGATGGATACCGCTGTGACAGATGAGAGCGGGTTGCCCTTCTGGAAGCTCACATTAGAGATCTGGAGGAGCAATTTGCAACACTGGGCAGAACTGACAACCTTGAGAAGGGTACTCTGCTCACTGGGCAGGTGGTTAGTGGGGTTAATGGGGAGGGTAGAGGAGTAAGTCGGGATTATCAGGTAGGAAGATGGATTAGTACAGTTAGAGGGAGTGGTAAGGGCTCACAGAAAAGGAAGACCAGCCCTGGGTTTGAGCACCCTAAGAGATTAGTAACAAGTTAGGTGAAGATGTGGGGGTATCAAGCTCAGAGGTGGCAGCCCTAGATTTCACTGCTCTTCCCTAACAGCCAGGAGAGCAGCCCATCTAGTAGGGGTGGTGAGGGGAGTACAGATAGGCCTAGACGGTTGTTGGTAATAGGGGAATCTATAATCAGAAGGACTGATAGAATAATTTGTTGCCAGGATTGCCTCAACCAAAGGGTTTGCTGTCTCCCTGGTGCCAGGGTTCAGCATGTGGTGGACCAGGTTAATAAATTACTGGGAGGGACTGGGCTTGATCCAGCTGTCTTGGTCCACGTTGGAACCAATAACAGAATATATGAAAGGTGGAGGCTCCTTAAGAACCAATTTAAAGAACTAGGCTGCAAGTGGAAGAGAAGGACCGCCAAGGTGATATTCTCTGAAATATTGCCTGTGCCATGCGCAACACAGGAAAGGTAGGGGTGATTAGAGAGGCTTTGTGTAAGGAGGAGGGATTTAGGTTTTTAGAGCACTGGGCTGACTTTTCATTGGGTTGCAGCCTATATGCTAAAGATGGCTTGCACCTAAATGGAAGGGGGTCTTCTGTGCTGGGGGAGAGGTTTATGGGAAGGCTGGAGGAGTATTTAACCTGCTCAGATCCGGGCCATTGCCAAATGACGGCAACAGCGCGGATCTGAAAAACCGGGACTACGTCCATTGACGTCGTCCCCTTTCCTCATTCCCAGCGCGCTCTCGTGAGCGCGCCTCGGGGAAAATCTGTGTTGGCCGTGTCCCTTGGACACAGCCAATCACAGATCGCTGTAAACGGCCGATCACAGCGGCCGTTTACAGCGCGATCGCCGCCTCCAATGAGAGATGATCTAAAAGGTAAACAATTGAGATCATTTCTCATTGCCGGCTCTCTCTCTCCTCACACAGAGACAGCGTGTGAGGAGAGAGAGATTCTGTGAGTAAAAAACAGCAAAGTGTGCCCAAAAAGTGCCCACAGTGACACCAATATAGTGCCATCTGTGCCCACCTGTGCACATCAGTGCCCACTTGTGCCATCAGTGCATCATCAGTGCCCGTCTGTGCCCATCAGTGCCCGTCTGTGCCCATCAGTGCCCGTCTGTGCCCATCAGTGCGCATCTGTGCAATCAGTGCGCATCTGTGCAATCAGTGCGCATCTGTGCCACCTCCTCAGTGCCCATCTGTGCCATCTCCTCAGTGCCCATCTGTGCCATCTCCTCAGTGCCCATCTGTGCCATCTCCTCAGTGCCCATCTGTGCCACCTCCTCAGTGCCCATCTGTACCAATCAGTGCCCATCTGTCGCTTCAGTGCACATCTGTGCTGCCTTATCAGTGCCCATCTGTGCTGCCTTATCAGTGCCCATCTGTGCCGCTTCATCTGTGCCGCTTCATCAGTGCCCATCTGTGCCACCTCACCTGTGCCACATCAGTGCATATCTGTGCCCACCTGTGCCACCTCATTAGTGTAAATCTCTGCACATCTGTGCTGCTTCCTCAGTGCTCATCTGCTGCCTCAGTGCCCATTTGTGCCGCCTCATCAGTGCCCATCAGTGCCCATCTGTGCCGCCTCATCAGTGCCTATCTGTGCGATCAGTGCCCACTTGTGCCGCCTCATCAGTGCACATCTGTGCCATCAATTAGTGCCACCTCATCAGTGCAGGCTTAGCACACAGCTGTGCAATCTCATAAACCACCAGCCGCCATGTCCAAAAAAAGCTTTTCCGCCGAGGAGGCATACCAAATTCTTTCTACGGCCGATGAGAGCAACGCGGAGCTCTCTTTTTCAGATTCCCTCTCCAATTCGGATTCTGACGTAAATTACGAGCCAGTCCTCAGTAGCGAAACACTTACAGACTCGGAGGAAGAAACTCGGCCCGCCAAACGAAGGCGTTCTAGTGAGGAGGCAGTGGCATCCGCCAGCACCGCAGTGGCATCCGCCAGCACCGCAGTGGCATCCGCCAGCATCGCAGTGGCATCCACTAGCACTGCAGTGCCATCCACTAGCACCGCAGTCCCTCGGCAAGAAAGGCCAAGTACCAGTGGGGTGTCACCCCAGCCCCAAAGGGTTAGGTCCCATGCCAGCCTTCCCTTTGCACTTCAGAACCCCTTGTGGCTTCCTCCCAATTCAGGAGAAGCTAGCGTTCCCCCTTTCACGGCCCAGCCAGGAGTCCAGGTGGATACAGGGAATTTCACCCCAATTAATTTTTTTAATTTAATTTTTACGGAGGACATGTTGGCGTCAATTGTGGCCCAGTGCAACCTGTATGCACAGCAATTTATTTTGCAAAATCCCACATCATATTATGCCCGTCCCTATGAGTGGAGAGACCTGACAGTGGAGGAGTTCAAGGTTTTTTTGGGCCTCACATTGAATATGGGGCTCACTCAAAAAAACGAATTCCGTTCCTATTGGTCAACCCACCCCCTCCACCACATGCCGCTCTTCTCCGCGGTAATGCCCAGAACCAGGTATCTGATGATAATGAGGTTCCTACATTTTAGCGACAATACCCAGTGCCCTCCCCGAACTGATCCAAATTTTGACAGGCTTTACAAAATTCGCCCAATATTAAATTATTTTTCCGAAGTATTCCCCCAGCTGTTCACCCCGGACCAACAAATATGTGTAGATGAGTCCCTTGTGAAATTTAGCGGCAGGCTTAAAATTAAGCAATATATCCCCAGCAAAAGGGCCCGCTATGGGGTGAAGGTGTACAAACTATGTGACCGAGCCACAGGGTACACATATTCCTTCAAGGTGTACGAAGGGAAGGACACCCAGCTGCAGCCTCCTAATTGCCCGGACTACTTGGGAACCAGCGGGAAAGTTGTTTGGGACCTCATATACCCCCTACTCGACAAAGGATACCACCTGTATGTAGATAACTTCTACACTTCTCAGCCCCTGTTCCACAACCTTCATCGGAAGAAGACGCCAGCATGTGGCACCGTGAAAAAAAATCGGAAGGGCTTTCCTCAAAGTCTTGTTAATAAGAAGTTGAGAAAAGGAGAAACGGCATGTCTGCGTAACAAAGAGATTCTGGCAGTGAAGTGGAGGGACAGAAGGGATGTGTATATGTTGTCTTCCATCCACAACAACACCTATGTGGAAATCCCCAGAAGGAATGGCCCCATCCAGAAACCCACATGCATCCATCAATACAATTTGTTTATGGGGGGAGTCGACTTTAACGATCAAATGTTGGAACCATATCTTGCCTCAAGAAGGACATACCACTGGTACAAAAAAGTAGCGATTTATTTTTTTCAATTGGCCATATACAACTCCTATATCATTTACCGCAAATCCACCCAAAACCCCCAACGCTTCCTTGGCTACCTGGAGGAAATTTACATTGCCCTTATATTCCCGAACGGCCCACCAGTAAACATCCGATCAGATGTTGTTAGTCGACTCTCCGAGCGCCACTTTCCAGATAAACTCCCTCCCAGACCAACAGGCCAAAGACGCCAAAAAAGATGTAAGGTGTGTACCAGAGCAGGAGTCAGAAGAGACACATCTTATTATTGTGCAGAATGTCCTTCCGAACCAGGCCTCTGTATAGGTGAATGCTTCCGCCGTTACCATACTTCACTAAATTATTAGTGAAGTATGGTAACCGTAATCCTCAGTTCCTGCCTTCACACCCCTTATGCCACTGCCTGCTCTGTAACTGACCCTGGCTTGTTATTTGACCACGCTTCTGCCTGCCGATTTTGTACATACCGCTGCCTCATCTGGAACTGACCCTGGACTGTTTTTTCGACCATGCTTCTGCCTAACGATTCTGTACATAGCTTTGCCTGATCTGGAACTGACCTTGGACTGTTTGACCATGCCTCTTGCCTGCCTCTTGGACTGATCTTGTACCCTGCAACTGGACTAGTGGGATTCAACACAGGGGTCTCACATATGTGAGGGGCTCCAGAATAGTTTTTCTGGATGAAGAAAACAATTTTCTTTGTTTTCTCATTCCTAGATTAGGGTCTGGAGACTCGGAGGCTTCAAAGAGATTTGGGTGGGAGAAGCCTCTACCCCTGTCCCCATTCTGTCCTGAACGAGGCCCTACTTCTGCCTGCTGCCTGTAGGAGTTACTGCTGTCATGCCTCTGTTTGTCGCACTGACCACAGCACATGGACCTTGTTCCTGCCTACTACCAAGACCAATATTTTGGCACTGCTGACAATCTCTGCCTGCACTGACCCTGCACTGCACTGACCTATGGACAGTATCCCTGCCTGCTGCCTGTACTGACTATGGACAGTATTTCTGCCTGCTGCCTGAAAAATTGTGTTCGCTGTTGCTGACCAAGTCCCTGCCTGCTGCCTGGACCAGTGCTATCCTCCTGGGGACAACTATACTACTGAAACCACAGGTAATCTTTTGTTTCTCTTTGCTCAGCATAATGTATTTTGGGGTGTAATTCTTGGTATATGCATGCTATGTGTCCCTGGAACACCTGATGGTGTTCCTTGCATGTTGTATCTCTGTATGTGGCCAGGCTGTGTAAAGGTCTCACACATGTGGTATTGCCATACTCAGAAGGAGTGCCACAATGTATTTTGGGGTGTCATTTTTGCTATGTAAATGCTATGTGTTGGAAATATCCTATAAACGGACAACTTTGTGTAAAAAAAAATGCGTTTTCATTTTTTTTCCACATATTCCAAAAACTTCTGGAAAAAAATGAACCATTCAAAAGACTCATTATGCCTCATAGATTATATGTTGGGGTGTTAGCTTTCCAAAATGGGGTCGTTTTGTGGGCGTTTCCATTGTCCTGGTGCTCCAGGGCCTTCAGAAGTGTAATAGGTGGGTGAGAAATGAGATGTGTAATTTATGCTCCTAGAACACCTGAAGGTGCTACTTCAATGTTAGGCCTCTGTATGTGGTCAGGCTGTGTAAAAGTCTCACACATGTGGTATCGTTTTACTCAGGAGGAGTAGCAGAATGTATTTCGGGGTGTTATTTTTGCTATGTAAATGCTATGTGTTGGAAATATCTTATAAACGGACAACTTTGTGTAAAAAAAAATGCGTTTTCATTTTTTTCCACATTTTCCAAAAACTTCTGGAAAAAAATGAACCGTTCAAAAGACTCATTATGCCTCATAGATTATACGTTGGGGTGTTAGCTTTCCAAAATGGGGTCATTTTGTGGGCGTTTACATTGTCCTGGTGCTCCAGGACCTTCAAAAGTGTAATAGGTGGGTGAGAATCGAGATGTGTAATTTATGCTCCTAGAACACCTGAATGTGCTACTTCAATGTTAGGCCTCTGTATGTGGTCAGGCTGTGTAAAAGTCTCACACATGTGGTATCGTTTTACTCAGGAGGAGTAGCAGAATGTATTTCGGGGTGTTTATTTTTGCTATGTAAATGCTATGTGTTGGAAATATCTTATAAACGGACAACTTTGTGTAAAAAAAAAATGCGTTTTCATTTTTTTCCACATTTTCCAAAAACTTCTGGAAAAAAATGAACCGTTCAAAAGACTCATTATGCCTCATAGATTATACGTTGGGGTGTTAGCTTTCCAAAATGGGGTCATTTTGTGGGCGTTTCCATTGTCCTGGTGCTCTAGGGCCTTCAAAAGTGTAATAGGTAGTCAACAAGTTAGATGGGTAATTTATGCTCCTTGAACACCTGATGATGCTCCCTGCATGTTGGGTCTCTGTATGTGGCCAGTTAGTGAAAAATTCCCACACATGTGGTATTGTAATACTCAGGAGGAGTAGCCGAATGTATTTTGTGGTGTCATTTGTGGTATGGACATTCCATGTGAGAGAAATAAGCTATTACAATGACAATTTTCTGAAAAAAATATAAAAAATAAAAAAAAACCTTAATTTGCAAAGAATTGTGGGAAAAAATGACAACTTCAAATAACTCACCATGCCTCTTACTAAATACCCTGGAATGTCTACTTTCCAAAAAGGGGTCATTTGGGGGGCATTTGTACTTTCCTGGCTTGTTATGGTCTCAAGAAAGGAGATGGGCCTCAGTACATCAGGTGTGATCAGATGTGATCATTTTTTTATGATTTGTACCATAGCTTGTAGACTCTATAAATTTCACACAGACCACATAATATCCACTAATTTGGGTTATTTTTACCAAAGATATGTAGCAGTATAAATTGTGGCCAACATTTATGAATAAAAGTTGCTAATTTGCAAAATTTTATCACAGAAACGAAGAAAAAAGCATTTTTTTTCAAAATTTTCGGTCTTTTTTCATTTATAGCGCAAAAATTAAAAAACCCAGAGGTGATCAAATACCACCAAATGAAAGCTCTATTTGTATGAAAAAAAGGGCAAAAAAATTGTTTGGGTACAGTGTTGCATTACTGAGTAATTGTCATTCAAAATGTGAGAGCACTGAAAGCTGAAAATTGGTCTGGGCAGGAGGGGGGTTTAAGTGCCCAGTAAGCAAGTGGTTAAACTAGGAGTGTGGGGGGAGGGTGAATTAGATTATAATGGGGCAGATAGGTCAGATAGAGGTCAGCCCCTATTGGTGGGTGGAATGGGGATATATGGGGGGAGGGGTATGGGAGATTATATGAAGGTTCCTATGTTACAATCAACCATTGGAAATGGTTCTATTTGTCCTAAAATAAATATGCAACATACGTTTGCTAAATGTGACAATGAATTAAAGTGTTTGTTCACCAATGCCAGAAGTCTGCCAAGCAAAATAGGTGAGTTGGAAGCTCTACTGCACGAGGAGAACTATGATCTAATTGGTATTGCTGAATCTTGGCTTCATTCTTCTCATGACTGGGCTATTATTATTCCTGGTTATGCTCTCTTTCGGAGAGACAGGGTAAAACTGAGGGCTGGTGGTGTCTGTCTCTATGTGAGAAGTGATCTCAAAGCGAGTGTGAAAGAGGACGTAGTTGATGGAGAGTGTGATGAGTCTGAAGCATTACATGGGTGTGCGTATTCCAAAGGTTGTCATTGGAGTTTATTATAGACCTCCCAGTGTTGGTGAGGAGGTAGAGACTTAGCTCCTTGCATAGATGGAAAGGGCTGCAAGGGCTGGGACAGTGATAATAATGGGGGATTTTAACTACCCGGAAATTGACTGAAATAATGGCACTGCTGGGACAGTTAAAGGGAAAAAATGTATAAACCTATTACAAGACAATTTTATTGTCCAGTTTATTGAGGCCCGACTAGGAATGACGCTCTGCTGGACCTGGTAATCTCAAACCATATGGAGAGTGATGGATGAAGGGCGCGTGATCAGTTGCTCACATCAAAAAGTATAAAATTTATTCAAATGAAAATGCCAATAAAGGCAAATAAAAGCGATTAAATAATGCCAATACTACGTATCAATACAAACAGGTAACAAAATATAAAAAACATGGAAATTTAAAGATGAAAATGGGTTAAAAGTATCATGAGCCCATATTGAGGCAGGTGTTTAGAGTTGGCTGATGCGTTTCGATGATAACCTCTTCATCAGAGCCTTTGAGAACCAGGGCGCAGTCTCTATGGGCCATTTTCATCTTTAAATTTCCATGTTTTTTATATTTTGTTACCTGTTTGTATTGATACGTAGTATTGGCATTATTTAATCGCTTTTATTTGCCTTTATTGGCTTTTTCATTTGAATAAATGTTATACTTTTTAATGTGAGCAACTGATCACGCGCCCTTCATCCATCAATCTCCATGTAGCCTAACCTGACCACCCCGGGGTCATTTTCTGGGCAGTGGGACATGCAACACCATCTCTTTCAGCTCCGCTATAATTTCACAATACTACTTTTTTCAAACCCTAACAGACCCTCACAAGCGCAGGAGAAATCTTTCCTTGTCCACAATTTTAATCTCAAACCATGCAGAGCCTATTACCAATATTAATTTAAAACACATCTGGGTAGCAGTGACCATAACATGATTTCATTTAATGTTAGCTGTAAGCAACAAACACATACGGGTAAGATTAAATACACTTCACTTTAAGAGAGCAAATTTTCCAAGGATGAGGGCTGCTCTCCAGGACTTAGACTGGGAAGGAATATTGGCATTAATGGACACATGAACAGAAATGGGAATTCTTCGAAGTGACTGTATGTAAACTCACTGCAAAGTATATTCCCAAGGGCAATAAGTTTAAAAGGATAAAAATAAAACCTATGTGGCTCACGGTCAAAGTTAAAATGGCTATAAAAAATAAAAAAAGAGCTTTTAAAAAAATCTAAAAATGAAGGAATGCTATCATTATTTAAATGTTACAAAGAATATAACAAAATATGTAAAAGGGAAATCAAGGACGCAAAAATTCAACACGAAGGACAGATTGCAAAAGATAATAGGACAAACCCACAAAAATTCCTCAAATATATTAACCACTTGCCGACCGCCTCACGCCTATATACGTGAGCAGAGCGGCACGGGCAGGCAAAATCACGTACCTGAAACGTGATTGCCTTCCCGCGGGTGGGGGGTCCTATCGGACCCCCCCCCGGTGCCAGCTGCGGTCAGCATTTGGCTGGGAGCATTGAGAGACGAGGGGGAGGCCATCCGATCGTGGCCCCCCCCTCGCGATCGCTCCCAGCCAATGAGAAACATCCCCTGCCTCTGTATAGTACACAGAGGCAGAGGATGTGATGTCATCTCTCCTCGGCTGGCCAGTTTCCGTTCCAGCGCCGAGGAGAGATGACATGTAAGTGCACCAAACACACACACACACACAGTAGAACATGCCAGGCATACATTACACCCCCGATCCCCCCCGATCCCCCCCAATCACCCCCCCCTGTCACAAACTGACACCAAGCAGGTTTTTTTTTTTTTTCCTGATTACTGCATAGTGTCAGTTTGTGACAGTTAGCAGTGGTAGAACAGTGAGTGTTACCCCCCTGTAGGTCTAGGGTACCCCCCTTACCCCCCTAATAAAGTTTTAACCCCTTGATCACCCCCCCTCACCAGTGTCGTTAAGCGATCATTTTTCTGATCGCTGTATTAGTGTCGCTGGTGACGCTAGTTAGGGACGTAAATATTTAGGTTCGCCGTCAGTGTTTTATAGCGACAGGGACCCCCATATACTACCGAATAAATGTTTTAACCCCTTGATTGCCCCCTAGTTAACCCTTTCACCACTGATCACCATATAACCGTTACGGGTGACGCTGGTTAGTTCGTTTATTTTTTATAGTGTCAGGGCACCCGCCGTTTATTACCGAATAAAGGTTTAGCCCCCTGTAGGTCTAGGGTACCCCCCTTTACCCCCCCTAATAAAGTTTTAACCCCTTGATCACCCCCTGTCGCCAGTGTCGCTAAGCGATCATTTTTCTGATCGCTGTATTAGTGTCGCTGGTGACGCTAGTTAGGGACGTAAATATTTAGGTTCGCCGTCAGTGTTTTATAGCGACAGGGACCCCCATATAGTATCTAATAAATGTTTTAACCCCTTGATGGCCCCCTAGTTAACCCTTTCACCACTGATCACCGTATAACCGTTACGGGTGACGCTGGTTAGTTTGTTTATTTTTTATAGTGTCAGGGCACCCGCCGTTTATTACCGAAAAAAGGTTTAGCCCCCTGATCGCCCGGCGGTGATATGCGTCGCCCTAGGCAGCGTCAGATTAGCGCCAGTACCGCGAACACCCACGCACGCACCATACACGCACCGTACACCTCCCTTAGTGGTATAGTATCTGAACGCATCAATATCTGATCCGATCAGATCTATACTAGCGTCCCCAGCAGTTTAGGGTTCCCAAAAACGCAGTGTTAGCGGGATCAGCCCAGATACCTGCTAGCACCTGCGTTTTGCCCCTCCGCCCGGTCCAGCCCAGTCCAGCCCACCCAAGTGCAGTATCGATCGATCACTGTCACTTTTTTTTGTAGAGTTTTGGTGAACTGGCAAGCACCAGCGCCCTAGTACACCCCGGTCGTAGTCAAACCAGCACTGCAGTAACACTTGGTGACGTGGCGAGTCCCATAAGTGCAGTTCAAGCTGGTGAGGTGGCAAGCACAAGTAGTGTCCCGCTGCCACCAAAAAGACAAACACAGGCCCGTCGTGCCCATAGTGCCCTTCCTGCTGCATTCGCCAATCCTAATTGGGAACCCACCGCTTCTGCAGCGCCCGTACTTCCCCCATTCACATCCCCAACCAAATGCAGTCGGCTGCATGAGAAGCATTTTCTTTATGTCCTCCCGAGTACCCCTACCCAACGAACCCCCCCCCCCAAAAAAAAGATGTGTCTGCAGCAAGCACGGATATAGGCGTGACACCCGCTATTATTGTCCCTCCTGTCCTGACAATCCTGGTCTTTGCATTGGTGAATGTTTTGAACGCTACCATTCACTAGTTGAGTATTAGCGTAGGGTACAGCATTCCACAGACTAGGACACACTTTCACAGGGTCTCCCAAGATGCCATCGCATTTTGAGAGACCCGAACCTGGAACCGGTTACAGTTATAAAAGTTACAGTTACAAAAAAAAAGTGTAAAAAAAAAAAAAACACAAACAAAAATAAAAAAAAATAGTTGTCGTTTTATTGTTCTCTCTCTCTCTATTCTCTCTCTATTGTTCTGCTCTTTTTTACTGTATTCTATTCTGCAATGTTTTATTGTTATTATGTTTTATCATGTTTGCTTTTCAGGTATGCAATTTTTTATACTTTACCGTTTACTGTGCTTTATTGTTAACCATTTTTTGTCTTCAGGTACGCCATTCACGACTTTGAGTGGTTATACCAGAATGATGCCTGCAGGTTTAGGTATCATCTTGGTATCATTCTTTTTAGCCAGCGGTCGGCTTTCATGTAAAAGCAATCCTAGCGGCTAATTAGCCTCTAGACTGCTTTTACAAGCAGTGGGAGGGAATGCCCCCCCCCCACCGTCTTCCGTGTTTTTCTCTGGCTCTCCTGTCTCAACAGGGAACCTGAGAATGCAGCCGGTGATTCAGCCAGCTGACCATAGAGCTGATCAGAGACCAGAGTGGCTCCAAACATCTCTATGGCCTAAGAAACCGGAAGCTACGAGCATTTTATGACTTAGATTTCGCCGGATGTAAACAGCGCCATTGGGAAATTGGGGAAGCATTTTATCACACCGATCTTGGTGTGGTCAGATGCTTTGAGGGCAGAGGAGAGATCTAGGGTCTAATAGACCCCAATTTTTTCAAAAAAGAGTACCTGTCACTACCTATTGCTATCATAGGGGATATTTACATTCCCTGAGATAACAATAAAAATGATTTAAAAAAAAAAATGAAAGGAACAGTTTAAAAATAAGATAAAAAAGGAAAAAAATAAAAAAGAAAAAAATAAATAAATAAAAAGCACCCCTGTCCCCCCTGCTCTCGCGCTAAGGCGAACGCAAGCAGCGGTCTGGCGTCAAATGTAAACAGCAATTGCACCATGCATGTGAGGTATCACCGCGAAGGTCAGATCGAGGGCAGTAATTTTAGCAGTAGACCTCCTCTGTAAATCTAAAGTGGTAACCTGTAAAGGCTTTTAAAGGCTTTTAAAAATGTATTAATTTTGTTGCCACTGCACGTTTGTGCGCAATTTTAAAGCATGTCATGTTTGGTATCTATGTACTCGGCCTAAGATCATCTTTTTTATTTCATCAAACATTTGGGCAATATAGTGTGTTTTAGTGCATTAAAATTAAAAAAAGTGTGTTTTTTCCCCAAAAAATGCGTTTGAAAATCGCTGCGCAAATACTGTGTGAAAAAAAAAAATGAAACACCCACCATTTTAATCTGTAGGGCATTTGCTTTAAAATAATATATAATGTTTGGGGGTTCAAAGTAATTTTCTTGCAAAAAAAAATAATTTTTTCATGTAATCAAAAAGTGTCAGAAAGGGCTCTGTCTTCAAGTGGTTAGAAGAGTGGGTGATGTGTGACATAAGCTTCTAAATGTTGTGCATAAAATGCCAGGACAGTTCAAACCCCCCCCAAATGACCCCATTTTGGAAAGTAGACACCCCAAGCTATTTGCTGAGAGGCATGTCGAGTCCATGGAATATTTTATATTGTGACACAAGTAGCGGGAAAGAGACAAATTTTTTTTTTTTTTTTTTGCACAAAGTTGTCACTAAATGTTATATTGCTCAAACATGCCATGGGAATATGTGAAATTACACCCCAAAATAAATTCTGTTGCTTCTCCTGAGTACGGGGATACCACATGTGTGGGACTTTTTGGGAGCCTAGCCGCGCACGGGACCCCGAAAACCAAGCACCGCCTTCAGGCTTTCTAAGGCCGTAAATTTTTGATTTCACTCTTCACTGCCTATCACAATTTCGGAGGCCATGGAATGCCCAGGTGGCACAAACCCCCCTCCAAATGACCCCATTTTGGAAAGTATACACCCCAAGCTATTTGCTGAGAGGTATAGTGAGTATTTTGCAGACCTCACTTTTTGTCACAAAGTTTTGAAAATTGAAAAAAGAAAAAAAAAAATTTTTTTCTGGTCTTTCTTCATTTTCAAAAACAAATGAGAGCTGCAAAATACTCACCATGCCTCTCAGCAAATAGCTTGGGGTGTCTACTTTCCAAAATGGGGTCATTTGGAGGGGGGGTTTGTGCCATCTTGGCATTTTATGGCCTTCAAAACTGTGATAGGTAGTGAGGAGTAAAATCAAAAATGTATGCCCTTAGAAATCCTGAAGGTGGTGCTGGGTTTTCGGGGCCCCGTACGCGGCTAGGCTCCCAAAAAGTGCCACACATGTGGTATCCCCGTACTCAGGAGAAGCAGCTGAATGTATTTTGGGGTGCAATTCCACATATGCCCATGGCCTGTGTGAGCAATATATCATTTAGTGACAATTTTTTGTAAATTTTTTTTTTGTCATTATTCAATCACTTGGGACAAAAAAATAAATATTCAATGGGCTCAACATGCCTCTCAGCAATTTCCTTGGGGTGTCTACTTTCCAAAATGGGGTCATTTGGGGGGGTTTTGTACTGCCCTGCCATTTTAGCCCCTCAAGAAATGACATAGGCAGTCATAAACTAAAAGCTGTGTAAATTCCAGAAAATGTACCCTAGTTTGTAGACGCTATAACTTTTGCGCAAACCAATAAATATACGCTTATTGACATTTTTTTACCAAAGACATGTGGCCGAATACATTTTGGCCTAAATGTATGACTAAAATTTAGTTTATTGGATTTTTTTTATAACAAAAAGTAGAAAATATCATTTTTTTTCAAAATTTTCAGTCTTTTTCCGTTTATAGCGCAAAAAATAAAAACGGCAGAGGTGATCAAATACCATCAAAAGAAAGCTCTATTTGTGGGAAGAAAAGGACGCAAATTTCGTTTGGGTAGAGCATTGCATGACCGCGCAATTAGCAGTTAAAGCGAAGCAGTGCCGAATTGTAAAAAGTGCTCTGGTCAGGAAGGGGGTAAATCCTTCCGGGGCTGAAGTGGTTAATAGTAAAAAGGTCAGGTCTGAGCATGTAGGCCCTTTACTAAATAATCTAGAGTGGGTGACTGGGAACAAAGAGAAGGCAAATTTATTAAATACTTTCTTCAGCTCTGTGTATACAAAGGAGCTCATGTCCATAATGGGGGTGGTATTGACAAAGCCCCAAATGATCCACAATGGCTCAAAAGGGATATGGTCCAGAAATATTTAGACAGAATAAAGGTGGATAAAGCACCTGGACCAGGTGGCACCCACTCCTGGATCCTAAAAGAATTGAGCTCTGTCATTTCAAGGCCATTTCTAATTTTTAGGGACTCATTAATAACTGGAATGGTACCACTGGATTGGCGCAGGGCCAATGTGGTGCCCATATTTAAAAAGGGATCAAAGTCTACTCTTTACCAAATAACTATAGACCTGTTAATTTAACTTCTATAGTTGGGAAGATACTGGAGAGTTTAATAAAAGACCACATAGACAAGTTTTTGTTGGAAAAAAGTATTTCAAGCAACAGACAGAATGGATTCATGAAAGACAGAAGTTGTCAAACAAACCTAATTTCTTTTTATGAGGAGGTAAGTAAAACCTTGGACAGAGGGGTGGCTGTGGACGTAGTATACTTGGACTTTGCCAAAGCATTTGACACAGTTCCCCACACACGGCTCATGTGTAAGGTAAAGTCTACAGGCTTGGAAAAGATCAATTTGTAAATGGATAGAAAACTGGCTAAAAGACAGAATTCAGAGAGTAGTGGTTAATGACTCTTATGCCCCGTACACACGGTCGGATTTTCCGATGGACAATGTCCGATCGGAGCGTGTTGTCGGAAATTCCGACCGTGTGTGGGCTCCATCGGACATTTTCCATCGGATTTTCCGACACACAAAGTTGGACAGCAGGAGATAAAATTTTCCGACAACAAAATCCGATCGCGTCAATTCCGACCGTGTGTGGCCTGTTCCGACGCACAAAGTGCCACGCATGCTCAGAAGAAATTCCGACACGGGACAGCTCGTTCTGGTAAACTTAGCGTTCGTAATGGATAAAGCACTTTCGTCACGCTGCAATGTTCAAAATGGTTTAATACAGCGCACTCTCTTCTTCTTTATAATGTGACAAGAATTAAATCGTTTTGATGCTCATATTCACACACACTTCTCACAAACTTTTTTCATTACTATTTATCGGGATTCCCTCAATATATTTTGATTTCTCAAATCTGACTTTTTTTTTTTTTTTTTTTTTTTTTTTTTTACTTTAATGTAGAATCTTTTTTTGTGTTTCTCTTTTTATTTTTATTTTTTTTGGTGATTTTGATTTGTACTCCCGAAAATGTTTGTGTGTTTTTGGTGACAAGTTCCCACAACACCATTGATATGTTGTTCTATTTAATCTGTAGGAGGAGATTGTTTGGTGTTGTTGTCCCTTGTTAATTTCACATTGTACTTTAGAAATGTACCTGAATCCTCACCAACAAACTGTCCTTTTTGGATGAAAACACACACAAGAGAGTAGAATTTACCTAAAAATATTTTATTAAGGGGTCACAACTATAAACCAGGAGGGAGGCAATGCTGGAGAAACTGCAGAAGTGGGTGAAGCCTTGGACCCCCAGGGCACACATCAATTATTTAAAAGCAAAATTGGTGGCCTGAGGAGTCCATATCTTAGGGAGGGCAGTCTGGTCCAGAAGTCCCAGAGATCCGGAAAGCAGCAGATGACATCTATGTCCCCAGGCTGTGGTCATACAAGAGACTGCATCTTCTGTCAGACCAGACTGAACCCAGGGCAATCACTCTTTGGTCTTCTTTCCACGCTTCCTTCCAGGCTTTGGATGTGGTGGTGGAGTTGTGGCAGCAGGAGGAGGAGGAGGAGGATGGTCCCTCTCCATGACATCCGTCTTGGGTGTCAGTTCCCCACTCTCCCCCTTACGAAGGACTTTATAAATCAGGTCCTCAGAGAGCCTGCGTTGGCCCTTCTGCATGCCCTGCAATTTGGTGGCAGCCATGCAGGCAAAAGCCTCTTCAGGACTGGGGAAGGCTCTGAGGGACGCCGAAGCCTCCTGGATCAGCCTGTACGCTGAATCCTGCACAGGACTGGGAGTGGCCTTCCTGGCCCTTTTATATGGCAGGCGGAGGGGAGGAACCTGAGACTCAGTCAGGCTGCGACTTGTCCCAGGCTTCTCTTGGCTGCCACTTAGCCCCGCCTCCTCCTGGCTGCCACTAATCCCCGCCTCCTCCTGACTGCCACATTCCACAGCCTCCTCCTGGCTGAGGTCTTCCTGTGTATGAAAAAGAGACATAGTTTTAGTATTTTTTTCATCAATCACACACAATTTTCACCTCCTGACTGCTGCAAATTCAATGTTAACAAATATAACAGACTATCCTTCTGAATCCAGCATTTTGCATTCTTGTCCCAATTTTGGGTGCCCACTACTGTGTATTGATATGTAAAACACTTTCAAGCAGCAATTAGTGATCAATAATAACATCTAATAAACATCATTTATTTATTGCCTAGAAATCTGTAGAAGAATGCTATACCTCACTCCAGCTGGGCTCCTCCACTTCTTCCTGGCTGGAAGGCCCAGGTTGGACATCAGAAGCCTCAGCTGGGATGGAAGGAAGCGTGGAAGGAAGAGTAGAGAGGGATTCCCTGACTTCAGTCTGGTCTGACAGAAATCGCAGTCTCTCGTAGTACCACAGCCTGGGGACATAAACGTCATGTGCTGCAGCTCCGGACCTCTGGGAATCTGTGACCTTCTTGCGCTCCCTAAGATAAGTGCTCCTCAGACCACCAATTTTAGCTTTTAAATAAGGGATGGTTGCTGTGGGGACCACCGGCTTCACCAACTCCAGCGGTTTCTCCAGCGCTGCCTGCCTCTTCTGTTTGTGGTTATAGTGGGGGTGTCTCACCTGCCACAGACAGGGCAGCTCCCTATACTTGTCTATGAACAGGGGAAGGAAGTTGTGGTCATTGAAGCCATCCATTTTCTCTGCAAGACACAACACAAGACAAACCCTAATGTCAGGCCAAACTCCCCTAATCTTGTTACAATATAGGCTTCCATTTCGAAGCAGTATAGGCCCAAGTTTAGATCCTACCTTCGTTAGCACGATCGGCGTCTCCGATGCTCCTTCCTCCGCTCACAGATCGTACGTAAGACGCGCGCGTTACGATTTATACACACTGCGCATGCGTATAACTCCGCCCGCCCCTGACGTTCTTTCTATTCTATTCCCCGCCCCTTTTTGTTCGGCGCAGTGGAGGAAGAGCACATGGCGGATAGACAGCAGGATCGTGCTAATTACAGCAACGAGGAGGAGGAGGAGGAAAGGCCGGAGCCTGAAACGTCCCGATCCAGAAGGAGATTAAAGGACTCAAATATGTCCTTTGGGGAGATGTTGGAAATGGTGGACATCCTGAAGAAGTCCGACTATGATGGAAAGTATGGGTCTTACCCCAACCCCAATGTCAGAAAGGCCAAGATCATGGCGAAAGTGGTCAGGAGTCTGCACCAGAATTTCGGGGTACGACGATCGAAAGATCAGCTCAGGAAGCGGTGGTCGGACCTGAAATTACGAGAACATGAGCAGTACAGAAAGATCCGGAGAGTGCTGTAAAAAAGTAAGTAGTTGTGCTGTGTTCCTATTGTTCTTGTGTTTATTACGTTCGTGCTGCTCCATGTGCTTTTATGAACTGTTGTACAGTTTAAAATGGCAACTTTCATGTTCATGGGCACATTATTCGTTCGGATCACACATTTTTTTTTCGGACTCTAAAAAAACATTGTTTAGGCCATATGCATTTGGCCACCATTTTGAGGCCCTATACTTGTCTTCAAAGAATTGGGTTGTTTAGATGGCTTTGTTACTAGAATGAAATGCAAACTAGATTGTGTGTAAGGAGAGGACACTGAGCAGCTGTTTTCACATCTGGACACTGGAGCACTATAGTGTGGGACACAAGAACACCATTTTTATTAGGGGGGCCACACAGGTGCTCCAGTGTATACTATAGGGGGGGTCTCCATCTGTGAAGCTTGTACAAAACAGGTAAAGTATTGCAGGTTGACAAAGGGCAATAAAAAAGCTACATCTTGGAACTCTGCTAAAATAGACAATTGTACCCCACTTCCAAGCAATGTTTCATCTTTAGAGTTCTGCCATCAAATATCTGTGTGCTAAGTATACCATTTTTGTTTTACATAGGGGAGAAAAGACTCGGAGGACACCCCTCATCCGAGGAGACCAGAGCCCCCCCACCTCCGGAAGAAGGGGAAATCCCCCCAACACAAGATGAGCAGGAGGATGAAGACGTGGTGGAACTAGTCACCACAACAGGTGAGTGTCTGCGACCACAGGCTCACATAAGAGATGGATGGCGGCATATTTTTGAGACCTAATTTATTTTGGGTTTCCTTTCTTTTTAGGTGATCATGAGGGTGTGGATGAAGATCCTTTCACATCCGAAAGTGCCCAGATCCTGATCGGGGAGATCATGGGGTGTAATTTACAACTGGAAAACATCAAGCAAAACATCAATGATGTTATTCCAAAATATAAAACATCATTGATGTTTTGGGGCGAGTTTAAAGCCCCTCAAAATCACTTTCTTCTTTAGTGTGCTACAATGTGCTAAATGTTTTTGTGATTTTTCCCAAAGCCAAATTTGGAGGATGCACACAGTGTGTCAACATGTGCTATCTGCCATCACGGGAGATCAATGGACGCGTTTTGGGGGTGCAACCCCTTCCTCAATAATAAAGTAACGGTGAGGAAGGGCTTTCTCCCCCAAAACACGTCCCTTGATCCCCCGTGATGGCAGATAGCACATGTTGACATTGTGAAATTTGTGTGCATCTTCCAAATTTGGCTTTTCCAGGGGTGATTTCCCCCCATATGAACGCAATATCAAACACAGTTCCTAAATACTCATGTCTGATATTGCCTTCAAGTTCTACCAAATGTGAACTTTGTAAGATCAAGATTTGTGTCTTTTCTTGTTGGTTTTACACAGGCCTGTTTTCTATAAAATGCACATTTTGATTTTGGATAATGACACCACAAAAATTGGTAGACAACAAACATGTTGGTTTGTCAGAAAAACCTTTGGTAAATGCACATGTGATTGCGCAGGTATTAAAAAGATTGTTAATCAAGAATGTGTGGATTATTGTCTCAACGCTACAACACTTTTGGGGTGATGTAATTGTTGTTTTATGAGAAAATGGGGGTAATTTCCTAAGGGCAAATCCACTTTGCACTACAAGTGCAGTTTCAGTGCAGTTGCAAGTGCACTTGTAGTGAAAAGTGTCTTTGCATTTAGTAAATAACAGCCAACAGTGCTTTGTAAGGTTACACAATCACGACATTTTCTGGACTCCACACATTTCTGTCAGGGTCAGCTAAAAGAAACACAAGCAGTAAATGTCCACAAAGAAGAGCCTGGGGGGAGATGCCTGTCGAGAACTTGAGGTCGTGCAGGCTTCTCCCTGTCGCCAAATACCGCAGGGTAGCGACCAACCTCTGCTCCGGAGTGATGGCTTGCCTCATGCAGGTATCCTGCCTGCTGATATAGGGGGTCAGCGAAGCCAACAAACGGTGAAATACGGGGTCAGTCATCCTGAGAAAATTCCTGAAATCACCAGGATTATTCTCACGGATCTCACGGAGCAAAGGCATATGACAGAACTGGTCACGCTGAAGCAACCAATTCTTGCTCCATGAACTCCTCCTCGCCCTGTTCATGGACTGGACTTGTGTCAAGGTCAGGACCCCAACACCAAGCCCCCGCACAGCACGAACTGTACGAGGAGTATGCATACGAAACATGGCTAGAAAACGGTCGGCTGCTCAGAACGAAGTAACAGAACGCACTGAAGAACAGCAAGGCCTGTGAAGAGCGACCTGAAAAACAGCAACAAGCGGACAAGATCGCACAGAAAACTCCGATACGAACGAACTGCACGCACTGAAGAGCAAATACAAACCCACAAGCACAAACTGAACGGCAGAAAACGATCTGAAAGCCACGAGTCTGAAAAAGCGCGAATCGTCTCTCACCAAACTTTTACTAACACGAGATTAGCAAAAGGAGCCCAAAGGGTGCCGCGCTTGGTTCTGAACCGGCCTTTTCTAGTCTCGTCGTACGTGGTGTACGTGACCGCGTGGTTGTCGATCGGAAATTCCGACAACTTTGTGCGACCGTGTGTAGGCAAAACAAGTTTGAGCCAACATCCGTCGGAAAAAATCCGAGGATTTTGTTGTCGGAATTTCCGAACAAAGTCCGACCGTGTGTACGGGCCATAACTCTGAATGGTCTAAGGTTATCAGTGGTGTACCCCAAGGTTCAGTGCTGGGACCCTTACTTTTTAATATCCTTATAAATGATTTAGGGTTTAAAAGTAAAATTTATGTATTTGCAGATGACACTAAGCTATGCAGTGGAATAACATCCTTACAGGTTGTCTCCAATTTACAAGCCGACTTCAATGCACTGTCTAATTGGGCAACTAAGTGGCAAATGAGGTTTAATTTTGATAAATGTAAAGTTATGCACTTAAGAATATGCATGCATCATACATACTAGGGGGAGTACAACTGGGAGAATCAATGGTAGAGAAGTATCTGGGGGTTTTGGTAGATCAAAAGCTCAATAATAGCATGCAATTCCAAGCTGCGGTTTCCAAAGCGAGCAAAGTCCTTTCATGTATTAGGAGAGGTATAGACTCCCAGAGAGAGATATAATTTTGCCCCTGTTCAAATCGTAAGACCTCATCTGGAATATGCAGTTCAGTTTTGGGCAGCAGTTCTCAAAGGATATCGGGGAACTGGAGAAAGTGCAGAGAAGGGCAACCAAACTGATAAGAGGCATGGAGGAGCTCAGGTATGAGGAAAGATTAGAGGAACTCAATCTACTCCCTCTTGAGAAGAGGAGATCAAGAGGGGATATGACCAACATGTACAAATACATAAGTGGTCCATATTGTGAACTTGGTGTTGAGTTATTCACTTTAAGGTCATCACAGAAGACTAGGGGGCACTCTTTACGTCTAGAGGAAAAAAGATTTCATCTCCAAATACGGAAAGGTTTCTTCACATTCACGTGAAAATGTGGAATAGACTCCCTCCAGAGGTGGTTCTGGCAAGCTCAGTCGATTGCTTTAAAAAAGGCCTGGATTATTTCCTAAATGCACACAATATAACTGGGTACTAACATTTATAGGTAAAGTTGACCCAGGGAAAATCAGATTGCCTCTCAGGGGATCAGGAAGGAATTTTTCCCCTGCTGTAGCAAATTGAAGCATGCTTTGCTGGGGTTTTTTGCCTTCTCCTGAATCAACTGTGGGTGTAGGGATTTTTTTTTTGTGTATATGGGATTTTTTTTTGTTTTTAATGGTTGAACTTGATGGACTTGTGTCTTTTTTCAACCTGACTAACTATGTAACTGTGTAATTATCATTTGTCATTTTATTTGTAAACATATTGGCAAAAATCTATATAAAACACCAGACTTTGCGTTTAATGCCGCGTACACACGACCGGACTTTACAGCATACTTGGTTTGGCGGACCAGAGTCCGTCGGACAATTCGATTGTGTGTGGGCTCCAGCGGACTTTTTTTCCCCAAAAGTTCGACGGACCTAGAAATGAAACGTGAAATGAATTGTTTCAAATCTTTTTGACGGACTCGAGTCCGGTCGAAAAGTCCGCTCGTTTGTATGCTAGCCTGACAGACAAAAACCGACACTAGGGCAGCTATTGGCTACTGGCTATGAACTTCCTTGTTTTAGTCCGGTCATACGTCATCACGTACGAATCCGTCGGACTTTGGTTGATCGTGTGTAGGCAAGTCCGTTCATTAGGAAAGTCCGTCGTAAAGTCCGTCAAAGTCCGCAGGACAAAGTCTGCTGTAAAGTCCGCTTGTGTGTACGCGGCATAAGAAGTAAAATTTCAGCCTGATCCATTGTTTCAGATATTTAAATATGCAACATCAGAGAAAAAATACATGTGATCCTAAAAAAACATACAATTTTACATCATAAAACCTAATACACAAAGCCAATACCCAGTGTTAGAGACAAGCCTATATATCTTTTTATATTTTGCACTGTGTTGTATCTTTTCTCTTCTGAAGTCTAGATGTCTACTTTCCAATTCAGTTTCTCAACTTGTTTTACTGAAATTATTTTCTTATCCAGTAAATTGGAACATCTAATCAAGCTCTTAACAACACATTTTGAAACCACAAGAGACTTTCTCAGACTTCTCTGTTTTCTTGTAACTTTCTTGTGATCTTGCTAGAGAAAAGCCTTTCCTTTGAAGATGGCACAAATCTTCTTGTGAAGGCTGTCCAGTTTCTTGCAAGTTAGGTAAGAGGATAATAATGTGGGTTCATCTGCCAAAAGAAATGAGCACTCAGTTAATTTCCTAATTGTAGAATTTTAGCATAGCATTAAGGATCACTTGGTAAATATATCTGTTTGGTTGGTTTTTAAAAAGCATAATTTGAAAAAAAAATCCTTAATATGTTGCTGTTCTGGCCAGTATCCCATGCTCTTGTATTTAATTCTGTGCATGAATATACTAAATAAATAATATACTGAAAATTATATCAACAAAAATATCACTTTTTGCCATTAATAATGTTCTCTGTAGAATGCAAATTATTATTGACTTTCACTGAATAATGATCCTAAAAAAGCCATTATTAATTAAATCAGCACTGGTAAAGAATTTCTGTACAAAACATGTTAACCATAATTGTCAATGAGAATGGAAATAATGGAAGGAATCTTGATATAAAAATACTATTAGTGTCAACTTGTGTTCTGCCTTTAGCCTGGTGGAACGCTTTGCAGGACCTAATAGTGTGTTCACTTTGCAAGGGAATTTTCCCTTAGTTTAGTGAATGAGGTGAATCTCTGTGGGCCTCCATCATCCAATCGTGTACAAGCAAAAATACAGTTTTTTTTTTTTTGTTTTTTTGTAATTGTATTTTTATTAGTTTCAATAAGAAAAAAGAAAAAAACAGTACAGAAATAACCATTGCACCTTATGATGCATGAAAAACAAGTATACGTAGGGCTTGGAATCACACAAACATGGAACATCGAACATCAACCAGACATTCTCATCATATTAAAATCCTCAAGAAAGATTGACATAGGGCTATGACATACATTATGGGGTATATAAGTCCAAAGATGGGTCACAATGGAGGATTCTACGGTATGGCATTAAAAAAAAGATACATATAGAGTAAAGTAAGGACCTCAGCTGTGGAACTTAAATTGTCGCAATATTTTGATTGGTCCCACAACTCCCAAATTTTATTAAACTGGGGAACCATATCATGAGCTGTGGCAGTGAGAAACTCCATCCTTCTAACCTCTGCTATTAGTTGTAAAAATTGGAAGTGAGAAGGAGGGACAGTGGACAACCAACATAGCGGTATTGACCTCTTGGCTGTTAGGAGAATATAGGAGATCAGACATTTAGTTGATTTGGAAACACCTGGAAAAGGGAGTCCTAATAGATAGTGTATAGGGTCTAAGGTGAGTAATAAGCTTGTTACCTCCTGAAGCACTTGCATAACCTCTAACCAGAAGCACTGTATAAGTGAGCAAGCCCAAAAAATATGATAGTGTGAACCTGTCTCTACACCACATCTCCAACACGTAGCTGGGAGAGCGGGATTTATATGGTGAATACGTTCCGGAGTTCTGTACCATAACATTAAAATCATTACCACCATCTCTCTCTGGACCACACACTTGGAGGATTTAAACATTGATGACCAGATTTTGGTCCATATTTGCATTGGAATAGTACGGCCCAATAACATACTCCATTTACGCATATATAAATGCATATTTTCTACTATTTGAGTGGAGTCACGTAAAATTTGGTATATTAGAGATATTAAATGCAATTGGTGTGGACCTTCAAAACACAGGTGTTCAAAAGGGGTGGGCAGAGCCAGGGTGAGAGACGGAGACAATTAATGAAAAAAATGCCTAATTTGAAGATAAAAATAAAACAGATTTTGAGGAATAGAGAATTTACCCTGTAGTGTCTCAAAAGATTGAAGTTTGCGAGTAATCGGGTGTACCAGATTACGTAATTGGAATAGAGGTGTTTGCATCCATAATATATTAGTTGGAGGTGGACATGGGGAAGAGAGAGAATATTTCACCCTGCATTTAGACCATACATATAAAGCGAAAGAAACCTGCGCTAAAAAGCAATTAAAGATACTGAACTGCAGCAACAACAAGAAAACACCAATATCAGTGTAATGAACCAGAGCAAATAAAATAAGTGCGCTTACAGTCAGGTGGTCATAGATATAAATTCATATGGTACTTACATAAATGAATAAATAAATATATGTATACTGTGAATAATTGATAAATAAAATACCAAAAATATAAAAAAGTGCTTATAGGTAAATAAACTTAAATATTAAATTGAGTGCACAATAAGTGACAAAATGTGTAACTAAATATAGAAGAATCAAATTTCATAAATAATAAATGAATAAAAACAAAAGAGAATATAAAAATGAAAAAAGTGGATAGAGTGCATTCATAAAAAACTCAATGAAAGCGCATCAGTCCCATGAAGGAAAGGTCAAATATCCACAGTTCATTGAGAGCAGCCAATGTAAGTGAAGAAAAAGAGAAGATGGTGTGAAGGGATATCCAGACAGACAGTGAATCCGAAGGACACTATAGATGGACCCTTACCAGAAACGGTGGACCTCCCTAATAGCAAGGTCTTGTATGCGTGCAGATACAGCCCTCTGCAGGGACAGCTGGATGGCAGCGTCCGGATCAGCCGATGAATACAGCGTTCCAACAGGAGGTGTTTCCAGCGTGTCCACCTGGAGGGGGGCACCCACTAGTCCCAGTTCGTTTTCACAAAGCTGACAAATTCACTGTTCGTGTAATTTGTACTGAGCTTCTCAGCAACATGTCAGCTTTGTGAAAACGACCTGGGACTAGTGGGTGCCCCCTCCAGGTGGACACGCTGGAATCGCCTCCTGTTGGAACGTTGTATTCATCGGCTGATCCGGACGCTGCCATCCAGCTGTCCCTGCAGAGGGCTGTATCTGCACGCATACAAGACCTTGCTATTAGGGAGGTCCACCGTTTCTGGTAAGGGTCCATCTATAGTGTCCTCCGGATTCACTGTCTGTCTGGATATCCCTTCACACCATCTTCTCTTTTTCTTCACTTACATTGGCTGCTCTCAATGAACTGTGGATATGTGACCTTTCCTTCATGGGACTGATGCGTTTTTATTGAGTTTTTTATGAATGGACTCAATTCACTTTTTTCATTTTTATATTCTCTTTTGTTTTCATTCATTTATTATTTATGAAATTTGATTCCTCTTATTTTACACGTTTTGTCTGAGGAGATAGGGGCTGTGACAGACCTAGCCGGGAGAGAGATTTTTGGAGGGGACTGAATGCTAGCCTCTTGCCGATCGATCGTGGGCCCTGGCATTTGGGGGAACGGTGCTCTTTGTGAGCTGTATGCCTGGGGACCCTTGAGGTGGTATTACTGTGGATTCGGGTCCTGGTCCCCCAGGACACACAGACTTTGGGGACCCTGGATTAGCCATATTAGAAATAATGGCTGATTCATAATGCTGGGACAAATACTGTTAGGAGATGCTGATGTCAATTCCAGCTGCCTGTCTGTCTGTTGCCTGCTAGAACGTGTATTGTAAATAAGTCTCTAGTATGGGATCTAAGAGTCATTAGATCCCCATTGTTGTTTGTGCTAATTAACTCTGCTATTGTGATAATGTTGATTGGGTTCTCTGAGCTACAAGATGGCCAGTCTGGCCTAAAGGTCATGTCTGAGTCATCTAGGCTGTCTAAAGGGATTAGTTAATTAGCCCATGTTAATTAGGTTCCTGGTCACAGGTGTATGCTCAGAGTAATATGAGCCAGAGGTACGCACCTCCTCTTTTATTGTATAAAAGAGCCTGTATTTTTCAATAAAGGAGATTGGTTGAACTTATAACAGCCTGCCTTGTGTTTGTTCTGAGCTACACAACTGGATTAGAATGGCACATAGCTGTAGTTCTAGTCCCGGAGCATTGGATGACCGAACTGTCAGATGTTGCGATCTGCAATCTGATTAGATAGCAGCAGAGGAGTGTCGGGAGAGTGGAACCAAGCGAGCAGGGGCTCGTTACAGGGGCGTTAAGTGTTTCAAGGTCTGAAGTTGTCAATTTAGGCAAGGAAAAATCCTTGAAAAACTGGTCAAATTTATCCTGTGTAAAAGTAAAGTGTTTCTCAGGAGTAAGACAGTTATAAAGCTCTTTGTAAAAGTCCCCAAAAGTTTTTGTCATAGTTTGACCCACATAAGAGATTTTTCTGCCTTACTGTATGCCAAGGACTTTATCTGATTACGCAACGCCACTACCTTATGAAGACCTTCGACCATTGGAAAGCCCGCGCTCCGCACACCTCAGATCAGCGAGTAAGGATATCCGACGTCTTTCGCTATCTCTCTTTAGGCGAGAGCCCTCGGCAATGCAGAAGCCGCGGAAGAAGGCCTTGTGTCCCTCCCAAAGAGTCGAAACCCCCTACACTGAACCAACATTGAGCTGGAAAAATTCACCCAAGCTCCCAGCCAGTTTTTCTCTGACAGGTGTGGAGTTGAGGAGATGTTCATTAAGACGCCAGTGACAAGTTTTAGAGGCAGGGTGATGTAGGGAAAGATCTAGTGAGATAGGGGCATGGTCCGACCATGTTATGTGTGAGATATTAGAGTCTACTGTATGGGGGAGTAGCGGTGCGGTTATAAAAAAGTGATCTAATCTAAAGTACATTTTATGTGCCATTGAATAAAAGGTATATTGCCTCTGTGTTGGATGTTCAATTCTCTAGGCATCGCACAGTCGGTGTGATCTAATTAATTTTCTAAAGGAGGTGGCTTGAGAGATCACCCTCTGTGTTGGGGTATTTTCGAAGAGTGTATGTCTATCTCTCTTATGGGACATAACCAGATTGAAATCACCTCCTATTACCATAAGGGGTTGAGAATAACGCTGTAACCTACAGAATAGTGCATATAAAAACACATTTTGTCCAGAATTGGGTGCATACTCATTTACCAACGTGAGTTTAGATGACATATATTCACATGCCAGGATGACAAACCTCCCATGGGGGTCGATGTATTTATCCTTTACCCTAATAGGGCAAGATTTTTTGATGAGTATAGTTACTCCAGCCTTGCCAGAAGGGTCAGAGGCTATATAAGAACCTAGGAAAATGCTTTGTTGCAAATTTCATCGATTCCCCCAGCTTTGAAGTGAGTCTCCTGTATCATCACAATGTCAGCACCAGACCTTTTAAATTCCTTAAGGGCGAGCCATCGCTTCTGGATGGAGTTTAGACCCTTAACATTGTGAGAAGTAATTCTTAATGCCATAATACATATGCAATGTGCCTGCTCATGATGACAGAGAACCACAAAAACTGTAGCTCATCTGACTGGTATACTGCCCCATAGCCGTGTGTAAGTATATTTAACAAAAACAGCCCTAAGCACAAAAATAAAAATAGAGGTAATAAAATAAGAAACACAACAACGTAAGGACCTAGTAGAGATCCAAAAAGAAATAAAAGAAAAACCAAAGTCATTTCACCTGGGAAGCAACTGCTACTCAGGAGACCAAGATCAAGATCTTGGACAGTTCTGGACCACATGGCGACTCCCATCAGATGGAGACGCAGAGAGGAGGGATCCCTCCACTCCCCAGTGATTGCATAGCGTCTAAAAGAAACGGCATCGAACAAACAAAAAGCATATATGCGTGTTCATTTTCTTACTTGTATCTTATTTGTGGAAGAAATAAAGAGGAAAAAAAAACCAACACCAAAATGAAACATTGTGTGGTAAAAATGGAGCAAAAGAAAACTAAGTAATTGAACTATACCCCATGGGTATGCGAGGTAGTACCTCCGGTGTTTGGAGAACTATTCAGCCTAATATCCAGATCAAAAAAAAACCAGAACTATAAGTGATCCGTTACTAAGATAAAGGCCAGCCTGCCTATAAGGATGAACCATCCATGGCTCTCCTTCATTTTTTTCATGGAGGACATCTGGAGGTACATTGAGGTGTAGAAATGGGCCTCTTCTGCTTATTTTGGACCAGGGTCCAGATCCGGGTTGGTGTAGCAGGAGCCACGCGACCAGACAAAGCAGCAGTTGTGCACCATCCTTGGGTAGAATCAGGCGGAATGTTAAACCCCAGAAATAGGGGATGCGATGATTTTGTAGATGAGAGGTGATTGGACGAAGGTTCCTGCGCTTTGCCAAAGTTATTGGGGACAAATCATTATATATCTGGATTTTTGCTCCTTTATATTCGCAGATGATTTGTTGCGGGTGGCGAGGGCCAAAGCCTCCTTGCTGTCATAGAAATGAAAGTGAACGATTACATCTCTGGGTCTAGCTCCAGAAGGTGGTTTGGGACCCAGAGACCTGTGTGCTCTGTCCAGCCTCCAATCTATGTCTGCAACGTTCGGGGCTAGGGTGTTGAAAAGACCCAACAGATACGGTCGCAGAGTGTTATCGCTCACATTCTCTGGTATACCGCGGAAGCGTTGATTCTGACATCTTTCCCTGTTCTCCAGGTCCTCCTGCTGCAACTGGAGTTGGGATACAGAATGCTTTAGTGAGAAGGATTCTTCCTCTAATTCCTGGACATATTGTATGAGGTTATCGAACTTAGTCTCTAGTGCATCAGCTCTTTCCCCTATATGTGCAATTTCACCTCTCAGTTCCCGTGAAAGCTTACCCACCTCCGCAGCAAAGTATCATGTCATCTGCTGTAGGAGAGCTTGTAATTTCACGTCCAGCAGTTCAGGGGTTAATAAAGACTACGGGGATTGAGGGGTCATGGCTGGAGCATCTTGAGTGAGGGATGTGTCGCTTTCTGTGTCCTCCATCCCCAAGGAGGGGTCCATAGCAGCGAACGGGTCCGCAAGGCCGGGGATTGCAGCCTAGTAAGGTATTTGTCCATTGCGGCCTGGTTGCGCGGGTCCAGCAGCGGCCTGTAACAGTGTTTCTGCTGGCCAACTTTACCCATGGAGTGCTATATGTATGCAGGGAGTTTTTAAAGCTTACCCCCGTGGCGAAAGAATCAGGTTTAGAGTGGTACGGGGGTCTGGAGAGCAGACCAGGATCCGGAGCTCAGCCTCTATACGTCCGCCATGTCCGAGAGCCGCGCATGCGCCCCCATTTTTTTTTATTCCATGCATGTTGAATGGTAATGGTGAGCTAAGGGTATTCCCACAGGAAACTGTCACATGCTAGCAGGCCACTGGGTGAGTCAGCTGTGGCTGTGGAAATTCCCACCCCACAGCTACATGTAACACAAAGGTAAGAATGCTGGTAACAATATTGAGCTAATATGGCAGCATGGCCATGCTGTCCTATTAGGCAGGAAACCCCACATTTGCAGCTGATTGGCACAATGGCCTGCTAATTTGTAATAGTTTCCCACAAGTTAAATATTTAGCTCATCCCTAGTTATCAGGTAATCCCCCTGCAAAGTAAATAGCCTATGTGCCCCAGTCTTTATTGCATGCCTGTGTGTGTGTTTGACTCAACCACAAATTTTAAGAATACAGTTTCTGATAGAAAATGTGTTTTTTTTAACACCTGTTTGAAAAGATTTACTTCCTAATTGCAGTAGAGAATAACAAGCGAACTCAAATGTTATGGCCTATATAGTATAGCACATATTTCGATATGACGTTGCTTGGGAATTTTTACCCATTATCCTATTGCATGGGCGTCCGCAAGGGGGGGGCAAGGGGGGCAAGAACCCCCCCCTGGAATAAATGAAAAGAACTCACTGCTCCAGGTGTAACTGATACGCCTACTGGAACACACACCTGAGTGCTAGCCCCGGCTCACCTCTGTGGTAAATTGTCAAAATAAGAAACAGCTGCACCTCACGTGGGCTTCAAGTAAAGTTTATTGGAAAATGAAAATACCCAAAATGACACCAGAGGACACCAGCAGTGGTCAAGGTAGATGCGTTTCACACAGCAGAAATGTGCTTAATCATTACAAAGACATGCCTAACTGATACGTGTTATATAGATCTATCCCCTGTACAGATGCTAGGGGAACGTCAATCAGAGGTAGGTGACAACCTTGATCAATTATTAAATCAAAACATACAAGTATAAACACCTAAAACCAAATATTCACCAAGTGAATCATTCAAACAAATGGAATAATCAATAGAAGAAAAGAAACAAATCATAATGAATGAATACATACAAGATGATAAATATCACATGTTTTCAACAAAAAAAACATTGGGTAAACACTGACAAACTAGAATTACAAGCTCATAATATATGACTACAGATACACACTAAATGTTGTATGTGGAAGCATATTGCACCATGTGACAGCTCTGAATATATGTAAAGTCGCACAAGGCCAAAGATTTCACATCCACAGGTGGGCGGTAAAAGTTGGGTGAAAATATACTAAAGTTCCATCAACCTATAGGGTGGTAAATATACCAGTTACCTATGTCTACCCTGGAATGTATGAAACCATATGTGGTCAAAGATCTTACATCTGCAGATGGGCAGTAAAAGATGGGAAAAATATATTGAAATTCCATCAACCCTATAAAAGTTGCATATGATGACATATTAAGCCATGTGGCAACCCTGGACATGTATGCAATCACACATGGCCAGAAGTATCACATCCATAGGTGTGCGGTAAAAGTTGGGGAAAATATAATAAAAACCCCATAGACCCTATAGGGTGGTGAATGTACCAGTTACCTACGTCTACCCTGGACATGTATGAAGCCATATGTGGCCAAAAATCTCACATCCACAAATGGGCAGTAAAATGTGGGGAAATGTGGGGAAAATATACTAAAATCCCATAAACCCTATAAATATTGCATGTGAAAACATATTAAGCCATATGGCAACACTGGACATGTATAAAATCACATGTATAAAATGGCTAGAAGTGTCACATCCATGAGTGGGTGGTAAAAATTGGGGAAAATATACTAGAGTCCCATCAACCCTATAGAGTGGTAAATCTATCAGTTACCTGTACCCACACTGGGCATGTATAAAGCCACATATGGCCAAAAAATGTCACATCCAAAGATGAGTGATAAAAGTTGGGGAAATTCTGCTAAAATCCCAACAACCCTATAAAATGGTGAAAGTACCAGTTACCTGTACCCACCCATCGCATGCAGGAGAGGGATGTAGGACCAAAGTAATAGAGATGTGGTTGGAAACAAATACTGATCACGAGGACCAAGAGCCAGCAATGGATATAAATACAGAAAAACCAGAGCAGAAAAGAGGAGCAAAAAAGAACAGCCAGTCAGAGCTCTTCAGGTGACAGAGGGAAGTGTTGTTCAGACTCATTCATAGAAATGACTCACATCCCACTCAAAATTGAGTCCCAGGGGAATACGAGTCTGGAGATGGACAATCCAAAACACTTCCCTCCGACACAACAACCGAGAAGCTTCCCTTCCCCTTTTGGGGACCCTGATCTTATCAATGACCTGAACCTGTACAGCTGCCTCCCCCCATGGCATGTGTTGAATTGTTTTGCCACACAAATTAATGAATATAAATATTGGAACAACAGAGCCACAGTGCTGGCATTTTCAGAAAGCAAAGTCAGTAGTGGAAACCTCTGTATTTTTACAGGTCTACTGCTGATCAAAATCATATCACATATTCAAAAAGGGGCGGAACATGGGTGACATTAACCAGTTAAGGCCCAGGTGCCGCAGGTTGTACTGTGGCAGGTTGGCTATCCTGGGCAAATCGCCCTAGGGGGCACGCACGCACGCATATATCTGGCGCACCTGCGGCGATCTGATTTGTTCCAGAACCAATCAGTCTCCAGGCCCAGGCCAATGATTTCTGGCCTGGAACTGGTGATCAGTTCTGGCGATTGAGAGACTGTGTTTACAATCACAGGCAGAGGAAGTGATGTCACCTCCTCTCATGGAGCCCTTTTTGGTTCAAGTGAGAGGAGAGAGTACATCTAACCGTGAGTTGCACCAACACTACACTGACATCAGGACACCTAGGCATACTTGTCACCCCGTTATCACCCCCTGATCGCCCCCCAGTTAAACCTTTCACTCCCTGACACAGTGTCACCAAGTGCAGTTTTCAGATTTATCACTGTACTGGTGTCACTTGTGACACTAAACAGCACTAGGGCAGTTAGTGGTAGGCCCAGGTAGATCTAGGGTACTCCCCATTAACCCCCTAATAAAGGTTTAACCCTCTGATCACCCCCACTTAATCCTTTCACCCCCTGTCACCAGTGTCACTAGCATAGTGTACAGATCTCTCTTCTGATCACTGTATTTAGTATCACGGGTGACGCTAGTTAGCCAGTTAGTTAGTTTCAGTTTTTTTATAGTGTCAGGGTACCCACCATATATTACCTAATAAAGGTTTAACCCCCTGATAGACCCCCAGTACAGGTTTTAGTGTCAGTTAGGGTCAGTGTCAATCCCAGGCAGAGTCAGATTAGTGCCAGTAGCACTAACACCCATGCACACACCATACACCTCCTTTTCTAGTATAGTGTTTGAACGGATCAATATCTTTGATCTGATCAGAACATTTAGCGTCACCATGCGGCGTTAGCAGGATCAGCCCAGACACCTGCTAGCACCTGCGTTTAGCACCTCCGCTCAGCCCAGCCCACCCAAGTGCAGTATCAATCAATCACTGTCACTTACAAAACACAACACACATAACTGCAGCGTTAGAGTCATGCCTGATCCCTGCGAACAGTTAAATAGTGGAAATCGCGGAGGAGGACAGGGACATGTACGTCCGAGGATGAGACCCAAGAGCGTTCCTCCGGACCATACCCTTTCCAATGCACCAGGTTATGTATGCGCCCACGGAACCTACGGGAGTCAACAATGGACTGTACTTCATACTCCTCATGGTTCTCAACCTGTACAGGGTGAGAACGTGGCACCGAGGTGGTAAAGCAGTTGCAGACCAAAGGTTTTAATAAGGAGACATGAAATACATTTGAAATAGAAGGAAGGTCTAATGCGTAAGCCACTGGGTTAATCCTGCAAAGATTACGCAAAGGCCCAATAAACTGAGGTGCAAACTTCAGTGAGGGAACATGAAGTCAGAGGTTGCAAGATGACAGCCAGACCCTGTCCCCAACCTGGTAGGAAGGCGCAGGCAGGCGTCTGCAGTCAGCATGGAGTCTGTACCTATCATTAACATGACGCAAAGCCTCCTGGACTTGTGCCCAAGTGAAATGAAGACCACAGAGATGCTCCTAACGCAGGAATACTCTGTGGAACAAATGAGTCAGGCAACATGGAAGGTTGGAAACCATAATTTTCCATAAAAGGGGACAATCGGGAAGCAGAATTCAAAGCACTGTTGTGAGCAACTCTGCCCATGGTAATAGGTCTGACCAGTTGTTATGATGGTCAGAAATATAGCAACGTAGGAATTGCTCCAAGGACTGATTGGCTCGTTCTGTGGCCCCATTAGACTGCGGGTGATACGCAGAGGAGAAAGCAAGCTGAATTCCCAACTGTGCACAAAAGGCTCGCCAGAACTGGGACAAAAACTGACTACACCTGTCCGAGACAATAACCTTGGGTAGCCCCTGTAAGCGAAAGATCCCCCGAGCAAAAATGGAAGTCAGTTCCGTTAGAAGTGGGCAAGTTCTTAAGTGGAATGCAATGACCCATCTTTGAGAACCGGTCAACCACCATAAGGATAACAGTGTTGCCTTGGGAGTTGGGGAACTCCACAATGAAATCCATAGACAGGTGGGTCCATGGTGTAATTTATCTTACCCTGAGCACACACAGAACAGGCAGCTACGAAGGTGGTTACATCAGCACATAGGCTAGGCCACCAGAATTGTTGGGAAATGGCCCAAACGAGTTGATTCTTCCCAGGGTGGTCAGCTGCCTTGGGAGAATGGTAAGTCTGGAGCACAACAGTACGGAGACTCTCTGGGACAAAGCAGCAGCCACAAGGTTTCTCAGGAGGAGCATGGACCTGAGCAGCAAGAATTTTGTCACCCAAAGGAGAAGTGAGACTGGTGCGAACCATAGCCAGAATATGATCAGGAAGAATCACAGGAACCGGAACCGACTCCAACTTGGAAGTGGAGGAAAATTGTTGCGACAAGGCCTCAGCCCTTGCATTCTTAGTACCGGGTAAGAATGAGACAATGTAATTGAAACTTGATAAGAAAAGAGCCCATTGCGCCCTTCTGGGAGAGAGGCGTTTAGCCTCAGACAAGAATGTGAGATTCTTATGGTCAGTAAGAATGAGAACCGGCACAGTGGCACCTTCCAGGAGATGTCTTCATTCTTTCAGGGCTAAAATGATCGCCAACAGCTCTGCCAAGAATCTCATAATTGCACTCCACAGGTGACCATTTCTTGGAAAAGTAGCCACAAGGATGCATAGCGCTCTCAGAGGTAGGACGTTGAGACAGAAGGGCACCAACACCAGTCTCAGAAATATCAACCTCAAGGATAAAAGGTAACGTAGGATCAGAATGTGCCAACACAGGAGCAGAAACAAAGGCAGACTTGAGACTCCCAAAGGCCTTAATGGACTCCGGAGACCAACTCTGTGTGTTACTGTCCTTTCTGGCCATATCAGTCAGGGGCTTGACCAGAGATGAGAAGTTATGAATAGACGTCCGATAATAGTTGACAAAGCCCAGGAAACGCTGCAGAGGGTGTAAACCCACGGGTCAGGGCCACTGTAGGACTGCCGAAAGTTGAGTGTTCAAGTGTTCGAACCGAGTGCTTCGATACAAAGGCAGCATCAATGAACAGGCCTGCAGCCCCAGAGTCAATTAGATAACAACAAAAGCCTGGGGAATGCCCAGGAAAAAAACAAAGCCTACTTACCACCAGCTCGCAGCCAACCAAATAAACCTGTCTAACAGTATGCGTTAAAAACAGGGGTTTAGTTCGCACGCATTTGCAAACTCATGCGTGAGCCACAGAGCCACGTCACGGCACCCTGGTATCTGTGGTCCTAACACTAAAATATGAGTGTCCCCACAGTGGAGGCACATGCATTCTGATGGATAAATGAGGACAGGTGGACTGAAGGGGAGCCCACCCCTTCTTAAAGGTACAGGAGCACACCAAACACCCAGCAAATAGCACAATGGCTGCAAAGGTGTTGGTGCGTTGCTGGACCAATACAAACACCAACGTGATAACAAGAAACTTGCCACCACCCTCATCTTTAGCTGGTTATCATGTTGGTGTTTATTGGTTTCATTCATGTCCTCCTTTCACTCAGATACGACAGTCGAAATTCCAACAACGACTGGTGTTGTTGTGAAGCCCCTCTGTGTCCACAAATGCAACCTTAACATGGGAGTGGAGGACTTCAACAACCAGATGATGGCACCATACTTAATCACCTGTAAGGCCAGACGCTGATATAAAAGTGTCTGTATATTTATTCCAATTGGCTCTGCTGAATGCTTATGTGCTATACAAAGCGTCAGGATGAACTGGATCCTTCTTAAAATTCCAGGAAGAGATCATCACATCCCTTCTGTTTCCAGACGGTGCTATGGCCCAACTTCCCAATGCAAATGCAGTGAGCCGGCTGCATGAGAAGCACTTTCCAGAAGTCCTCCGTGGTACCCCTGCCCAAAGAGCACCCCAAAGAAGATGTTGTGTCTGCAGAAAATGCATATATATAGGCATGATACCCGCTATTATTGTCCCTCCTGCCCTGACCAACCTGGTCTCTGCATCAGTGAATGTTTCTGGTGCTACCACACACTGGTGGAGTATTAGCGTAGGGTACAGCACTGCACAGTGCTAGGGCACACTAACACAGGGTCTCAAAAGATGAAATGGCCATCACATTTTGAGAGACCCTAATCTGGAACTTTAAACTAAATTACTGCGCTATCCCAAAAGATAGAAAAAATCTATCTAAATAGATTAAAAAATGAACCAATAAAATCAATGAGCATATACAGTCCAATTGTAAAGTGCATAAAGTGAAAAGTTCATTTGAATGGAGTAATCTTTGCATGGGAAAGGAAAACAGTCATCCAAACGGTGTGTGACATGCGACTTAATCACCCGAATAAGTGTGGTGAAAGAAAGGTTCCTCCACCTTTAAATAAACTGCCCCTTACCGACTCCTTTGATCTCTTGTTAGGAGATCATGCGGGTGTATGGCTGTCTACCCCAGCCTCAGGTTTTAGCTGTGAACGAATCCCACATAAACCTCCTTGACAGGAATCTTCTAAACGGTGGATGGGCACTCGTTCCTTTTTTTGTAGCAGTGCCTTAGTCAAAGTGCCCGTGTCCAAGTGCCCGTGTGCAAGGACTGACCATCCTAAACCTCTGGTCACCTCTGCCCTACATTCTCTTCTCACACAAACTACAGTAGGCCGGAGGGACAAACTTCCTGCAAAACAAAGCCGCGTGTGGGAAGAGAATGTAGGGCAGAGGTGACCGCTGTATACTCTGCACTGTACACACTGAGATCCCACAGAGGCGGCTGCAGGTCCTCCCTGATGAATATTCCTGTCTATTGAACGGAGCCTTTCCTGCCTTTTTCCTCTCCATGGTGAGGTTGGACCAGGACGCCTTCACTGATCGGATATCTCTATTTATACAAGCTGTCGTATAGCTTGCTTCTGGTGGTGGTTTTGTCACTTGGTGTCATTTGAAGAGCTCCATTTCCATCAATACTGGATACCTATTGGGTTCTTTGGGACTTTTTCCTATTTATCACCATTTTATATAATTTTTTAATTTTTACATTTGTTACTTATTTTTGATTATTTTCTACACCACTGTCAGATATTTGTCTTCCTGTTATATGGAATGTCATTTACATATACCTCAATGCATATTTCAATTTTTGTTTAGCGCAGTCCAATTTTCTATTATCCTTTGGTTTCTTTGTTTGTGTATGCCTCACAAATAGGGACTGCAGCTTCTTTCACTTTATTTTGGGTTTGTGAAGCGCGGTAATTTTCTTGTACTAAGTAACCGTAAGCTACAAGCATTTCATGACTTCTGTTTCTCCGGATATAAACAGCACCATGGGGAAATTGGGAAAGCATCTTATCACACCAATCTTGGTGTGGTCAGATGCTTTGAGGGCAGAGGAGAGATCTAGAGTCTAATAGACCCCATTTTTTTCAAAAAAGAGTACCTGTCACTACCTATTGCTATCATAGGGGATATTTACATTCCCTGTGATAACAATAAAAATTATTTAAAAAAATGAAAGGAACAGTGTAAAAATAAAATAAAAAAAGCAAAATAAATAATAAAAAAAATAAATAAATAAAGCACCTCTGTCCCCCCGTGCTCGCGCGCAAAGGCGAATGCAAGTATTGGTCTTGTGTCGTATGTAAACAGATATTGCACTATGCATGTGAGGTATCATTGCGAATGTCAGATCGAGGGCAGTAATTCTAGCAGTAGACCTCCTCTGTAAATCTAAATCGGCAACCTATAAAGGCTTTTAAAAATGTATGTAGTTTGTCGCCACTGCACGGTTGTGCACAATTTTAAAGTATGTTGTGTTTGACGTCTATGTACTTGGTATAAGATCATCTTTTATATTGTACCAAGCATTTGGGCAATATAGTGTGTTTTTAGTGCATTCAAATTCAAAAAATGTTTTTTTTTGCCCAAAAAATTGTGTTTTAAAAATCGCTGTGCAAATACTGTGTGAAAAAAAATACATCACCCACCATTTTAATCTGTAGGTCCTTTGCTTAAAAAATATATAATTTTTGGGGGTTCAAAGTAATTCTCTAGCAAAAAAAAATATTTATTCATGTTAACAAAAAGTGTCAGAAAGGACTTTGTCTTCAAGTGCTTAGAAAAGTGGGTGATGTGTGGCATAAGCTTCTAATGTTGTGCATAAAATGCCAGGACAGTTCAAACCCCCTCCCCCCAAATGAACCCTTTTTGGAAAGTAGACATCCCAAGCTATTTGCTGATATGCATGTTGAGTCAATGGAATATTTTATATGTTGCCACAAGTTTCGGTAAAATTAAAATTTTTATTCATTTTTTTACACAAAGTTGTCACTAAATGATATATTGCTCACACATGTCATGGGCATATGTGGAATTACACCCAAAAATACATTCTGCTGCTTCTCCTGAGTACAAGAATACCACATGTGTGAGACTTTTTGGGAGCCTAGCCGCATACAGGACCCCGAAAACCAATCACTGCATTCAGACTTTCTAAGGGCGTAAAATGGTGATTTCACTTCCTCACTACCTATCACAGTTTCAGAGGCCCTAATATGTCAATATAGCACAACCCCCCCAAATGAATGTTGTGCATAAAATGCCAGGAGAGTCCAAACCCCCTCCCCCCAAATGAACCCTTTTTGGAAAGTAGACATCCCAAGCTATTTTCTGATAGGCATGTTGAGTGAATAGAATATTTTATATTTTGCCCCAAGTTTCGGGAAAATTACAATTTTTCTTTTCTTCTTCTTTTTTTTTTTACATAAAGTTGTCACTAAATGATATTTATTGCTCAAACATGGCAAGGGTATATGTGAAATTACACCCCAAAATATATTTGGCTTCTCCTGAGTACCACACGTGTGAGACTTTTTGGGAGCCTAGCTGCGTACAGGACCCCGTAAACCAATCAGGCTTTCTAATGCCGCGTACAAACAATCGGAATTTTGATCGGAAAAAGCTCTGATGTTTTTTCCAATGGAATTCCGACGGGATTTCACTCAAGCTGTCTTGCATACACACGGTCACACCAAATTCAGACCGCCAAGAACACGGTGACGTGCAACAGGTACGACGGGACTAGAAAAAGGAAGTTCAATACCCAGTGTGCCACCTTTTGGGCTCCATCTGCTAATCTCGTGTTAGTAGAAGTTTGGTGAGAGACGATGTAGGGATATTTTAGCTTGCTGTCCACCATTTTAGCTATAAAAATATGTATCCATTTTAGAATAATATGTATATGTGACGTTTATCAAAAGTTAGTTTCAAATTCTTGTAAATGGCCTGACTTCTTTTAAATGACGTGTAAGTCCTTTCCTGTTAGCCTTTTCCTGTTAGTTTCTATATGAGTTATTAATATTCTATTTAAACATCCTGTATGTCTGTAACTTTACCATATATTAATGAAGGGGTTGGACTTTTGTTGTGATGTCATGTTGGTTATATAAGTGAAATACGGAAGTAAAAGATTAGATCATTCTGACTGCATGTACTGACTGTGTGTCATAATTTCTTGTCGGAATGGTCTCCAGATCTGAATGGGTTTGAAGGAACACTCTAGTCAGGATGTCATACGAGGGTTCACTTGCTTTTAGAACATACATACACCCCAACAGCTTTGGTGTCAGAATGTGGGGCGGACATTATTCATGGGATGATTATCATCCAAGTTTCTAAGTCCGGTGAGTCTGATTTAATTATTATTTCTTTCACCGTGACTTTTAGTTTAAAAGACAGTTTCCCTATATGGGATTAACAGAAGGTGTAGTGTTAAAAACATTTATGCAAATGTATGAACCTCGGTAGAAGTCCGTTCGGGTGACGGAAGTGTAAGGAACTCTGAGATAGTTCCAAAAAGAAAGAACTCTGAGTAGTCCAAGGGGTTCTGAGAAGCCCAAAGTAATATAATACAGTACTGTAAGAAGTTTGATAAAGATATCTGATAGAATGTGCCAGAAAAACCCAAACCTCTTTGCTTGCCTTTCTGTCGCTTAGAAGTAAATAAGGAGAAAAAGCAAACAAAAAAAACGTTGATTGAAAAAGACGCAGTGGGATGTTTTGACATCCCAAAACAAACAGCAGTATCAACACATTATCAAAATGATTTCTTAGGAAATCAAAGGGGAAACTTTTATAAAAAGAGGAAAGGGGGCAAGGACAAAGGGAGTTACATACAGAGAAAGAGGATTTCTTAAAGAAAGGAATCTTAAGGGAAATTGTCTCGCCTTACAATACTCCCAGTAAAGAAGGCAAATGGTGACTATAGGTTTGTACAAGACCTAAGGGACATCAATAGCCTAGTGGTACCAATTGCCCAAGTAGTGCCTGATGTGCCATCAATACTTACCGCCATACCATGCGATGCAGAGTATTTTACTGTGATTGATTTAAAGAACGTTTTTTTTTTTTCATCCCTGTAGACGAGGAGACATGGCCACTGTACTCCAAGTCACCCTTGGGCCCTGGACTGCCCCTCATGGTTCTGTACTGTTGCAGTATGTTGATGATTTTTTGATTTGTAGTTCTTCAGAGGAGGACTGACGAGCTGATAGCCTATCTTTATTGAAATGGTTACATGTATGTGGTTACAAAATGTTTAAGAAAAAGTTACAATGTTGTCAAAAGAAAAAAAAACAAACAAAAAAAAACAGTTGAGTATTTGTGCTCACAAAAGGAGAAAGAAGAGTCAGTCATAAAAGAGCTGCGGCTCTGAATCGGTCTACCCCGCTCACTTAATAGGAAGGACATGCTCACCTTCCTAGGTATGATTGGTTACTGCCGCCAATGGATACCTGACTGCTCTTTCAATGACAATATATTGAGACAAGCAATGTCTTTGAAGCAATGTCTCTGAAATGTCTGATACTGTAAAATGGTCTGATGAAATGTTAAATGTTTTTGCCATGTTGCCATGTTTTGCCATGTTGAAATGTGTAATGGTTACCAGCCCGAGCCTCAGCCTCCTTGAATATGGCAAAATGTTTCACTTGTTTGCCAGGGATAATTGCAGAACCATGGCAGGAGTACTGGCCCAGGAACATAGTGGGAGACTGTGCCCTGTAGTTTTTTTCTCAAAGATGGTCCCGGTGCGCTCTAGCATCCTGTGCCATGGTGGTTGAGATGGCCACTTCTTTCACTCTGGGACACGACACCACACTTCACATCACTTACAATGTGTCAATCTTGTTGAAAAATGTACATATACAGCACATGTCTGCTCAGAGGTTGAGCGGATATGAGGTGATTTTGCTGTCCAATCCAAAATTGCACATCAAATATGCTTCTCTCACTGCAGGCCCAGCACACATTTTAAACGCCCTTTTAGGATTAAAAAGGAGATCAGGATGAGGTTGTGCCATAACATGACTGCATAAACCTCATTCACCAAGACCCATCACCCAGGTCTGATTTATCTTCCACAGCACTACCAGACACACAGAATGTTTTTGTGGATGGTTCTTGCTCTAGGCTATAGTGCACTGCAGAGCACACACAGGCCAACAGAGATAGCCAGGGGAAATGAGCAGGTCTGGCTGACCTTGCTGCTAAATAAGCTGCTATCACACAGACAGCAGACATCCAAATTGCTATGCTGATACCTGACCTATCCCCATTTGAAAAGTCACTTGCAGATCGCCAGGATTATGCATCAAATTATGAGTTAAGGGACTGGAATAGAAAGGGTGTGTAGAGGGATCCAAGGTCTGGACTTCTCTGCAAAGAGGGGAAACCATGTATACCAACAGCAAGTTCATTAACAGTACCACGGAATAGGCCACGCAGGTATACAAGTCACGGCTGATTTCACACACATGCCCAAACTAGGCAAAAGACAGGAATATCTTTTGATAATTGTGGACATTTTCTCAGATGGTCCAGCTTTTATAGCCAGGGTCTGCCAGGACTTGGTAAAAACTCTCAAGATAGAATGGAAGTTTCACATTCCCTATCACCCTCCAAGTTCAGGAATAGTAGAAAGGATGAACAGAACAATGAAAGACCAGATAAGAAAGGCCACAGGGGGAACTTTTGCCAACTGGAGAAGGGTCCTCCCAGCAGTCCTGGCAGAAATAAGTTTTTTTTTTTTTAAAGTTTTGATGAGTAGATTTTTCCCCACCCCATAGGCCAGAGCACCTTTAATGGTAGAAAAGGGAGATTTAGACTTAATACAGGAAGAATATGTAAGAAAACTGGTTGAAACATTGGATACAGTCAAAGAAATGTTGCTCGCACCTCTTTTTTTTCTTCACAGGAAGCTACTCACCTCTTCAAGGAGGGAGACACCGTGGTGGTCCAACAGCTGAACAGAAATAAGAAGCAAGAGTATCCCTTTGGACCTCCTACTATGGTGATTGCAGTGATCAGAACGGCTATCCTGGTGGAAAACTGCTAGTCCGGGATCCATGCCAGCCGAGTGAAAAAGGTTGCCCAAAGCCCCAAGAGCAGGAAGGAGATCCTTAATACAGGAGGCCCTCAAGCAGAAGTCCAAGCAGATGAAGGAGGACTTCCTGGAAAAGCGGGTCCGGCCAGAGAAGATGACCTCGCTTATTTCACCACAGACTTCTGGCAAAACATTTTGCTTCCTGTTCCTGATCACCCTGATAGTGTTCCCGCCCACTTGGATCATCACTAACTGTATTTGCCACCCTGAAGATTTGGGTGGCATTAAAGGTATTTGTGGAAACACACATACATAGGAGAACATTACAGTGATACAAGTTAGAAACAAGAGAGACATTGAGGATAATTTTGCTGATAAAATGCTTTTGCTAAAATTTAAATATGCTTATGTTCAGAAATAAGGATTTCAGAAATGTTGGATTTGTGGCAAATTGCACCTTAGCACTGTTAGGATACCCCTAATGGCTATACCTTTAAATATTACTCCCCTTTTTAAAAGGAAAGATTCCCCTTGACCTTTTGAATGTCAGCAGAAGAACTAATGACACCATTTCCTTTCACATCATCAATAGAAGTCATAATCCTACCTGGTGTTTTAATGTAGGGAATTTTACTAGAAATGCTCATACCTGTAGTCAATCGGTTTTGAACATTTCTAATTGCTATGCCCCTAGTGGGAAGTCTTGTTCTTTATATCAAACACACCACGATGAGGTCAGAGTACGGGCTGATTTTAAAAAGACTCTTGCCTCTGAAAATGATAGAAGTAAATCTGTACAGCATTTGTTTCAGGTTCTGGCAATAGTTACAGCAGTAGATCAAGAGACTGCTGTGAATACGCCCTTCTCGTTTGGTAACCACACTTATGTTTGTTGTGGAAAGACTTGTTATCCCTGGATTCCACAAGAGGTCCAGGGCTGGTGTTACCTGGCCTCACTGGTGCCCATAATGGGGGTGGTAGGTGATAGTGATGGGAGTTATTTACTTGAAGCTAGTATACACCCAAGGTTTCCATTAAAACATTGTAACAAGAGAGAGTTATTCCTTGAAATGGATATGGCCTGGGCATGGTTCCCTTCCTGGGCAGGATGGGGAATAGATTTGATGAAAAGGTTGAATAATTATTTAGGAATTATTGATAAGATGATGGAAAAGAACTTTGATGACATTTCTAAACTTAATGTTGAAACTAGGGCTATTAGAAAACAACTAGAATTGCATGACTTAGCCATTGAAAGCATGAGTTCAGCCCTTACAGGATTATGTGAAATGACTGAGGATTATGAATGTTGTACTTGGGTACACAATACCAGTATAGAGGTACCAGACTATTATGATGTGATAGCTCAGCATAGAAAAGAGGGGGCCAAGCTGCAACATGAGGCTCGCAACATAGCCCAGACCTGGAGTCCTTTTGGAAATGTTGATTTTGGATTTGGAGGGATATTCTCTTGGATAAGGGATATTGCCATAATTTTGATCATGATTGTGTTCTTTTTCCTTTATCTTGTGTATAAGCTTATTATGTGCCTTATTAATAGAGCCACTCGCATTTCAGATCCCTCATCTCCCAATAAAACTTATCTCAGTATGTATCATCAGAAGCAGGCTGAGAATACCACCATGATAAGGAAGTGAGATCATACATTTATGATCAAAGAGGGGATTGTAGGGATATTTTAGCTTGCTGTCCACCATTTAAGCTATAAAAATATGTATCCATTTTAGAATAATATGTATATGTGACGTTTAAAATAAGCTAGTTTCAAATTCTTGTAAATGGCCTGACTTCTTTTATATGACGTGTAAGTCCTTTCCTGTTAGCCTTTTCCTGTTGTTAGTTTCTATATGAGTTATTAATATTCTATTTAAACATCCTGTATGTCTGTAACTTTACCATATATTAATGAAGGGGTTGGACTTTTGTTGTGATGTCATGTTGGTTATATAAGTGAAATACGAAAGTAAAAGATTAGATCATTCTGACTGCATGTACTGACTGTGTGTCATAATTTCTTGTTGGAATGGTCTCCAGATCTGAATGGGTTTGAAGGAACACTCTAGTCAGGATGTCATACGAGGGTTCACTTGCTTTTAGAACATACATACACCCCAACAGACGATTCACGCTTTTCAGACTCGTGCTTATTTCCGATCATTTTACTGCTGTTCAGTTTGTGCTTGTGTGTTTGTAGCTGGTTTTCAGTGCATGTAATCAGTTAGTATCTGCTTTTCAGTGCGTTCTTGTCCGCTCATTTCTGATTTTCAGCTCCTTCTTCACAGGCCTTGCTGTTCTTCAGTGCGTTCGGTTAGTTCGTTCTGACCAGCTGACTGTTTTGAAGCCATGTTGCGGTTACGTACTCATCGTAGAGTTCGTGCTGTGCAGGGGCTTGGTGTTGGGGTTTTTACTTTGATCCAAGCCCAGTCCATGAACAGGGTGGGGAGGAGTTCATGGACCAAAAATTGGTTCCTGCAGCGTGAACAATTCTCTCATATGCCTCTGATAAGTGGACCTTATTTTTTTGTCTTTTTAATGTGCATTAAAATCAATGTTATACTGATGTTGGCCAAGAATGTTTGTGTCTAATCTGCTTGCAATGTTTATGTGCAAAATTCTAATTTTTTTTTTTCTGTTTGGACTCCACAGTTTCCTTCAACGCCACAGGAATGGCAGACTGTGGCATCCCACTTTGCCCATCGTTGGGACTTTCCCAAATGCGGAGGGGCAATAGTTGGGAAGCACGTCCACATCGTCCCACCACCCTATTCGGGGCCATACTATTTTAACTATAAGGGGTTTCATAGTATCGTGTTGATGGCTTTGGTGTCGGCGACATGCGAATTTCTCTATGTGGACGTAGGGAATGGCCAGATGTCGGATGGTGGAGTCTTTGCCCAGACCGAGTTCTACGGACGTCTCCAGAGTGGTGGCTTGGGATTGCCACCTGCGGAAGAGAATGTCGAAGGACTTCCATTTGTTTTTATTGCTGATGAAGCATTTGGTCTGGCCAATCACGTGATGAGGCCATTCCCCCAGAGGATCCTCACCCCGGAGAAGAGGGTTTTTAATTACTGGCTGGCCAGAGCCCGAAGAGTCATGGAGAATACCTTTGGTAAAATGGCCAGCCGGTTCCATCTATTTCTAACGGCAATCAACCTGGATGAGTACAAACTGAACCACGTTGTTTTATGCTGCTGCTTGCTGCACAACTTTTTAAAAAGAAATGCTCCAAATTATATAGCCCCAGTTGGGCCTAAGGCGGGACTTCGGGAAACAACCCTGACGGCCCTGGAAGCTGTCCGTCCTGGCTTACTCCCCCAAAGCGCCCGTGAAGTGCGTGAAAAATATGTGGAATATTTTAAGGGTAGGGGGGCCATTGCTATGCCAGCTAATATGTAAATATTTTTTAAATAAACAAAAAATTTATATGATAAAATCTTGATTTGGATTTACTGCTTGTGTTTGTTTTATCTGTCTCCTAGGTTCTCCTAGTGCACTTGTAGTGCCAAGTGGTTTTCACATTATTTAAATAACACCCACTGTCACTGTAAACACCAACTTAATACAAAAAGTGTTTGAAAGAAGAAGCCACACATTGTTGAGTAGAAAGCCTTTTACTCTGCGCACATTCACATGTGCATTTTATAAAACATTTGTCGGTAAAAAAAATTTTTACCTTGAAATTTTTGAAAAAGTACAGAAACAGGCATGTTCCCAAACATAACATACAAAACTCTGGAACTTACAAAGTTCAACATTGCAAAAAAGAAGGCAATATCAGACATTTTATAGTGTGAAAAAGGTCTTGATCTTGCCTTCATCAGATGGGGTGAAGTCACCCCTGTAAAAGCCAAATTTAGAAGATGCACACAAATTGTGAGTCAAAATGGGGATTTCCTTTCTGATCCCATACCTAATGTCAACATGTGCTATCTCCCATCATAGGGGGATCAATGGACGTGTTTTAGGGGTGCAACCACTTCCTCTCACCTAGGAGAGTTGGGAGGAAGGGGTTGCACCCACAAAACGCGTACATTGAAATCCCCTGATGGCAGATAGCACATGTTGACAGACTGTGTGCATCTTCCACATCTGGCTTTTAAACTGTATTAAAACTTTAGATAAAATTTTTATAAAAAAAAATCCAGGAATCTTTTTAGGATTTAGATTCTCCCTAGTACATCAATCATGTTCTTCAGTCTCTGTTCAATCTCCTTGGTTTTTTCCTTGATAAGGTCCAAATCACGACTACAAAACATGATTTCCTGGATAAGCCGTTGTGCACTGTCACTGGTGAAATGACTTGATTTTGGTACCACAAACTTAACATCACCTAAAATAAAAATGCACACCATGTATTAAAAATATACATCTATTACCTGAATCTGTGGTGTCCGACACTGACCTGTTGTGGTGCCATATTCGAGCACTTCTTCCACCTCTCCTTCCTCCACATCCTGAGGTACCACAATACTCTGCTCCCCTTCTTCATGAGGTGTGCTGTTGCTGGTGTCCTCTGACAGAGCGAGTCTTTTCTCCCCTATGAGAATGAAACAAAAGGTATACTTGGCACACAGATATTTGTGGACAGAAATATGAATGTGAAACATTGCTTGGAAGTGGTGTACAATTGTCTGTTTGGGCAGAGTTCCAAGTTGAAGACCTGATTAATTCCCTTAACCAAGCTGAAATACTTACCTTTTTTGGTCAACTTTCACACATGGAGACACCTCAAGTATCCGCTGGAGTACCTGTGTGGGTCACCCTAAAAAATGTGCTCTGGTGTCCCACACTAGTGCTCCAGAGTCCAGATGTGTAAACAGCTGCTGAGTGTCCTCTCCTTACATTCCACTGAATCAAGTTTGCAATTCATTCTAGTTTCAAAGACATCTAGACAACAATGTCCTAAACTTCTTTTTATACAAATTATCATGACCAAATGTAGTTAACCCTGTATCTGAAAAAAACATTGTATTTAGTTGGCAAGCGAACGATGTTTACTACGACCGATTACTGTGCCCACAAACATGAAATTAGCTATTACAACAGTAAAGAAAAGCACATGGAGCAGCATGCAAGTAATAATAAGAATAGGAACACACAACAACTACTTACTTTTTAGAAGCACTTTATTGATCCTTCAGTACTGATCGTGCTCCCTTAATTTGAGGTCCGACCAGCGTTTCCTCAATTGGATCGTCATACCCCAAAATTCCGGCGCAGACTCTTCACGACTTTAGTCATGATCTTGGCCTTTCTGACATTTGAATTTAGGTACGGTCCATACTTCCCGTCAGTCGGCCCTCTTCAATATGTCCACCATCTCCACCATCTCTTCAAAGGACATATTTGAGGCCTTAAATCTCCTTCTTGAACGGGACGTTTCTTGCTCCGGGCTTTTTCCCTCGTTACTGCTATTAAGCACCTGCTGTGTCTCAGCTATATTCCTCTCCCACTGCGACGAAAGAGATGGGACGGGGAATATTCTAGAAAGAACGTCAGGGGTGGGCGATGCGGGCGGAGTTTCACGCATGCGCAGTGTATATAAAGCGTAACACGCATGCGTTGTACGTACGATCTGTGAGCGGAGGGAGGTGTAGCAGAAGCACCGATCGTTATAACGAAGGTACAATTTTAAGTTGGTGCATCAGTGGCCTATACTGCTTATAGATTGAGGCCTATATTGGGTCAAGATTAGGAGAGTTTAGCCTGACAGGGTTTGTCTTGTGTTGTGTCTTGCAGAGAAAATGGATCTATTCAATAAGGAGGACTTTATGCCCATATTCATTGATATGTACAGGGAGCTGCCCTGTCTGTGGCAGGTAAACCATCCCTTTTATAACAATAAACCAAAGAGGAAGGCAGCGCTGGATCATTTGGTGGAATTTGTGAAGCCGGTGATCCCCACAGCAGACATCCCCTATTTGAAGGCCCTAATTGGTGGCATGAGGAGCACTTATAATGGGGAGCTCAAGAAGGTCCAGGATTCCCTGAGATCAGGTGCTGCAGCAGATGACATTTATGTACCCAGGCTGTGGTACTATGACAGACTGCATTTTCTGGCAGGCCAGAATGAACACAGGGCAGCACTCTCCAGTCTTCCTTCCACACTTCCTTCCCCCCAGCTGAGGCTTCTGACATCCAACCTTGGCCTTCCAGGCAGCAACATGTGGAGGAGCCCAGCTTGAGCCGGGTATAGCATTCTTCAAAATATTTCTGGTTGTCAAATTAATGATGTTAAATATATGCTAATTTTGATCACTATTTTCTGATTTCACAAAGTGTTTTACATATCAATAGACAGTAGTGGCCACAAATGATTGGGACAAGAATGAAAAATGCTGAGGTCAGAATGATAGTCTTTTCTATTTATTAACATTAAATTTGCAACAGTCATGAGATGAAAATTGTGTGTGATTAATGAACCAAAAACTAAAACGATGTCCCTTTTTTCATACACAGGAAAGCCTCAGCCAGGCCGTGGAAAGTGGCAGCCAGGAGGTGTCCAGGCCCAGTAGCCTGCCAGAATCGCAGGTCCCTCTCCTCCGCCTTACAACAAAAAGTGGCAGGAAGAGGAGTAACGTGAAGGAGGCAGTAATTGGCCTATTTCTGTAGGCTACTGCGGCCCTCAGAACCCCCCACAGTGTTCAAGAGGACTTTGCGTACATTACAGCCTGTAAAATGCTGGAAATGGAGAAGGGCCAACGCCCCATATGTGAGGAAGCAATGTTACAAGCCCTAAATAAGGGTTTGAGGGGCCAACTCAAAAGTCAAAGCCACATTTGTGAGTTGAACCATGGTCCTCCTCATCCTCGTCCTCCTCCACCTCCTGCCACACCTCCAAACCCACAGCCACAGCCTGGAAGGAAGTGTCTAAGGAAGATGAGAAAGTGATGACCTGGGTTCAGTCTGGTCTGGCAAAAGATGCAGGCTGTTGTATGACCACAGCCTGGGTACAGATATGTCATCTGCTGCTGTTGTAGTCCTGATCTCTTGTAGTCCTGGACCGGATTGTGCTCACTATTATAAGGACTCCTCAGGCCACCAATTTTGACTGTAAAATTAAAATTATTGATGTCTGCCCTGGGGTACAGAGGCTTGGCAAATCTCACCAGTTTCTCCAGCGTTGCCTTCCTCTTTATTTTGTTATGACCCAGAATAAATGGATATTTTGTTTTCAGAAATACTTGCCTATGTGTTTTACTTCAAAAAGGACAGTTTGGTTGTGAGTAGGCAGGTACATTTATATTTTTTATTGAAAAAACACAATGTCAAATTAACAAGGGACACCAACCAACCTCCTTGAGATTTACAAATACAAGATCACTATATATGGAGATCACTATAAAATATGTAAAAAAAAAACAACAGGAGATCTTGATTAAAAAAAATGACTATAAAAATGAATTCTAAACATTATTAGGGAGATCTGGTTTGAAAAACAAAAAAGATTATTCAGGAGATCACGAGAAATATTAAATCAGTTTGTGGGAACTCTGTGTGAATATGAGCAGTAAAACAACTTCATTCTTCTAGCATTATAAAGAAGAAGAGAATGCGCTGCATTGAAAGATTTAAAAATTTGCAGTGTGACGAATGTGCCATCTCCATTACGAATGGTCGTTTTACCAGACTGAGCAGCTCCGTCTCGTACTTGATTCTGAGCATGCGTGGTTTTTTTTGTGCGTCGGAATTGCATACACACGAACGAAACTTTTTCAGTCGGAAAAATTGAGAACATGCTCTCAATCTTTTGCTGGCGGAAATTCGGCCAGCAAAAGTCTGATGGAGCATACACACGGTCGCATTTTCCAACCAAAAGCTCTCATCGATCTTTTTCTGGCTGAATTTCCGATCGTGTGTACGCGGCATAAGGGCGTAAAATGGTGATTTTACTCCTCACTACCTATCACAGTTTCGGAGGCCCTTAAATGTAAAGATAGCACAAAACCACTTCCCAAAAGACCCCATCTTAGAAAGTAGACACCTTTCCATACTTTCCAAAATTGTGTAATTTGGAGGGGTTTGTGCTATCTTGGCATTTCATGGCTGCCAGAACTGTGATAGGTAGTGGGGAGTGAAATCAAAAATCACTGTGTGACTATTGATGTGTCAGTCAATATATTGAAACATTATGTGTGGGTGTTATTGAACACTGTATGTTACCTGTAAAGGTTTTAAAATGTGTGTGTATATAAATATGCTGATTTTTCTTCTTTTTTTTCTATGTATGGATATATCATGATCTGGCACAGTTATAAAGGATACATCCATCTATATTTAGGGCTGCATATGGATAAGGAAAAAAAGTTATTTTCTTGTTATTATTTCTTTGACCATCAAAAATACAGTTTTTTTTTTTGTTTTTTTTCCTTGCACAGGATTGGTTATACTTCACCACATTCACTATGGTCGGGGCAAAATCGTAAAAAAAAACTAAAAAAAAACTTCTACGCTTAGTGGAAATAAAAAAAAAAATTAAATAAATAATTAAAACACCAATTAAGCTAAAATCATTAAAGGAAGCAGCACACTATATTGTGTTTAATAACAAAAACACGAAAAAATACCAGAAACACATTGGGAGCACTATCCCTTTAAATATATAAATCCACATCAAAATGTGCAATGTGGACTGAATAAATAAATAATTCATGTGACTCATTTCATAAAAAATACATACATGTGCCATGTAAAGATGAATTGTGCAATATGTGCAAGTTGCAATAACAATAAAAGTGCTCTATGCAATAAAGTGATTTGTGCCTTAGGCTGGGTTCACGACAGTCATATGACTGTGGATCCGACTTTACCATGCGACTTGAACTCTGCCCTCCATCCAACTTCAATGAACGGGGATCCGACTTTGATCCCGACAATACCAGGCCCTTTGTGTCTGGTATGAATCTTGAGGGGAACCACACGCCAAAAAAACGGCATGGGGCCCCCCCAAAATTCATTCCAGACCCTTACCCGAGCACGCAGCCTGGCAGGTCAGGAAAGGGGGTGGGGCTGAGTGAGCACCATCCCCTCCCTCCTGGACCATACCAGGCCGCGTGCCCTCACGCCGGAGGAAGAAGAAATTGGAAGAAGAAGAGACGCCGGAGCTGCTTTAATAAATTACTTTGTCAAAAACCTGTTTGCTGTTTTTATTATTGACACTTTTTTTAGGTGAATGGGTAGGGGTACGATGTACCCCATACTCATTCACATACGGTGGGGGACCTTGTTAAAGGGGGCTCCCAGATACTGATAAGCCCCCCGCCCACAGACCCCAACAACCGCTGGCCAGGGTTGTCAGGAAGAGGCCCTTGTCCCCATCAACATAGAGACAAGGTGCTTTGGGGTGGGGAGCACAGGGCCTTCTAAGGAGGATGAGGAGAAGAAGATGGGTGGTTGTCATGCGTCCACGCACCTTTCTGGATCATTTTGCTGAAGCAGAAGTGCTCTCAAAATTTTGTCTTACTAAGGACCTCATTATGCTTCTCTTTGGGGAATTGAGACCTTTTCTGCAGTCCCCCACACTGTGTAGGCATGCCATACCACCCATGACCAAGTGTCTAGCTGTCCTGCAGTTTCTGGACAAGGCCTCCTATCCTATAAGATGGTAGTGGGAGAGGTTGTGGGGGTATAACAGTCATTTTTCTCACCACCCATGACCAAGTGGCTAGCTGTCCTGCACTTTCTGGGCAAGGCCTTCTAATCTGTCGGATGGTAGTGGGAGAGGTTGTGGGGGTATGACAGTCATCTTTCTCACGTTTGCTTGCTAAGGCCCTGCAGGGTTTCCACCAAATTGCCCCAAATATATCTACCTGCCTAACACACGTCAGGAGTGGGATCAGATTAAGAATTAATTCTATGCTGTAGCTGGGATTCCCAATGTCAGGGGTGTCATAGTCTGTACCCATGTGCCTTTTTTTGCCCCTTCTGATAATAGGGGGAGGGGCTACCACTCCCTAAACATACAGGTTGTCTGTGATGAAAATATCATCAGAAAAGTCGTCACTGGCTTCCCAGAATCTGTCCACGATGTCCACATATTAAGGCAATCACAGCTCTACCATCATTTCATTTTGACACTAACAGAACTGGAGGCGTGGCAATCAAGTCCATCAGAGCTTCATACAAATCTTAGGCCTCATGCACACAGGAAAAAACACCAGCGCTGCTGCCATAAAAAAGCAACGTTAAAAAATGCACTGTTAGCCGCATTTTGAATAGTGTTTATGATCGTTTATATGCGTTTTCTGCGTTTTTTGGTGTTAGTGATTTTGGCATTTTTTCAGTAAAAACACTCCCTCTAATGTAAAAACGCCTAAAAATATTTTCTTTTTTATAGCTCCTGGACGCACAGGCTGTAATTTTTTTTCTACTGCCCCTAAACGCTTAAGCCTCCAAAGGCCTCTCAAAGTTCCTGTGTGCCTGGACACATAGGCTAATATGGAGGGGCATTTAGAGGCAGTTAAAAAAAAATGTCAGACGCCCCTAATAGCAGCTGTAAAAATGTCCTGTGTCCTGTGTGCTTGAGCCCTTACTCTGTAAATCTTACCAGGTAGTTTACTATGTTTTTGGTGAAAAAGCTGTAGTTATTTCAAAGAAACACAGGAAGTGGCCCCTTATCAGGGTGTCTAGTGCCCTCTCACTTCAACACAAGCTGCTCATTTCAGCAGCTTCTGTGGAAGCTCTGAGCCCTGCTTGAACATATGTTACATGTACTGGCAATATTTGCAGATCTCATAGGTGAATATTTACTCCACGCAAAACCATTCTTGTATGTTTGCTTACAAAAACCTTCTTTAAAACTAATAAATAAAAACATAAAACCAGTATGCTGGCCAGCAATATTATTATTAGGCCAAACAAACAATTTTAGACCAGAACTGTGCAAATCCACTGTATGAGGTACAGTATATGCTAAGGGAACATAAGTGTACCATCCCACTTTGATACACACTGCTAATCTTAATGATGAGGACGGAGGTGTTTAGGTTTAAAGAACTAGGCTCAACATTGTTTAGAATGAAAATGGGGGAGATGTACTAAAATTGTAGCACGTACAATCTTGCGCAGCTGGGCCTAGTAAACAATCAACTACTAGGTGTTTTTTTCTAAGCTTCATAGAAGGTGATTGAGTATGACAAGCTGTACCTGATTCTCTGTGCTTCAGTTTTAGTAAATAGCACCCATTGGCTATTCTCCATATTCACAAAGCACACATGTGCCAAGATATAACAATTACTTTGCAAAAGAGAATGTCCCAAAGGACTTGAAAGTGTAATTAAGGGTAAAACTGTTATTTTTTTCATTTTGGATCCAATAATGGAGTGTTAGAACCCCTGTCAGTCTGTTTTTGTCATCTGTGTCCCATTGGTAAGATTTGCCTTCTCTTATTTGGAAGACAAAACAAATGTTATGTGGTTAAAGTCCTTTCACTCTCACTGATAAGGACAAACAATAGAAATAGAGAGAGGGAATCTCCGTAACAGGGCACAGACAGCAAGAAAAGGACAAATGTTCTAACCACTCCCTGTTGTATCCAAAACAAAAAAAAACATGTCACCCTCGGTTACACTTTCTTGTAGTGCAATACAAAAGTCACATATAAAAAAATCCACATTAGGCCAAAAACTGGTGGCTAGAGATTAACCCTATATAAAGGTAACAGCAGAGGGAGAGGCAAAATAAGGTGGTGGATTAACACCAGAAGATAGATTGTTAAGCCACTGTCTGAGTAAGTCAAGTTTCTTTTGTTGATATTCTGTTGTATGTGTAAAGAAATCCTGCATACGTGCCTTTATGCCTTTAATTTCCTCTCCAATGGCCTTTAACCATTTCAATACCAGGCACTTAGACACCTTTCCGTCCAGGCCAATTTTCAGCTTTCAGCACTGTCGCAATTTGAATGACAATTGCGCGGTCATGCAACACTGTACCCAAACAATTTTTTTTTTTATTTCAAAAGATTTTTATTTTGAGAAAAAAAAGCAATTATACAAAGCAGGATTATACTTTGTCAGGAATAGGCATTAAGAAACAGAACAGTGTCTAAGCAGTAAATATTACAACAGTTGTCTACAGTGTGTACTATATGTGGTCAAGGATTCCAGGGCTCAGTAAATAGTCTAACACAAAAAAAGTGTGTCAGAGAAAGCTATATGCTGTCGCTCTAAGGACCGTCTTCTGCCCGGCACACCATATGGGAGCACACTGTGCCGGGACGAGGGACCTCCATACAATCTCAGAGATCCGAGCTCTCCATATAAGAGCTCACATCTCAAATAAAATTACATCTCTGAGAGCCGTGAGATAAATTAGAGCTACGAGGGGAATGGGAATTGAACATTTCCTTGTTCCACTGCTGTGGTTGACACTGAAATGAACAAAGCTGAGCAAACATAGTAACCATGTAACTGAAGTAATACCAAGGTCTAGAGGAGACCTGAAGAAGAGAGAATAGTAGGAAGGAAGAAAGAAAGAAGAAGAGGGAGGGGAGGGGGGGTGGGTGAAATATCTCTCATGCGTTTAGAGTATGCTTTAAGTGGATCTACCAGTAGGGCCTAAAGTTACTCCTACAAATCGAGCCAATGGATTCCAGATACCCTCAAATTTCTTCACAGTGTCCTGGACTATGCTAGTGAGTTTTTCCTGGGCCATTATCCAGGATATTTTCCTTTTGGCTGCTGGGAGAGAAACTCCCGGACGTTTCCAGGCTCTGCCAATTGTGAGCTTAGCCCCCAGCAGCACAAAGTGAACCAGTCTGCTCAAGGACTTCGGGATACCCGGGATCAGGGCGTTAAGGAGGGCTACCTGAGGAGTTCTGGGAATCCGAGCCCCCACCAGCTCTTCCAAAATATTGAATATTTTTTTTCCAGAAGGAGCGAATTTTGGGGCATTCCCACCAGATGTGGGACATTGTGCCCTGGAGTTGGCAATCTCTAAAACAGAGAGGGTCAGCCGTTGGATAGATTGAGGCCAGTCTAGTCGGTGTAAAGTACCATCTAGAGATCACTTTCAGGCTGGCCTCCACTAAAGTGGTATTGAGGACACCCTGAAAGGATCTGAAACAGGATCTCTGCCAATCTTCTAAGTTCCAATTAAATTGGAGCTCAGATTCCCAGGCCTCCATAAAAGTCGTTTTTGAGCATGGCGATGTAAGTGACGAATAGATCACCGAGATCTCACCCCGCTGGTCTCTGGCTTGACCACACCACATTTCATAATCAGAAAATTTTGGAGGGAAGTCTTTGTCTTTACATAGCGATTGCAAGAAATGGGAGATTTGACTGAACCGAAAGGTTTCAGATAAGGGCATATCTAGCATTTTGGTGCAGTGTTTTAGAGTGAAGGGGCCTGCGGCTGTGAAAAATTGTCCTATCCTGTACAGGCCTTTATCGACCCACCACTTGAAGGCCATAACATTTTTCCCCGGAGGGAAATCTGGGTTATTATAAATATGAGTAAGGGGTTTGTATGCCGAAACTAAAGCTTTGGAAGAATGTAAGGAATCCCATAGAGCGAAAGAGTGGGAAAGGGTCGGGGCTAGTATAGAGGGTCTGTTTCTTGGGGGCATCCATAGGAGGAAGTCTAACGTGAAATTAGGAACTGCCTGTTTTTCTATTGCAACCCAATCAGGTTTTTCGAAGTTAAAGTAGGCTGTTGACATTTGGGCCAGTCTGGCAGCTTGGTAGTACTTGAAAAGGTGGGGTAAGCCCAGACCTCCTTTTTTCCTATGTAGATAAAGGGTTCTTTGGGGAATTCTGTATCCCGCCTTACCCCAGATGAACTTTAGAAGTTTGCTTTGGAAAGATCTAATATGGTCCTTCCGGAGAGGGATGGGTAAGACGCGAAACAGATATAGTAATCAGGGAAGTAATGTCATTTTAACTGAATTTACCTGCCCCAACCAAGAAATATTGCTACGGGACCAGGAGTTTAGGTCTTTTTCCAGCTTACGGTACATGGGTTGGGTAGTTATGGCCATACAGAGTTTCAGTTTTAGCTGTTAAGTTAATACCTAAGTATTTGATGGAGGAGTCGCTCCATTTGAAGGGAAAGCTTTGTTGTAAGAGATTAACAGTCTTGGGTGTTAGTGAGATATTGAGAGCTCCTGATTTTGAGTAATTAACTTCTAAACCGGACAGTTTGGCGAAGGCATCTAGGGTTTTGCATAAATTGGGAAGGGAGGTTACTGGGGAGGTGAGAAAGAGCAAGACGTCGTCAGCATATAACCCGCATTTGTGGGTTTTGGAGCCGCAAGTCACTCCCTGGATGTTTGGGTTGTGACGAATTGCAATTGCAAGTGTTTCAATGGCCTTCGCAAATATGATCGGCGAAAGTGGGCATCCTTGCCTAGTCCCTTTTTTAATTGTGATGGGTTTTGAGTAGTATCCTTGCAGGCGGATACTGGCACTGGGGTTGGAGTAAAGGGCCCGTATCAGTCCGAGAAATCTTTGTCCAAAGCCCCATTGCTCTAACATGGTAAAGATATATGGCCAAGAAATGGAGTCGAAGGCCTTTTGTAGGTCCAACGACAGGAGCATTCCAGATTGTTTAGGACCTCCCGCCCAATTAGTTTGAAGGATGGATACTAAGTCTATGGCCCGCCTTATTTGGTCTGGACCTTGTCTGCCCGGGATGAAACCCACTTGATCCTTATTGATATATGTATTGATGAAGGAAGCCATGTAAGTAGCAAGAATCTTCGTCAAAATTTTGACGTCACAGTTTATAAGTGATATAGGGCGATAGTTTCCACCATCTTCTGGATTCTTATCCAGTTTAGGGATCACTGCAATGTATGCAGTATTAAGTTGTGGATCAAGTGGGTTCCCCCGTGTTTTATAGTTGAAGAAGTGTGTTAGATGTATGGCTAAGGTATTGGGGAAGGTCTTGTAATAAATGTTGGACAGACCGTCCGGGCCAGGGGCTGAGCCATTTTTTAGTGATTTTATTACTCCAAGTACCTCTCCCTCCATGAAGGGGGCTTCAAAACTGTCTCTATGTTCCGCTGAAAGCAATGGAAGAGAGAGACCGCCCAGAAAGGAATCTAGAGCGATGTCCTGCGAAGGAGATTTTGGCGAGTAAAGGTCGCTATAAAAAGCCTGAAAGGCCTCTAAGATTTTGGAGGGATCAGCCGTGGAGCCCTGACCTGGGATCTTTATTTTTGGCATAGTGTGTGATTTAATTCGGGGCGTTAGTTTGGCGGCCAACATGGAACCCACCCTGTCCCCTTGGGTATAGAATTTGTGTTTATTCCAGCGAATTTGTTTTTCCGCCTTAGCTGTGAGGGCCAGGTTGAGCTCCAACCTGGCCTTGTCTAACTGAGACATCGAAGAGGGAGAGGGGTTGGATTTGTGAAGTGTCTGAAGTTTTGAGAATTCGGATTCTAGGATCTTAATGTCGGCTTCTCTTTCCCTCTTAAGTTGGGAAGCTAGTCTGATTAACTCCCCTCTAATGAAGGCTTTGTGGGCTGCCCATAGTATTTCGGGTGATATGCCCTCAGTTTTGTTTAGGAGGAAATATTCTTTTAAAGATTTGTTCAGCATAGTGACGTGGATTGGGTCTGTGAGAATGGATTCGTTTAGTCTCCATTGTCCCCTGCCCGATCTTCGGTGGTGTGCGTGTATGTCCATGACAACCAATGAATGATCGGACAAAACAGTGTCTTTGATATGGGACTTTATGATCAACGGGACGGACTGTGTTTTGACGAGGAGGTGATCAATCCTAGCATAGGGGTTGTGTGGGTGAGAGGAGTGGGTATAGTCCCTCTTAGTAGGGTTCAATTCCCTCCAGACATCCGCTAACCCATGTGCATGAATGAGTCTAGCTATTTTGAGACTTTGTTTGGTAGGGCGGGTAAGTCACTCTGCGGGGGGGGCTTGGATTTGTCTAGCCCTTGATCAAAGGCGGTGTTTGAGTCACCACCAAAAATAACCGTACCTTCTAATGCCGGAGATAGGACGCTCAGAAGGTTCTGAAAAAAATAAGCTTGGCCCTTATTAGGGGTATAATATGAGACTAGGGAGTAGATCTGTCCATCTATTTTACCTTTAACTAAGAGAAACCTGCCGTTTGGGTCTTTAATGTCTGCAATCCAACTAAAGTTGCAAGTTTTGGCAATAGCTATGGCCACCCCTTTGGACTTCTGCACTGGCCAGATAAAAATTTGGAAAATGGGAGTGGAGGAACTTAGGACAGTTTAGCCGAGAAATTATTTTCCTGCATTAGAACAATATCCAGTTTAGAAGATTTATAGAAGTTAAAAATGTTTCATCTTTTGACGGGAGAATTTAAGCCCTGAACATTGTGGGTGGCAACCCTTAAAGTGTCCGGTGTGAGATCAGCCATGAGACCAGAGAAAGTGAGTGCTGCAGAACCCTCCGTCACTTACCAGTGCTGAAACCATCGGGATCCGCGCTGATAGTGGATGTGGTGCCTTGTCCACGATAGGAGCCTCCAATCGAGGGGATAAACCTCTGTATAGGGCTGAAATGAGAAAAATCTTAAAGTGATGTTCCGTGTATTGGGGAAGGAAGGGAGGGGAGAAGAAAGACGAGAAAAGGAAAGAGAAGAGAAGGAAGAAACGGGAGAGTTCCCTCCCCCCGGGGCCACATGGAGCCCAGGGAGGAGAGAGGACCCCCCCTTCATCTCATTGTAACATGTGAGAAAAATCGATATCAATAGTCCGACTGTAGTTGGACTTCCTATCCCCCAGCAACCCGTGGGAGACTAAGGGATAGGTGCAGGCACATGCATTCCGCCCCAAATCAGGGCGCCCTACAACCTGTGTTGAATGTTAAATATGATGCTAAAGCCAAGCCATCAAGAACAAGTTATAATACTTGAAACAGAAATGTGAGTTTTCCGAACCCTAACTGTACCCCATCTTGAACGCGCCGCTCTCCAATTCTCTACAGTGCAGAGAGTGGAGGTGGAGCAACGGGGAACTGAGCTTGAACAATAGAACAACAATAAAAAAGAAAAATGGAAGAAGAATTGTCAAGCTAGGAAAATTTCAATTTTCTATTGTCCCCTATCAATGGAGGCACATCAGTAGGTAAAAATTACTCCCAAGAAGAGAGAGAGAGTCAGTTCTTCTATCAGGAAGTCAGTCACTAGCGATAGAAGTCGACATCAGGAGACACAGAGTGAAGAGGTCGTGTGGTCATGGTGGACCATAGTGGGAGGATCTTCTGGACTTATTCTTGGACCATAGAGGGTTTGGGGAGCAAGCGGAGGGGGACGTTTGTTGGGGCCAGAGGAGGGGGGATGCTTCCGTGTCCATTTCTTGCGACATTATCTTCAAGTTGAGCAGTATTTTCTCTCCCGTTATAAAGTTGGAAAAGGAGTGGTTCTGTCCCTTGTGAGAAAATTTGACCGCAAATGGAAAGGCCCATTTGTACTTGATTTCCTCCTGAGCCATTGCAGATAGCAGGGGTTTCAGCATTCTTCTGCGCTGTATGGTGGAGGGAGAAATATCCGCATAAATTTGCACTACGTGACCTTGGCAGGAAACTTGAAGGAGGGACCGGGCCTGTTTCATGACAGCTTCTTTGACTTCATAAAAATGCGGTTTGGCAATAATGTCCCTAGGGGAACCATCTTTCCTGGGGGGCCCCAGGGCCCTGTGAACCCGTTCCAGTTCCAGATGTGCTGTTGGAATGTTTGGGATCAGTTCTCTCATAAGGTCCTGCATTGCCGCTGCGACATCTGTGACTGATTCCGGTAGGCCTCTGATCCTAAAGTTCAGCCTACGAGATCTGTTCTCCAAATCATCTATGCGTGAGTTTGCTGTATCTAATTGGACTTGTACGGATTGGATCAGGTCAGAGTTCTGGTGGGCGACTGCAGCAGTCTGTTCAAGCTTTCCTTCAATGGCGTCCATTCTGGAGCCTATATTCTGCAGGTTCGCTGTGATGTCTCCTGTTATTTTAGCTGCCGTGGCCTCTAGACCCCTTTCAAGGAGAATGGAGAATTTAGAGAAGAGATCTTCCATCAGAAGCTGGGTGTTCTGGGTCGACGGGCTGAGGGGGATAGGAGCGGCATAAATGGAAGCCATCTGGCCTGCCGGGGAGAAGGCTCTCCAAACGTGCGGCTGAGAAGGGACTCTGTGGAGGCCGGCGAGGGAGTCTGAGCCTGCACTCCTGCATTGTGTGGGCCGGGGGTGATGTGGAGAAGGGCAGGAGTCAGCATTTGCCTGTGTTCCGGGGTGGCTTCTTTAAGTGAAGCATGGTGCTGTGCAGCAGCAGCGGCCGCGATGGCCATCTTGGTAAACCCCGCGTGTGTGGAGGCAGCGAATTCGGGGATCAGGCTTCTCCTGACCCCGGATCCCAGCATATGGGGTTGTTCTCCGGTGCTTGGGGGGTCTCCTGAGCCGTTTCTGTGGCTGTCGAGCGGGGTCGGAAAGGCTCGCTAGGCGTGTCTGAGATGGTGAGGTGTGGAGCTCCTCGCTCAGGCGGCCATCTCGGAACTCTTGCGCATGTGCACTCTACCCAAACAATTTTTTTATCATTTTGTTTCCACAAAAAGCTTTCTTTTGGTGGTATTTGATCACCTCTGCGGTTTTTATTTTTTGCGCCTAAATAAGTACGATTTCTTCTTCAATGATGGGCACTGATATGGCTGCACTGACGGGCACTGATACGGCGGCACTGATGGGCACCGATGAGGTGGCACCAATGAGGTGGCACTGATGAGTTGGCACAGACGGGCACTGATGATGGGCACTGATAGGCGGCATTGATGGGCACTGATAGGTAGCACTGATGGGCACTGATAGGTAGCACTGATGGGCACTGATAGGTGGCACTGGTATGCGGCACTGATGGGCACTCATAGGTGGCACTGATGGGCACTCATAGGTGGCAATGATGGGCACTCATAGGTGGCATTGATTGGTACATATGGGTGGCACTGATGGGTACTTATGGGTGGCACTGATAGGTGGCACTGATGGGCACTGATAGGTGGGCACTGATGGGCCCAGATGGGCACTGACAGGTGGCACCGATGGGCAATGACAGGTGGCACTGATGAGACTGATTGGTGGCACTGATAAAACTGATTGGTGGCATTGCTGGGCAGAACTGAAACATAATGGTGCCAATCAGTGCCCATTTGTGGGCACTGATTGGCACAGATTGGGCACATTGGGCACATGTGGATGGCCATGGGGTACATACCTGGCCATCCACATGTTGCCCCTTCCCTGGTGGTCCTAGTGGCGATCCCTGGTGGTCCATTGTGGTCATCTGAGGGGGGGCTGCGCTGATAAACAATCAGCATAGACCCCCCCTGTCAGGAGAGCCACCGATCGGCTCTCCTCTACTCGCGTCTGTCAGATGCGAGTGAGGAAAAGCCGATCAACGGCTCTTCCTGTTGACATCGTGATCAGCTGTGATTGGACACGGCTGATCATGTGTTAAAGAGCCTCCACCGGAGGCTCTTTACCAAGATCGGTGGAGCAGTGTGTCAGGCTGTGTCACCGCTCCACCGATCGCCGCAATGCGCGTCCCCGCGGCGAGCGGCGGCATGTTATCATATGATGCCCAGTCAGAATAACGGAACCACCACCCGGCCGTCATCTGCTATGGGCCGGACGGGAAGTGGTTAAACAACCCTCTAAGATTTCACAATGTTCTAGCTGTGCCTGGTGGAAACTCTCACTCTGCTGTTGCACATAAACACATTGTTCTCGGTTGACAAGCTCAGCACTGACATTAGGCTGCTGTTCTTGAGACAGGCTGATATCATTCTTGTCAGGTGCAGAGAAGGCTACATCTTGAACATCTGCTTCCACAGAAAATAGGATGTTTCCTTCCTCTGTGGGGTCATCTGCAAGAGAACAGACACTGATTAAGTCAAAGTTGGGCCATGTCTTCCCCTTCTTGAATACTCACCCAAGTCCAGGTTAAATCCAGCACTGGACAAACATGCTCTATGGCCACATGTAGGGCATGTTTGCCAAAAGAGCATTGTATTCTGAAGGAGGGGGGAGTTCCTCCTATCAGCATACAATAGGGCTGCAAGGGAGAACCCAGCATCAACATTGAACATGCATCTAGAATACCTGTAAATACAATGTACTTGCCTCTCTTGTTGTGCAAGGTATTGAAACCTTTGGCTAGCCCTGTAACTGTCAATTCATGGATGTAATGCATCAGTGTTTTCTCATATTTCAACATCTCTACACATGCTTGTAATCTGTCACCAGTTTTTTGCCTAGAAGAAAAGAGATAAGCAATGAAGAAAACAAGTTAGACATCCAAGATGTACAGTAGAAAAGATGAAGTGCCATTTACTTGATACAAATTCTAGTAATTTGTAGTCATTCTTTTCAATGTCAATACACACAATCCAATCAGACTAACCTTTCATTCCTGATGAGTGCCATTTTCCTCTTGATGTTGTCTTTGATGTCTTGGTACCTTTTTGTTGATGTTTTCTTCACTCCGAAGTGCTACTCCCACTGCATTTACATCACTGGTAATGGAACCCAACAACTTGTCAAACACAGGAGCCAAATGCTCAAACAAATGCCACATTCTCTGCATATGTGAACTTCAGATTGTTTTGTCAACCATCTGAGCATTTACTCTTGCTAGGGGTACTGGCTATTTGCTTGCAACTGCTGTCTCTGGAACTTTCATGATGTCTTTTCTTGGATCTTGAGAGAGCGGGCTTCACACAAGTGTCACTGCTGTCAGTTGAGGGTTTCTCCACACATGGCATGTACCTTTGGTCGGCACCCTATTATCCACTTCTGTATTGCTACCTAAGTAGATTACTTGAGTCTGAGTTAAATGTCATTTTTTTTCTGTCTTGAGTAGTGGGCCTTTGGGACTCCTCTTTTTCATTGCTTGCCAAGATGGTGGAAACTTGAGAATGACAGATCTGCTGAGAGATTTACAGGACATAAATAATATGAACTACTTGTTTGACTTGAACTTGCTAGAAGGTTTAGACTAACCTTGCATCTGTTTTTTCCAGATGAGCGAAACTTGCTGGGTGACCTGTGGATTCCATGATGGCTTCCTTCTGGGACAATGTTCTCTTTAGGGCACTATAAAAAACACAAAGATGCTTTTAAGCTGCTAAATAATTTACTTTACATGTGACATGTAAAAATACAAACTATTGTTTACCATAAACTTTTCTGGTTTGACCAAGCCCATTCTTCCTGTATTTTTTTTTTTTATATATATAAGGCATCCTTAAACTACGCGAGAATCACAAAGTTTTGCAGAGTTAGATGTAGAAATGTGAAATATGTTTGGTTGGACAGGCCCAAATACCTTTACAAGAATGCAGTCTGGCACTTACTTTGGGAATTACCCATCTAGAGATGTTTTTCCCCTAGGGATTTTCCGTGGTGTATAATTGTGGTGTCTAGAAAGGAAAGGAAAATGAACATGTGTAATTCAACCTGAAATTCCTTCAAACAACACTAGGTGCATACTTATCACTGTGACTTAACAAACACTTTAAAGATTTGCAACAATAAAGTTTGTCATGAAAACTCCTAGCAGCTACCAATCATGTGAACACAGCCTGCTTACCAGAGGTTAAGGCCACATATTATAGGCCTTAACCTCAATTTTTTTTTCAAGATTTTACATGATGAATTTTACTGTAATATATGATATAATATGTATTGTATTATGTAATATTTAAGGCACAGGTGACTCTATTGCACACTTTTATTGTTTTAAGTACACATGCTGCACAATTATTCATCTTTATATGGCACATGAATGTATTTTTTATGAAATCAGACACAGTATTTATTTATTGATTCTGTTTGCATTGCATACTGATGGGGATTTTGAAATTTTAAGGCACCTACAATGTTTCTGGGGTAAATTTCCCTGCAAAGTGAAACTTCCCTGAAGAAAAAAGGACCTCAAAGTGTGATTTTAAAGGCAATTTTGAAAAAATATGAGAAAATTTCAATAAAATATATAAATTTATTAATACACATAGACTGTAAAACCATAGTTACGGTGGAACCAATCACATTTATATAAATATCAACAATATTAGATAAAAATAAAGGTGCTAAAGTTGTTAAAATCGCACTACATAAATAGAAAATATTCATGAGTGAGAGTCCAACGTGTTTCGAAAGGTGCAAATATATTCTTCATCAGTTACTAATTACCACTTTTGTCAAAAATAAATTGATTTGGAAAAAAAATCCTCCATGCCATTGATCATCCAACAAGCTTGCATTAGCCTTTCACCATACAGAGGAACCAAAGGGTATGAACACCCAACAGGGGTGTCAAATGTAGGGAAATATTGGAATAATGCTGGCCAAAGAGAAACAGGGAACGGATCATTGGGTCCAAAAAGACACCTGGAACAAGATGGCCCCTATGAGAATGGTCCCAGCCCACAAAAAGGGAGAAAAGGAACCAACTGTAGGTTAGCAAATCCAGGGTCCCAAAAAAGGCATCCAAATGGCCAAAACCCCTGACCAAACAGATGGACAGAAAATGTCCCCCCTCCTTTGGAAAGACTTCACTTTCACCAGATAGAATCCAAACAAGGACAGCATGGAAGAAAGATGGTCCAAACAAGGACAGCATGGAAGATCCATCTTTCTTCCATGCTGTCCTTGTTTGGATTCTATCTGGTAAAAGCGAAGTCTTTCCAAAGGAGGGTGGGACATTTTCTGTCCATCTGTTTGTGCAGGGGTTTTGGCCATTTGGATGCCTTTTTTGGGACCCTGGATTTGCTAACCTACAATTGGTTCCTTTTCTCCCTTTTTGTGGGCTGGGACCATTCCATTCTCATAGGGGCCATCTTGTTCCAGGTGTCTTTTTGGACCCAGTAATCCGTTCCCTGTTTCTCTTTGGCCAGCATTATTCCAAGATTTCCCTACATTTGGCACCCCTGTTGGGTGTTCACACCCTTTGGTTCCTCTGTATAATGAAAGGCTAATGCAAGCTTGTTGGACGATCGATGGCATGTAGGAATTTTTGTCCAAATCAATTTATTTTTTACATAAGTGGTAATTAGTCCCTGATAAAGACTATATTTTCACCTTTCGAAACGCGTTTGACTCTCACTCATGGATGGTTTCTATTTATGTAGTGTGGGATTTTACCACCTCGGTCAATCCTTATGTAATATTGTTGCTGTTTATATAAATGTGGTTGATTCCGCAGGAACTATGGTTTTACAATCTATGTGTTTTAATAAATGTATATATTTTATTGAAATGTTCTCATATTTGTTCAAAATTGCCTTTAAAATCCCACTTTGAGGTCCTTTTTTCTTCAACTCTTTTAGGGATGATGGCAATTTACACACCAACCTCTGGGAGTCTATTTAATTTCTAAGTGAAACTTCTCTTGCAAAGTGAACAGTCTATTTGTCCTTAGTAAATCAACCCCAATGTTTAAGTCTGTATATTGCTTCTGGATGAGGTCTGGATCTATACTATTCCAGACCCAGGGTGGTAATGCACTCCAAAAGCAAGCCAGGGCCCTCCACAGTAATTCAGGTAGCTATGCTTTACACTTTCATGCACCTATACTTTTCAGATGTTTATTTGTACCTAGATAAAGTCTTGCATGTTTGTTTGCTCAATGTGTTGTGTCATTTGATGTACAATAGTATTCTCAGTAGCTTTCTTAAATATAAAATATATTTGCTTATTTAGATCATGCTGATATAGTCAGTACATTTCTGTTTTCTTGTCTGAAGCTATCTCTTGTGTGTCTGAATTTTTAATACCAGGTCATAAACATATAGATGTGGAACCTACTGAGCCTTCATATTTTGACATATATTAACACAGATGATAATGCTGTATGGTAATTAATGCATTTTTGTTAATATAATTCCCAATGATCTCCTCTATAGGGTATCATACTGTAAATTAAGTTACACAGCCTGTTTTGCACATCTTCAAAGTGTTTTGCAGTAGAAAATGTAGAAAATGATTTCTAGCATAGATGTGCACAAGAAAAACTTAAAAGAAAAATTCTACACACCCCTGAAAAAATGCTAGAATTTTGAGGTGTAAAAAAAAATCAGACTAAGATAAATCACTTTTGAATATTTTCCAACCTTAATTATAAAAAAAAAATTACAATATTGTGGTTGCACAAAAACAAGTTAGAAAATGTTCGATTTTTTTGCATACATCCATACACTTTATTGCACTGTACAGTAAATAGCCTTACTGCATTACAGTAATAAATAGCAAGAGTTAATTTGGGCTTTGCAATTAAAGTAGAACTATGGGCAAAACTGTATTTTTCTTTTTGAATAGAGCAAGGGAGGGTTATAACCCCTGTCAGAATTTTTTTTTGCCATTTGTGTCCCAATGTGGAGATTTCCCTTCACTTCCTGTCCCATAGCCAAACAGTCAAACAAGTGAAAGGAAATCCCTAAGAATTAGGAGAATTCCTTGGGGACCGACAGGTCCCCAGGACTAGCGTCCCCATTGCAAGATTTGCCCTCTATTACTTTTCTGGGGACAACACAACATTTGGGATTTTCTTTTACTTTCACTTTCAATTATAATGGTAAACAGGACAAATAGAGAGGGTGAATCTCTATAACGGAAGCACAGACAGCAATAAAACTGACAGGTGTTCTAATTCCTCTCCACATTATCCAAAACGAAAAAAAAAAATTAGTTATAATTTAAGTATCCATCCCTATATTCAGAACAGTTTCCATTTAAAAGTGTACATACTCTCGTCTCAAAGAAGCAAATGAGCAAATATTATCAATAAAGAGTTGTTGTTTTGTTTATTTTACTAAGTTTAATGTAATTTCAAAGCTATTCTGTTTAACTAGTAATTTTTGGTCATAAAATGTGTTATTGCTATTAATTATAAATCATCAAATATTAGAATCCCAAATTTTACCTGAAGTTAACTTCACTTATGATAAGAAAAATACAATCTCCTCCAGATGAATGATATGCAAGAATGCTAACAAATACAGTTTGGACGGAAAGTATTCAGACCCCCTTAAATTTTTCACTCTGTTATATTGCAGCCATTTGCTAAAATCATTTAAGTTCATTTTTTTCCCTCATTAATGTACACACAGTACCCCATATTGACAGAAAAACACAGAATTGTTGACATTTTTGCAGATTTATTAAAAAAGAAAAACTGAAATATCACATGGTCCTAAGTATTCAGACCCTTTGCTGTGACACTCATATATTTAACTCAGGTGCTGTCCATTTCACCTTCATTTGAGTCCAGATGTGTTTGATTATACTGATTGGACTTGATTAGGAAAGCCACACACCTGTCTATATAAGACCTTACAGCTCACAGTGCATGTCAGAGCAAATGAGAATCATGAGGTCAAAGGAACTGCCTGAAGAGCTCAGAGACAGAAGGCAAAGATCTGGCAAAGATCTGGCCAAGGTTACAAAAAATTTCTGCTGCACTTAAGGTTCTTAAGAGCACAGTGGCCTCCATACTCCTTAAATGGAAGACGTTTGGACGACCAGAAACCTTCCTAGAGCTGGCTGTCCGGCCAAACTAAGACACATGAAAGCCTGCATGGAGAAACACCTGAAGGACTCCAAGATGGTGAGAAATAAGACTCTCTGGTCTGATGAGACCAAGATAGAACTTTTTGGCCTTAATTCTAAGCGGTATGTGTGGAGAAAACCAGGCACTGCTCATCACCTGTCCAATACAGTCCCAACAGTGAAGCATAGTGGTGGCAGCATCATGCTGTGGGGGTGTTTTTCAGCTGCAGGGACAGGACGACTGGTTGCAATTGAGGGAAAGATGAATGCGACCAAGTACAGGGATATCGTGGACGAAAACCTTCTCCACAGTGCTCAGGACCTCAGACTGGGCCGAAGGTTTACCTTCCAACAAGACAATTACCCTAAGCACACAGCTAAAATAACGAAGGAGATTTAATAAATATGCAAAAATGTCAACAATTCTGTGTTTTTCTGTCAATATGGGGTGCTGTGTGTACATTAATGAGGAAAAAAAATGAACTTAAATGATTTTAGCAAATGGCTGCAATATAACAAAGAGTAAAAAATTTAAGGGGGTCTGAATACTTTCCGTCCCCACTGTATTTTATCAGATTCATTTCGGTGTTGTGAAGTTGTTTGGTTAATCATGTCTTTTCTCAAACTGACTTCATAATAAAATTGTCACCCTTTATTATTTACAGCTTATACGTTTAGTCATTAGAAAAAAAAAGAAAAGTTCAAAGAGAACCTGTCATGAATGGGCATCTGCAGGCATCTGGTTACTATTATGACTCTGTAGACCTCCTTATGAACAATTCATAGGTTCTCATTATTTAGCATTTTATTCAAGCCTGACACTAGCAGGAGTGTCAGAAGACCAGGCAGTTAATAGGGCAGCAAATATCAGACTTCGGGTGACCTTTGACCCTCTGGTTGTCTCGGGCAGTTCCCATATTTATCTCCTTACATAAATATTTTAGCAAATGTGGAATTTTGCTTAACGTGTAAATATATATTTATGGATCTCTACTTTTTTTTTTTTTTACATCTGTGACTGTACATAACTAAAAAATGGTAGACTCTGCTACAGTATTTATACAGGGAGACAAATATGTATAAGGAAAGACTTTTTTCAATTACTTACTGTTATCCTCCTGTCGTTTTTGGGCAGAAATAAAAATGCGTTCTTTATGCAGAAACAATAACAGTACAGATTAAAGGCTTAGTGAATTTCACATCCAGTTCTCAGGCAAAGTGGAAGAGAACTGTCTGAGTTTTAAGACCACAGATATCAAAGAGCCGTTATATTACATTATCCTGTTGTTGTTTTTTTCCACTTAAATGTTTTTTGTTGAGTTTTACTAGCATTACAAAATTCTAGGAAATGAACATCATATATTATTGCATATAAGAAATTATAGAGTCAATAGGTAAGTTAGAGTTTTTAAATCCCATCAAAATTTAACTATGTCTAGCGAAATCATATAGAAAAGAGGACAATCACGGTTAGTGTTGACCGTATAATGTTTTCGTACGTATAACAAATGTAAAACTGTATTTAGTTTCAAACTGTAGCGAAGTGGAATATAAAGTTAGAGTGGTAAGTGCAAAGGGATCAGAGTTTAGGTGGGAACCCAGCATGAACGAGACCTCAGGTTTATAACTATGTGTTTTGGAGGAGCTTTAGGAAAGGCTGGTCATTTAAGCTCGCCAGGATCTTTTGTGTGTAGAAGCCAGGATTTCCAATTCTTTGTGAAAGATTGGATTTTTATATTTGCCTTGACGTAGCCATATTCAAGCAGGAAGTTTTCATGCCATATGCGGATTACCTCAACCAATGTTGGAGGTTGGGTGCATTTCCCTTGTCTTGCAATGGCTAAGCGAATGGAAAAGAAGATATGTGTTATTAGGGTATTAAGATTAGAAGGCCAAAGGTGAGAGTCCATGCTGAGCAACACCATCTGAGGAGGAGAGCAGGAGAGGCCTGTAGAGGGGGTGATGAATGTTGCTATGTCCAACCAGAATGTCCTCAGTGCAGGGCAGCTCCACCAGATGCGAAACATTGACCCATGGTAACCACTAGGGATGAGCCGAACACCCCCCTGTTCGGTTCGCACCAGAACATGCGAACAGGAAAAAAGTTCGTTCGAACACGCGAACACCGTTAAAGTCTATGGGACACGAACATGAATAATCAAAAGTGCTAATTTTAAAGGCTTATATGCAATTTATTGTCATAAAAAGTGTTTGGGGACCCGGGTCCTGCCCCAGGGGACATGGATCAATGCAAAAAAAGTTTTAAAAACGGCCGTTTTTTCAGGAGCAGTGATTTTAATAATGCTTAAAGTCAAACAATAAAAGTGTAATATCCCTTTAAATTTCGTAGCTGGGGGGTGTCTATCGTATGCCTGTAAAGGGGCGCATGTTTCCTGTGTTTAGAACAGTCTGACAGCAAAATGACATTTTGAAGGAAAAAACACATTTAAAACTACCCGCGGCTATTGCATTGCCGACAATACACATAGAAGTTCATTGATAAAAACGGCATGGGAATTCCCCACAGGGCAACCCCGAACCAAAATTAAAAAAAACAAATGACGTGGGGGTCCCCCTAAATTCCATACCAGGCCCTTCAGGTCTGGTATGGATATTAAGGGGAACCCCGGCCAAAATTTTAAAAAAAAATGACGTGGGGTTCCCCCTAAATTCCATACCAGACCCTTCAGGTCTGGTATGGATTTTAAGGGGAACCCCGCGCCAAAAAAAAAAAAAACGGCGTGGAGTCCCCCCAAAAATCCATACCAGACCCTTATCCGAGCACGCAACCTGGCAGGCCGCAGGAAAAGAGGGGGGGACGATAGTGCGCCCCCCCTCCTGAACCGTACCAGGCCACATGCCCTCAACATTGAGAGGGTGCTTTGGGGTAGCCCCCCAAAACACCTTGTCCCCATGTTGATGAGGACAAGGGCCTCATCCCCACAACCCTGGCCGGTGGTTGTGGGGGTCTGCGGGCGGGGGGCTTATCGGAATCTGGAAGCCCCCTTTAACAAGGGGACCCCCAGATCCCGGCCCCCCCGTGTGAAATGGTAAGGGGGTACTTACCCCTACCATTTCACTAAAAAACTGTCAAAAATGTTAAAAATGACAAGAGACAGTTTTTGACAATTCCTTTATTTAAATGCTTCTTCTATCTTCCTTCATCTTCTTCTGGTTCTTCTGGCTCTTCTGGTTCTTCCTCCGGCGTTCTCGTCCAGCATCTCCTCTGCGGCATCTTCTATCTTCTTCTCCTCGGGCCGCTCCGCACACATGGCATGGGGGGGAAGCTCCCGCTCTTCTCTTCATGTTCTTCTTCATCTCTTCTTCCTTCTTCTCTTCTTCATTTTCTTCTCCGGGCCGCTCTGCATCCATGCTATGGCATGGAGGGAGGCTCCCGCTGTGTGACAGCGTCTCTTCGTCTGACGGTTCTTAAATAACAGGGGGCGGGCCACCCGGTGACCCCGCCCCCCTCTGACGCACGGGACATGACGGGACTTCCCTGTGGCATTCCCCGTGATGTCACAGGGAAGTCCCGTCAAGTCACTGTTATTTAAGAACCGTCAGACGAAGAGACACCGTCACACAGCGGGAGCCTCCCTCCATGCCACAGCATGGATGCGGAGCGGCCCGGAGAAGAAAATGAAGAAGAGAAGAAGAGAAGAAGGAAGAAGAGATGAAGAAGAAGATGAAGAGAAGAGCGGGAGCCTCCCCCCCATGCCATGGGTGCGGAGCGGCCCGAGGAGAAGAAGATAGAAGACCCCGCAGAGGAGATGCTGGACGAGAACGCCGGAGGAAGAACCAGAAGAGCCAGAAGAACCAGAAGAAGATGAAGGAAGATTGAAGAAGCATTTAAATAAAGGAATTGTCAAAAACTGTCTCTTGTCATTTTTAACATTTTTGACAGTTTTTTAGTGAAATGGTAGGGGTAAGTACCCCCTTACCATTTCACACAGGGGGGGGGGCGGGATCTGGGGGTCCCCTTGTTAAAGGGGGTTTCCAGATTCCGATAAGCCCCCCGCCCGCAGACCCCCACAACCACCGGCCAGGGTTGTGGGGATGAGGCCCTTGTCCTCATCAACATGGGGACAAGGTGTTTTGGGGGGCTACCCCAAAGCACCCTCCCAATGTTGAGGGCATGTGGCCTGGTATGGTTCAGGAGGGGGGGGCCGCACTCCCGTCCCCCCTCTTTTCCTGCGGCCTGCCAGGTTGCGTGCTCGGATAAGGGTCTGGTATGGATTTTTGGGGGGACCCCACGCCGTTTTTTTTTTTTTTTTGGCGCGGGGTTCCCCTTAAAATCCATACCAGACCTGAAGGGTCTGGTATGGAATTTAGGGGGAACCCCACGTCATTTTTTTTTTAAATTTTGGCCGGGGTTCCCCTTAATATCCATACCAGACCTGAAGGGCCTTGTATGGAATTTAGGGGGACTCCCACATCATTTTTTTTTTTAATTTTGGTTCGGGGTTGCCCTGTGGGGAATTCTCATGCCGTTTTTATCAATGAACTTCTATGTGTATTGTCGGCAATGCAATAGCCGCGGGTAGTTTTAAATGTGTTTTTTCCTTCAAAATGTCATTTTGCTGTCAGACTGTTCTAAACACAGGAAACATGCGCCCCTTTACAGGCATACGATAGACACCCCCCAGCTACGAAATTTAAAGGGATATTACACTTTTATTGTTTGACTTTAAGCATTATTAAAATCACTGCTCCTGAAAAAACGGCCGTTTTTAAAACTTTTTTTTGCATTGATCCATGTCCCCTGGGGCAGGACCCAGGTCCCCAAACACTTTTTATGACAATAACTTGCATATAAGCCTTTAAAATTAGCACTTTTGATTTCTCCCATAGACTTTTAAAGGGTGTTCCGTGGCATTCGAATTTGCCGCGAACACCCCAAATTGTTCGCTGTTCGGCGAACTTGCGAACAGCCAATGTTCGAGTCGAACATGAGTTCGACTCAAACTCGAAGCTCATCCCTAGTAACCACACTGTCTCCTGCAGGTGGGGAAGCTGCCTGGTACATGTGAGCCAGTTTAGTCGAGGTCAAGTACCAGTTGTGGAAAATTTTATGTGCAGTTTCTCAATAGGAGATACAACGTGAGGCTTTATAAGTGGAATTCAGGGCTAAGTGCCATTGTTCCATAGTATAGGTTTGGTTTATCCATTGCTCCCAGCGACATATAGAGGAAGATTTACTGTGGGACTTAGTAGGAGTTTGTAGATATATGATATACCTTTGGTGGATGGTTGTGCAATGGTGTAGAAGTGAATTAGATTCAAGATGACAGTATCCCAAGAAAACTACAGCCTATGAAGCGCAGGCCATAGTTAGAGGTACATGTAAAATTGCTGGGGGCTGAGTGAATATGACTGACATAGTTGTTGAAATGATTTGAGTATAGAGTTTGTTTAAAGTGTCCCTAGATTATCCAGGCCAGTTTTAATCCATGAGGTAAAAGATGTATTTGGGATAAGAAGTTCCAGTGTAGTAAGGGGGAAGTAGGAGAGCAGTGCAGTCGGAAAGCCATTGGATTTTTGATAAGTTGCTTTCCATACTCAAGTCGTAGCTGTAACAGTGTCCAAAAAGGATCTAGGTGGTTGCACGTGTAGGAGAATAGTGCTGAGTAGATTTTTTGGGGACGTTGTCAAGGCTGCATGCTCAATTTGGAGCCAGGTTGGTTGGTGGAAAGGGGTCCACCATACTTTAGCTTGGTCCAGTATGGCTGTTTTGTAATAAGCCCCAATGTTGGGGACGTCCAGGCCGGAAAATTTAGTTGGTGTGCATAGAAGTTTGCGGTGAATTCGATGGTGATTGCTTTTCCAGATGCAAGTGTTGAATACGGCTTGTAGTTTTGCAATGTGAGATGAAAGGATAGGCACAGGTATTGATCTAAATCGATACAGCACGTGTGGTAGCATAAACATTTTTGTCAGGGCCATTCAACCTGCCCAGGAAGCAGCAGTCTTCTGAAGGCCTTGTGATATATGAGAGAGTTTAGACATTAAGGCTTGTAGGTTTACATGGAGAAGTCTTGTGGAGGGAGAGGTTAGTTTAATACCAAGGTAATTCATAGTTGAGTTAGGGGCCCATGAGAAAAGGTTGTTAGCCGAGATCAATTCTTTAGTCGATTCTGATAAGGAGATGTCAAGCATGGAAGATTTACTATAATTAATCTTATATAGGTAAATGCAGCTAAAGCGATCTAGGAGATTTTATAATGCTGGTAATGATTTGAGGGGTTTAGTCACTGATATTATTAGGTCGTTGGCATAGAGACCTATTTTGTGTGTTACATCACCAATTTGAATGCCCGATATTGAGGGGGAGGCTTGGATGGCTTGGGAAAGAGGTTCCATTACCAAAGCAAATATTAGAGGTGATAAGGGGCACCCCTGTCTGGTGCCATTTGTGATACTGAAGGGGTCAGATGTCATTCTATTGGTCCAAACCCTGGCACTAGGATTGATTTATAGACTGAGGATGAAGTTGAGTATGTTCCCCTGGAAACCAAATTTGTGTTATACAGCTGTGATGAAAAACCAAATAAAAGCTGCGCTCAAAGGATACTAGATAAAGACTGAAATTTGTGAAAAAAGCACGCAAAAAGCAGCCAGCACCAAAGGTCTAGTCCCAAAAACCGCACAATGCGGCCAATCCCCAGACGACGTCCTATCGTGACGAAACGCGTAGGGAGGAGCTTACGACGTCATCACGTCCGTTCTCGGTTGGGCTTTGCACAAACCCAGGAAGTGGAGGCGACAGGCGGAGATGCCGTTTCTTGCTTATTATGTGAACATGCTGGCTTTTCATCTGGATTGTGTAAGTGCAATTCTTCTTTTTTAATAAATTCCTTGTTTGGACATATTACGCTATGGATTCCCCTTTTGTTTTACACGTTTGAGGATAATCCGCTGTTTACAGTCGCTGCTTGGCAAGGTTGTGGGGAGACCTATTTCCCTGTGCTGTTTGAGACTGCCGTAATAGCAGTCACCAGGATCTGGTAAGCGCATTCGATTATCCATTCTGTGTGTGACAAGATTCGGAAGGCTTCTTCACCTGCATCCTTACCTGCATCTGTTTTTTGGCACATCTTCTTTTTTCAAATCACGGATTATTTTTGATATTTTTTTTGGACTTTATATCTTGGGGTTTTTTTCTTTCTTTCCTTTATTATATATATTTTTTTGTGTATTGTTATATATATTATTCATTTGGATATCAGTGTTCATTCATATATATTCAATTGTCATTTCATTGCAGCACTATTTATTTTTGTGTGCATATCCACTTCACTTTATATTGGTTTGGATGGGGATCAGACCTGTTATTAGTTCTTGTTCCCTTTGCTTTTGGTTTTTGTTTCATAATAATTTTTAGCGCCGCATCTTTTTTATTTTCATTGTGTTATACAGCTGTCAGATACTGCCATTGAACTCGGTCGACCGCCTTCTCTGCATCCAAAGAAAGAATCAGAGAAGGCATTCTATGATGCACCGCCCATTGTATCAAATCAATATATCGTCTGGTGCCAGTCACGAATCCCATCTGATCTTTATGCACCAGCAACGGGATGATGGATGAGAGTCGAGTCGCTATTAATTTTGTGAATATTTTGGTGTAAAGCTTAACATACAGACTCAACACACAGCCATTAATGTCTAAACTAATGGCAACAAAAGTGAGTGCACCCCTAAGTGAAAATGTCCAAATTAGGCCCAATTAGCCATTTTCCCTCCCGGTGTAATGTGACTTGTTAGTATTACAAGGTCTCAGGTGTGAATGGGGAGCAGGTGTGTTCAGTTTGGTAAAACAAAGGGCAATATCCGTGCTAGGATGATAATCAGCTAATAATAAACAAGCAACTAGCATACATATAATGATTGTAATATATAAAAAACACATAAAGTCCAAATGCAGCGCTGGAGGTAGGAGATAAATAAAAAGACGGTGGGTATAGATGGATGTGGGGATGAAAGATCTCACACCAACTTCAAAACGTAATGAAATAGTCACCACCATGCTGACAAATATATCTTCTTACCAGAAATCAAATCAATTCAAGCATTGGGGTATATGCCACATCCAGTAGCTCCTGCAGGCAGCATCATCATCAGCTGTTACATAGAAAGTGTAATCAAAACTCTAGGGAATATTAGGATGCTCTGCAGATTCCCAATAGTCAACAGTGGAATTGTATCAGACTCCAATACCAATCAATGGAAGCGGTATGTGCCAAATAAGAAAATAATGAGACACATAGTGAAGCCCGTGAAAACAATTTCCACTTTATTAAAAACAAGGGGGTACTCACAAATGAAAGATGAATACAAGCATGTAAACCATAAAGAGTAGTGGCATGGTAGCATCCTCACATCATCACCTGATGCATTTCAGCCTATTGGCCATCATTAGAGGTGTGATGGATAGGATGCACATGCCATTTAAATACACACAAACCGAAGCCTTTACCACCGGATGTTTGTTAATGGCCAGAAGTGTGCTAATTGCATTCCAGCAGCCATAAATAGCACTGTCGAATAACATGGCCAAAAGGAAAAACACTCAACCTCCAATGACCAGAAATGACGTGGTGTCAAGGCTGGAAGTAAGCAGAATGCGTTCCAATGACCGGAAACGACAGCGTCAATAACACGGCTGGACGGAAACCATCCAAGTTCCAACAACCGGAAATTACGCAATAACACGGCCGGAAGTAAGCTTGATGGGCTCCAAAGGCCAGAAATTATAAAATGGAATGCAAATGAACACGTCCGGGGGGAAGCCTTATCAAAAAAAAAAAATCGACATTTATTCAATGAAAAAAAGCATAATATATATATCATCAAAAGACTGCATGTACATACATATATTTAATTAAAAACATATGTAAAAGGGAAAAAAAATTATGATAAAACACTCCCACTTAGTGGACAAACATCAGAACAGTATTACCTAGAGTCAAGTGATACAGGTGGATAGACTGTAATAGTGATAAATATCATTCACATTTGATGCCCACACATGATCTAATATATTCTGACAAAAAAAGGACACATGCCAAGAGGAATACATACCAGAATACATGCAAAAAGCATTTAGTGAGATGTCAGCTGTTGTTGACAAAGCAGTTGATGTCCTAATCGATAATTGAGCCCATAGGGCACATAACATTTTATCTCAAAAATCCAATGGGTCTCGAGTCTGGAAATATCATGCCTAGCAAAACTTCCTATCCAATTGGGGGTGAGTCGATCTATATCCAAAAAACTGTAACTGTTGGATCTTTATTATGGCATTCCAAATAGTGTCTGGATACACTATGCTTTGGAAAACCACAATGGATATTAGCCACATGTTCGTTGATGCCAACATTCATTGCTCTAGTAGTGCGGCTAACATACTGAAGGCCACACGGTCAAACAATCAAATACACCACGTTCAAAGAGGTACATATAATGGAAGTATCAATGTTTTATGATTTCCCTGTGGCATGTGATTTAAATTCTTCGACTCGTCTATTCTTAATTTTATTAAGACTACAGATGCTACATCTTCTTCATGGAAATTAGCCTTTCAACTTCTGAAAGAATGAAACCCTGTTTGGAGCATCAAGGAAGTGCCACCTGTAGCCTCAATGGGGCAACCCAACGAAAGACCACACATGGGCGATCCGGAAGAGCTGGCCCCCACATCCTGTCACTCTTCAGAACATTCCAATGTTTAGACACAATTTTCTTAATGTCCCAATGCTGTTGTGAAAACCCAGTTATAAATGCAAAGCAAAATAAATTGTGGGACAGAGGAAGTAAGTAATTTCAAAAAAGACACCTGATGTAGAGAAAATCATCCCTTTTCAGAAATGTCTCAACTGCCTCATACCCATGCTCATGGGAAATGATTGTGTAGAGGGAGGCCACATCAGCGGTAGCCAATAGAAAACCCTCCCTCTACTCAACCTCCTCCAAGTTTTGTATAACCTGAGAGGAATTCCACAAAAAATAAGGTGTCCCAGAAACTAGTGGTTGCAAAAAACCATCTATATACTTCCCAATTCGAGAGGTCACCGAATCCAGCCCACTGATGATGGGCCTACCAGGGGGATTTACTGTTTATTTATGGACCTTGGGAAGATAATAGATGACAATTATTCTGGGTGAAGCAGACAGAAGGAACAATTTTTTTGTTGGTAAGGATTTTACCCAAATCATCACTGGGATTTCTATTTAAAAAAAACAGAAAATTTTTAAAAAAGACACGTTTTGTTAGTTTCTGTTTTATGTATTATGCTATATTTCTTTAGTAAAAATAACCCAAATTAGTGTATATTATTTAGTCTGTGTGAACGTTATAGAGTCTACAAACTATGCAAACTATGATGTATATATATATCTCCTGAGTATGGAGATACCATATGTGTGGGACTTTTTCTCAGCATAGATGCAAAGAGAGGGCCAAAATCCAAGGAGCAGCTTTAAATTAAATTATACATAAATTACGCATCTCATTTCCTGACTACCTATCACATTTTTGGAGGACCTGGAGCATCAGGACAGTGGAAAAACCCAGAGAATTACCCCATTTGGAAATCAAACACGCCAAGGTATTTTCTGAATGGCATAGTGAGTCTTTTGAAAATGTCATATTTTTGCCACAAATTTTTGGAAAATGCAGGAAGGAAAATGGAAATATATTTTCTTTACACAAAGGTGTCAATTAATAAGATATTTCTAGTACGCATCATAGGCATACGTAGAAGTACACCCCAAAACATATTCTTCTACTCCTGAGTATGACAATACCACGTGTGTGAGCCTAGTCATGTAGAGGGGCTCAAAAGCCAAGGAGCGCCGTCAGGTGTTCTAGGGGCATAAATTATGCATCACATTTTTTTATTACCTATTACAGTTTTGGAGGTCCTGAAGCACCAGGACAGTGGAAACATATACATATACATGACCAAATTTTAGAGAGAAAACACCCCAATGTATTATTTACCAGGTATGGTGAGTCTTTTGAAGACTTCATTTTGTTATTACAAGTTTTTGTAAAATGCAGTAAGAAGATTAAAATTAAATTTTTTTATACAAATTTGTCAACTTAAAAGATCACCTTTGGTAACATGTTACACCCGTATTTAGGGTGTAACATGTAACATGGCAGTGTTACATGTGGTGTTGATCAGAGACAATATGACTGGTGTGGCAGTGATCAGGGATATATTATGACTGGTTGGACAGTGATCAGGGACAATATTGTAATGGACATGCGTACTGGGCACACAAAATAGCTGTGTGCGTGGAAGCCATCTTGCTCAGATGACAAGTTTTCTATGCCATTTTGTCATGAGAAGGTATAGCACAGTGACCTTTTTCTCTCTCCTCCTCCCTCCTCCCAGAACATAGCGTTAGTTTCAAAGGTAGAAATATAGAAAATCCACCTGCGCTTAGGGTAACATAATTCAACTTAAAAAAGCAGCTGGCACAAACTGTTGGTGACAGTTAACATAGCTATAGAGTTAAAAATTCAGTTCTTTGTAATTGCAGAAAAGTCTTTCAAAAGTGTCCATATATATCTAAGGCATAAAAAGCACCTCCGGTGTATCCTCCACCAACACCACAGCACACTGGGCCTCTTACCCTCAGACATAGACCACTAAAATATAAGCGGTCTAACAACACTCAATAAAATGTATATAATAAAAAACAATTTATTGAAAGATACAATCAATGATTGTATCTTTCAATAAATTGTTTTTTATTACATATATTTGTATTCTCTCTAGTGCCTTTAAAGTCCCACCCATAGGGGTTCCCCTTTTTTTCTGTCTTCTCTGGGATGTGGCACACTGGGGATTTTGCATCATAAGAACTTTTCTCATAACAACTAGGGATGAGCTTCGAGTTCGAGTCGAACATCGGCTATTCGTCAGTTGGCCGAACAGTGAACAATTTGGGGTGTTCGCGGCAAATTCGAAAGCCGCGGAACACCCTTTAAAAGTCTATGGGAGAAATCAAAAGTGCTAATTTTAAAGGCTTATATGCATGGTATTGTCAAAAAAAGTGTTTGTGGACCTGGTATGGAATTTAGGGGGACCCCCACGTAATTTTTTAAAAAAATTTTGGTTAGAGGTTCCCCTGTGGGGGAATCCCATGCCGTTTTTATCAATGAACTTTTATGCCTTTTGTCGGACCAACAATTCATTAATAGCCGCGAGTTTTAAATTACTTTTTTTCCTTTGAAATGTCATTTTGCTGTCAGACTGTTCTAAACACGGGAAACATGCGCCCCTTTACAGGCATACTATAGACACCCCCCAGGTATGAAATTTAAAGGAATATTACACTTTTATTGTTTCACTTTAAGCATTATTAAAATCACTGCTCCCGAAAAAACGGCCGTTTTTAAAACTTTTTTTTTGCATTGATCCATGTCCCCTGGGCCAGGACCCAGGTCCCCAAACACTTTTTATGACAATAACTTGCATATAAGCCTTTAAAATTAGCACTTTTTAGGGGTTAGAGGGAAATCTTAACCAGTAGATCTTAAAGGGAGACTTAGTGGAGGCATGGTGTTCAAGCTACTTTCTGGATGCTTAGAGAATTAGCTGTGCAGCATTTGCAAATTAAACATACGGTATACTGTATGCTCTTACCTGATTCATTTGGGTGAGCATCTGAAGACCAGGGATGTCGAGCCAAATCAAGAAAAGCAGATAGCATCCCTTTGATGCCATGGATGTCTGTTTTTCAAAATAAGTATGCCAGGCCGGCAGCACCAAAAGAGGCTTTAAGCAATTTGAAATTAGCTTAATGATACATCCCTGGTGTTCAAGATGGTAAGTGCCGGTAATGTTCTTACTCAGGACACCAAACATTCGTTTAATATAAAACATCATTAAATGACGTTGCTCCTGTAGGTAAGTTTCTGGAGAAGATGTAGGGGAATAGTCCTAGGAGGCCACAGGCTATAGTGCTGGGCTTATGAAAAGGGGTGGAAGTCCCATGGGAGATGTGCTGGTATACAGGGAATCGGTCAAATCCAACAGGACTGTTAGCATGTGGATAAGAGTCATCTTCGGAGTGCGTGTAAAGGGGATAGTATTACCTCATATAGGACAGATTCTTCGGTTTCGGGGCTGAGTGCGTTCGGGTGGTTTGTTCCACGGTATCAATGCGATGGGCTACCGCTTGGCGGTCCGATTTTAAGTCTGCGATCGCGGTCGTAACTGTGTTTTTAATGTCTGAGGCCACTTTTTCAAGGTCAAATAGACTAGGTGGCTGCGTTCGTCCGAGGCTAGGGGTTGAACTTCCCAGCATCTGTATGTCAGACATCGTGTTAGGTGAGCTCGGGGTCTGGGCCTGTTATGCCATGGATGTTTCTGCTCAATTGTGTTCCTGAGTCCATGGCAGCACGGGATGCAGAGGAGCTCCGGGTGGATCTGCTCATAGTAGTGGTGAGGTGTAGGCTCCCTCTTAGGCAGGATTCGGTCCCCGCGTCGCAGGAGCTATCAGCTTATGCTGCCATCTCGGTCCCTGTCCAGGCCACGCCCCATTCAATCATTGTTTTACCACCCATTTTTTACCACCCATTTTTTTTGCCAAGTTTTTTTTACCACCCATTTAAAAAAAATGTTTTATTAATTTTTTCACACCATCAGCACAAGTTTATATGTTTAGATTATATATTTTCCCACAGTTGATATATAACTTTTACTGGCCGACCATGCTTGCTGATATAGCTGACTACTGTCGTTCCTGTGTTACCTGCCAGTGAGTTGGCAAAGCAGGAGATGCACACAGGGCTCCACTACAACCTTTGCCTGTAATTGACAAACATTTTAAAAGGGTGGCAGTGGATATCGTTGGGCCTTTAGCCATACCTAGCAGTTCAGGCCACTGTTATAATCTGATAGTTGTTGACTATGCCACACATTATCCAGAGGCTGTGGCTCTCTCCTTCCTCTGGGAAGATACTGTAAGGTCACTGATGTTCTGCTGGGAATCTTCACAAAAGTCAGAATTCCAGCCGAGCTCATTAGCGATCAAGGCCCCCAGTTTGTGTCAGAAGCTCCCTGTCAGAAAATATAGATGACGCATATCATGGCCAGTCCTTATCATCCACAAACAAATGGCTTGTGTGAGTGTTTCAATGGTACCTTGAAACAAATATTGCGCACCTTTGTTGAATCCCAGTGAAGGACTGGGAATGTTATCTGCCTCATCTGCTGTTTGCTTACAGAGAGGTGCCCCAGGAGTCCACAGGCTTTTTGCTATTTGAACTTCTGTACGGACAGAGGGTAAGAAGGCCCTTTGACCTAATCCGTGAAGCCTGAGAGGGCAAAATTGCAGACCCAGAGGTCTCTGTCATGGATTACGTATTCAAATTTAGAGACAAAATGGAATGGTACAGAAAAACATAGCACAGGCCCAAACCATATAGAAACATTGATATGACTGTAATTTTAAGTGAGTAGACATACAACGTGAGTCAGCAGGTGTATGTTCTGCTTGCCCTGCGGCAGAAAAAACTCCAAGCAGCATAGGAATGCCCTCACCCCATCACCTAGCATCTGAATGCTGAATGATGTCCCCCACTTTATCACGTTGAGAGAAAAAAGTAAGCAGGAGAAGGCCTTTCATGTGAACATGCTCAAAGCCCACCATGAGAGCACGGCCTATGTCATACTGGTCTGCAGCAGGAGGCTTATTTACTCCTAGACATGCTAGCTGACACCAGGGAGATAAACTCAGACCTCCAAATAAACTCCAACCTTACCCCCACTCAGGTACCTGGGCTGAGGAGAGTGCTTGTAGTAAATAATGGCATATTTACTGGAAAACCTGAGGACCCACCTCACTGTTCACAAGGTGCACACAGGGGCACATCCCCATATTACACAGTCAGCCTATCACATATCTGGAGATGCAGGCCAACATGAAAAGGGAGGTTGAGGAAATGCTGCAGCTGGGAGTGATTTAGAAGTCCCACAGTGCCTGGGCGTCCCCAGTAGTCTTGGTCCCCAAAAAGGAACAGACAACCAGGTTCTATGTGGACTACAAGAAGCTAAATGCCATCACCGCTGCAGACTCCTACCCCATCCCCTGGATTGATGAGTTGTTGGATAGGCTGGCGGCTGCCCACTACATAACAATCATGGATCTGAGCAGAGAGTGCTGGCAAATTCCTCGGGCACCTGAAGCTCGGGAAAAGTCAACCTTCGTCATCTCATCTGGAATGTTTGAATTTACAGTCAAGCCATTTGGGATGAAGAATGCCTCTGCTACTTTCCAGAGTTTCATGAATGTCTTTCTGGAAGGGCTGGAACACTTGGTGCACCTGTCGGAATCGGTTGCATCAGGAAGGAAATTGCAGTTCCCTCCCATGCAACCACCTGAAGGGGGGAGTGTAATGGTCATGCGTATTGGACACACGAATAGCTGTGTGTATGGCATCCATCTTGCTCAAGTCACAAGTGTTCCATGCCATTTTGTCATGAGAAGGCATAGCACAGTGACCTTTTCCTCTCTCTCCCTCCCAGAACATAGCATTAGTTTTAAAGGTGCCTTGAGTAAACAAAGGTCTGGGTCTTCAAAGAACCAGTTATTTCCACTTAGACCAGAGATCTGGCAGGGCCTGCTAGCAATCAACTCTTACAGCTTATCAGCATCCGGAGGGGATTGGAAGTGACCCATCGTAAAACTATAACAAAATCCGTCATTCATGGTTTGCAGGACAATCAAATCCATTAGGATTACAAATGCCATAATAATGTGCCATCAAATGTTTACCCAGAACTAATGGGTATCGTAAAAAAGCCATTCAGGGCCAGAGGCGACCTTTCAGGGACCTCTGCATCAATCACATTTTCAAAATCTACACATCATTCATAAAGTCAAACAGGACCAAGAGATACATTAATAATATGTATATATTTGAATGGGAATATCATACTGATCAAATTGAGGTCAGACATGACTAAGCCATAGCATACAGAAGGTGAGATAGCTGACTACTACCTCCTGGGTGACAGGCTTATTCAGGAGACTTCATGTTTGCTATGTCTGAACACAAAATGCAATGCTGAACAATAATCTACCAGTTTGCAGAATGCAACCTGTACATATTTGAAGATATTAATATCAGTAAGACGTCATCTGCGTATAAGCTTAGTTTGAAATCTTTGGGGCCTTTTGTGTAGCCTTTGATATTTGCAACATTTCTAATGGCACAGGCAAGAGGCTCGATGGCTAAAGTGAAAAGGAGTGGGGAAAGGGGACACCCTTGCCTAGTGCCCCTTCCTAATGAAAAGAACTCTGAGTTGTTACCAGAGAGTTTAATTCTAGTTTGAGGATCTTGATATAGAGCTCTAAAACCATGTAAAAATTATTTACATAAACCAAATTTGGGGAGTAAGGATGAGCTTCGCGTTTGAGCCGAACTCATGTTCAACTTGAACATCGGCTGTTCGCCAGTTTGCTGAACAGCGAACAATTTGGGGTGTTCGCGGCAAATTCGAATGCCGCGGAACACCCTTTAAAAGTATATGGGAGAAATCAAAAGTGCTAATTTTAAAGGCTTATATTCATGGTATTGTCATAAAAAGTGTTTGGGGACCTGGGTCCTGCCCCGGGGGGCATGGATCAATGCAAACATTTTTTTAAAAACGGCCGTTTTTTTGGGAGCAGTGATTTTAATAATGATTAAAGTGAAACAATAAAAGTGTAATATCCCTTTAAATTTCGTACCTGGGGGGTGTCTATACTATTCCTGTAAAGGGGCGCATGTTTCCCGTGTTTAGAACAGTCTGACAGCAAAATGACATTTCAAAGGAAAAAAGTCATTTAAAACTACTCGCGGCTATTAATGAATTGCCGGTCCGACAATACACATAAAAGTTCATTGATAAAAATGGCATGGGAATTCCCCACAGGGGAACCCTGAACCAAAATTTAAAAAAAAAAATGACGTGGGGGGTCCCCCTAAATTTCATACCAGGCCCTTCAGGTCTGGTATGGATATTAAGGGGAACCCCGGCCAAAATTTTTTAAAAAAATGGCGTGGGGTCCCCCTCAAAATCTATACCAGACCCTTCAGGTCTGGTATGGATTTTAAGGGGAACCCCGTGCCAAAATTTAAAAAAAAACGGTGTGGGGTCCCCCCAAAAATCCATGCCAGACCCTTATCCAAGCACGCAACCTGGCAGGACACAGGAAAAGAGGGGGGATGAGAGAGCGGCCCCCCTCCTGAACCATACCAGGCCACATGCCCTCAACATTGGGAGGGTGCTTTGGGGTAGCCCCCCAAAACACCTTGTCCCCGTGTTGATGGGGACAAGGGCCTCATCCCCACAACCCTTGCCCGGTGGTTGTGGGGGGTCTGCCGGCGGGGGGCTTATCGGAATCTGGAAACCCCCTTTAACAAGGGGACCCCCAGATCCCGGCCCTCCCCCCTGTGTGAATTTTGTACCCCTACCATTTCACAAAAAAAACGTCAAAAATGTTAAAAATGACGAGACAGTTTTTGACAATTCCTTTATTTAAATGCTTCTTCTTTCTTCTATCTTCTATCATCTTTCTTCTATCTTCTATCTTCCTTTGGTTTCTTCCTCCATCTTCTTCTTCTTCTGGTTCTTCTGGTTCTTCCTCCGGTGTTCTCATCCAGGATCTTCCTCCGTGGCGTCTTCTTATCTTCTTCTCCTCGGGCCGCTCTGCATCCATGATGGCATGAAGGGAGGCTCCCGCTGTGTGATGCTTCTCCTCTTGTGACGGTTCTTAAATAACGGGTGCGGGGCCACCCGGTGACCCTGCCCCCCTCTGACGCACGGGGACTTGACGGAGACTTTCCTGTGGCATTCCCCGTGACGTCAGAGGGGGCGGGGTCACATGTTACGTAACCCCGCCCCCTTCTGACATCACAGGGAATGCCACAGGGAAGTCCCCGTCAAGTCCCCATGCGTCAGAGGGGGGCAGGGTCACCGGGTGGCTCCACCCCCCGTTTTTTAAGAACCGTCAGAAGAGGAGAAGCGTCACACAGCGGCAGCCTCCCTCCATGCCATCATGGATGCGGAGCGGCCCGAGGAGAAGAAGATAAGAAGACGCCACGGAGGAAGATGCCAGACGAGAACACCAGAGGAAGAACAAGAAGAAGAAGAAGATGGAGGAAGAAGATAGAAGAAAGAGGATAGAAGATAGAAGAAAGAAGAAGCATTTAAATAAAGGAATTTTCAAAAACTGTCTCTTGTCATTTTTAACATTTTTGACAGTTTTCCCTTACCATTTCACACAGGGGGGAGGGCCGGGATCTGGGGGTCCCCTTGTTAAAGGGGGCTTCCAGATTCCGAAAAGCCCCCTGCCCGCAGACCCCCACAACCACCGGGCAAGGGGACAAGGTGTTTTGGGGGCTACCCCAAAGCACCCTCCCAATGTTGAGGGCATGTGGCCTAGTATGGTTCAAAAAAATTTTTTTTAAATTTTGGCCGGGGTTCCCCTTAATATCCATTACCAGACCTGAAGGGCCTGGTAGGGAATTTAGGGGGACCCCCCACGTCATTTAAAAAAAAAAAATTTGGTTCAGGGTTCCCCTGTGGGGAATTCCCATGCCGTTTTTATCAATGAACTTTTATGTGTATTGTCGGACCAGCAACTCATTAATAGTCGCGAGTAGTTTTAAATGACTTTTTTTCCTTTGAAATGTAATTTTGCTGTCAGACTGTTCTAAACACGGGAAACATGCGCCCCTTTACAGGCATACTATAGACACACCCCAGGTACGAAATTTAAAGGGATATTACACTTTTATTGTTTCACTTTAAGCATTATTAAAATCACTGATCCCGAAAAAACGGCCGTTTTTAAAACTTTTTTTTGCATTGATCCATGTCCCCTGGGGCAGGACCCAGGTCCCCAAACACTTTTTATGACAATAACTTGCATATAAGCCTTTAAAATTAGCACTTTTGATTATTCATGTTCGTGTCCCATAGACTTTAACGGTGCTCGCTTGTTCGAACAAATTTTTTGCCTGTTCGCAAGTTCTGGTGCGAACCGAACAGGGGGGTGTTCGGCTCATCCCTATTGGGGAGTAATAATTCTAAATTAGACCAGCTGATGCTGTCAAAAGCCTTATGAATAGCCAGGCTAAGTAAAAATACCGGGTGAGAAAGTAAATTAGAGTCCTGTATTATATTGGTGACAAGAGGTAAGTTGTCCGTAATCTGTCTGCCTAGAATGAACCCAGTTTGGTCTGGATGGATTAATGAGGTGATGACTGTTGTCAGTCTGTCCTCCAAAATGGGCAAATATTTTAACTACTTGCCACCCGCGCTATAGCCGAAAGTCAGCTACAGCGCGGGCCTTAATTGCCGGGAGGGCTTCCATTGATGTCCTCCCGAGCAAGCACTGTCTGCGCATCCCTGAGGGTCGCGCTCGGTGCGCTCCGTTATCACCGAGTCTATGAGACTTGGCTAATCACAGATCAGAGTAAAAGGTCGATCCCGGCCCCTTACCACATGATCAGCTGTGAGCCAATGACGGCTGATCACGTGATGTAAGTAGAAGCTGGGTGATCGGTACTTTCAGCGTGAGGGGAAAAAAGCTGATCACCAGCTTCTTTCAGAGGGACATCGGTCCCTCACACAGAAAGCCGCGGCTGCATTTTCTGTGCCCACCAGTTTCAGCTGCCAATGCCCATTGTGCCACCTACCAGTGCCACCTATCAGTACCCACCAGTGCCACCTACCAATGCCCACAGTGCCACCTACCAGTGCCCACAGTGCCACCCAACAATGCCCACCAGTGCTGCCAATCAATGCCCATCAGTGTCTCATAATCAGTGCCACAGATCAGTGCTGCCTATCAGTGTCACCTACCAGTGCCTACCAGTGCCCTTCAGTGCCACTCATCAGTAATCATCAGTGCCCATCAGTGCCACCTATCAGTGCCAACCATTAGTGCCACCCATCAGTGCCACCTCATCAGTGCTTATCAGTGCCCATCAGTGCTGCCTATCTGTGCCCATCAGTACAGACTCATCAGCCATATCAATGAAGGAGAAAAATGACCTGTTTTCAAAATTTTATAACAAACTGTCACGTACCTTACAGCAGAGTCTAAATGTTGAGGGAGGCCTCTCGCACAGTTCTGGTCCTGACACCCCTGGTAGTGAGGACAGGGAGTGCCGGGGCACAGAAGGGTGCAGGTGCCTGCGGCTGTAGAACTGGAACTTGGAGATTTGGGTCACCAGAACTGCTAGTAGGAGCCGGGCAGGTGTAGATTCAGGAACAACTGCAACGTCAGGACAGGCAAAGGTTGGCAACTGGCTGGCAGCGAGGTATCCAAAACAGAAGGCAAGTTCGTGGTCAAGGTCAGGCAGAGGTCGGCAACGGGCAGGCAGCGAGGTACAAAGTCAGGAGGCAGAGCCGTAGTAGATAGTCCAAGCCAGAGTCGGTATAATCAGCAAGGTAGGTAGCAGACAAGGGAGATACGAGAGGGTAGTCAGGAAGCCGGGTAATCAGGAGCAAGCTAACAGGTCACACAGATATCAGGAAGTCAGGAACTAGCTGAAGACGATCCAGCACTAGTGTCAGGCAAGGACCTTGTTTATATGTGGCGCCGAACGCCGGGATTGGTGGACGTGAACGTGCGTGCGTGAGAACGTACACCCGCTCGTATGGCTGGGAGGGTGCGTGCACACGTTCATACGGATGCGCGGGTGTACACGTTCGACCCGGAACTCGCTCGTATCTGTCGGGGACACCGCGCATGGCCGTTAGACGCTGCTGCATGGAGACGGAGGCTAGTGCTGTGAGTTCTCTGACACAAACTATGAAACAGTTTTGTTTTTTTTCAGAATTTTCTGTCTTTTTTTGTTTTATTCAGCAACAAATAAAAAACCCAGCAGCAATTAAATAGCACCAAAAGAAAGCTCTATCTGTGTGAAAAAATGATAAAAATTTCATTTGGGTACACTGTAGCATGACCGCGCAATTGTCATTCAAAGAGTGACAGCACTGAAAGCTGAAAATTGGCCTGGGCAGGAAGGGGGTTTAAGTGCCCAGTAAGCAAGTGGTTAAGGTCGTTATTGATGACTGAAATTGGACGATAGTTCTGCGGGAGGGTGTGATCTTTATGAGGCTTCGGTAAAAGGGACATATTAGCTAAGAGCATTGCTTCAGGGAAATGATTTCCTTGTAGAATATGGTTATACAATTAGATAGATGAGGGGCCAAAATAGAGGAGAATGTTTTATAATAAGTAGTGGATTAACCGTCACGTCCGGGAGCTGTAGAGATCTTTAAAGATTTAATAATCTTAATTATTTCAATATCCGTGCATGGAGCATTTAGGGCTTCGATTTTCTGGTCGGACAGAGTGGGAAGCAGAACATCTTCCATGAAACGCGTAGAGCTTTCTTAGATGCGACGTCACCATATCGATATCACCTGGATACCTATTGGGGTTTCTTCAGGATTACGATTGATTTTACACTTTCCTTTTACATATTGCCCATGTGGAATCAGGGAGGATCAATTGTGTTAATGGAAATTATTATATGTATAATTATGTATGATTATGGTATGGTACATATTCATTATCTGTTTTATATGAATATATTTGTATATACCTGTTTATTAAACATTATTATTATCTATTCTACCTGGTTGTCAGCCAATGCCTCATTCAAAGTGCCGACTCCCCCTTTTTAACCATTACGCTTAGGAATGGAGGTACCTGATGGTAATCCAGTCATGACCTCATTTAAAGTCCCACCTGTGACGAACGCGGGTGTCAGATCCCTGCCCTCCTCGCTAACTTGCAACGAAGGACCGGCCAACCTCACACCACGCTGTCACTTACGTAACAATGCCACTCTCAGCTGGGCCCAGCACAAAGATTTTCCAGCTTGCGGGACCACAATCTAGGTGCGAGCAGCCTGAGAGTAATTGTCACCGGGCTAATTACACAATTAACCCTTTAACTGCCACCACCCCGGTTTAACCGGTTCAATACAGGGCATTTTCACCACCTTCCTTCCCAGACCAATTTTTAGTTTTCAGCACTGTCGCACTTTAAACGACAATTGCGCGTTCGTGCGACGCTGTACCCAAACAAAATTGAGGTCCTTTTTTTCCCACAAATAGAGCTTTCTTTTGGTGGTATTTGATCACCTCTGTGGTTTTTATTTTTTGCGCTATAAACAAAAGAAGAGTGACAATTTTGAAAAAAACACAATATTTTTTACTTTTTGCTATAATAAATATCCCAATTTTTTTTTTTAAAAAACACATTTTTTACTCAGTTTTGGCCGATACGTATTCTTCTACATATTTTTGGTAGAAAAAATCGCAATAAGCATATATTGATTGGTTTGCGCAAAAGTTATAGCGTCTACAAAATACGGGATAGATTTATGGCATTTTTAAAAAAAAATATTTATTTATTTTTTTTACTAGTAATAGCGGCGATCGCGATTTTTTTCGTGACTGCGACATTATGGTGGACACATCGGACACTTTTGACACATTTTTGGGACCATTCACATTTATATAGCGATCAATGCTATAAAATTGCATTGATTACTGTGTAAATGTGACAGGCAGGGAAGGGGGTAACCACTAGGGGGACACAAGGGGTTAAATGTGTTTCCTAGGGAATGCTTCTAACTGTAGGGGGCGGGGACGTACAAGGGGAGGAGACCGATCAGTGTTCCGCTGTACTGGGAACACAGATCGCTCTCCTCTCACCTGACAGGACGTGGATCTGTGTGTTTACACACACAGATCCACGGTCCGGCCCGGTTAACGGGCAATCGCGGGTGCCCGGCGCACATCGCGGGCGCCGGGCAACCGCACCGGGTCCCGAGCAACGCGGCGGGCGGGCGCCCCCTAGACGGCCGGGAACCCGAGGCCGTCATATGACGTCCACCCAGGATGGGAGATCCCATCTGTGGACGTCATATGTCTATACACCGGTACTGAAGTGGTTAAAAGACCGAGCTGGGGGAGACTCGTAATTTTAGCAATACCAATTATAATTTTAGAATAAGCGTCTGCCACACACACTGCCACCACAGACAGGTCTGCTCAGAGTCTTACTTTACAACAGTAGCGCCCTTCAAGAGGCAGGTTCGTTTATAGCTTGCATTAAGAGCTTTAGAGACAAGGTTAACACTTTTCACTATAAGGGTTTATTATGAAAAGGTCAAAGTTGATGCAAATAAAACATTTACAGAAAAAAGATGTTTCAAAAGATAAAGACAATATACAGCCACAAAGCAATAAGGTAGAATTGGGAAGAAAGAACACTTGCAATTAATGTCCGAGGGTTGTTCAGAGTTCGATCGATGAGCTAGGTAATCGGTTCTCGACTTGGCAGATGTTTCTTCTTGGATGTTAAAAGGAGAACTGACTATTGTCTTGGCATCTCCTCTTTTCTGTCAAATCAAAGGGGGTGTTGACAGTGACCAGTAACCAATCGTCTGGTCAACTTGTTTAGGGGTTGGTTGCTGGGAGGTGTCTACACTCATGACCACGTCCCAGGTAGATTTTTTGATACATATTCATATATCTGCATCTATAGTGTTTACAGACTGCAAATATCCATATTATTATTCAACGTGAGATTTCCTTCAAAACAAGTATAAACATGCTATGCCTATAATGTATAGTCTGCTCAGGAGGAATAAGTGGTACCAGTGGTTTCCCATATGACCTGACATAGGGGTGTCTGGACTTGAAACGTTACATATTATCTGAGGAAACTAAATATGTCCATTTTATGGCTGTGCTATTACTAAGTCGGAAGTTATGAAACATGCTGAGATTTCATACTTATTCCACTGTTTTAAGCTTGATGTGTATTCAGACAATTTACAACCGGGGCCTGTTGGGTCTCTGAATGGAGAGGGTGACAGTTTTATGACAGGCCTGAACACTCTGCCCTTTCAACAAGCTGTTTTTTACTGACCTAGCCAGGTTCTGTTTTCTCTGTTGAGATAACCTTTTCTGTTGAACTTAAAAAGCTTTGAATTCCTAAGACAAGGGAGGAGGGAGGAGGGAGTTCAGATTTCTCTGTAATGTACACGGTTAGCCAACCTGTCATGGCTACTTCCACACAACATGGCAGCTAGCTACAGCTTTTCATGTCAAGTACGTGATATCGTTACACCGCCCTTCTTTTCTTCTAAACCAATTTAGGGATGGAGGCACTTGGCTATATATTTCCGGTCCCCCTAGTTTTTGTATATGTATGAGCTGTTATTTACATGTCTCATTCTATCTTCTAGGGGGCTATGTCACCCCATAAGGCTTGCACAGTTCTGCACCCATCCCCTGTGTGCTGGTCGGAATACCCCTGCCCCTTGGGTTTGGGGATCGGATTGCTTGGTTGTTCTGTCCTTGCCGGGAGCTGCGATGCGTACTCGGGCCCTTCCCTTCCCCCCTATTGGGAGGTGGGGGCGGACACCTGGCGCGCATCGACATCACGCCATGCGTGCCGTGCGCGTGGCGTCATTTAGGCGCCGCGCACTGGCACACACTCTCTCCATTCCGCGTTGGCATTGAGGACTTGGACTCCTATTCCGGAGCGGTCCAGCTCGGTTTGGCGCCCGGTGTTACCTCTGCACACCTTGCGTGATGTTGGTGTGGAATCTCTGGCAGGGTACATACATCTTGGGATGCAGCCGTTTTCACTTTCCTTCATTTATCCTCTAGCACTTGCACATGTTTTCATGTTTCCTGCTATATTATTCTAGTTATCATTGTTTCCCTTCATCGGGCTATCCTAGGCTTTTTCTGGTGCTTATACCTTTACTTCACATTACGGTTAACAACAATCACTTGTCACCATTCTTATGCACCATACTTTATGCACTTAGCCTACTATTTTTGACATCCTTTTGGGCTCTTGGTCTTATTATATTCCCATTCAATTTTTCACCAGTCTTTCTACTTTTCCAATCTTGGATTCATACCATTTTATTTATCACTTTTTTACCTCTCTTGGCATTTCAGGTCCTTTTTTTCACATTTGCTTGCCCACTGCTGTGTGTGCCGATCTTGCTGCCGGACCATTACCTCAGCTCCCGGTTGGATGTCACCACCTTGTTCTTGGCTCCATGTCCATGGGTTGGCATAAAGGGTGGTTTTGCCAGGTACAGTGGGGGTGCATCTTTTGTGGTTTTGCCTTCTTTTTTATGTTATTTTTCCATTCAACCCATCTCTCCCCCCCGCCTATGGCTTAGTTTTCTGGTTATGTATTTTCCAGATGCAACTAGACATACCTCGCATTGCTCCTGATGAGTGGAGGGTTCCATGAAACGCGTAAAGCTTTCTTAGATGCGACGTCACCATATCGATATCACCTGGATACCCATTGGGGTTTCTTCAGGATTACGATTGATTTTACACTTTCCTTTTACATATTGCCCATGTGGAATCAAGGAGGATCAATTGTGTTAATGGGAATTATTATATGTATAATTATGTATGATTATGTTATGGTACATATTCATTATCTGTTTTATATGAATATATTTATATATACCTGTTTATTAAACATTATTATTATCTATTCTACCTGGTTGTCAGCCAATTCCTCATTCAAAGTCCCAACTCCCCCTTTTTAACCATTACGCTTAGGGATGGAGGTACCTTATGGTAATCCAGTCATGACCTAATTTAAAGTCCCGCCCTTCTTTTCTTCTAAACCAATTTAGGGATGGAGGCACTTGGCTATATATTTCTGGTCCCCCTAGTTTTTGTATATGTATGAGCTGTTATTTACATGTCTCATTCTATCTTCTAGGGGACTGTGTCACCCCATAAGGCTTACACAGTTCTGCACCCATCCGCTATGCGCTGACCGGATTGCCCCTGCCCCTTAGGTTTGGGGATCCGATTGCTTGGTTGTTCCGTCCTTGCCGGGAGCTGCGATACGTACTCGGGGCCCTCCTCTTCCCCCCTATTGGGTGGTGGGGGCGGACACCTGACGCGCATCAACATCACGCCATGCGTGCCGTGTGCGTGACATCATTTAGGCGCCGCGCACTGGCACACACTCTCTCCATTCCGCGTTGGCAATGAGGACTTGGACGCCTATTCCGGAGCGGTCCAGCTCGGTTTGGCGCCCAGTGTTACTTCTGCACACCTTGCGCGATGTTGGTGTGGAATCTCCGGCAGGGTACATACATCTTGGGAGCAGCCGTTTTCACTTTCCTTCATTTATCCTCTAGCACTTGCACATGTTTTCATGTTTCCTGCTATATTATTCTAGTTATCATTGTTTCCCTTCATCGGGCTATCCTAGGCTTTTTCTGGTGCTTATACCTTTACTTCACATTATGGTTAACAACAATCACTTGTCACCATTCCTATGCACCATACTTTAGGCACTTAGCCTACTATTTTTGACATCCTTTTGGGCTCTTGGTCTTATTATATTCCCATTCAATTTTTCACCAGTCTTTCTACTTTCCAATCTTGGATTCATACCATTTTATTTATCACTTTTTTACCTCTCTTGGCATTTCAGGTCCTTTTTTTCACATTTGCTTGCCCACTGCTGTGTGTGCCGATCTTGCTGCCGGACCATTACCTCAGGTCCCGGTTGGATGCCTCCACCTTGTTCTCGGCTCCATGTCCATGGGTTGGCATACAGGGTGGTTTTGGCAGGTACAGTGGGGGTGCATCTATTGTGGTTTTGCCTTCTTTTTTATGTTATTTTTCCATTCAACCCATCTCCCCCCCCACCTATAGCTTAGTTTTCTGGTTATGTATTTTCCAGATGCAACTAGACATACCTCGCATTGTTCCTGATGAGTGGAGGGTTCGACGAAACGCGTAGAGATTTCTTAGATGCAACGTCACCATATCGATATCACCTGGATACCCATTGGGGTTTCTTCAGGATTACGATTGATTTTACACTTTCCTTTTACATAATGCCCATGTGGAATCAGGGAGAATCAATTGTGTTATTGGAAATTATTATATGTATAATTATGTATTATTATGGTATGGTATATATTCATTATCTGTTTTATATGAATATATTTGTATATACCTGTTTATTAAACATTATTATTATCTATTCTACCTGGTTGTCAGCCAATGCCTCATTCAAAGTCCCGACTCCCCCTTTTTAACCATTACGCTTAGGGATGGAGGTACCTGATGGTAATCCAGTCATGACCTCATTTAAAGTCCTGCCCTTCTTTTCTTCTAAAGCAGAACATCTTCAAGCCATTTTAAGGAGAATATTGGTAGAGATTGGGCTAGACAGAAGTTTTTTTTTGTAGAACTTAGAGAATATATCCATAACCTCTTTAGGGTGCGAAACCAGGGTACCAACTGAGTTGCGGAGTTTATAAACGTGTGGGAGATTTGTAGAATGCTTTACCTTCCTGGCAAAGATGGCAGAGTTGCTATATAACAGGAATTTTGCCTTAGACCATCTTAGGGCTTTTTCTGTGTCTGCAGTAGGATATCTAGAGCCTTTTGGTTTTCTTGGATTTGGTTAAACAGATCAGGAGATGGGGATCGGCTGTGCTTGTTATATAATCTGTCTAATTCTTTGGTTAGAGTTTTAATATCAATTCATTTTGATTGATTTTTGGCTGATGCTATGTTAATTAAGTGGCCTCTCATAACGGCCTTGTGTGCTGTCCATATGGGGATGGGAGACATGTGTGGAGTTATATTGTGAGTAAAATATTCTTCTAAGTGTGCTGTGTGTTGTATAATAATGGGATTTGTTAGAAGAGAGTCATTGATGTAGGTTCCAGGCCTATGTATGATGTAGAAAAGGAAACAATGTGAGGATCAGATCAGGGGCAAGAATGAATATCAGCTCTAGATGAGTTAGCTAAAAGAATCGGGGTACCAAAGATGCTGTCTAATCTTGAGTAACTGTCATGTGGGTGTTAATAAAAAGTATAAGCTCTAGCGCCAACATTATGTGCTCTGCAAGTGTCTACTAATTGAAGGTTATTTAAGGAGTAGGTTAAAGATTTGGGGAATGCCTTAGAGGATGGTACAACTCTGCTTCTATCAAGTGTGAATGAGCTGCCAGGTTAAAATCACCTCCTATTATTAGATGTGGGGAGTGATATTTGTCTAAAAAAAGTGGAATGTGAGTCATTTTAAACATTGTTCCAAATTTTTTTTATCAAAAAGCGACTATCCGGGTCTTTATTTATATTGTGTGTCTCAAAAATGAATGAGTTTTTATGAAGATAGCCATTCCCACGAGATTTGGAATTAACCATTTAAGGACCGGAATATTTTCCCCCATTTTTTGCGATTTGTCACTTTAACTAATAACTGCACGGTCGTGTGATGACGTGCCCAAACAAAACTGATGTCCTTTTTGTCCCATAAATAGAGCTTTCTTTTGGTGGTATTTTATCACCTCTGCGGTTTTTATTTTTTGGGCTATAAACAAAAAAAGAGCGACAATTTAAAAAAAAAATTTTTTTTTTTTTACTTTTTGCTATAATAAATATCCCCAAAAAAGTAAAACCACTTTTGAATTTCTTCATCAGTTTAGGCCAATATGTATTCTTCTACAAATTTTTGGTAAAAATTACAATAAGCGCATATTGATTGGTTTGCACAAACGTTATAGCGTCTACAAAATAGAGGATAGATTTATGGCATTTATATATATATATATATATATATATATATATATATATATATATATATATATATATATATATACAGTGGCTTGCGAAAGTATTCGGCCCCCTTGAACTTTTCAACCTTTTGCCACATTTCAGGCTTCAAACATAAAGATATAAAATTTAATTTTTTTGTGAAGAATCACCAACAAGTGGGACACAATTGTGAAGTGGAATGAAATCTATTGGATATTTTAAACTTTTTTAGCAATTAAAAAACTGAAAAGTGGTGCGTGCAAAATTATTCGGCCCCTTTACTTTCAGTGCAGAAAACTCACTCCAGAAGTTCAGCGAGGATCTCTGAATGATCCAATGTTGTCCTAGATGACTGATGGTGATAAATAGAATCCACCTGTGTGTAATCAAGTCTCTGTATAAATGCACCTGCTCTGTGATAGTCTCAGGGTTCTGTTGAAAGCGCAGAGAGCATCATGAATACCAAGGAACACACCAGGCAGGTCCGTAATACTGTTGTGGAGAAGTTTAAAGCCGGATTTGGATACAAAAAGATTTCCCAAGCTTTAAACATCCCAAGGAGCACTGTGCAAGCGATCATTTTGAAATGGAAGGAGTATCAGACCACTGCAAATCTACCAAGACCTGGCTGTCCCTCTAAACTTTCAGCTCAGACAAGGAGAAGACTGATCAGAGATGCAGCCAAGAGGCCCATGATCACTCTGGATGAACTGCAGAGAACTACAGCTGAGGTGGGAGAGTCTGTCCATAGGACAACAATCAGTCGTACACTGCACAAATCTGGCCTTTATGGAAGAGTGGCAAGAAGAAAGCCATTTCTCAAAGATATCCATAAAAAGTCTTGTCTAAAGTTTGCCACAAGCCACCTGGGAGACACACCAAACATGTGGAAGAAGGTGCTCTGGTCCGATGAAACCAAAATCAAACTTTTTGGCCACAATGCAAAACGATATGTTTGGCGTAAAAGCAACACAGCTCATCACACTCAACACACCATCCCCACTGTCAAACATGGTGCTGGCAGCATCATGGTTTGGGCCTGCTTTTCTTCAGCAGGGACAAGGAAGATGGTTAAAATTGAGGGGAAGATGGATGCAGCCAAATACAGGACCATTCTGGATGAAAACCTGTTGGAGTCTGCAAAAGACCTGAAACTGGGATGGAGATTTATCTTCCAACAAGACAATGATCCCAAACATACAGCAAAATCTACAAAGGAAGGGTTCACAAATAAACGTATCCAGGTGTTAGAATGGCCAAGTCAAAGTCCAGACCTGAATCCAATCGAGAATCTGTGGAGAGAGCTGAAAACTGCTGTTCACAAACGCTCTCCATCCAACCTCACTGAGCTCAAGCTGTTTTGCAAGGAAGAATGGGCAAGAATTTCAGTCTCTCGATGTGCAAAACTGATAGAGACATACCCCAAGCGACTTGCAGCTGTAATCGCAGCAAAAGGTGGCTCTACAAAGTATTAACGCAAGGGGGCCGAATAATTTTGCACGCCCCATTTTTCATTTTTTTATTAGTTAAAAAAGTTTCAAAAATCCAAAAGATTTCGTTCCACTTCACAATTGTGTCCCACTTGTTGGTGATTCTTCACAAAAAATAAAAATTTTATATCTTTATGTTTGAAGCCTGAAATGTGGCAAAAGGTTGAAAAGTTCAAGGGGGCCGAATACTTTCACAAGCCACTGTATATATATATATATATATATATTTTTTTTTTACTAGTAATGGTGGCGATCAGTGATTTTTAGCGGGACTGCGACATTGCCTTGGACAGATCGTACACCTAACTGACATATTTTTGGGAAGCAGTGACGTTATTACAGTAATCAGTGCTATAAATATGCACTGTTATTGTACTAATGACACTGGCAGGGAAGGGGTTAACACTAGGGGCGATCAAGGGGTTAAATATGTTCCCTCAGTGTGTTTACTAACTGTATGGGGGACTGTGTGACTGGGGAAATACACAGATCCATCTTTCTGCATAGCAGAAAGACAGGATCTGTGTGATCTTCCCTGTCAGAATGGAGATTTGCCTTGTTTACACAGGCAAATCCCCATTCTGTCACTGCGGGGAACGATCGTGGGTGGCCGGTGGACATTGAGTCCGCCTCACCCGCTGATTGGCTCCCCGCTGGCCAGTGGGCACACGCGCACGTGCCCAAAAATGGCTGTGTAGGAGCCGACGTACAATGACGTCGATTTGTGGGAACCAGCTACATTGCCGCAGTACAACTGCGGTGGCTGGTCCTTAAGCGGTTAAAGGCCATGCAGTAGAATTGACTATAGGATTTGTAAAAGTATTGAGGGTGATTGTTAGTAGAGAAGTAGGTTTCTTGCAATAAAATAATATCAGTGCCTAAACTTTTGTAGTGGCTAAAGACTTTTATACTCTTTTGAACTCTTTTTAATCCCTGAACATTGTGTGATAACACCCTAACTCCCATAGTAATGGTTCAAAAATTAGATGGATCTAATAAGGTGATGAGTGATAGATAGGGATGAGCCGAACACCCCCCTGTTCGGTTCGCACCAGAACATGCGAACAGGAAAAAAGTTTATTCAAAACGCGAACACCGTTAAAGTCTATGGGACACAAACATGAATAATCAAGTGCTAATTTTAAAGTCTTATATGCAAGTTATTGTCATAAAAAGTGTTTGGGGACCTGGGTCCTGCCCCACGGGACATGAATCAATGCAAAAAAAAGTTTTAAAAATGGACGTTTTTTCAGGAGCAGTGATTTTAATAATGCTTAAAGTCAAACAATAAAAGTGTTCAAATTTCGTAGCTGGGGGGTGTCTATAGTATGCCTGTAAAGGGGCGCATGTTTCCCGTGTTTAGAACAGTCTGACAGCAAAATGACATTTCAAAGGAAAAAAGCCATTTAAAACTACTCGCAGCTATTGCATTGCCGGTCCGACAATACACATAGAAGTTCATTGATAAAAACGGCATGGGAATTCCCCACAGGGGAACCTCGAACCAAAATTAAAAAGAAAAAATGACGTGGGGGTCCCCCTAAATTCCATACCAGGCCCTTCAGGTCTGGTATGGATTTTAAGGGGAACCCCGTGCCAAAAAAACGGCGTGGGGTCCCCCCAAAAATCCATACCAGACCCTTATCTGAGCACGCAACCTGGCAGGCTGCAGGAAAAGAGGGGGGGACGAGAGAGCACCCCCCTCCTGAACCGTACCAGGCCACATGCCCTCAACATTGGGAGAGTGCTATGGGGTAGCCCCCCAAAACACCTTGTCCCCATGTTGATGAGGACAAGGGCCTCATCCCCACAACCCTGGCCGGTGGTTGTGGGGGTCTGGGGGCGGGGGGCTTATCAGAATCTGGAAGCCCCCTTTAACAAGGGGACCCCCAGATCCCACCCCCCCTGTGTGAAATGGTAAGGGGGTACAAAAGTACCCCTACCATTTCACTAAAAAACTGTCAAAAATGTTAAAAATGACAAGAGACAGTTTTTGACGATTCCTTTATTTAAATGCTTCTTCTTTCTTCTATCTTCCTTCATTTTCTTCTTCTTCTTCTGGCTCTTCTGGTTCTTCCTCCAGCGTTCTCGTCCAGCATCTCCTCCGCGGCATCTTCTATCTTCTTCTCCTCGGGCCGCTCCGCACCCATGGCATGGGGGGGGGCTCCCGCTCTTCTCTTCATCTTCTTCTCTTCTTCATATTCTTCTTCATCTTCATCTCTGCTTCATCTTCTTCTCTTCTTCTCTTCTTCATTTTCTTCTCCGGGCCGCTCCGCATCCATGCTGGCATGGAGGGAGGCTCCCGCTGTGTGACGGCGTCTCCTCGTCTGACGGTTCATAAATAACGGGGGCAGGGCCACCCGGTGACCCCGCCCCCTCTGATGCACGGTGACTTGACGGGACTTCCCTGTGACGTCACGGGGAATGCCACAGGGAAGTCCCGTCATGTCCCATGCGTCAGAAGGGGGCGGGGTCACCGGGTAGCCGCACCCCCCGTTATTTAGGAACCGTCAGTCGAGGAGACGCCGTCACACAGCGGGAGCCTCGCTCCATGCCAGCATGGATGCAGAGCGTCCCGGAGAAGAAGATGAAGAAGAGAAGAAGAGAAGAAGAGAAGAAAAGAAGAAGATGAAGAAGAAGATGAAGAAGAGAAGAAGATGAAGAGAAGAGCGGGAGCCTCCCCCATGCCATGGGTGCGGAGCGGCCCGAGGAGAAGCAGATAGAAGACGCCGCGGAGGAGATGCTGGACGAGAATGCCGGAGGAAGAACCAGAAGAAACAGAAGAAGAAGAAGAAGATGAAGGAAGATAGAAGAAAGAAGAAGCATTTAAATAAAGGAATTGTCAAAAACTGTCTCTTGTCATTTTTAACATTTTTGACAGTTTTTTAGTGAAATGGTAGGGGTAAGTACCCCCCTACCATTTCACACAGGCCAGGGTTGTGGGGATGAGGCCCTTGTCCTCATCAACATGGGGACAAGGTGTTTTGGGGGGCTACTCCAAAGCACCCTTACAATGTTGAGGGCATGTGGCCTGGTACAGTTCAGGAGGGGGGCACTCTCTCACCCCCCCTCTTTTCCTGCGGCCTGCCAGGTTGCGTGCTCGGATAAGGGTCTGGTATGGATTTTTGGGGGGACCCCACGCCGTTTTTCTTTTTGGTGCGGGGTTCCCCTGAAGGGTCTAGTATGGAATTTAGGGGGACCCCCACGTCATTTTTTTTTTACATTTTGGCCGGGGTTCCCCTTAATATCCATACCAGACCTGAAGGGCCTGGTATGGAATTTAGGGGGACCCCCACGTCATTTTTTTTTAAATTTTGGTTCAGGGGTTCCCTTGTGGAGAATTCCCATGCCATTTTTATCAATGAACTTCTATGTGTATTGTCGGACCGGCAATGCAATAGCCGCGAGTAGTTTTAAATGGCTTTTTTCCTTTGAAATGTCATTTTGCTGTCAGACTGTTCTAAACACGGGAAACATGCGCCCCTTTACAGGCATACTATAGACACCCCCCAGCTACGAAATTTAAAGGAATATTACACTTTTATTGTTTGACTTTAAGCATTATTAAAATCACTGCTCCTGAAAAAAAGCATTGATCCATGTCCCCTGGGGCAGGACCCAGGTCCCCAAAACACTTTTTATGACAATAACTTGCATATAAGCCTTTAAAATTAGCACTTTTGATTTCTCCCATAGACTTTTAAAGGGTGTTCCGCGGCATTCGAATTTGCTGTGAACACCCCAAATTGTTCGCTGTTCGGCGAACTTGCGAACAGCCAATGTTCGAGTCGAACATGTGTTCGACTCGAACTCGAAGCTCATCCCTAGTGATAGACATTATATTCAGAGAAACAAAAATTTAATTGAAAATGTAGCATAGAAAAGTTGCAATAGAGGTTTGGTTTTCTGCTGAATGGAGAACCTGAAAGAACATTACAGTCAGTGGCGGCCCGTGCATTGTGGGCGCACGGACGCTGCCCCCCGCCACCTCTGCCAACCTCCCTATTCATGTGCCGCCCCTTTCCGGACGCCGGACACATGCAATACTATGTTAAGGATAGGTGGGGGTGTGTATTTTGAAGCACGTGATTAGAGCCAGAGGCTCTAATAGGCTTCAAAATAAGGTGGGCTTGGGGCGCAGAGCACTGCGTGGCATAGTGAATGAATTTTCGCTATATTCACACTAACGTTCCTCCCTGCCAATCAGCAGACAGGTCAGTGAGACCTGTCTCCCAATTGGTCAAAGCATTAGGTGATCCTATTGGATGCCTAACGCTTTGGCGGAAGGGGAGACATGCCGGAGGAAGCCTAAGGATCCGAGCATACACAGGAGCCACAGCCGCCGCTTCCCGCCGAGGAGGAGAGTCCATCAATCCAGAAGAGGAGCAGAGCCCCGCCACACGACCGGTAAGTGCCACCGGACCGGCCGTGAGGGGGGGTTAGTGAAGTGGCAGCCGAACGGGGGACATGCGGGGGACATGCCTGGCTGCATTTTATGGGCAAAAATGGCTGCATAAGATGGGCACAAGTGGCTGCATTTGATTGGCACAAGTGGCTGCATTTGATTGGCACAAGTGGCTGCATTTGATGGGCACAAATTGCTGCATTTGACGGGCACAAATGGCTGCATATGATGGGCACAAGTTGCTGCATTTGATTGGCACAAGTGGCTGCATTTGATTGGCACAAGTGGCTGTATATGATGGGCACAAGTGGTTGCATTTGATGGGCACAAGTGGCTGCATTTGAAGGGCACAAGTGGCTGCATATGATGAGCACAAGCAGTGCTGGGACAAGGCCATCTGGTGCCCAGGGCAAAGATGGCAAACTGCGCCCCCCGGGTATAAAGAAAGAGTCAGTGTCCTTTCAAAACCAGAAAACACTTAAAGCAATACAACACTACAATACAACACTGTATCTGCAGCCCCGTTGCAGTATATGTACTGTGGCGGGTTGGCAAATGGTTAAATTGTAAGTTCACCGCACCTCTGGACCCCTTTACATTACACAGCACCCTGCACCTCTGGACTCCTTTACATTACACAGCACCCTTGCACCTCTGGACTCCTTTACATTACACAACTCCCTGCACCTCTGGATCCCTTTACATTACACAGCACCCTGCACCTCTGGACCCCTTTACATTACACAGCACCCTGCACCTCTGGACTCCTTTACATTACACAACTCCCTGCACCTCTGGACCCCTTTACATTACACAGCACCCTGCAATTCTGAACCCCTTTACATTACACAGCACCCTGCACCTCTGGACCTATTTACATTACACAGCACCGTGCACCTCTGGACCCCTTTGCATTACACAGCACCCTGCACCTCTGGACCCCTTTACATTACACAGCACCCTGCACCTCTGGACCCCTTTACATTACACAGCACCCTGCACCTCTGGACCCCTTTACATTACACAGCACCCTGCACCTCTGGACTCCTTTACATTACACAGCACCCTGCACCTCTGGACTCCTTTACATTACACAGCACCCTGCACCTCCTAGACCCCTTTAGATTAAAAAACCCCCTGCATCTCTGGACTCCTTTACATTACACAGCACCCTGAAGCCTTTGGGTTCACACTGGTGTCCTGGAGTTTGTCGCAGTGCTTGAGTATACGCAGTTTTTCTGCATTTTATCCCCATTTTTAGCTGCAGTCCCACAGGATTTCTATTAGCTTGTGTAATTTTACTGTGTTTTCTGAAAGCACACCAAAGATTCAGTATAGAGGACATATGGTGCGCTTTCAGAAAATGTTGCAAAAATGTGTAACCTAATAGAAGTCTGTGGGACTGTAGTGAAAATTGAGGTAAATGCAGGAAAACTGTGTATACACGCGCACTGCAACTTAACCACAGTGCATCAGTGTGAACCCACTTGAGTCCTGGTTCACATATATGCGATGCAGGAATCCGAGCGATTCCAGCGCGGATTCCTGCATTGCATGTTGCTTGTCGGCCGTCCACGTTGCCCTTTGCAAACTGCTACGGGTGTCAATGTAAAATTAATGACACCCCCAGATCGGTTTGCAGATCGCAGTGAGAACTGTAAAATGGTGCAGGAATCGGATTGCATAGGTGTAAACACCCATCCAATCCGATTCCAGTGCAGACCAAAAAAAGGGTCCTGCACCGTTTTGGTGCAAATGCGATTTCAGCCATACAGTTTGTATGGCTGAATTCACATTGCACAGACATCACATGTGATTTGTACAGCAATGCTGTGCGAATCACATGCAATGTCTATGATCACATTAGTGAAAACCCTGGCTAAAGGAACATGATGGGGTCAACTATTAGCATAGAGTTAATGAAAGACTCTGCTAGAGGACAACAGAGGAAAGAGGGGGGTAAAAGATTTGGGAGAGAGAGAGTCTGGACACAGTGACAGTGCTGATAACTCACTTGGATGTTCCCAGGTTGCTCACACTAGTTGTTGCTCACACTAGTTCCGTCGGCGGCTACTTGTTTAAATATTCCCGCCCCACATTCCTTTCAGAGGCAGCACATGGGCTGCATGAAGCATGGACTGGACACAGAAACAGAGGGGAGGGGGCAGAGCCGATGCAGCCTCTTGCATCTCTGTGGAGGGGGGGAGTTGTACTTATTGGGCTATTAGAATTTAACAGAGAGTGAGACACACAGCATTTTGACAATGGGTCAGTCCGCCTGAGCTCTCCCAGTGCTGTCAGCATGTCACATCGCCGCTGCACAACCAAGCCTGTCCCACTCTCACTGTTTCATACAGGGGAGGATGGGGGAGCTGCCTGACACCCCCCCAAGTTAGTACGCCACTGCTGCGCCCCCCTTCCTACAAGAAATTGCTCAGCCCAGGGCATCCGCCCCTTCCGCCCACCCCTTGTACTAGCCTTGGGCACAAGAGGCTGCATATGATGGGCACAACTGGCTGCATATGATGGGCACAACTGGATGCATTTGATGGGCACAGTGGCTGCATATGATGGGCACAAGTGGCTGCATGTGATGTGCACAAGCGGCTGCATATGATGGGCACAGTGGCTGCGTTTTATGGGCACAGTGGCTGCATATGATGGGCACAAGTGGCTGCATATGATGGGGCACAAGTGGCTGCATATAATGGGCACAAGTGGCTGCATATGATGGGGTGATGGGGCACAGTGGCTGCATATGATGGGCACAAGTGGCTGTATATGATGGGCACAAGTGGCTGCATATGATGGGCACAGTGGCTGCATATGATGGGCACAGTGGCTGCATTTGATGGGCACAATGGCTGCAATTGATGGGCACAGTGGCTGCATTTGATGGGCACAATGGCTACATTTAATGGGCACAGTGAGGCTGCAATTGATGGGGGGTTCAGTATTTTTCAGTTTGTTTGCGCCCCTCCAAAAATTTTGAGCACCAGCCGCCACTGATTACAGTTAAACATACCAATGTTGTCTTGAATATAATTTCACCGCTAGTGTATTTCAAGAGAAAATACGGTTTCGTAGACCTTATGAAAAAACAAAAAAAAATTGAGTAAAGCCAAAAATATTTGAAATATAAAACACAAGAACAGGGGGGTCAAGGTGTATTAAACATTTTGACCAACATACATTTTTGTTTGGACTATGTTGGACTATGTCCAATACTATCTGAACCATATTTGGGTTCCGGAGGTGAGTTGGGGGTCAAATAAGTGGAGGCAGAGAGACCAGTGGTGGTGCGACCATAATGGAGCATGGGCGCTGCCCCCTCTCTCCAGCCACCCTCTCTATAACCCATAGATAGATTCATGCATTACATGAATCTATCCATGGCCTCTGCTGCCTCGACCCCTTTTCGGGCACTGGGCACCTGAATTAAGCATCTGATTAGAGCCATAGGCTCCAATAGGCGTCAAAAAAGATAAACAGCGAGCGCCATGCTTGACGCCCGCAGTTCACCCAGCTGTGTTAGAAAAGCGTATGAATATTCGCTTTCCTAACACTGAACCGCCTCTCCACTAATCAGGTGCTCGGGTCTGTTACCCATCACCTTATTATCTGAAACGACAGGCGCTGTGATTGGACGCCTATCAGGCATCCAATCATAGGAGAGGACGAGGGAAGAGGACGGGAGAAGAAGACATTGAGGACATCACTCGCCGCCCACCGCTGTCACCCGCTGCCCCGCTGGGACAGGGTAAGTGCCAGGAAGATGGCGGGTGGGGCGGACAGTGGCAGCATTCGATGGGCACAGTGGAAGCATTTGATGGCACAGTGGCAGTGTTTGATGGGCACAGTGGCAGTGTTTGATGGTCACAGTGACTGCGTTTGATGGGCACAGTGGTGGCAATTGATGGGCACAGTGACTGCATTTGATGGCACAGTGGCTGCGTTTGATGGTACAGTGGCTGCGTTTGATTGCACAGTGGCTGCGTTTGATGGGGCATTGGCTGCTTTTGATAGTACAGTGGCTGCGTTTGATGGCACAGTGGCTGCGTTTGATTGTACAGTGGCTGCGTTTGATGGGCACAGTGAGGCTGCAATTGATGGGGGTTTTTTTTCAAAATTTTTCAGTTTGTTTGCGCCCCCCCAAAAATTTGGAGCACCAGCTGCCACTGGGAGAGACTCAGCATCTGCATTACCCATATAAAACAAAAATAATTGTGCACATTGCCTAACATTATCTAATATATGTAAAACTGTATAACGGGCAAAGCAATAGTCTGTCTAGAGTGAAAGGGGCATGTAAGATGTAGGAGGGTTGAAGGGTGTAAAAACAATAAAAGTGGTAGTCTGCCCTTTCTCTGATTGCTATCATATGACATTGCCAACTCCAATACTTCTCTTTAAACATTTTGAAGTAGGGTTTTTTCTCTTGCGGAAAAGTCAACGGTTAATGATGAGATTGTCGCATCTCTCTTTTTAGGCAGCCATTGTTCTGAAAGACTGTCGCCATCTACTCTGATCCCCTCTCAACGAGGGGGTGACCCAGATGAGTGATAAATGTGGGGTAGCCGGGTGTCTTGATGTTGCTTTCGATTTCAACAGGCCAACTTGACCAGGAGATCTTTACCTTCTGCAACATTGAAAACTGTGTAGATTGGGGGGGCGCATGCGCGGCGCGATGCGGAACGGACGTGGGTGATCACAGCTCCGTCGGTCCCGGTTATCACAGGCCTAAAACACCAGGGCTACATCGCTCATACCCAGGCGAAAGTGACACCATCTGCTAGAGGACACAGCGGTCCATGCCTGGAAGAGATTCGGGACATTTTAAACGCTCCAAACACCACTTAACTAACTTTCTGGTGGACGCTGCAGACAGAAAGCACAGAAGAATGTCTCAAGATGGCGCTGGCGCCAGCTCACAGGCGGCCTTTAAGGAAATCTGCAACCATCCCATCCAGTCTCTCATCTAACGCTGGGATCAGTGAGTACACATCTCCCCTCTCTAAAGCTGACTTAGATGCTAGTCTGACTACCATTTTTGAAAAGTTAGTGGACAAGATTGAAAGTGAGGTCCATAAAATCCACTACAGCCCTGTCACAAGAGATTGCTAGCATTGGCACTCGTACCGACATACTAGAAACAAAACATGATGAACTGTCGCTTGCCCATAATGATCTAAGGAAGGATTATGAAACATTAGCAGACAGCTTTGCATTTATGCAAGCCCAGGTTGAATCAGATTACGCGGCGTTACAGAATCGGTCACAGACCTTATGCCTACAGTTTCTAAAATATTTCATAACCTTCTACCAGATAAACCTTTATCAGCTTTTGTCTGTGATAGGATCCACAGGGCACTACGCCCCAAACCCACCCCAGACAAGCCACCCAGAGATGTTATCATGTGCATGAAGGACTTCCTGGTTAAAGAGGACATCATGCGTGCTGCAAGAAACTCTCCTGACATCTCTCTTGATGGTAAAAAGCTGCAGATATACCCAGATATCTCCCCTGCTACACTAGATAGAAGACGCAGGATGAAGGATGTCACTAGCATCTTACAAGCAGCAAGAATAAAATATAGATGGGGCTTTCCATTCAAGCTCACTATCCCATACAATGGATCCACATACACAGTCTACAATATAATTGAAGGCAAAGAACTGCTTGTAAAGTTGGGCCTTCTGGACCCAGAACCACCCAACAGATTCCCATCATCTCCTAGACCTTCCCCAATCTGGTCCACTCCTTCCTCCAGACGAATCGCAAACAACCAGAGAAGATGGCGTCAACCATTTCAAGAGGATCCCTCATGACCACATACAACACATTTTCAACCTTCTGTTGTATAGGAATTTCTTTCCCCTCGTAATGTAGACAGAGGGAAGTGACTTATTTTTTCTTTATTTCTTTTTTCCATTTTGAGGATGGATTTTCATACTCACACAACATGGTCCAATTGACTGCCATCAAGTTAGTCCTTATCCAATTGGCATCTTGAATTGCTTTTCCTCTAGAATCGGAATCCCAAGACCCTTCCTCCTCCCTCAGGAAAAATTTTTTATTTTTATTTTTTTCTTCTTCCCCCCGGACGTAGTCGAGAAGTCCCCAGCAACATATATCCCCCTCCGAATTTGGGATAGAGGAAAGAAGAGGAAAAGGGAAGAAGAGGGAGGGATTTTCTATATTTTTTCATTTTATTTGTCTAAACTGACTTTCACTTTAAACCTCCTCCCTCGTTTAGAGTTATAAGTTAATTGATATCTCTCATACATATCATCGAGACGGGAGGTGACAACATCGCCTCCCATCTGGTACCTTACCCCTTCCCCCCCTCCCTTCCCCTTCCCCTCCCTCCCCCTCCCTTCCCCTTCCCCTCCCTCCCCCTCCCTTCCCCTCCCCCCCTTCCTCCCCCCTTTCCCCTTCCCCCCATTCTTTGCAATCTTCATTTCCCCCCCTGGTTACTTTATATGGTTTTGTATTTGAAACCTTAAATTATCTCAGTATTAAGGCCTGTGACATCCGCCGCCGCTGGATTGTCCCCCATCCTGCTTGTGTTATCAGTTGCGACACCACTGATTTTTGTTGTCGCGCCTGGTGGCACTCGCAGGAATAGGACTGTATTGTCCTCTTGAAGTTAATTCATTTATTAGTGACAGGATGTTTCTTGTCTCTTTGTTACTATTTTATATTTTGTTTTTTCACAATTTTATTGCCCTTAAGGCAAAAAACATAATTTTGTTAAAAAATGGAAGTTCTCATGACATCTTACGACCACAAAGATCTGAATGTTGGTATAATTGCTCTTATTATGGCACATTACTCTCATGGTATGTTTTACTATACATAGTATTCCTTATATACTCACACTATTTTTCTCCCCTCTATTCCAGAAAAAGTAATATTACACTTACCAAACACACACCAAAAATATTTTTGTATATAGCACATCTCATGCTCATGTTGGATTCTCTTTATAAGCTTATTACCCCACTCACATATAATGGTCCTTAGAGTAATATCACATAACGTTCAGGGCTTTAACTCACCCCACAAACGTAAAAAAGCCTTCCAACACTATAAAAGATTGGGAGTAGATATTATCCTTATGCAGGAAACCCACTTTTCATCCAATAACCATCCCAATTATTTTGACAAGACATACAATCAATTTTATTACACCACCTTCCACAATAAAACTAGAGGTGTAGCCATATTTATACGCAACACCATTATCCTTGACATACAAAACATATATAAAGATGTCTATAGTAGATATATTATCATCAAAGGTCTTGTTGATAATAAAGCAATAACATTAGCTTCAGTTTATGCCCCAAACGAATCTCAATCTACCTTTTTCACAAATTTCTTTGATAAGCTTGACCAATACAGCTCACCTCATATAATTCTAGGTGGCGATTTTAACCTAACTGCACACCCATCCCTAGATAGAAGTAAAACTTCCCCCTCTTCTAAAGCATTCTCCAAATCTATAAACCGTTATTTAAATAATTTTCAACTTATAGACTCATGGAGATCCCATAATGTAGAGCTTAGGGCCTATACACACTATTCTTACCCCCACGATGTCTATGCTAGACTGGATTATATCTTTTGTACCCCTATATTATTGGCTAATTCTTCCAATGCCCTAATCCAACCCTGCCCCTGGTCTGACCATGACATTACCTACTTTGAAACATCACACATAGGTCTCTCTCCTTCCCCCTACAATTGGCGACTAAACGATTCTATTCTAACTGACCCTTTAATAACACAAACTATCTCTTCACACATTGAAAACTATTTCACTGAAAACGCTATTGATGATATCTCCCCCACAACTCTCTGGACAGCTCACAAAGCAGTTCTAAGAGGCCATCTAATCAGCATAGCAGCCAAAAGAAATAGAGAAAAACTCACAAACATAAAAAATCTTACCAGAGATTTAAACCTTCTCTACAACAAGTTACAACAAAACTCCACCCAAGAAATCACAAAACAAATTCAAGATAAACGCAAAGCTCTAGATCAAATATTATCAGCAAACACAGAAAAATCCTTGAGATTCTCAAAAGCTAAATTCTTACTACACAGTAACTCCCCCTCTGCCATGTTCGCCAAAAAACTCAACCATGATCATAAACCCCCTCATACATATAAGCTTAGAGATCATTCTGGAAATATGATCACTCATCCGCAAGGTGTGCTGGAAATCTTTTCCTCTTTCTACAAAGACCTACTTTGTAGCACACAACCATCTCTTGATCAACATTCTAAATCATGGCTAGACAACATTCAACTACCTACTCTTAATGCTCTTCAAATAGAATCCCTTAACGCACCATGCACAGAAGCAGAAATTAGCAAAATTATTAAATCTCTTAAAACATCTACTGCCCCTGGCCCAGATGGCTTCTCATCTTCATACTATAAAAAATATTCCTCCCTCCTATCCCCATATCTATCCAAACTCTTTAACCATATTCTCAATGGTAATCATTTCCCAGATGAAATGCTTCTTGCAAACCTTTCCCTTACCCCCAAACCACGTAAAGACCACTCTCTACCCCAAAACTACCGACCTATATCAGTCCTTAACAATGACCTTAAAATTTTTGGTAGATTGCTTTCAGACAGACTAGCAGCAGTCATTACTAATTTAATACATATAGACCAAACCGGTTTTATCCCCGGCCGACAGATAGTCGATAATACTAGACTAGTCACCAATATTATCCAAGACGCCAACCTAACCTCCCACAAAGTATGCCTTCTCAGTCTAGATATTCATAAGGTGTTTGACAGCGTTAGCTGGTCATATCTAAATTATCTATTACCCAAATACGTAATTTCAGAAAAATTCTTACAAGGTTTCAACGCACTATACCACAACCCTCAAACTAGAATTAGACTCCCAGGACACAACTCTGATTTTTTCCCCCTCAGTAGAGGCACCAGACAGGGCTGCCCCCTTTCACCTCTATTGTTTGCTTTGGCAATTGAACCCTTAGCCCACAAGATTAGGAATAGTATTGATATAAAAGGTTACACTAATGCCGCGTACACACGAGCGGACTTTACGGCGGACTTTGCCCAGCGGACTTTTCGTCGGACTTTGTTGGCTCCTTGCGCCGGACTTAAAAACGGACTTGGCCACACACGCTCACTGCAAAAGTCCGCTGGTTTGGAACGCGGTGACGTATAGCACGTACGACGGGACTAGAAAAAGGAAGTTCAAGCCCCACTACGGCACCCTTTGGGCTCCTTCTGCTAATCTCGTGTTTATCTCGTGTTAGTAGAAGTTTGGTTAGAGACAATTCGCGCTTTTCACACTTCAGCTTATTTCGTTCGTTTTCTGCGGTTCAGTTTGTGCTTGTGAGGTTTGTATCTGCTTTTCAGTGCGTGTTGGTCAGTTCGTAACCTGCCTTGCAGGCCGTTCTGGTCCGCTCGTTCCTGATTTTCAGGTCGTTCTTCATAGGCCTTGCTGTTCTTCAGTGCGTTTGTTATAAGTTTGTTTGTTTGAGCAGCCGACCGTTTTGAAGCCATGTCGCGTGGACGTTCTCGTTCTCGAGTTCGTGCTGCGTGGGGACTTGGTGTTGGGGTTAATATTTTGACCTGAGTCCAGTCTATGAACAGGGCGAGGAGGAGTTCATGGATGAAGAATTGGTTGCGCCAGCGTGACCAGTTCTCTCATATGCCTTTGCTCCGTGGGCTCCGTGAGAATAATCCTGTGGATTTCAGGAATTTTCTCAGGATGACGGACCCCGTCTTTGAGCGTCTGCTGGCTATGCTGACCCCCTATATCAGCAGGCAGGATACCTGCATGAGGCTAGCCATCAGTGCGGAGCAGAGGCTAGTTGCTACGTTACGTTACTTGGCGACAGGGAGAAGTCTTCAGGACTTGAAGTTCTCAACAGGCATCTCCCCCCAGGCTCTGGGGATCATAATCCCAGAGACCTGTTCTGCTATTATTCAGGTCCTGCAGAAGGAATATATGAAGGTAAGTTTTATCCTTTAACATTACATGATATGTATTAAATGTTTTTTGATGTATTGTATAACTGTCCTCCTTACCTAATTGCCATGCTTTCAATATGCTGTGAATGTCCCCTTTATCTTCATGCATGCCTGTTTTAATCATTTATTGCCCTACATGCATATTTTCTTTCATTAACCTCACCACCATGCAATCCTGGGTCCATTTATATCTCTAGCCTATAGTCCCTTGAACAATGTATATTGTCTGCTCCATTGTCTTGTTTGACCCTCCCCCACCCATCAAATGCTTCAACCAGTCAGGTGTGTTTGTTAACCTAATTAGAACCCCTCCCCCACCCCACAAATGTTTCAACCAGTCAGGTGTGTTTGTTAACCTAATTTGAACCCCTCCCCCACCCCACAAATGTTTCAACCAGTCAGGTGTGTTTGTTAACCTAATTTGAACCCCTTCCCCACCCCACAAATGTTTCAACCAGTCAGGTGTGTTTGTTAACCTAATTAGAACCCCTCCCCCACCCCACAAATGTTTCAACCAGTCAGGTGTGTTTGTTAACCTAATTAGAACCCCTCCCCCACCCCACAAATGTTTCAACCAGTCAGGTGTGTTTGTTAACCTAATTTGAACCCCTCCCCCACCCCATAAATGTTTCAACCAGTCAGGTGTGTTTGTTAACCTAATTAGAACCCCTCCCCCACCCCACAAATGTTTCAACCAGTCAGGTGTGTTTGTTAACCTAATTAGAACCCCTCCCCCACCCCACAAATGTTTCAACCAGTCAGGTGTGTTTCGGGCCCTAATTAGAACCCCTCCCCCCACATTCAAATGTATCAATGGGCCATCAGAGGGGGTGATTAATCTTATAAGTGTGCCTTATGTTTTTCAACATTTCAATTACAAACACACATATTAATAATGTTTGACTGCTGTTGTTTACTAATGTTTTGGTGTAATCTGATATACAATTTATGTTTTAAAGTCCTTATCTTATTTTTTTTGCACTCCACAGTTTCCTTCAAGTACACAGGAATGGCAGACTGTGGCCTCCCAGTTCGCTGACCGTTGGGACTTTCCCAACTGTGTAGGGGCGATTGACGGGAAGCATGTCCGGATTGTGCCACCACCGCATTCGGGGTCTTATTTCTATAACTACAAGGGGTTCCATAGTGTAGTTTTGATGGCGGTGGTCTTGGCACATTTGGACTTTATGTTTGTGAATGTGGGGAAGAACGGCCGGATGTCTGATGGAGGAGTCTTTGCACAGACCAAGCTGTGCCATCGTCTCCAGACCGGTGGCCTGGAATTGCCACCTGATGACGAGAATGTGGATGGACTCCCCTCAGTTTTTATTGCTGATGAAGCATTTGCTCTCGGTGAGAACTTGATGAGGCCGTTCCCCCAAAGGACACTCACCCCTGAGAGGAGGGTATTTAATTATCGGCTGGCCAGAGCAAGAAGAGTTGTGGAGAATGCCTTTGGGATTCTGGCCAGCCGGTTCCGTTTATTCCTTTCTTCAATTAATTTGGCGGAGTATAAACTAAACTACGTCATCCTTGCTTGCTGCATCTTGCATAACTTTTTAAGGAGACATTCAGCAACATATATATCCTCTGTTGGGCCTGAGGCCAGACTGGAACAGGATAGCACTTTGACAGGCCTAGAAATTGGCCGTATTGGCTTGGCCCCCCCGAACCGCACATCAAGTGCGTGACCGTTATGTCAATTATTTTAATGGTCGGGGGGCCATTGCTATTCAGCAACAGCTGTAATTTTCTTCCAAAAATTAAAAATAAAATATTTTTCTCTAAATATCTTGTTTTTATTGTTGTTTACATTTAGTTATGTCTGTCTCCTAGTGCACTTGTAGTAGTGTCAAGTGCATTTAGCTTTAGTTAATCAGGCCCACAAAAACAAACCACAAAATTTGACTTCAAGAATCAGACACACACATTGTATTCCGTAAAAATATTTACTTTGTGCACATTGAAAGGTGCATTTTTGATAAATGTTTTTTTTTTCTTTTTTTTTTTTTTTAATTATTTTACGTTGTGTAAATCATTTTTTTTTACTAAATTATTCAAGGCATATTTTCACAAATATATAGACCTTTCTATAAAAAGATTTACATACACAACAGTGTTTTTATAAACCAACAAAAAAAAAAAAGAACTTACAAAGTTCAACATTTAGAGAACGGTGCATGTGATGTCACCCTTGGAAATTGTTCATTTTGAATATGCTCAAAATTGAGCTTTACAAAAGGGTCAAGTCAACATGTGCTATCTCCTATCATGGGTGAGCAATGTACGTGTTTTGTGTGTGCAATCCCTTTTTTGGTTCCTCTCACCACCAAAGAATTTTCAGGATGAAGGGGTTGCAAACACAAAACAAGTACATTGCTAACCCATGATGGAAGATAGCACATGATGACACACCGTGTGCATCAGAATGTAAATTTGGGTATACCCCAAAAATTAAAATAACAATTTTTGCAAAAAAAAAACTTCCCAAGGAAATGAAGAACATGATTGATGTTTTTAGGCCAAACGTGATTATATTCGGCCCAAAACATCAATCATGTTCTTCATTTCCTGTTGCATGGAGTCCAGGCGAAGTTGCATGCTGTAAATTTGGTCACGCATTTTATCGATGTGGCCATTCCACAGCATTATCTGGCCAATCAGTCTTTGCGCACTGTCTGTGGTGAAGGGCTCTGCCGTTTGGCCTTCAACAACCAGAAACTCACCTAAAATGAGTGAAAAAACACAGTGTAACAATATGCACGCCAAAATACAGTAACTCAAGCTGGGGTGTCAGTCACTCACTTGGTGGGCTTGAAACCTCGCACACTTCCTCCACCTCTCCTTCCTCAAGGTCGTCGGGTGGGCGTGGTCTTGGGCTGGGGCTTGGGGTATCTTCTGCCTCAGGCTGGTGACTTGGGGGGGTCCTGAGATCCTTGGACTGTTGTCTGAGTCTTTTCTCCCCTATGAGAATTGAACAAAAGGTATAGTTAAAACACACTGATATTTTAGCTTTTAATAAATAAACTTAAACGTTGGTTAGGAGTTGTGGCCAATTTTTCATCATAATAAATTTTGAAGACAGGATGAACATTACCTCTGAACAACAATTATAAACAATGCTCATTTTCTGGCAAGTTTCACAGATGCAGACACCTCAATGATCTCCTATGTGTATAACCCCTCTAAAATTTATTTATCGTCACATAGTACACTATAGTGCTCGTGAGTCCAGATGTGGAAACAGCTGCTGTGTCCTGTCCCTACATTACACTGAATCATTTTTGAAGAAGCATTATATTTTCAAACACATCTACACCACATCAACTAATTGTGGGAATTTGACAAATTAGCAAGACATAAATGTATGTCCAACCCTGTCCCATCGTATTTGGCGAAAAAATAACGTCACTTTCTAAAGTATCATATATATTCTAAAGAACGGTCTTTACGAACGATGCTGAATAAAGTCCAAAAATAAGGATCAGCATGCAAGTTAAGTATCTCAATAGTAAAACACAAGTACTTACTTTTTTTAAGCAGCTTCTTTATTCGCCAATATTGTTCTGGCTCCCGACTTTTGATGTCAGACCACCGCTTCCTCAATTGTTCTTTCGAACGTTTTGTACCAAATTTTACTTCAAGAGCGGTGACAACTGAGGACATTATTTTGTCCTTCCACATATTCGGTCGTGTGTACGGTCCTTTTTTGCCATCGTAGTCCTCCCTTCTCAATATGGACACCATCTCCACCATCTCTTCAAAAGCCATGTTGGTGGCCTTATATCTCCTCTGGGATGTGGATGTTTGGGGCTCCGGGCTTTCCTCCGCGCTACTTCCACTGATTCTCTCTGCCATCTTTTGCTATCTACTCCCACTGCGCAACGAAGAGTGAAGGGGCGGGGCCAAATCGTACTTACGAACGTCAGGGGCGGGCGACGCAGACGGAGCATGACACATGCGCAGTGTATATAAAGCTATTACGATGGCCTACGTATGTCCGTGCGGAAGTAGCGAGCGTCACAAACGAAGGTAAGATTAAAGTGTGTGTGTGTGTGTGTGTGTGTGTGTATGTGTCCCCTAGATTACAACCAAAACTAATCCTGTGATTTGGGACTGACATTTAAGTTTGGATCTTGTGTCTTGTCTTGCAGAAAAAATGGAGGAAGAATTTTTGTGCCAATTTATTGAGCTCTATGAGGACAAGAAAAACCTGTGGGAGGTCAAACACCCCCTATATTATAATAGGGATGTTAGGAAGGCAACACTGGGCACACTTTTAGAGTTTGTGAAGACTCGACTCCCCCAGGCAGACCTCAAGTTTGTGGACAAGAAGATTGGTATCTTGCGAAACATGTATAAGCGGGAACACAAAAAAATCCAGGAGTCGCTCAGATCCGGGGCAGCAGCTGACCAAGTATATGTACCCAAGTTGTGGTACTACAACAAAATGCGATTCCTGGATGACCAGACCGAAGCCAGGCAATCACTTTCCACCCTTCCCCCCACCCTTCCCTCCAGCCTTCCTTCCACTCTTCCCTCCAGCCTTCCATCCACCTCCACCCCAGCTGAGGAGTCCCAGGATGAACTGGGACTTTTCAGCATTGATGAAGTTGATGCGCCCAGCTTCAGCCAGGTATCCTTTTTTTTTAAATTTGGGATTGTGTAAATGTTATTAATGATGTTAACGTGTTAATTTTGAAAGTGCTTCATAAAAAATGACTTCTGCCCAAAGATTATATATGTAGACATATCACTAGACAGTAGTGGCCAAAAATATACTTCACTTCAGATCTTGTTGATCATCTGAAATAATGGTGGTGTCAAATAGATAGCCTTTACTATTTTGTGTAATTATATTTAAAAGTCATGAGATGAAAATTGTGTGTGATTGCATAACACAAAATTACAACTATGTCCCTTTTTTTTACACAGGATGACCTCAGCCAGGAGGAGGCCTTGCCCAGTGGGAGAGAGGAGGAGGCCTTGCCCAGTGGGAGAGAGGAGGAGGCTGTGGCTGTGCCAAGTCGAAGCCGCACAGAGTGTCAGGTGCCTCCCCTCCGCATTCTCCACAAAAGGCCCAGGAGAATGACACCAACTGAGCAGGAATCCCTAGCCCTCATACGGGAAGCAAGCCTCATCCTCAGCAAACCACCCAATGCAGAGGAGGCGTATGGCACCTATATAGCCAGCATATTGCTGGAGTTGGAAAAGGGCCAACGCCTCCTCTGTGAGGGTCTAATTTTTAAGGCATTTGAGAAGGGCTTGAGAGGGGAGCTTACTGCTACCACATATCTGGCAGATGAAGCCACTCCTCCTCCTCCTCCTGTCCCAAGTACACCACCAGAGGCACAACCTCCAAGGAAGGCTGCAGAGAAGCGTGGAGGGAAGGCTGCAGAGAAGCGTGGAGGGAAGGCTCCACGGAAGAGTCGAAAGTGATTGCCTGGCTTCTGTCTGGTCTGACTGTGCTCCCTGTGCTCCCTATAGTCGCAAGATACCAATTTTCTTGTCCTCAAACTTGATGTGTGTCCTGGGGGACGAAAGGCTTCCCAGATTCTAAAAGTGTCTCCAGTGTTGCCTTCCTAATTTTTTTTATAATAAAATAAATACATTTTTGGTTACCTTACATTCTCGCCTATGTGTTTTGATTAAAAAACGCCATTTTCTTTGGGAGTAGGCAGGTACAGGTCCAAAAGACTATGGGGTTGATTTGAGAAAAGCAAATAGTCTGTGCACTTTGCAGAGGGCAGTTGCCCTCTGCAAGTGCAATTGCTCCAGAGCATCAGAAATTAGTTAAAAGCTTGACTTTGCAAAGAGTACTCAATCCTGTGCAAGGAAAATTATAAAAAAAGCATTTTTGCTTGCACATGATTGGATGATGGAAGTCAGCAGAGCTGCTTCACATTTAATAAAGCTTGGGAACAACTGCTCTTGCAGAAGGCAACTGCACTTTACAAAGTGCACAGTCTTTTTCCCTTTAGTAAATCAACCCCTATGTGTGTTTTTGACAAAAGGCTAAATCATTTAGAATATCAAGTGAAAAGTACTAGTGAAAAGTTCACTTGAGAAATTTCACAGCAAGTGCACTTGTTGGAAGTGCAGTCGCTGTAAATCTGAGGGGAAGAGCTGAAATTCGGGGAAGCTCTGCTGATTTATTCAGAAAATCATGTTAAATAAAAAATTTTTGCATTTTTTTGGGCTCCTTGCATGTGCCCCTCGGATCCACAGCGAAGGCACTTCAAAATGCTCTTTCTGTGGAATTCAATGTAGAATTAGCACTTGTAGTGAAAAATGATTTTGCCTTTGTTAAATACACCCCCCTATGTCTAATGAACAAGGGACAACAACCTCATTAAGGTTCATTAAAACAACACAAAATATGAATGTTAATTGTGGTAACTTGAAAATACACACAAAAAATGTGGTTATCATTTAACACACATTGTAAAATAGATAAGTGTTGAAATAAAAAAAAAAAAAAATGAGTCCAAAATCTATTTTAATTTTTATAATTTATGGAGATCTGGTTTTTACAAAATATTATGTTAGTCATGGCAGGAGAATAAATCATGAAAGTAGTTTGTGAGAACTCTGTGTGAATATAAAGCAGAAAAACAACTTCATTTCTCTCGCATTATCAATCCTAAAAAAAGGCTGTATTAAAAGACCACAGAAGAGGAATGTGCTAGCTTCAAGACGAAGGCTAGTTTTACCAGACCGAGCGCTTCCGTCTTGTAATTGCTTCAGAGCATGCGTCAGTTTGAGTTCGTCGGACTAGCACACAGACGATCGGTTTGTCCGCTAGAAAGAAGAGTCCGTCGGATAAATTTTAAACAAGTTTCAAATCTAAGTCCGTCCAACTTTTGAGCAAACAAAGTCCGCTGGAGCCCACACACGATCGAATTGTCCGACGAAATCCAGTCCGCCGGGCAAAGTCCGCCGTAAAGTCCGCTCGTGTGTACGCGGCATAAGGGTGATAGAGAATTCAAACTCAGCCTATACGCAGATGATGCTCTTCTATTCCTTACAGACCCCCTCACTTCTATTCCATCCCTCCTAAAAGAACTTAAATCTTTCCAATCCACCTCAGGCCTCAAAATCAATTCCAATAAATGTTCTGCTTTACCAATTAATTACTCCCAAAATCTCCAATCCCTATTATTAAAAAATTTCCCACTTGATTGGTGTTCCAACTCATTCAAATACCTAGGTGTCACAATCTCCTCATCTCACAACCTTCTGTATAAATCTAATTATATCCCATTGTTCTCGCACATCACATCCCTCCTAAAATCATGGTCTTCCTTTCATATTTCCTTCCTTGGTAGAATATGTGCTATCAAGATGACGATTCTTCCTAAACTCCTGTACTATTTTCGTGCCCTACCTATCAATGTTCCCAAATCTAAACTGACTTCCCTTCAAAGAGAAATCAACAAATTCATATGGGCAGATAAAAAACCGAGATGCAGTTATGCTTTAATGCATAGACCACATACTATGGGTGGCTTAGGCCTTCCAAATTTATGGCTTTATTACCTAGCCACAAGACTTACACAACTTACCCAATGGTTCACTCCCTCGATAAACACCCCATGGAAGTTGTTTGAATCCATCGCAATCCTCCCACTCCATTTACAGGGAATTTTATGGTCCAACTCTATCTCATATAGCAGTCTTATGAAGCAAAACATTATAATAGCTCAATTTTATCAGTTATGGACTAAATATAAAGACACTTATAAACTCTCCTCAGACACACCACCTTTAGCCTCCTTTTTAGGTGATCCTAGATTCATATGTGCCTATAATAACAGACAATCTTTCTCTACCTGGATTGACAAAAATTTAATTACACTGAAATCTCTTCAGCAAAAATGGGAATTTATCTCATTCCCCGATCTTCAAGCCACACACAATCTACCTGCTGATGAACTCCCAAGATACCAGCAAATCAAATCCTTCTATGCTAAATATTTTGCACTAAAAACACACCCTTCATACACAACCTTTGAACATATATGTATTTTATCCTCTAGAGACAGAGGCCTTATATCCAGGTTGTATAGTTATATTAATTGTGTTGGAGTACCAGATAAATCTACTCAAATGCTCAAATGGGAAGAGGATATGGATGTCTCGATTGATGTTGAGGATTGGCACTCCATGTCAGTAAATCTACGCAAATGTAATAGAGCTATCACTTTTAGGGAAACTCCAATTAAGATTTTTTCTAGATGGTACCTTACCCCTTCAAAACTTCACACTTTCTACCCATCCATCTCCCCCAATTGTTTTAGGGGATGCTCGGATTCCGTACCCTCTTACACATTTTTTGGAGTTGCAGCCATATAAACAGTATATGGCACAAAGCATCTGATTTAATAGAACATTCCTCGAGACAAAAAATCACCCTTTCCCCTCAGATATGCTTGCTGTATGCTAATATACCAGGCATACCTACCCCCTGTATGAGACTGTTCCACTCCCTATGCAGTTCCATACACTGGATGACGGCCTATAATTGGAAATCCACTAATTTGTCATGGCAACAAGTAATAAATAGAATGGAACCCCTCAGACTATCTGAGTGGATTTATCATACCCTTAATGATACTATCCATATTCACAAAAAGAAATGGGCCTATTGGAACCCAACCTAACTGTCTTTAACATAATATTATTATCTTCTCTCACTACCCTATGAGAATGCTATGTTATGTCTTACTTTTTTTATATATATAAACATTCGTTCATTGTATATGACCACATCTGTTATACGATGTTAAATAACCTCCTTCATTGTATACAACTAATCACATTAATGCAATATTTTGATGTCATTTTATACCTAATGTCTGTTCATCCAAACTTCCAAATAAAACTTTTGTAAACAAAAAAGAAAACTGTGTAGATTACATTACACATTATAAAGTGCCATTATGAGGTACTGTTAGTTTGAAAGGGAATCCCCACCAGTATCTTATGTGTGCATACTGCAACACAGATGTTATTTCCTTCAGTTTGCGTCTTCTTTCTTCTGTGGCTTGGGAAATATCATGAAATATTTGGATCTTTATGCCATCCAGTTCAATGCTATGTGTATTTCCTGAGGCCCTTAGCATATTTTCCTTTGTAATGAAGTCCTTCATACATAGGATTTTGTTGCAAAGGAGGCTTATCTGATGGTGGTTTGGGGCATAGGGCCCTATGGATTCTGTCACATACAAAAGAAGATGGTGGTGACTGGAGGACATTATGGAACAATTTAGACACCGCAGGAGTGACTTATTCTGGGATTCCACGAATCCTTAGATTATTCAGATGGATTTTGGTTGTCTTTACCTGGGACTATAAATAGAAGTAGATCTCAGGCTAAAAATTCTAATTTACAAAGATCATTGTGGGCTAGAGACAGTTCATCTTGCTTGGTTTCTAGAAAATCTGTGCATCCTCCCAGAGTTGCTATTTCTTGTGTGAGTATGCTAGTTGTTTTGTGAAGCTCAGAATGTATTTTATCAATATTTCATATATGACAGTCAAACTGGCATTAAGATCAGCTTTTTGTGAGTTGAGGAGCGTACTCACTGTCACATTGTATGGTAGCTTTCTCTGGCAGAGTATTGCATGTGACTGTAGGATACTGTGGAGTCTGAGGAGAACGGGCACCATCTTGGGACATTCTTGTCTTTTCCTTGGTGCAGAGCAAATATGTAGTTAGGGAATTCTGTCAGTAGTTAGGGAATTCTGTCAGTGGTGACCGCTCGCCTTCCTGCCCGACGGCATGCACAGGAGTATCCCGCAGGGGTGCAGATGAAAATTGGGCAAAAGAACTGCAATTAAGCCCTGCAGATTAGGCTTTTCCTCTCCGGGTCTGGCGGAGCTCCTACAGGGAGCTGCTGACCTGCATCACGCCGCGCATGCAGCCCCATACAATACAGAATTTAGTCTGGTGTGGCCCATGAAGGGTGTGGTTTAGTTTTATTCTCTGCCATCTATTACAGAAAAACATGGTGACAATTACAGATCTGTAAACACCCAAGTTTGTTATAGACTTTAAAACTCAGTGACAAACCCTGTAATTTTTTGCACTGATTTACTTGCAGCTTTAAACCTTTCACCAGAGCATCCATGTAATATCTGTATACAGACATCTGTTGTGCTGGGACAAGATACAGCAATTCACAGTTCTGCTGCTACCAGCCAAAATCAAAGATTTGCAGCTTACATTAAACTAAAGCAATATTATTTATGAAATTCTGAAATTACCAAAAGCTTTGCATATACCGTAGCTGATAGTTTATAAAGTGTATTCCAGTCATAAAATCATGCTGCCATTGTTAACATATCACATTCATTTTACAGTACATTAGTTCTGGGCTTTGCCATCAATTCTCTTCATAAAAAGTCTTGTTAATTCAAAATGAATAAATGAGGGATTTTTACTCATTCTGTATTAGCTTTTCAATGGAAATTTTCAGGGCTTTAGAAAATGCCAGCTTAAATGCAGTAAGTTCTAATTTTAATATGAGAAAAACAGAGTTTACTGGAAAGTCATTTAGGTTTCAGTGACATTGACTAATAGCATACATCCCTCTTATCCTTGAAAAAAGGTATAACATTCTGTATTGTATATTCTATATTAAAATAGCTATTTTAAAGTGAAACTCTAGAAATGATTCTTATTGCCTACATACAAAGGTCCAACTTGGCATGATGTAACTGTTCATAACTTATATCTGGAGGGATGCTCAAGATGCTTAAAACCACTTTACTAGCTCGAGCAGCTTCCATACTGAGCACAGACAGTTGCTAAAACTGCCACTGCCACTATCTAGAGAATGCCTTCCATGATTTCAAGGTGTTTTCTGATTGGACAAGGGGAAGGTGACATCATAATCTACCCTTGTCCGATCAGAGAATGTCTTGTATTTTTGTTCTATGAGTGGCAATTATGTCAAGCAAGTGACTCCCTGTGTTCAGATCGCGGCTATCACTGTATGTAATGCTGGTTATTACAGTGGTTTTCAACATCAGAAATAAGATATGGAAAATTACATCATGCCAAACTGGACCACTGTATATTGACAATAATGATAAATCCTGGATTCACTCTTTAAAGTGTGCCTTACAGTCTTTAGTAACTAACTACCTACAATATATGGTAGCAATGTTCAGGAATCCCTTTGTGGACCGAGACAAACCTCAGCTAGTGCAATTGACCAGAAGGTGGGTTCAAAGATAGGTCTTAGTTGTAGACTGTATAGTTCACTTTATTAATAGCACACTGCATTCTAGGGTCATTGTCAGATGTAAATTAAGGTTATTTGCAAACAACTCAGTTTTTGAGTAGGGTGGTAGATTAGAACATTTTTTACATGACAAGTTCACATTATGGTCTTACATATCTGTATACCTCTGTATTGTTAGACTGTTACCATAGCATTGTAAATGGATACAATGTAGGAGCATGACAGGCTCTGGCCTCTTTAAAACATACCCTTCATGTAACATAGTTATACCTTTTATAATCTGCTCCATTAGCTTTTTAAAAAAACACTAGAGATGGGCGCTCCTGTTCGGTTTACAGCAGGACTCTCGAACAGGGGAAAGGTTTTAACCGGAACGGGGAACCCCATTGAAGTCTATGGGGGCCGAACAGGAAAAAATCAAAAGTGCCCATTTTGAAGGCTTACAGTATCTCACAAAAGAGTGGACCCCTCACATTTTTGAAAATATTTTATTATATCTTTTCATGTGACAACACTGAAGAAATTACACTTTGCTACAATGTAAAGTAGTGAGTGTACAGCTTGTATAACAGTGTAAAGTTGCTGTTCCCTCAAAATAACTCAACACACAGCCATTAATGTCTAAACCGTTGGCAACAAAAGTGAGTACACCCCTAAGAGAAAATATCCAAATTGGGCCCAAAGTGTCAATATTTTGTGTGGCCATCATTATTTTCCAGCACTGCCTTAACCCTCTTGGGCATGGAGTTCAACAGAGCTTCACAGGTTGCCACTGGAGTCCTCTTCTACTCCTCCATGACAACATCACGGAGCTGGTGGATGTTAGAGACCTTGTGCTTCGCCACCTTTTGTTTGAGGATTCCCCACAGATGCTCAATAGGATTTAGGTCTGGAGACATGCTTGGCCAGTCCTTCACCTTTATCCTCAGCTTCTTTAGCAAGGCAGTGGTCATCTTGGAGGTGTGTTTGGGGTCATTATCATGTTGGAATACTGCCCTGCGGCCCTGCAGCCCAGGGAGGGGATCATGCTCTGCTTCATCATGTCACAGTACATGTTGGTATTCATGGTTACCTAAATGAACTGTAGCTCCCCAGTGCTGGCAGCACTCATGCAGCCCCAGACCATGACACTCCCACCCCCATGCTTGACTGTAGGCAAGACTCACTTGTCTTTGTACTCTTCACTTGGTTGCCATCACACACGCTTGACACCATCTGAACCAAATAAGTTTATCTTGGTCTCATCAGACCACAGGACATGGTTCCAGTAATCCATGTCCTTAGTCTGCTTGTCTTCAGCAAACTGTTTGCAGGCTTTCTTGTTCATCATCTTTAGAAGAGGCTTCCTTCTGGGATGACAGCCATGCAGACCAATTTGATGCAGTGTGCAGTGTATGGTCTGAGCACTGACAGCCGAACCCACCACCCCTTCAACCTCTGCAGCAATGCTGGCAGCACTCATATATCTATTTCCCAAAGACAACCTCTGGATATGAAGCTGAGCACATGCACTCAACTTCTTTGTTCGACCATGGTGAGGCCTGTTCTGAGTGCAACCTGTCCGGTTAAAGCACTTCATGGTCTTGGCCACGTGCTGCAGCTCAGTTTCAGGGTTTTGGCATTCTTCTTATAACATAGGCCCTCTTTATGTAGACTATGCAACAATTCTTTTTTTCAGATCCTCAGAGAATTCTTTGCCATGAGGTGCCATGTTGAACTTCCAGTGACCAGTATGAGAGAGAGTGAGAGTGATAACACCAAATTTAACACACCTGTTCCCCATTCACACCTGAGACCTTGTAACACTAATGAGTCACATGACACCAGGGAGGGAAAATGGCTCATTGGGCCTAATTTAAAAAGAAAGAGAGAAGTAGCGCCTCTAGTTAAAACTGCTTTATTAGATGCGGTAATAAGTACAATAGCCACTTACATATCAGCAAGGACCGGTGCTCACAGTGAGTTGATGGCTAAAGGGCAGGCTGCAGATGGAACACAAGCTGGTATTCCGTGGCTGCAAGTGAGGGCAGAGAACCGGGATGGGAACCGCCGCTCATGCAGGGAAGGAACGGGCAGCTCACTGAATCAGCGTGTGACGTCAGCCGGGTGGATAGAAACACAACGCATTTCAGAGAATGCACATCGGCCGTAGGTGTAGGTGTAGTGATTGGGAATAGACGGGAGAGCTTATATATGCGTGCGCCGGCTGCAAAACAACGCACTAGTGGCTAAAACTAAAGGGGCTTTAAGTATGGCATTAATAAATCTAAGTGTTGCAGAATATAATAAGAACATACGTTAAAGTTAAAAAATGATACGTTGTGGTTAAAAAGTAACAGTGGCAATAAAATTAAAAATAGAATAGCAATAATAAGGATACTTAATAAAACTACTTAATAAAAGTGGAAGTATGGCTGAGGATTCACTGACCTTCCCAAAAAAGCATAACATTGATATACATATGATAGACAGTATCATAGTAACAATAGAAGATTCATCATAGTGCAAGTATTAAGTGAATGAAATGATTGACTGTTATAAAATTATTAAAAACAAAAATAACAAAAATAACATAGAATAAAATATATTAGTGCGATTACTTTCTGATAGGCTATGCGATTACTTTCTGATACTAAAACTTACAAAAAATTACCCAGTGACCCCTTGCCATCCTTTCGCAGGGAAGCAGATACCCTTATTAACAATGCTGTCATCGATCTTGTCATCGACAAGAACGAGGCAGCGTTTTTGCGTAAGGAGTTCTATAGTACTCCTTACTTTTATCATTCACCAAAAATGCACAAAGATGCACTACATCTGCCTGGCAGGCTGATTGTGGCATCGATGAATAGTGTCTCCAGTGGGTTTTCACTGTATATTGACTCTTTCTTGCAACCCCTGGCCCAAGGCCTCCAATCATATATACGTGATTCAACACACCTCATGGAATTATTGTCTCCCTATGCTTGGACCGAAGATTACTCCTGGCTATCCCTTGACGTGAATTCCTTATACATGTCTATCCCACACGATATAGGGTTATTGGCAGTACAACACTTCTTGCTACTAGATCCCATGCTGAATACTAAACAGGCCGCCTTTATTCTGGATGCCACTTCATTTTGTTTAACCCATAATTATTTTCTTTTTGAAGGACAATTCTACCTGCAGACCCATGGTACAGCTATGGGAGCCAATTTTGCTTCCTCTTACGCTAATCTGACCATGGGCCTGTGGGAGAATCAGTATATTTGGAACAACAACCCCTTCGCCCAACACATTATATTTTTTGGCCGCTACATCGATGACATTGTCATCATCTGGGAAGGTTCCCCATCCCAGGTGGACGATTTTGTCATTTTACTGTAACAACAATGATCTTGGCCTTTCTTTTACCTCTGTTTGGAGCAAGAACAACTTACCCTTCCTTGACCTAGAGCTAAGTCATGAAGAGAATAGAATTTTTTCCTGCAATTACACCAAGGCCACTGCAGGGAGCTCTTACCTGCATTATGACAGCTGTCATCACCCCTTGTGGGTAAACAATATCCCGAAAGGACAGTTCTGCAGGCTCAGACAAAACTGCACCTGAGATTGCGATTACATCTTAAAGACAAGTTTACTGAAAAGGGTTATCCCCCAGAATTGATAGAAGGGGCCTACCAAACCTTCCTTCTAGGAAAAAAACCCAGGACTAAAAAATCCCCAGAGGGGCAGGTGGCACGTTTCATTACAGGGTTCCATGACCAATACAAAAAAATGGAACGCATTCTCAGTAAATATTGGAACATCCTGAAGCAGGACCCTCACCTGAACGACATTTTACCCCATAAACCTAAGATCACCTATAAGAGGGCCCCCACCCTTAAAAACAAAATAGCCCCCAGCAAGCTGAGACCGAAAAAGAAGAAGCATCCTCTTTGTCTCATTCCACTTAAAGGGATGTATAGGTGCAGCAAACCTCGCTGCAAGACCTGTCACTTTGTCAATTATGGACAAAAGAGCTTTACCCACAAGGGTAAGGTTTTCACGTTTGACAACTTTCATAATTGCTCCAGCGATTATGTGGTTTATTGCCTCATATGCCCTTGCCAGATGCTATATGTCGGGCGCACAATTCTTCCGTTAAGGCGACGGTTTGGAAGGCACCGCCGCCTTGTCGAATTGGGTAATGACGAATATAGCGTACCTCGTCATTTTTTAGAACACCATGCCCAGTCTACAGTGGGCCTTCAGTCTGGGTCATTGAGTCAATACCAAGGGGCTCGTCCGAAGCAGAACGTTTTGCGCGACTGTGTGAACGCAAAACGTTCTGGATATACGTTCTGGATATACACCTTGGACACACTTGCCCCCAATGGTTTAAATGAGGAACTGGAGATTAACACTATTTTATAATCCCCACTTGTATAGTCTTTTTTGTGCATATTCGACTATTTCCTCATTTTAGTCCCTACTACAAACCAAAAATAATTGTTCTACCATACACCCCCTACATGTTGCCTCTTTAAACATGGTGAATGCGGGTACCTGTATGTATTGAATTTATTTTAATTTGATTACCATGTATAATTTCATATTGTGCATCTAACTGCCAGCTAGAGGTTTGATGTCCAGCTAAAATCTTTGGTCATCCCCTTTATATACTGTTTTATCTTGCTATAACTAACTAATATATTTTAATCTATGTTATTTTTGTTATTTTTGTTTTTAATAATTTTATAACAGTCAATCATTTCATTCACTTAATACTTGTACTATGATGAATCTTCTATTGTTATTATGATACTGTCTATCATATGTATATCAATGTTATGCTTTTTTGGGAAGGTCAGTGAATCCTCAGCCATACTTCCACTTTTATTAAGTAGTTTTATTAAGTATCCTTATTATTGCTATTCTATTTTAAATTTATTGCCACTGTTACTTTTTAACCCCAACGTATCATTTTTTAACTTTAACGTATGTTCTTATTATATTCTGCAACACTTAGATTTATTAATGCCATACTTAAAGCCCCTTTAGTTTTAGCCACTAGTGCGTTGTTTTGCAGCCGGCGCACGCATATATAAGCTCTCCCGTCTATTCCCAATCACTACACTTGACAAAGGAGCGCGCATGCGCCCTACGGCCGATGTGCATGCTCTGAAACGCATTGTGTTTCTATCCACCCGGCTGACGTCACACGCTGATTCAGTGAGCTGCCCGTTCCTTCCCTGCATGAGCGGCGGTTCCCATCCCGGTTCTCTGCCCTCACTTGCAGCCACGGAATATCGGCTCTCCACCAGCTTGTGTTCCATCTGCAGCCTGCCCTTTAGTCATCGACTCACTGTGAGCACCGGTCCTTGCTGATATGTAAGTGGCTATTGTACTTATTACCGCATCTAATAAAGCAGTTTTAAGTAGAGGCACTACTTCTCTCTTTCTTTTTCTTATGGATGACTTTGAGTTTACTTCACTCCTAAGAAGAGTTGCCCTGTGCTGACTGTGATACCTTCATCTTTTCTACCAGCTAACTACAGCCACCAAAGACTTATGTATGGACCCATTGTTTTATGCACCTTTTTAGAATGACCTAGAGCTGTTTCTGCCTGACTGCTGTTGCTTCATCAGGTACTCCGAGTGCCTTTCTTATATGTTGTTTTCTATTGGGCCTAATTTGGACATTTCAGTTAGGGGTGTACTCACTTTTGTTGCCAGCGGTTTAGACATTAATGGCTGTGTGTTGCGTTATTTTGAGGGGACAGCAAATTTACACTGTTATACAAGCTGTATACTCACTACTTTACATTGTAGCAAAGTGTAATTTCTTCAGTGTTGTCACATGAAAAGATATAATAAAATATTTACAAAAATGTGAGGGGTGTACTCACTTTTGTGAGATACTGTATATGCAAGTAATTGGCCATAAAAGGGGTATGTATCAATGCAACATTTTTTTTTTAAACAATCGTTTTTTCATGAGCAGTGATTTTAATGATGCTTAAAGTGCAACAATAAAAATGAAAAAACATATTACATACTGTATGCCCAATTTAAAACCAAGCATTAACAGCGCTTCCTATGAATAAAGAATATCCACCAGTAAGATATCTCTTGAAGTGCTATGGTCAAATATGCTTAAATATGCTCATATCTAGCTTATAACAATCAAACATGATGTTTGATTGTTATAAGCATGTTTGATTGTTATAAGCTAGATATGAGCATATTTGATCATATTTGAGAATATTTGACCATAGCACTTTAAGAGATATCTTAATGGTTACATAGTTACATAGTAGGTGAGGTTGAAAAAAGACACAAGTCCATCAAGTCCAACCTATGTGTGTGATAATGTGTCAGTATTACATTACATATCCCTGTATATTGCGGTCATTCAGGTGATTATCTAATAGTTTCTTGAAGCTATCAATGCTCCCCGCTGAGACCACCGCCTGTGGAAGGGAATTCCACATCCTTACCGTTCTTACAGTAAAGAACCCTCTACGTAGTTTAAGGTTAAACCTCTTTTCTTCTAATTGTAATGAGTGGCCACGAGTCTTATTAAACTCTCTTCTGCGAAAAAGTTTTATCCCTATTGTGGGGTCACCAGTACAGTATTTGTAAATTGAAATCATATCCCCTCTCAAGCGTCTCTTCTCCAGAGAGAATAAGTTCAGTGCTTGCAACCTTTCCTCATAACTAAGATCCTCCAGACCCTTTATTAGCTTTGTTGCCCTTCTTTGTACTCGCTCCATTTCCAGTACGTCCCTCCTGAGGACTGGTGCCCAGAACTGGACAGCATACTCCAGGTGCGGCCGGACCAGAGTCTTGTAGAGCGGGAGAATTATCGTTTTATCTCTGCAGTTGATCCCCCTTTTAATGCATGCCAATATTCTGTTTGCTTTATTAGCAGCAGCTTGGCATTGCATGCCATTGCTGAGCCTATCATCCACTAGGACCCCCAGGTCCTTTTCCATCCTAGATTCCCCCAGAGGTTCTCCCCCCAGTGTATAGATTGCATTCATATTTTTGCCACCCAAATGCATTATTTTACATTTTTCTACATTGAACCTCATTTGCCATGTAGTCGCCCACCCCATTAATTTGTTCAGGTCTTTTTGCAAGATTTCCACATCCTGCAGAGAAGTTATTGCCCTGCTTAGCTTAGTATTGTCTGCAAATACAGAGATTGAACTCTTTATCCCATCCTCCAGGTCGTTTACGAACAAATTAAATAGGATTGGTCCCAGCACAGAACCCTGGGGAACCCCACTACCCACCCCTGACCATTCTGAGTACTCCCCATTTATCACCACCCTCTGAACACGCCCTTGTAGCCAGTTTTCAATCCATGTACTCACCCTATGGTCCATGCCAACGCACCTTATTTTGTATAGTAAACGTTTATGGGGAACTGTGTCAAATGCTTTTGCAAAATCCAGATACACCACGTCTACGGGCCTTCCTTTATCTAGATGGCAACTCACCTCCTCATAGAAGATTAATAGATTGGTTTGGCAAGAACGATTCTTCATGAATCCATGCTGATTACTGCTAATGAAATCATTCTTATTACTAAAATCTTGTATATAGTCCCTTATCATCCCCTCCAAGAGTTTACATACTATTGATGTTAGGCTAACTGGTCTGTAATTCCCAGGGATGTTTTTTGGGCCCTTTTTAAATATTGGTGCTACATTGGCTTTTCTCCAATCAGCTGGTACCATTCCAGTCAATAGACTGTCTGTAAATATTAAGAACAACGGTCTGGCAATCACCTGACTGAGTTCCCTAAGTACCCTCGGATGCAAGCCATCTGGTCCCGGTGATTTATTAATGTTAAGTTTCTCAAGTCTAATTTTAATTCCGTCCTCTGTTAACCATGGAGGTGCTTCCTGTGATGTGTCATGAGGATAAACACTGCAGTTTTGGTTACTGAAGCCCCCCGATTCACTTGTGAAGACTGAGGAGAAGAATAAATTCAATACCTTTGCCATCTCCCCATCCTTTGTAACCAGATGTCCTTCCTCATTCTTTATGGGGCCAATATGGTCTGTCCTCCCTTTTTTACTGTTTACATACTTAAAGAATTTCTTGGGATTTCTTTTGCTCTCCTCCGCTATGTGTCTTTCATGTTCTATCTTAGCCATCCTAATTGCACCCTTACATTTCTTATTGCATTCTTTATAAATACTGAATGCTGAGGATGATCCCTCAACCTTGTATTTTTTGAAGGCCTTCTCCTTTGCTTTTATATGCATTTTTACATCGGAGTTAAGCCATCCAGGATGTTTGTTCGCTCTTTTAAATTTATTACCCAATGGGATACATTGGCTAATGCCCTTATTTAATATGCTCTTAAAGCAAACCCATCTCTCCTCCGTATTCTTTGTTCCTAATATTTTATCCCAATTTATGCCTTTTAGCAAGGTTTGTAGTTTAGGGAAGTTGGCTCTTTTGAAATTCAGTGTCTTTGTGTTCCCTTCACGTTTCCTATTTGTGTGATTTATACTGAAACTAATTGACCTGTGATCGCTGTTACCTAAATTGCCCCGTATTACCACATCTGTTATCAGGTCTGTATTATTGGTAATCAGTAGATCTAGTAATGTTTTATTTCTAGTTGGTGCGTCTACCATCTGACCCATAAAATTGTCCTGCAAAACACTAAGGAACTGGCGAGCCTTAAATGAATGCGCGGTTCCCTCCGCCCAGTCTATGTCTGGATAATTAAAATCCCCCATTATGATAACACTTCCCATCCTTGCTGCTAATCCAATTTGTGATAGGAGATCCGTCTCCACTTCCTCCCTCAGGTTTGGGGGCCTATAGCATACTCCCAGTATTATTTTCCCCTTAGCTTCATCCCTTTGGAGCTCTACCCATAAAGATTCCACCTCCTCCCTAGCCCCCTCAGTGATGTCATCTCTCACACTCACTTGTACATTATTCTTGATATATAGGCATACCCCTCCCCCTTTTTTACCTTCTCTATCCTTGCGGTATAGGGTATACCCTTGAATGTTTGCCAGCCAATCATGAGAGCTGTTGAACCAGGTCTCTGAAATTCCCACAAAATCCAAATCCTCCTTGTACAACCGTATCTCTAGTTCACCCATCTTGTCCGCCATGCTCCTGGCATTGGTGAACATGCCACATAGTTTAGACTGGTCGCATATTGTCCTCGTATTGGGTGTTTCAAGATTGCAACTAGGACTTGCTACTATACTCACCTTGTGTTTTTGTGCTTTGGTTAACCTACCACTAATGCCCCCAATACTACCCTCTGGAATATCTTCCGCGCTGGCTATCACTGTCTCTGGACCCTCCCCCCCATCGCCTAGTTTAAAAACCCCTCTAACTTTTTGGCCATCTTCATTCCCAGCAGATCTGCACCCTCCTCATTTAGGTGCAGTCCGTCCCTTCTATAGTACCGGTTACCGACTGAGAAGTCGGCCCAGTCCTCCAGGAACCCAAACCCCTCCTTACTACACCAGCTCTTCAGCCACTTGTTTACTTCCCTAATCTCCCTCTGCCTTTCTGGTGTGGCTCGATGTACCGGTAGTATTCCTGAGAACACTACCTTGGAGGTCCTTTTCCTCAATTTAGCTCCTAAGTCCCTAAAATCGTTCTTTAGGACACTCCATCTGCCTCTGACTTTGTCATTGGTGCCAACGTGCACCATGACAGCCGGGTCTTCCCCAGCCCCTCCCAGTAATCTGTCCACAAGATCCGTGATGTGCCGAACCCGAGCGCCCGGTAGACAACATACTGTTCGGCGCTTCAGGTCTTGGTTACAGATTGCCCTCTCTGTCCTTCTAAGAATTGAGTCCCCTACCACCAGAATCTGTCTTTCCTTTCCCTTTGCTGCCCCCCCACTCTCACTGGAGGAGTTCTTCCCCTGGCAGCTAGGAGAGTCCCTCATCTCCAGCAGTGCTGGTCCCTGACTGGTTTCACCAATGTCACTCAATGGAGCGTACTTATTGGGATGCTCCAGTCCTGGAACGGCCTCTCTGGCACTTCCCCCTCTACCCCTCCTGACTGTCACCCATCTACTCTTTGCTAGTGCCTGCACCTCTTTGTCTCCACCCGCCTCTGTGCTGGCCCCTGCCGGCACCTGCCATGTACGTTCCTGGCTCACCTTTAGTATGGAGGGACTTCTCAGTGCTGACAGTTGCTTCCCTAGATTCAGAACCTGGGCTTCCAGGGAAACAATGTGCTTACATTTTGCACAGCAGTATTCGCCCTTGATCGGATGATCAAGGAACGCATACATGCGGCAAGATGTACAAAGAGCCGCCTCTCCACACCCGCCGGGCATCGTACCTATTAAATTTAGTGAGGATTGGGGAATTTTACCCTGTCCAAATTACCTAACAGCTAGCTTCCTGGCACTAATACTCAAGACAATACACAGGTACACAACAAGACAATACACAGGTACACAATACACAGTACTAACGATCCACACACACTACTCAGACAACACTCAGATACTCACACTACACAGGTACTATGACCCCTGTTATAACCTCCTGTTTTAAACTCTTGTGTTTAACTCCCACTTAATCCAGCTCCACTTACACCAAGCTCCACTGCTTCAAACTGAGCACGCTCACACTGAGCCCTGCAACCAGTTAAATAGTCACCTGTGAGCAATTAACCACACCCCTTAATTGATAGACTGATGAAACCAAAAAAAAAAAAAAGAGCTATTTAAAAAGTGACAGCAAAAGTCAATGGAAAAGCCCCCAAAAAGCACCCCAGCAAACAGCAACAGACAGCAGACAGCAACAGACAGCAGACAGCAACAGACAGCAGACAGCAGACAGCAGACAGCAACCAAACACCAAGACTTGTATACTCTAACTCTTGTGTTTAACTCCCACTTAATTCAGTTCCACTTACACCAAGCTCCACTGCTTCAAACTGAGCACGCTCACACTGAGCCCTGCAACCAGTTAAATAGTCACCTGTGAGCAATTAACCACACCCCTTAATTGATAGACTGATGAAACCAAAAAAAAAAAAAAAAAAGAGCTATTTAAAAAGTGACAGCAAAAGTCAATGGAAAAGCCCCCAAAAAGCACCCCAGCAAACAGCAACAGACAGCAGACAGCAACAGACAGCAGACAGCAACAGACAGCAGACAGCAGACAGCAACCAAACACCAAGACTTGTATACTCTAACTCTTGTGTTTAACTCCCACTTAATTCAGTTCCACTTACACCAAGCTCCACTGCTTCAAACTGAGCACCAGGTGGATATTTTGTATTCATAGAAAGCGCTGTTAATGCTTGGTTTTAATTTGGGCATATGTAATATGTTTTATTCCTTTGTATTTTTATAATAGCAGCTGGAAGTGCAGTTAAACTCCTTTTTTTCCCATTTGAGCGCTGGGTTCAGGAATTCAGGGTATTTATGTCTTTTATTTGCTAATAAAAATAAAAATTTTCTTAAAATATAGTGCCTGGGGGATCCCCTTAGTCTACCTATAAAGTGGGGCTTCTGTAGCCTGCACAGAACATGCTGCAGCAAAAAAAAAGACATTTCGAAAAAAAAAAAAAAGGAGTCAAATTTAAATTGACTCGCGGTTACAATTACCTGCACCTGGCTATTGAAAAAAAAAGAAAGAAAGAAGAAAATGGTGTGGGTCCCTCCCCCCGTCCATACCAGACCCTTCATAGTTGATATGGATTTTAAGGAGAACCCCATGCCAAAATTTAAAAAAAAAAAATGGCATGCACCCCCCCAAAATCCATAAAATCCATACCAGACCCCTATCCGAGCATGCAGCCTGTCAGGTCAGGAAGGGGGGGAACCATACCAGGCCACATGCCCTCAACATGGGGGGTGCTTTTGGGGGGGGGCTCTGCCCCACAACCCTTGGCTGTGGTAGTTGGGGTCTACAGGTGTGGGGCTTATTGGATTCTGGAAGCCCCCTTTAACAAGGGGGTCCCCAGATCCCGGCCCCCCTATGTGAATGAGTATAGGGTACTATGTACAATTACCCACTCATCAAAAAAGTGTAAAAAAATAATAACACAGACAGTTTTTGACAAATCCTTTATTAAAAAGTGAAAAATAAAAAGTAGTGTCCCCCAATGTAAATCCATCGTCAATCACGCCGCCCGCCGTACCTAAAAAAGAGTATTAAAAAAAGGCTCCACCTTTTTTGACGGCCAACCGCAGATTGCCTTCTCCGCCGTTTGACAGTTCTTATATAGGTAAGGGCAGGGCCACCTGGCAATGTCACCTGGTGGCACCGTCCCCCTTGTGAAATCATGGACCGGTGCATGCTGGGCCACCGACATTACAGGGGCAGTGTCACCATGTGACATCGTCGGGTGGCCCCACCTCATAGCTTTTTAATAAATGTCAAACGGCAGGCCAGCCAGACCCCAGGAGTGTTTGCCGCGAGTGGACTTCTTTTGTTTTTTTGGGTTTTTTAATGGGCGTGACGATGAATCTACATCGGGGGACATTGTTTTTTTATTTTTTAATAAAGGATTTGTCAAAAACTTGTCTACTGTCTTTATTAACTTTGTACACTTTTTTGGTGAATGGGTAGGGGTAATAAGTACCCCATATGCATTCACATGGGGGGGTGGGATCTGGGGGCCATGTTAAAGGGGGCTTCCAGATTCTGAATAGCTCCCCCACCCAGGGTTGTGGTGGGGGAAGAGGTGCCCCAAAGCACCCCCCCATGTTGAGGGCATGTGGCCTGGTATGGTTCAGGAGGGGGGGCTCGTCCATCATGCAGCCTTACCTGTGTCCATTATTGCAGCCTCACCCATGCAGCCTCACCTGTGTCCATCATGCAGTCTCACCAGTGCAGCCTCGCCTGTGTCCATCATTGCAGCCTCATCTGTGCAGAGGGGGCGGCCAGATCATTATAGCGGAAGAGAGCGTGGAGGAAGAGGAGAGGCTTAATCACAGAGCGGGGTTTGCACGCTGTAACAGCTTACATTACAATTGCAGTTTGCACGCGGTCACACAGCTCCGCCCTCCTGACTACACACCTGTGACAGACAGAACGTCGGTCCAATGCCAGGGAGCATTCTGTCTGTCACAGGTGCGGAGTCAGGAGGGTGGAGCTGTGTGTGACTGCGTGCAAACTGCAATTGTAATGTAAGCTGTTACAGCGTGCAAACCCCGCTCTGTGATCAAGCCCAAATCTCTTCTTCCTCCACGCTCTCTTCCGCTATAATGATCAGGCCGCCCTCTCGGTTTCTCCACACTCTCTCTGAGAGAATGGCTCCCATTCTTCCCCCCTGACGGCGGTGCTCGCCCCGCACTCCCAGGCAGCCCAGTTCCTCACCAGACCTCATTTTCCACTTTAGGCAAGTGGAAAATATGAGGGCTGATCTAAAGAACACTAAACAATTACTTACTGATATACAATTTAGACATTTTTGTCAGTCGCTAAGCCCCTCATCTCCATCTCTAACCACTTCCTCTGGTTCTTGACCCCTACAGAGAGCAACTGATGTGCAGGCTGTGATTGATAGACTTTCCACACCTCTCCTAAACTTTTTTGGAGTGCCTCGCTTCTGGTCTAATGTTGTTAGCCTATAAGTTTGGGCTATTTTGTATATTGGTTGAATCTTCTTTAATTCTTCTGGTTGAATGTTCTTTGGGCTATGTTTCACGTAAGAATAAATGTTACATTCAACCTGTAAAGGCAACAGTTAGAAACCATATTACTTTAACCTTTCTTTGAATGCTGAGTCATTCACACTGAACATTTTTCCAAAATAGACCTTTTTAACTTTTTTTTTAAAGTGCTGTGTCAGGGCTGGGCTCAGCCCTGCCTTCTCAGAGCTCTGTGCTCAACTGTCGGTTAATTACCAGCACTCTTCATTCCACAGTGACTCACCTGGTCTTCATTTCCTGCTCGTCAGCTAGCTCTGCTTGCTATTTAAATTGCATGGATCAGATCTTCTGTACCTTCGCCTTGGTCAACATATCTGGATTCTATCTGCTCTGTTTTACTGTGAAAGACTTTTACTCGGCTGACTTCCCTTCTGGTTCCTGATCCTGCACCCGACTTTGCTGATCTCTGGACTCCTGTTTCTCTGGCTTGTTCTGACTACCCGTCCTGGTTACTGAACTCTGGCTAAGTTTTGACTATGTTTGCTCTATTTATACCATTTTACGTTTTTATTAAATAGTGTGGTTTTTACTGCACTTCTGTCTCGGTCTGATTCATGGTTCCTGGCAGTAGGCGAAGGCCGTGAATTCAGAAGATGCAGGCAATCCACTTGTTGGTAATATTTTTTCCAGATTGGATGAGCAGGATCACCACATGGATCACTTTGCCATAGCGTTACGGATGCTCCTCTGACTCACTGCTCACCTGCATCCTCCCACTGAAGCTGTTCCAGTGCAACCTGTGTTGCAGGCCATCCCTGCTCAGCTCCAGTCTCTGGTCAGGCACCAGAGACTGGAGCACCTTGAACATTAATATTATTTCTGGTTCCGCTCCACTTCCCCAGCAATTTGGGGGTGATCCAGTTCGATGCAGAGGGTTTCTCAACCAGGTTTAGATATACTTTGAGATGCTGCCCAGGCGTTTCCCACCTATAGAAGCAAAGTAGGCTTTGTGATTTCTTTGCTTTCTGAGAGAGAGCCTTGGCCTGTGCAAAGCCTCTATGAGAGACGCAAAACCCTGTCATCCTGAGTTACCCTGAGTTCCTGCATGCTCCACTGCTGCTGCCAAGAGCCTCATGCCCATAAAACAGAGTATGAGAACTGTTGCTGATTACACCATTGAATTCAATACTCTGGCAGCAGAAGTTGCCTGGAAAAATTAGGCCCTAGTGGCTGCTTTTTCTCATGGTCTCTCGGATACCATCAAAGATGAGATAGCAGCCCGAGACATACCCACTGAGCTGGAGAGGTTGATCATGTTTTCCATTCTCATTGACTCCAGACCAGTGTTAATTTAGTCGACTAAAATGACTAAAACATTTTAGTCGACTAAATTAATACTATTTTAGTCGACTAAAATACGACTTAAACTAAAACAATTGAGATGACTAAAATACAACTAAAACTAAAATGGCATTTTAGTCAAAAGACTAAGACTAAAACTAAATTGAAATTTGACTTCAAAATTAACACTGGTCTGTAGTGCATGTTCATACCTCAATACCATAAATAATAACATATGAGATGTTTCATTCCAGCAGTATATAATGAGTTTGGAAATTGTAGAGAAATGTTAACTAATGCATTACAATTTTATTACATCCATTATATTTTAGACGACTTAAATGAGTTTTAGTCGATTAAAATGTACTGGAGATTTTAGTAGACTAAAACGTAGGACATTTTAGTCTACTAAAATGTACTGGAGATTTAGTCGACTAAATACGACTAAAACTAAAACAATTGCAGAAGACTAAAATGGGACTAAAACTAAAATGCCATTTTAGTCCCAAGACTAAGACTAAGACTAAATTGAAATTTGCTACCATAATTAACACTGCTCCAGACTCCGAGAGAGACCTGACTTTAAGGAACGCTTGCAGAATCCTCATGTACGTTTTGCTCCGAGCTTTGCAGTCCCACCCGTGCCTCCGTCACCTCCCATACCTCCTGGTACCGAGTCTGCCAGCGAGGTAGAACCCATGCAATTGGGCTTCACATATCTCTCTGCAGATAAAAGGGCCTTTAAGAGGAAGGGAGAGCCTTTATTGTGGCCAGGCAGGTCACTTCCTGAAGTCTTGTCCTACCCGTCCGGGTGAACGCTTGCACCTGAGTACCTGTAGGGGACAGACCTTAGGTGGCATTGTTTCGTCCCCAGTTATCCAGAAGGATAAGCCCCTGGTTCCGGTGACCCTTTCTTGGTCTGAGTCGTCCATCGAGATACAGGCTCTAATCGATTCTGGGGCTTCAGGCCTGTTCATTGATGGTGCCTTTGTGTCTAAGCACTCAATTCCGCTGCAGCTTTCTGCCACTCCACTTGCCATTGAGGCTATTGATAGGAGACCTCTACAGCCTGCCCATGTGACTCATGAGACTGCTCCACTGACCATGGCCATAGGGGCTCTTCACCATGAGATAATCCAATTCCAAGTAATTTCCTCACCTCATTTCCCAGTGGTTATTGCTTATCCTTGGTTATAGAGGCACAACCCCCTTTTGATTGGCTTCATGCTGGGGTTATTTCCTGGTCGCTACAATGCAGGAAGACATGTTTTCAGAAAGTGGCTAAGGTCTTGTGCACCTCTTCACTCTCCTCCCTGCAGGAGGGGTACCACAAATTTAGCGATGTCTTTGACAAAGGTCAAGCCGGTAGCTTGCCTTCACACCAGTCACATGATTGAGCAATTGACCTTCAACCTGGTGCCATACCCCCTCGTGGCCGGGTTTAACCTTTGTCTGTCTCAGACAAAACCATGAAGAAGTATGTTGCCGACACACTTTCTCGAGGATTTATCCGTAAATCCTCATCTCCTGCTGGTGCTGGTTTCTTCTTTGTGAAAAAGAGTGGCAAACAGAGACCTTGTATTGATTATAGGGGTCTCAATTGCTTCACGATTAAGAATGCTTATCATTCAAGGTTGCTCAATGTAGCAACAATTTTCACGAAGCTTGATTTGAGAGGGGCATACAATCTCGTGAGGATCAAAGAGGGCGACGAATGGAAAACTGCGTTTAATACCAGAACTGGCCATTATGAATGCCTTGTAATGCCGTTTGGTCTTTGCAACGCTCCAGCGGTTATCCAGGAATTTACTAATAATGTCCTCCGAGATTTGCTGCAGCTATGTGTGTTGGTTTATCTCAACGATATCCTCACATTTTCCATTTCCCCAGAGAGCCACCACACAGATGTCTGTCATGTGCTTCAGAGGCTGAGAGATAATAACCTGTATTGTAAATTGAAGAAGAGAAGTTTCATCATGAAAAGGTTAAATTCCTGGGTTATGTCATTTCCACTGCTGGTTTTTCGATCGACCCAGATACATTTTCGGCTGTTCTACAGTGGAGTGGCCCCCGACCCTTGGGTTTATGTCCATTGCAATGTTTTCTTAGCTTTGCCAATTATTATCTGAAGTTTATTCGTAACTTCTCATCTTTGGTCAAACCCCTGACTGATATGACCAGAAAGGACAGTAACCCACAGAATTGTTCTGCTGATTTCATTAATGCCTTTGAGAGTCTCAAGGCTGCCTTTGTTTCTGCTCCTGTGTTGGTACATCCTGATCCTACTGTACCTTTCATCCTTGAGGTTGATGCATCTGCGACTGGAGTTGGTGCCCTGCTGTCTCAACGTCCTACCTCTGAGAGCGCTATGCATCCTTGTGGCTACTTTTCCAAGAAATTGTCTCCTGCGGAATGCAGATATGAGATTGGGGACAGGGAGTTATTAGCGATCATTTTAGCCCTTAAAGAATGGAGGCATCTCGTCGAAGGTACTGCAAAGCTATGCTTTGATGAAGGCTTCTTAGCTGAAAAGCGTCAGCATAGCCTGTACCCGTGTACCCATGTAACCCAATAAAGGACTTTTATTCAAGAGCATCTGAGTCGCCAGCCCTTTTCTGATTCAAGTACTGCATTTTGGAACCCGAACGTCCTGGCTAGAGCACCGGATCACAGTTCATAGATCATCATATTGGCAGTGGAGCTGGGGTATCATTTTGCTTCTATTTATGAGGTGAGTCTGTCCCCTGCCAGCCCATTTGCTGGGGATTGGCCAGGGCCCTCATAAATATGCATGAAAGCCCCTCCTTACTCCCACCCTCCAGTTCTGGAAATTTATACAAATTTCCAGACATGGGGGAAGTGTCAGAGAGGGCTGAGAGATGAGTCATCCAGCCTCCCTGAGTCGCTAAACCCTGAATCAGATTCAGCCCAGGCCTGGCTTTCAGCCAAGCCAATTTGCCTACTCTAACAACTAACTTATTTACACTAGCACACTAGCTAGAGGGTGCTACAGGTACTATATTCTGAATTTTAAGTGCATAAATATTTTGACTTATAAATTTTGCTATTATTTGGTAAGGCCCCGTTCACACCTGAGTGTAGCATTTCTCCTTGCATTTCTGCGAACAAGCAAAAAATGTGCTAAAACATGCAATGTGCTTGTGATGCTATTTTTTCCAAATGGCGCCACAAACATGGGTAGCAGTCATGTATTTTTCCACGTGTTTTTCATGTGAAAAATGCACAAAATGTGCAACGCAAAAGTCTTTTGGCTCATATCCAAAATTTGGTACATAAGCTTCTTCTAGCATGTATTTGGAGTGGAGGGAGGTCCATTAAAATGAATGGTGCCACTTCAAAAACGGGCTATGTAAACACGCAAAAAAATGAGGTAATGGTAACATCGCTCAAATGTGAAAAGGGGCTAAAGATCAATATACAGTAAAATGTGCATAGATATCCGTGTAATGGACACATTATGCAAAATTTGAATATTTTTAGTTCTGTGAGGAAGTTTAGCAAAAAAAAGTTTGGAAACCACTGGGTTAAAGGGTACCTGTGCTTTTTCCATGTAAGGCAAAGCAACAAGCTTGCTTTATGCTCCCCCTCCTCAACAGAGCATAATTACCTTTAGTTCACTCCACCACCTCTCCATTCATCTGGCAGGAGTTAGGAAATGAAACAGCACTGAGCAAAATGCAAAGCACCAGGATTGCAGTAAGAAAAGAAGGTGAGTGAGTCACTATCTTCTCCCTACTCAGGGGTACTGGGTATTTTCATTGCACCCTCCAGCTGAATGGAGCAGCAGGTGAGCAGATAAATAAATGCTAAGTGCTGCTGTGGAAGGGCCATAAGGATAATCTATTACATTGTCCTGCATGAACAAAAGCACAGATTATCTTTAAATGATTGTAATTATTGTGTTTCATATAAATTCTATAGACATAGCAAATATTTTCTTTACTTTAGCTTATTTTAAAACTCTACTGCTTTAATTATATTTTTAGTAATAATAACAATAATTATGGAAACATTCCTTGTAAATGTAGACTCACAATGATAAATTGCTATGCAGGCATCTATGTTCTTACCGATTTACGCAAATTCAGAAACTGAGGTGTTACTTTGCTGGATTAGAGTGCATGAAGTGATTTGCAATGAAAAGACAAAGTAGCAGTTTGATATATGGGAGTCACTCATGCACAACTTGTAATTTTCCAAATTTTGAAACTATCTGTGACCTAAAATGTGCCCTCTCATCATTATGCATGAATTAAATAATGCCCTTGGAAATTTGTTCTTACAGAGGTATTAACAGCATTCTGTAGCAGAGTCTTTATCAGATGCACAGCAATGTGTTATCAAGCCTAAAATAAAGATGTGTTGAAGGTGACACAAGCAACAAGATTGCAGGGAGAGCCTTTTGAGATTTCTTTTCACTTACTTTTGTGGATTATATTCCAAAAGACAATGATTGGTTTTAAAACATAGCACAGTACTGTGAAAAAAAAAGTTTGCCCCTTTTAATGTATTCAGTTTTTGTTTTTTTTTTGCAAGATAGATTTTCATATACATAAAGTGGTCAATTTTAATAGTATGTTAATGGAGCCTTAAGGAGAAAAATAACACCTGCAATGTTTAAAGTTTATCTGTAGGCAGAAATGTATTTAATTTTTGATAGAAAGAGGAAGGGTTAGACCCTCTGTCAAGTTTCTTTTTTTTTTTTACTGTCTCTGTCCCTATTATGGAGGTTTATCCCTCTGTTTTTACCAGTGACCATCACTTATACAAAAAGTTTTGGAAAATCCAAGATTTTAATTGTCCCCAGAGGTGAGGGGGAATCTTCCAATGTGGACACTTGTTCCAGTAATAACTGTCCAATGCCGCTTACACACTGTCTGCCCGCAAAAGACCGAGAGTTTTTCGTCGGAAAATGCGACTGTATGTATGCTCCATCGGTCTTTTGCTGGCAGAAATTCCAGCCAGCAAAAGATTGAGAGCATGCTCTCAATTTTTCGGTCGGGAAAAGTTCCTATCCGAAAATGCGATTGTCTGTGGCAATTCCGACGCGCAAAATCCCTACACATGCTCGGAAACAATTTGACGCATGCACGGAAGCATTGAACTTTATTTTCTAGGCTCGTCGTAGTGTTGTAAGTCACCGCGTTCTTGGTGGTCGTAATTTCAGCAACATTTTGCGTGACCTTGTGTATGCAAGCCAAACTTGAGCGGAATCCCGTCGGAAAAGCCTCCATATCTTTTTCCGACAAGAAATCCGCTCGTGTTTACGCAGCATAAAGGAAAAATCCCCCTCACTTTGCTTTATTCTAAATTTCTTTTAAGTCTCTGGGACAGGAAGTTAAAGCTAATTTCTCTAATTGTACACAGGCAGCAATAAAAATAACCTGGCAGAGGGTTTAACCCTTTTCTTCCCTATCCAACATTTTAAAAAATGGCTATAGCTATGCTTTAACCACTTGTCAACTGCACTATAGCCGAATAACAGCTATAGTGCGGTCGTCTAGTTCTGGGACACCATCATATGATGGCATTCCCATGATTGCGCCCTCCGCGTGGGCGGTGCGCTCTGTGATTGTAGTGTCTTTCGGACACTGCTGATCAGAGATTGAGGTAAAGAGCCAATCAGTGGCTCTTTACCACGTGATCAGCTGTGTCCAATTACACTTGATTACAGAGGTAAACACATGCTGGTTATTGGCACACCTTTCCTCATGCTGACAGCATGAGGAGAGGGGTAGAGAGCCGATAACCAGCTTCTGTAAAAGGGACATCTACACTGATTATCAGTGCAGTCCCACCAGTGCTGCAAATCTGTGGCCATTACTGCTGCCATTCAGTGCCTACCAGTGCTGCCAATTAGTGCTCATCTGTGTCTATTCATTAGTGTCACCTATCAGTGCCACCTAGCAGTGCCCATCAGTGCCATCTATCAGTGCCACCTATCAGTGCCCATCACTGCTGCCTATCAGTTCCACCTATCAGTGCTGCCTATCAGTGCCCATCAGTGCCACCTATCAGTGCGCATCAGTGCTGCCACTAGTGCAGCCTCATCAGTTCCTCCTCATCAGTGAAATAGAAAAATTACCTGTTTGTAAAATTTTATAATAAACTATGAAAACGATTTTGGGTGGTGATTACATTTCACCAAAATAAAGGTCTTTTTGTGTGAAAAAATATTAAAAGTGTTGCATGACTGCACAGTTGTCATTCAAAGTGTGACAGTGCTGAAAGCTGAAAAATGGCCTGGGCAGGAAGGGGGTGAAAGTGCCCTGTAGGCAAGTGGATAAGAAGTCTCAGTTATTTTTTCTTTCTTTTTTTATTTTCTTGCTAACTTGTCTGTAACAGCTGCATATTTTTATCACTTATAAGGCAGGGTCTTGCCCTACTGCGGAGGAAGTTTGGTTAGTCTCTCAAGCTTAACAGCTGTAGTAGATTTTTCAGGATAGATACAAAAAGGAATACCAGTGTTTAGGTCATGCTGCAGATTTCAGTTGGATTCAGATAACAATATTTAGGATGAAGGTCCAAGCATATTGTCATGCCTAAAACTAATTTTGCAACTTTGGCATGTAATAATAAAACTGCACATATCTTTGCAATGACTTACTGTATCCAGGTGAATTATCCCAAATTGGGCTTCCATTTGAAGGTAAATGTTAATGGATAGCTTTTCTTTTATTATCAAAGGAAAACTTGCCCAAAATAGTAACAATAATATATTTTTGTAAATGTAGCTGTATATTTCTTGCCATTTATATAACCTAGGACCAAAGAACAACCCAAAAAAAATTCTCTACTCTGAAGATCATGATACCACATATGTGTACAATATTTGTTATTTGTACCTGTAGTAGGGGTCAGAAACAATAGCATGCACTCTGCTTATTTTTTATCCTACACACTGACACTAATTGACACTAAAAAAACTTATTTTAATCCTACCTAAAACACACTGAACCTTGACCCAGACCCTAAACTTTAACCCCAACCTTTGACTCTGGGGCAGGCTGTACAGATACAGAGCACTGTGATATTCAATCACAAGTTATTACAGTGATCAAATGGTCGAGAGCTGGTGCTCAAATCTCCTTATCATTAGTACAAGACCTGGAGGTGTTGGTGACAGCTCAGTCTCCATGCTGGGAGCACACCGTGCCCAACACCAGTACAGATACACACATATAAGGGCCCATGGAAGAAGACTCACTTTGCTGGGGCTGCATATGTGCATAGGATCAACAGCAATGGGTTAAATATGGCATTCCCTTACTTTATTTTTAAATTCATGTAACGTAAGTGTTGTTCAGACATTCTACTGACTCGCTTATGTAGCAAGGTCCTGGGGCCCCAGAGGCCTAATTGTGACCTCAAGGGTTAGGGAGAGCTGACATCCTTCCTTGTAGAGTGGGTTACCAGGCATGGTGGGTGTGATGCAAGAATAATGATGGATGCCAGTCACTTTTTGAATGCAAACAAGAGATTTATTGTCTCTTAACAGAACTTGGGGAGAGCGGGTTAGAGCCAGGACACCCTTGAGTAGATGAAATAGTAATTGGCATACTCCAAGACTTCTATAGGTAGACAACTATACAGTGGAAGGCCTCCAGCCAGATAACACTACTGTATAGGTAGGACCAGTGTCTCCTATGGCAACTAATCTTGCAAAAGTCACTAACGGTAGTTGTACATAACTCTTGGTATCTTAGAACAGTCCTTTTACTTATCTCACAGTATCCCACTGTAGATCTTCACTCACTGAGCTCTCAGTCTCTCACTGGACTTCCAGGTCCCAGTCATCACTGGATCCCCTGAGCTCTTCCACAGCTATCCTGCTGTATACTTCTCAAGCGTCCCTGCTGGGTCCCTGGCTTGGTAATTGCTGATGCTTTCCCACTTCTTCACCGTCCCCAGCTGGTGAGAAGACTGCTCAGGTACTTGCTTCAGCTTACTCACAGTAGTCTCCGGTAACAAGGTGGATTGTCCATTAGTGGCGACAGCTTCCCCTCTACCTCCGACCACAACAGGTTCCCTATCCGGCTAAACCTTCTCAACTCGGTTGTACTCCATTTCTGCAGTCCCAACCCTACGCTGCTTCTCCTGCTCCTGGATAGGCCTCAGGCAGCCTAGCAGCCAAGTGTCCCCAGAATAGGCCTCAGGCTTCTGGCCTAGCAGCCCATGGCAACATAACACATGTCCACCCAGACAGCCATCTAGGTGGCACAAAAACCCCCGATCACCTGACTCCATCCAAATAAATAGGCTCTCCCAGCAGGCCAAGGGGCTTAAAGAAACCCTTGCCCATTGGCTGAGACACCCCATCCATTCATAATCTGTCCTTGATATGCCCTTGTCTATCTAATGTCACAAGCTACAATACCACCTAGTGACAGAAGAGAAAAGTGCAGCAATTCCATAATTAGGGGAAAATCAGTGGATCTCCTAACAATTAGCCAGGACAATTACTACCTGGCAAACCAAATTGGTTAGCAACCCTGCCTAAACACCAGGGTGCTACACTTATATGTTTGACATTATTGTTCTGACATTTTAGTTTAGAATGTGCTAATATAAAGGAAAATTTATGTACAGTATCTCACAAAAGTGAGTACACCCCTCACATTTTTGCAAATATTTTATTATATCTTTTCATGTGACAACACTGAAGAAATGACACGTTGCTACAATGTAAAGTAGTGAGTGTACATCTTGTATAACAGTGTAAGATTGCTGTCTCCTCAAAATAACTAAACACACAGGCTTTAATGTCTAAACCGCTGGCAACAAAATTGAGTACACTCCTAAGTGAAAATGTCCAAATTGGGCCCAAAGTGGCAATATTTTGTGTGGCCACCATCATTTTCCAGCACTGCCTTAACCCTCTTGGGCATGGAGTTCACCAGAGCTTCACAGGTTGCCACTTGAGTCCTCTTCCACTCTTTCATGATGACATCATGGAGCTGGTGGATGTTAGAGACCTTGTGCTCCTCCACCTTCCATTTGAGGATGCCCCACAGATGCTCAATAGGGTTTAGGTCTGGAGACATGCTTGGTTTCCATCACCTTTACCCTTAGCTTCTTTAGCAAGGCAGTGGTCATCTTGGAGTTGTCCCCAGTCTCCAAAGGGAGGGGATCATGCTTTGCTTCAGTATGTCACAGTACATGTTGGCATTCATGGTTCCCTCAATGAACTGTAGCTCCCCAGTGCCGGCAGCACTCATGCAGCCCAATACCATGACACTCCCACCACCATGCTTGACTGTAGGCAAGACACACTTGTCTTTGTACTCCTCACCTGGTTGCCACCACTTACGCTTGACACCATCTGAACCAAATAAGTTTATCTTGGTCTCATCAGACCACAGGACATGGTTCCAGTAATCCATGTCCTTAGTCTGCTTGTCTTCAGCAAACGGTTTGGGGGCTTTCTTGTGCATCATCTTTAGAAGAGGCTTCCTTCTGAGACGACAGCCATGCAGACCAATTTGATGCAGTGTGCGGCGTATGGTCTGAGCACTGACAGGCTGATACCCCAACACTTCAACCTCTGCAGCAATGCTGGCAGCACTCATACGTCTATTTCCCAAAGACAACCTCTGGATATGATGCTGAGCACATGCACTCAACTTCTTTGGTCGACCATGGCGAGGCCTGTTCTAAGTGGAACCTGTCCTGTTAAACCGCTGTATGGTCTTGGCCACTATGCTGCAGCTCAGTTTCAGGGCCATCTTTATATAGAGAAACAATTCTTTTTTTTCAGATCCTCAGAGAGTTCTTTGCCATGAGGTGCCATGTTGAACTTCCAGTGACCAGTATGAGACAGTTAGAGAGATAACACCAAATTAAACACACCTGCTCCCCATTCACACCTGAGACCTTGTAACACTAATGAGTCACATGATACCGGGGAGGGAAAATGGCTAATTGGGCCCAATTTGGACATTTTCACTTAGGGGTGTACTCGCTTTTGTTGCCAGCATTTTAGACATTAATGGCTGTGTGTTATTTTGAGGGGACAGCAAATTTACACTGTTATCCAAGCTGTACACTTACTACTTTACATTGTAGCAAAGTATAATTTCTTCAGTGTTTTCACATGAAAAGATATAATAAAATATTTACAAAAATGTGACTGGGGGTACTCACTTTTGTGAGATAATGATATATATATATATATATATATATATATACACACACACTCTATAGCATACACTGATATACTTATGTATGAAAATATGTCACATGTAGATACTCTAACAATTGCCCAAGAATATAACTGCTTCTGGAGGGGCATACAGCATCATGTGTGCTATGGTGTTCAGTGAAAAACAATTTCCCATTCATATAGGGAAGGGGAAACCCTAGGAAAGGTGATTTTAAGAGTCTGCTTAATAATTAACCGCCTGTATGCGACTTCATGCATGGGATCTGGGGTGTGCGCGTGCCACCAGCGACCCTCTCCCTCTGTTATTGGACACAGCCGGAGCCAATCATCACGTCCTCTTGGACCCATTCTAAGGAGAGGCAGAATGGTGGTCTGCCTATGTAAACAAGGCTGATCGCCGTTCTGTGAGAGATGAAGCTAGAGATCATGTGTTTCTGCTAAGCAGAAACACAGATCTCTGTCTTTCCCCAGTCAAAGCACCAGTCAAAGCACTCCCCCCACAGTTATAAATAGGGATGAGCTTTGAGTTTGAATCAAACACATGTTCGACTCGAACATTGGCTGTTCGCAAGTTCGCCGAACAGCGAACAATTTGGGGTGTTCGCGGCAAATTCGAATGCCGCGGAACACCCTTTAAAAGTCTATGGGAGAAATCAAAAGTGCTAATTTTAAAGGCTTATATGCATGGTATTGTCATAAAAAGTGTTTGGGGACCTGGGTCCTGCCATGGATCAATGCAAAAAAAGTTTTAAAAACGGCCGTTTTTTCAGGAGCAGTGATTTTAATAATGCTTAAAGTCAAACAATAAAAGTGTAATATTCCTTTAAATTTCGTAGCTGGGGGGGTGTCTATAGTATGCCTGTAAAGGGGCGCATGTTTCCCGTGTTTAGAACAGTCTGACAGCAAAATGACATTTCAAAGGAAAAAAGCCATTTAAAACTACTCGTGGCTATTGCATTGCCGGTCCGACAATACACATAGAAGTTCATTGATAAAAACGGCATGGGAATTCCCCACAGGGGAACCCCAAACCAAAATTTAAAAAAAAATGATGTGGGGGTCCCCCTAAATTCCAAACCAGGCCCTTCAGGTCTGGTATGGATATTAAGGGGAACCCCGGCCAAAATTAAAAAAAAAAATTACGTGGGGGTCCCCCTAAATTCCATACCAGACCCTTCAGGTCTGGTATGGATTTTAAGGGGAACCCCGCGCCAAAAAAAAAAATACGGCGTGGGGTCCCCCCCAAAAATCCATACCAGACCCTTATCCGAGCACGCTACCTGGCAGGCCACAGGAAGAGTGGGGGATGAGAGAGCACCCCCCCTCCTGAACCGTACCAGGCCACATGCCCTCAACATTGGGAGGGTGCTTTGGGGTAGCCCCCCAAAACACCTTGTCCCCATGTTGATGAGGACAAGGGCCTCATCCCCACAACCCTGGCCGGTGGTTGTGGGGGTCTGCGGGCGGGGGGCTTATCGGAATCTGGAAGCCCCCTTTAACAAGGGGACCCCCAGATCCCAGCCCCCCCTGTATGAAATGGTAAGGGGGTACAAAAGTACCCCTACCATTTCACTAAAAAACTGTCAAGAATGTTAAAAATGACATTTTTTTTTTTAATTCCTTCATTTTCCTCTTCTTCTGGTTCTTCTGGTTCTTCCTCCGGCGTTCTCGTCCAGCATCTCCTCCGCGGCGTCTTCTATCTTCTTCTCCTCGGGCCGCTCTGCACCCATGGCATGGGGGGAGGCTCCCGCTCTTCTCTTCATCTTCTTCTCTTCTTCATCTTCTTCTTCATCTTCTTCTCTGCTTCATCTTCTTCTCTTCTTCTCTTCTTCATTTTCTTCTCCGGGCCGCTCTGCATCCATGCTGGCATGGAGGGAGGCTCCCGCTGTGTGACGGCGTCTCCTCTTCTGACGGTTCTTAAATAATGGGGGGCAGGGCCACCCGGTGACCCCGCCCCCTCTGACGCACGGGACATGACGGGACTTCCCTGTGGCATTCCCCGTGACGTCACAGGGAAGTCCCATCAAGTCACCGTGCGTCAAAGGGGGCGGGGTCACCGGGTGGCCCCGCCCCCCGTTATTTAAGAACCGTCAGACGAGGAGACGTTGTCACACAGCGGGAGCCTCCCTCCATGCCAGCATGGATGCAGAGCGGCCCGGAGAAGAAAATAAAGAAGAGAAGAAGAGAAGAAGATGAAGCAGAGAAGATGAAGAAGAAGATGAAGAAGAGAAGAAGAAGAGCGGGAGCCTCCCCCCATGCCATGGGTGCGGAGCGGCCCGAGGAGAAGAAGATAGAAGACGCCACGGAGGAGATGCTGGACGAGAACGCCGGAGGAAGAACCAGAAGAGCCAGAAGAACCAGAAGAAGAAGAAGAAGATCAAGGAAGATAGAAGAAAGAAGAAGCATTTAAATAAAGGAATTGTCAAAAACTGTCTCTTGTCATTTTTAACATTTTTGACAGTTTTTTAGTGAAATGGTAGGGGTACTTTTGTACCCCCTTACCATTTCACACAGGGGGGGGCCGGGATCTGGGGGTCCCCTTGTTAAAGGGGGCTTCCAGATTCCGATAAGCCCCCCGCCCGCAGACCCCCACAACCACCGGCCAGGGTTGTGGGGATGAGGCCCTTGTCCTCATCAACATGGGGACAAGGTGTTTTGGGGGATACCCCAAAGCACCCTCCCAATGTTGAGGGCATGTGGCCTGGTATGGTTCAGGAGGGGGGGCTGTTCTCTCGTCCCCCCCTCTTTTCCTGCGGCCTGCCAGGTTGCGTGCTCGGATAAGGGTCTGGTATGGATTTTAGGGGGACCCCATACGTTTTTTTTTTTTTGGCGCGGGGTTCCCCTAAAATCCATACCAGACCTGAAGGGCCTGGTATGGAATTTAGGGGGACCCTAAAAATGTCCCCTAAAAATGTCAAAAGTGTTAATTGGTGTCAGATTTGTCCACCACAATTTCGCAGTCCTGATAAAAATCTCTGATCATTGCCATTACTAGTAAAAAATAAAAAATAAATAAAAAATCCATAAAAAACATCCCATAGTTTGTAGACTAGGCTATACATTTTGAACAAACCAATCAATATACGCCTATTGGGATTTTTTTACCAAAAATATGTAGCAGAATACATATTGGCCTAAATTGATGAATACTTTTGATTTTTTTTACATTTTTTTATTGGGTATGTTTTATAGCATAAAGTAAAAAATAATGTTTATTTTCCAAAATTGTCAGCCATTTCTTGTTTATAGTGCAACAAAATAAAAACTGCAGAGGTGATCAAATACCACCAAAAGAAAGCTCTATTTGTGGGAAAAAAGGACATCAATTTTATTTGGGTACATCATCGCACGACCAGGCAATTGTCAGTTAAAATAACGCAGCTCTATATTGCAAAAAATGGCCTGGTCATGAAGGGGGGTAAACCTTCCAGCAAGTGTTTAAACAGCTAACTAGGGGACATTTGGATGTGGTGCTTGTGGATGGTAAGTCATTAGAAGTCAGAGCATAGAAGGAGGGATCAATGGGAAGGGAAACAGAGAAAGGAAGGGAGAAGGAACATGGTAGAGGAAGAAAAAAAGGGGGGAGGGTTGGGACCAATGGACCAATAGTAGAAAATGTAGCCTTGGCAAACATGTTAAGCAAAATCTTTCACAGAGTATTTCAGATATTTAGAGTAATGTCAGGACTGTTTCCAATCGAACCATCTGAGCATCGTTTCTTCTGACTTATTCCCTGACAAACCTTTGGTTCAGCATTGGTGGGAGTGTTTTTTTCAAAGTGCTAGGGATACAGGCCCTGCAATTTATCAGCAGTGATTTCTTATAATGTTTCCTTGACAGTGGTGTCATGTTTTAAAAGACAACTGTCTTCTTGTTACAAAGAAAGATATCAGTAAGTTGTGTTATGATTTGGGTAGCCTGTTGCAATGATTGAATATCAAACCAAAACATAAGTTAATTTAAAAATTTTAAAATGTAAGAATCTGCAAAATTTGTAAATACCTTATATGGTATACAAGGTATTTACAAATTTTGCAGATTCTGTCCATAGAATTATCCATTGTTTATCTACATACCAAATCTATGCTCTATGAGTCTAACATTGTCAATTTTTGAATGGATGGAATCTATGGAATAGTAATAATGACATGTTGACTTTGCATGGTTGTTCACTATATCTTATCATACAGTATGTTCACAGTTCTCCCATCCTCCTGAAGAAGCGGGTCTGTCAGCGAAACATATAGAGGAGAGAAAATATGTATCCCCATAACAGGCTTCATTCTGTCACCAGGACTGAAGTATATTAAGGCTATACAGCCCTATTTTGAATAGAATGGTATTGATACTAGTTAGGGGGATACATATATCAGGAGGGATTGATGATTGTTTTAGCTTATGTTTTAACAACATATGCTATATGTTGTGTTCTTACAGAAATTTACAATAAATAAGTGGATGTTTTAAACTAAACAAGATTGTGTAATCCCTGGGTATCTTAAAAGTAAATTTCTATTAATTTCGTTAACCTGTTGCAAGAATGGAAACAACACAGGTCATTCCTAAAAGACATGTATTACCATGTTTGTATGTGTATTACAATGCCAACACTTATCACCCTGTTGTGGGAAATGTGTGTCAAGAACTAACAGTGTTCTGTTCCAGTGGCTCATAATTTTGTGTGTGATCCCTTGGTATTTGCTAAAAATAGAAACTTTAGGAGCAAAAAAAAACAGGATCCCGTCCGTTTGACTGACTGTAAATGTGGTCTGCAGGTTCCTTTCCCACTGGTGAAGGTATGTAAGTTCCTACTGGGAGTGAACATCACCACCACTAAGAAATAAATTGTTTTATAACCCAAGTTCATCATTCCTGCCATGCTAAGTTAGGAATAGAGAAATTTTGCAGGTTTTTTTAAGTCAAAACTTTTTTTTAATAGAGTAGGGAATAGTTCAAACCCTGTTCAGGCTTTTGTTGCAGTTAGTGCAAGGATAATAAACTTTTTTTGGTTTAATTTTGCCAGCATGCCTAAAAACACAGGGTCAAATATCGGCCAAAATCAGTCAGTATCAGTGTTTGCAGCCAATGGCTGCGAGGGCTTATCAGTGTGTTCTGGCAGGGGGCAGTCCTCCTGTTGAATAAAAAAAACAAAAAACTAACGTGAGTACCAGGTATAAATGTGTTAACCTACTGTATAGGAAATGTCCTTTTATGTCAAATCTTTTCTGTTGTAACACAAGACATGATAGTGTCCTTTAAAACTCTGCCTAGTGCTCATAGTGAATATACTTCAAACAAATGAGATAGTTACCCATCTTTAATACTGCAAAGAGAAATGAGGACATGGTGCTATGCCTGTAAACCCTGTTCACGAACAGTTGCTAAGTTAAAGTTGAAAAGTTGCTGTGTGGAAGCTGTGGAAGGGACTTAAAGATTACAAAAAGCAGCTCAAGCTGTTAATTGGTATTCCATCCTGTGTGTGAGACAACTGTCTACCACATTTCATGTACAAAAAATAAAACATATTGAATATTTTTTTTATTTAGGTGCTAATATTTTATTGTACAGTACATATTTAAGATTTGTATTAAAGTTGAATAACACTGAAACAATTTTGAATGCAAAAACATTGTTTAACGTTTTATTCTGCAATAAAATATGCTAATTAAATTGCTTATTTTTAAACTATAGAAATTATTTTCATAAAATGTATTGCCTGAAGCAAGACTAAAAACTTACTACTTACAAATCTGATTCCCTCGACACAAGGTCAAACCTCCTTTTAACACATCACATTTGTAAAAAGAAAAGCACTGTAATTAAACTGAAAGCTAATATGATACACTCAAGAATTTATAGAACATACACAATTTTTCATAAAGTTTTACAGTTCAAAAGTAACTGTCAATGAAGCCAGTTAGAAAATGAAAATGCTTGTGAAAAAGGTTTTAGTAAGCTTTTACAGTGACATAATTCTTAACAGTATTTATTGTGGCCATTCCTGCCAGATGTGTCCATTTATTATATTACCATATTTAAAATGTACAGATTTTTGCAAAAGAACTATTCATATCTGGCAAATCTATTTTTCTTATGCATGGTTATTTTTAATTAAAATAATAAGTGTCATCTTCATTTAAAACTGAAGATTCCATTTTATTGGGCTTGATTTACTAAGGCTTGATTCACACAAATGCGTTTTTCGATGGTTTTTGCATTTTGCAGAAAGCATGGACTTTTTTTAACATGGATCAATGCATTTTTGTGCCTCTGCGTTTTTGGAAAGGGCGAGGACTTTTTTTCCCGCAAGATGCAGTATTTTGCATGTAATAGACTTCAATATGTTACAAGGCGCAGGCTCTCCCTGTGACGTCATTAGATGGCCACGCCCCATGGCTACATAAGAGATGTCAGACAGCAGGGGACATCACAACGGAGGAAGACAGCATCAGGACAAGAGCAGACTTTATTGTTTTTAGCGGGTAAACGGCTGCAAGGAAGAAGTTAGCAGTGGCGAGGAAGAAGACAGCGGTGCGGAAGAAGACAGCTCCGGGAGAAAACAGGGCTATTTTTTGTAATAAGGGACTTGTCAAAAACCGGCTCTTGTTTTTTTACATTCTACTGATTTTTTTGGTGAATCTGTAGGGGTATGATGTCCTGGATACCCATTCACATAGGGGTGGGGGTGGGATCTCGGGTGCCCCCTTGTTAAAGGGGGCTTCCAGATTCCAATAAACCCCCCTCCCGCAGACCCTGACAACCACCGGGAAGAGGCCCTTATCCCCATCAACACGGGGCAAGGTGCTTTGGGGTGGGGTGTGCAGAGCCCCCCAGCCCCAAAGCACCCACCCCCCCATGTTGATGGCAGGCGGTCTGGTATGGTTCGGGGGGTGCTTGGTCGTCCCCTCCCTTTCCTGACCTGCCGGGCTGCATGCGCATATAAGGGTATGGTATGGATTTTGGGGGAACCCCATGCATTGTTTTTTACATTTTTGCATGGGGGTGTCGCCTTCAAATGCATACCAGACTGAAGGGCCTGGTATGGACTGTGGGGGACCCCACGCCGTTTTTTTCAGGAATTTTTTTAGCCGGCAATTTTTTTTTACATTTAGCTGTCAGGACTATGCAGCGGCCAGCTTCCTGACCAGCTCCTTAGCAACCAGCTATATACAGTGAATGTAAAAAAAAAAGACACAAATTGTGGTAAAATCGCGGTAGAAATGCTAGATGTGAATCGAGCCTTAAACTGGAGAGTGCAAAATCTGGTGCAGTTGGGCATGTTAGCCAATCAGTGTCTAACTTCAGCTTGTTCAATTACTCTTTGACAAAAAAACTGGAACCTAATTGTTTTCCATGGAGAATATTGGGGATAGGGGAGTGGAAGTTTTGCTTTCCACCTCTGGGCCCTTAGGTGATTTCCTCTCTTTTCTCTCCATTTCTATATGAGATTTATAACACAATTTGACAATATAATCAGGGCTGGTGCAAGGATTTTTGACACCCTAGGCGAAACCTCATTTTGATGCCCCCCCCACCCCTCGGCTTCACGCCTGAGTTCAGATTTCTGATTATGCTATGCAGTCTCCTGTCATCACTTTCACATCCAGATCTATGACAGCCATCACTACACAGGTGTGACAGTTACACTTAGCCTTGATTCACACTATAAATTGAATTTATTTACATGAGATTCTGTGTGGTGTGATTTGAGCCCATTCATTTTGAATGGGCTCAAATTGTGGCACTTTGCACAAAAGTTGTGCAGAACCTATTTTGGATGCACTGCAACCGGATTGCATGGTCCATTTGTACCATGTGATCTGGTGCAGGCAAATGCACTGTATTTGCGACCTGCATGTGGGGGTCTCATTAATATTGTACTGACACCCACTGCAGATTGCAAGGGCAATGCAATTTGAATGTGGTGTGAGAAATGCACATGGATGGTGGGTTTCTTGCACCGCATTTTAGTGAAAAGTCTGGTGTGTGAGGGCCAGCTACAGTATGTCTATTCCAGCAATCACCAGGCAGGATGGACAAGACAGATCCCTGGACCCCTCATCTCTGTGTACTCCAGGCCTGGCCAGTGATCGGGATTGTAGATCAGAGATGGCTGAACAGTGATTTGTACAATCATGGAGGATTTTCCCTCTCCAAAATCCAAAAAAATTAGCAGCTGCTGCTAATAAAATGAGTTACCTTGTGAGATGTAGCATGAATGGACCACAATATAAAAATATAATACATTTATTGAAATCCATCTGAAAAACAATGTGTCACAATGACTATGAAGAACAAATATTAAATATTAAATATTCTACACCACCACTCAAGACAACTTGTCTTAACACAGAATGAGCCACTAAAAAACACACTCATTGTATGTAGACTGGTGAAGTCATATCTGTATAGACTACCCACCTAACCCTACAATCACTGAGATGCCCAATTGTATTTATACATTTCAGAAGGAATTTTAAGTGGATGCATTGGATGCATTGGATCCATGATCTCAGTCTGTGTTTGGCAACAAAGTGGACAATGCAAAGTTGCAAGCATTGTAAAGCAGACATAAATCCTCAAATATTAGAACAGGAGGCAGCAAGCAGCAAAGGTCTGTCAACCAGTGCCAGGCAGTAATGCCGCGTACACACGGTCAGACTTTTCGTCTACAAAAGTCCGACGGACGCAGACGGACTAAAGCTGGCTGACAATTCGATCATGTGTGGACTTCCCCGGACTTTCAGCGGACTTTCAGCGGGCTTTTCCAGCCGCAAATCTGACGGACTTTAAATTTGAAACATGCTTCAAATCTTTACGTCGTAACTACGCCGGACCCAGAAATCCGCTCGTCTGTGTGCTAGTCCGACGGGCAAAAACCCACGCTAGGGCAGCTATTGGCTACTGGCTATCAACTTCCTTATTTTAGTCCGGTGTACGTCATCACGTACGAATCCGTCCGACTTTTGTGTGATCGTATGTAGGCAAGTCCGTTCGTAAGAAAGTCTGCCGCAAGTCTACTAAAAGTCCGCCAAAAGTCAGTCGAAAGTCTGTCGGACAGGCTGTCGGACTTTTGTAGACGAAAAGTCCGACCGTGTGTACGCGGCATAATACTATATTTGACACATGTGTACAGTGCAGTTCAGTCAGTATTACATGATGCTATGAGCAATGCTGCCATCACTCTTGTTGTGTCTCACCCAACCTATTTGCACCTGCATGCCTGTCGAGGCTCTGAAACAGTAACAGGACATCCCTCAGAAAGCTGCAGGCTGCTGCTTAATCCCACTACACAGGCAGTCAGGATTCTGTATGTGCAGATCCCCGGCCACCCCTGGTGTCATGTTTCCCAGCTCAGACCCTGTACACGTGGTTTGCCTGGTGACATGTTTGTCAGCTAACTTCTTCTGACTGGGCTGCACCACCAGCGTGAGACATGCTGCCATGCATCTCCAGGCTCCACTACAGGTGTTGACGGCCTCACCAGGAGGAGAACGGAGCTGAGGAGAAACAGCAGAGATCTCAGATTGCCCAGGGGAAGGAAGAGGGATTTTGTTCTGGCTCTCTCCCCTCCTGTTCTCACTACTGCAGGGGCTGCACAGTTGCCTGGAGACACATACTCAAGGCAGGCTGGGCTGGGGATGAAGTCGCTTACCAGCAGGGGATGTTGGCAGTGTTGTCTCGGCGAGTGCCCGCACAGCCGGGGCTAAAAGCACCGAGCCCTGGACATCGCTTGAAAGGCTGAGGGAGGGAAAGAGGTGGAGTTGCGGGGGAGAAGACAGGGCAAAACATTGGTCTGGCGCCCCTGACAGATGTGCGCTCTAGCTTGCCTATTGGTAGCGCTGGCCCTGAATATAATAGTATGTAATCTCAGTGTTCTTAGCATGTGTATGGGTGAAGAAGGGACATTAGCTTTAAACTCCTATGGTGGACAGAAACTATTGTAAATGGACATATGCACTTTGTAAATAGCAGTGATTATATTGGGATAAATAAATACTGAAATTAAATTCTTTAAAGTAAAATTCCAGGCAAAATCTAACTACGCCGAAAATTGCTCCCCTTCCCACACCTATTTTGACTAGCCCGTGTAAGAAAGATTTGTATACTTACCTATTTTCAGGCTGGTCTGGTCAGATAATCCGACTCCCCTCTGTCAGCCAGCGATGGCTGCAGGGGAGAGAAAGAAGCGCTGACAATGGATGGGCCATAGGGGCCTCCACTCTGGCATTACCAGCCATTCTTCAGCACTCTCTCCTCCCCCCTGCAACCAGAGCTGGCTGACATAGGGAAGATCATGTGACCAGACTGCAGAAGCCCCAAAATAGGTAAGTATACAGATATTTCTTTCACAGGTTAGTCAGAATAGGTGTTAGGAAGGGGAGGGAGCATTTTTAGTAGTTAGGTTTTGTCTGGAATTTTACTTTAACCATGAGCCAGGTACATTGATAGCTTCCCTATGCATGAGCTTTGCATGTGAAGGCTTCTGAATAAATCAGGAGAAGTAGGGGAAACATTATCCAAAACACTGAAGTTAGAACCCTATTACCTTGGTATTCTTCACATGAGGCCTGGTAAAACTCTGAACAAAGCTTGTCGAGTTGTAACCACAGAGTGATTTGCTTGCCATATTTTTAAATCATACTACTACATACTTATGTAGGCAAGTACAGATTCTTTAGCTGAACTGAAATGTAGCACTACATTATAGAGTATTGTCAACCAATACATGCTTCTCATTTAAAGACCAGGTCAAAACCTGTATTTAGTTTTGGATACGGAATGTCACTGTCAAGGTTTTATTACTATCTTTGTCCCAGTCAGGACAGTAAGTGCTGGAAAAACATAATTTTAGTTCCACTATCACCAATATTTTTTATTACTATGCCTGTTTTCCTGTCCTAGTGACAACCACTTTTTCTGTGGGGTCCTAGGCAGATTTAAAAACCTGACAGAAATTTTAACCACTTGTCGTCTGCTAACAGTACATTTACTGCTAGTGGGTATCACAAGTAGGCTAAGCGATGTACTGGTACATCGCTCAGCACATGCACACTGGTGCACCCCCTGGCGAGTACAGCTTTGTGATCTTGTGACTGCTGTGTCCCCCACTGTGAGCGACCAGAGTATAAGTTCAAAAAATCTCACCACGACTCTTACTAAATACCCTAGGCTGTCTAATTTCTAAAAAGGGGTATTTTTACTGTCCTGGCATTTTAGGGTCTCAAAAAATGAGACAGGCCATTAGTGCATCAGGATTGATCAATTTTCACATATACTGTATATATCATAGTTTATAGACTCTATAACTTTCACACAGACTAAATAATATACAATTATTTGGGTTATTTTTACTAAAGAAATGAAGCAGACTACATTTTTGCCTAAATTTATGAAGAAAGATTATTTGTTTGCAAAGTTTTACAACAGAAACTAAGAAAAACATGTTTTGTTTTGTTTTTAAATTTTGTCTTTTTTTTGTATTTTTTTGTTTATATAGCAAAAAAAAAACAAAACAGTAGTTATTAACCACTTCGCGCCCGTGCTGTAGCCGAAAGATGGCTGCAGCGTGGACGCTATCTGCCGGGCGGCCGTCCCTGGACGTCCTGGTGTTTACTTCCGTGTTGCGCGCTCTCGCGGGTGCGCATCGGGGAAGTTCTGTGCTGGCCGTGTCCCTCGGACACAGCCAGTCACAGATCGCTGAAAAAGGCCAATCATAGCGGCCGTTTTCAGCGCGATTGGCTGTGCCAATGAAAGACGATCTCATATGTTTACATGAGATCATCTCTCATCGCCGGTGTTCTGCGGCTCTCCCTCCTCACACAGACAGCGTGTGAGGAGGGAGAACGAACTGCTGCAGCGGTAAGTAAAAAAAAAAAAACGAAAATAAAGTGTCAAACTGTCATCTGTCCCTGCCATCTGTCCCAACTATCATGCCCATTCCATCTATCCCCAGTGCCATCTGTCCCTGTCACTGTCATCTGTCATCAGTGCCACATAGTGCCATCTGTCATCAGTGCCATCTGTCATCAGTGGCACATAGTGCCATCTGTCATCAGTGCCATCTGTCATCAGTGCCACATAGTGCCATCTGTCATCAGTGCCACCTGTCATCAGTGCCACCTGTCATCTGTCATCAGTGCCACGTATCAGTGCCATCTGTCATCAGTGCCACCTGTCATCAGTGCCATGTATTAGTGCCATCTGTCATCAGTGCCACGTATTAGTGCCACCTGTCATCAGTGCCACGTATTAGTGCCATCTGTCATCAGTGCCACGTATTAGTGCCATCTGTTATCAGTGCCACGTGTCATCAGTGCCACGTATTAGTGCCATCTGTCATCAGTGCCACGTATTAGTGCCATCTGTCATCAGTGCCACGTGTCATCAGTGTCACGTATTAGTGCCATCTGTCATCAGTGCCACCTGTCATCAGAGCCACCTGTCATCAGTACCACCTGTCAGTGCCACATATTAGTGCCATCTGTCATCAGTGTCACGTGTCATCAGTGCCACGTATTAGTGCCATCTGTCAGTTCCACGTATTAGTGCCATCTGTCATCAGTGCCACGTATTAGTGCCATCTGTCATCAGTGCCACATCAGTGTCAGTGCCACATCAGTGCCATCTGTCATCAGTGCCATGTATCAGTGCCATCTGTCATCAGTGCCACGTCAGTGTCATGTGTCATTGTCCTGGTGCTCCAGGGCCTTCAAAAGTGTAATAGGTAGTCAACAAGTTAAATGTGTAATTTATGCTCCTAGAACACGTGATGGTGCTCTCTGCATGTTGGGCCTCTCTATGTGGCCAGGCTGTGAAAAAGTCCCACACATGTGGTATCGTAATACTCAGGAGGAGTAGCAGAATGTATTTTGGGGTGTTATTTGTGGTATACACATGCCATGTGAGAGAAATAACCTATTACAATGACAATTTTGTGGGGGAAAAAAAAATCTTCATTTTGCAAAGAATCGTGGGAAAAAATGACAACATCAAAAAGCTCACCATGCATCTTACTAAATACCTTGGAATGTCTACTTTCAAAAAAAGGGTCATTTGGGGGGTATTTGTACTTGCCTGACTTGTTCGGGTCGCAAGAAATGAGATAGGCCGTCAGTACATCAGGTGTGATCAATTTTTTATGATTTGCACCATAACTTGTAAACTCTCTAACTTTCACAGAGACCAAATAATATCCACTAATTTGGGTTATTTTTACTAAAGATATGTAGCAGTATAAATTGTGGCCAAAATTTATGAAGAAAAATTACTAATTTGCAAAATTTTATCACAGAAACTAAGAAAAATGCGTTTTTTTCAAACGAGAGAGAAGCAGTGAGTGACATAATCATCACTCAATGTTCCTGGGAAATAGTGTGCAGAGCAGCTATCTGGTCATAGTAAAAGGAAAGGACCCATTCTCTAAATAATAAAATGAAGATAACTCTGGAGCTGCTTACCTCTGCATCAAAACATTATAATGTTACACAAAGGTAAGAAATTAAACTTCAAATAAATTAGAAAACATTTGCTGGGTTTGAAAATGTATGGGACCCGTGGAAAAGATATTTGACTAATGATCCCCAGACTATCCCTGACTATGTTCCCTCCTGGTTGGGGTGGGCCAGAGCGTGGAGTCCTTTCCCCTTCCCCTTCCCCCTCCCCCTTCTTTTCTTCTTCTCATCCTTTTTTGTTCTTTTGGGTACTCTATCTCGATTTTGTGATTGAGCGGGTTGAACTGCATAATTCTGCAGATGTGTGGGAAGGAGCATCCTCTTTTGGTGGTTGAGAGGATTGGTGTTCCCTACCGCAAAGGACGCACTCTAAACCCCTTTAAATTACATTGATCTCATACTATAGAGGGACATCCTTTGACTTCTAAGAATTAGTCAGTTTTGCAGTTTATTTGTAAACTAGACAGTTAGACTGTAGGTAACAGAGCATAAAATATATAGACTGTGATTATATGCCTCTGATACTTATGACGACAGACGTCTCAGAAGGTATGGCCCTTTGCCAATGCAGATTGCTGGAATGTGTCATTTGTTTGGTACTAATACAGTTATGCCCCTTACACACGGTCAGATTTTCCGACAGAAAATGTTCAATGGGAGCCTGTTGTCGGAAATTCCAACCGTGTGTAGGCTCCATCGGACATTTTCCATCAGAATTTCCGTCATACAAAATTTGAGATCTGGATCTTAAATTTTCAGACGAGAAAATCCGTTGTCGTAAATTCCCATCGTGTGTACACAATTCCGATGCACAAAGTTCCACGCATGCTCGAAATCAAGCAGAAGAGCCGCACTGGCTATTGAACTTAATTTTTCTTGGCTCATCGTACGTGTTGTACGTCACCGCGTTCTTGACGTTCGGAATTTCCAACAAGATTTGTGTGACCATGTGTATGTAAGACAAGTTTGAGCCAACATCCGTCGTAAAAAATCCATGGAATGTCCGATCATGTGTACGGGGCAATACAATGTATGACCTTCTGCCTTTCTATAATATATGTAACCTATACTGTGGAGGTTGCGTACAGTTCAAAACCAATGTTGGAACCTCTTTTTTTTTTGTTTGTGAAAAACCTTTAATAAACAATATTGCAACAGAATACATTTTCTGGGAGTTCAGGTTTTTAAGTTTTTCTTGATTTTTCAAAAGGTAAAAGAAAATAAAAACTGGCTTGGGTTGAGCTTTAAAATACCCACTAAATTGTGCAAACAATTGTGTATACCGTATTTATCGACGTATAACACGCACAGGCATATAACACGCACATTCATTTTAAGAGGGAAGTTTCAGGAAAAAAACTTAAATTTTAAATAAGGAACTTTGAAGCAAAATAAGGGTCAGTGCCCATCTGCCATCAATGCAGCAGCCTCGCCATTGCCATCAATGAAGCAGCCTCACCATTGCCATCAATGCAGCAGCCTCACCATTGCCTTCAATGCAGCAGCCTCACCATTGCTTTTGATGCAGCAGCCTCAACATTGCCATCAGTGCAGCCTGATCGATGCCCATCTGCAGCCTAGAGGGGATAGGGAGGGGCAGGATGAGCTCCGACAGATTACATACAGTGAGAATCTCCTATGATAGACAGAACAGTGGTCCAATGGCAGCCCAGGAGACGGGACTTTCTATTCTTTGCAAGTAAACAGGAGATTCTCACTGTATGTAATCTGACGGCGCTCGTCCCGCCCCCCTTCCTGCCCCCTCCGAGGCAGCTAAAATTGAAGTATTGGCATTTAACACGCACACGTAATTTGCACCCGATTTTCAGGGTGAAAAAGTTCTTGTTATATGCCAATAAATACAGTAATTATTCTTTATTAAACACAGCAGAAGAAGGAAATTTTAGAACCTTTTTCAGTGACCCTATTCTGATGTGCTCCTGTTAAAGTAGATCAACATTTACTTTAAAGCAAGGATTATTATCCATTGTCATCTAATTACAGCACAGTATTATGCATTATTAGGAATTATGTTCAATATGAGGCTACCAATATACTTTTTCAAATGCTCTGTTATTTTAATGTATAATAGCTCAATCTATAATATGTCTTCTTGGCCTTTAAATACACCATATTTTGTTCATTATTTTTATTTGATATTTTGATCATCAAGTTCATTTCACCTTTCAAAATATAAAGTTATTATAAAGAATATATTATACCCAATATAAAGAAATTATCAGCAGAATCTAATTTTAACCACCTGTATACCAGAGCAATTTTTACTTTTCTCACAGATGTTAAAAATTCTATTTTTTTGCTGGAAATTACCCTAAACCCTCAAATAAGTATATATTTTCTGAAAGCAAAGGACCTGTAGAATAAAATGGTGGCAGCTGCATTTCTTTTATATCTGCGCAACTCCATATTTTTTATTAAAGAAAAAATACACTAAAATTGATTTTAGTGCAAAAAACACAATATACAGTAGTACCCCATTTTTTTGGGAAAATATAAAAGTAAATAGATACCAAGCATTTCAAGACTTATGCCCTGTACACACGGTCGGACATTGATCGGACATTCCGACAACAAAATCCTAGGATTTTTTCAGACGGATGTTGGCTCAAACTTGTCTTGCATACACACGGTCACACAAAGTTGTCGGAAAATCCGATCGTTCTGAACGCAGTGACGTAAAACACGTATGTCTGGACTATAAACGGGGCAGTAGCCAAGAGCTTTCGTCTCTTAATTTATTCTGAGCATGCGTGGCACTTTGTGCGTCGGATTTGTGTACACACGATCGGAATTTCTGACAACGGATTTTGTTGTCGGAAAATTTTATAGCAAGCTCTCAAACTTTGTGTGTCGGAAATTCCTATGGAAAATGTGTGATGGAGCCTACACAGGGTCGGAATTTCCGACGACAAGGTCCTATCACATATTTTCCATCGGAAAATTCTATCGTGTGTACAGGGCATTAGAATTTCATGCAGCCATGAAATTGTAAAAAATAATGGTACTTAAAATTCTCATTAGACAACGCTTTAAAAACCTTTACAGGTCCAATTGTGAAGTGGAACGAAATCTATTGGATTGTTGAAACTTTTTTAACTAATAAAAAAATGAAAAGTGGGGCGTGCAAAATTATTCGGTCCCCTTGCGTTAATACTTTGTAGAGTCACCTTTTGCTGCGATTACAGCTGCAAGTCGCTTGGGGTATGTCTCTATCAGTTTTGCACATCGAGAGACTGAAATTCTTGCCCATTCTTCCTTGCAAAACAGCTCGAGCTCAGTGAGGTTGGATGGAGAGCGTTTGTGAACAGCAGTTTTCAGCTCTTTCCACAGATTCTCGATTGGATTCAGGTCTGGACTTTGACTTGGCCATTCTAACACCTGGATACGTTTATTTGTGAACCATTCCTTTGTAGATTTTGCTGTATGTTTGGGATCATTGTCTTGTTGGAAGATAAATCTCCGTCCCAGTTTCAGGTCTTTTGCAGACTCCAACAGGTTTTCATCCAGAATGGTCCTGTATTTGGCTGCATCCATCTTCCCCTCAATTTTAACCATCTTCCCTGTCCCTGCTGAAGAAAAGCAGGCCCAAACCATGATGCTGCCACCACCATGTTTGACAGTGGGGATGGTGTGTTGAGTGTGATGAGCTGTGTTGCTTTTACGCCAAATATATCATTTTGCATTGTGGCCAAAAAGTTCGATTTTGGTTTCATCGGACCAGAGCACCTTCTTCCACATTTTGGTGTGTCTCCCAGGTGGCTTGTGGCAAACTTTAGACGAGACTTTTTATGGATATCTTTGAGAAATGGCTTTCTTCTTGCCACTCTTCCATAAAGGCCAGATTTGTGCAGTGTACGACTGATTGTTGTCCTATGGACAGACTCTCCCACCTCAGCTGTAGTTCTCTGCAGTTCATCCAGAGTGATCATGGGCCTCTTGGCTGCATCTCTGATCAGTCTTCTCCTTGTCTGAGCTGAAAGTTTAGAGGGACAGCCAGGTCTTGGTAGATTTGCAATGGTCTGATACTCCTTCCATTTCAAAATGATCACTTGCATAGTGCTCCTTGGGATGTTTAAAGCTTGGGAAATCTTTTTGCATCCAAATCCGGCTTTAAACTTCTCCACAACAGTATTACGGACCTGCCTGGTGTGTTCCTTGGTCTTCATAATGCTCTCTGCGCTTTCAACAGAACCCTGAGACTATCACAGAGCAGGTGCATTTATACAGAGACTTGATTACACACAGGTGGATTCTATTTATCACCATCAGTCATTTAGGACAACATTGGATCATTCAGAGATCCTTGCTGAACTTCTGGAGTGAGTTTTCTGCACTGAAAGTAAAGGGGTCGAATAATTTTGCACGCACCACTTTTCAGTTTTTTTTTTTTTTTTTCTTTTTTTGTTTTTTTTTTTTTTCAAATTATTTTTTATTAAAGATTTTCAAGTACAAAACATAGTACAGATTTTCCTTTTCTTATTCATTGACGAACACATCATGAAAACATAGATTAATCAAAGATAGGTTCAGAGTTTACATTGTATAGGGTAAGTAATTTTTACAATGTTATTATCTTATTCATTATGTATAATGTAGTACTAGTTTATTTAACATAATGTATTTTCATGAGACAATAAAATGAAAGTGTAGCAAAGGATAGAAAAGGGGGGGGGATGGGAAGGGGGGGGGAGGAATGAAGAAAGGGTGGGGAAGGGGGTTGGAGGGGTAAAGGGAAGGGAGAGGGAGAGGTGACGGAATGTTGTAGGTATTTATATTTTTCATTAACTATGCAAGCTTAACTAAGAAATATCAAGGGTTGTATATATATTCCAAATCAGAAACCACTAGTTTTCTTTGAACCAATGCGACCATATTTTCCAATGTTTGTCAAAGACAGGTTTTTGTTCGGTTCTTGCTGCTATTAGTGATTCAAAGATGTAATTGGTTCGTGTTATAACAAGGGCTTCTGAAGCATTGGGTACAATATTTGTTTTCCAATTTTTAGTAATTAGTGATCTAGCAGCTAGGAGTATATGTGTGACCACTGTACGAAAGCAAGGAGGGAAGCTTTCAATGCCTAGGTTTAACAGTGCCAAACCTGGGTTTGGTGTTTTTAGTATTCCTGTGATACGAGATATATACTTAAATATATTGTTCCAAAAGCTGGTGAGGTGTTTACATGACCAGAATACATGCAAAATGTTACCCACCTCTCCACATGTTCTCCAGCACAATGGTGAGTTGGAGAAGGAGAATTTGGACAATCTATAGGGCGTAAGGTACCATCTTTGAGCTATTTTTAAGGAAAGTTCCCAATGGTTTACACATCTAGTTGCTTTATATGTGGTTTTGAGTGCGTTTTCCCATTGATTGTTAGTGTAGGATTCTCCTAGTTCCAACTCCCACTTTAAGAATGGTGGGAGTTTTGTAAAGGAAGATTTATTTTGGAGGAAATTATAAAATAAAGAAATACCTTTAGGTGTAGTAAGGGTATTTGTGTAGAATTGCCATATTGGTTCATGTATAGGTATGTGGGTTGATTTTAAAGATTTTAGAAAGTGAGTCAGTTGTCTATATTTAAAGTGGTCTGCTAAGGGTAGTGAGTATTCCTCCACTAGTGTATTGAATGGTTTAAGTGTGTTGTTATTATATAGATCGGCAATTAGATATATACCTCTTGTAGACCAATTTGTAAAATTGGAGTATGGTTCAAGATGGTGATTGGAATTGGGATGTTTATACTTTTGGTTGAGGGTGGGGAAAACTTGTGTAGTTCTCTCCACGCAAGTAGAGAGGCCTGAATAGTTAGTGGTAATGATCTTAAGGGATATGGTTTCCATATGTCAAGTAGTAATAGTAGACGGAGATCTTGGGTTGGGCTGAGGGCTCGTTCTATGTTGTGCCAGAGGACATCTGGGGATGGTGACAACCATTGTCTGAGTTGGGTAAGCAAGGATGCTCGATGATAGTCCTTGATGTCTATCAGGCCCATGCCTCCCGCCAGCCTATGTTTAATTAGAACATTTCTAGAGCATCTGGGTCTTTTGGGTCCCCATATGTAATTTCTGAGAAGATAGTTTAGTGATTGGAGATGGGTGTTCTTGAGTTGAATTGGTAGAGTACGGAAGATATATAGAATTTGGGGGAGTAGCAGCATTTTGAAGGATGCTAATCTTCCTGACCATGATAATTCTACTTTGTTGAGTCTCTTTATTTCTTTCGCTATTTTGTCAATCAGCGGGTCATAATTGGCGTCTGCTAGTTTGGAGGGGTCAGCTGTTATTTGTAGTCCTAGATAAGGGATGCTGGATGAGTTCCATGTATAAGGGAATCGTTTTTGTAGATCTACTTGGAGGGATGGAGGGATATTTAGACCTAAGATTAGAGATTTTGAGAAATTCACTTTGTAGTATGACACTTGGCTAAAATTCGTCAGAATGTCATGGGCACATTTTAGGGACTTGGTGGGTGAGGTCAAAAGAAGGATGATGTCACCTGCGAATAAGTTAATATTGTGTGATTTACCTAACAGGGAGAATCCGGGTGCATCTGGGTGTATTCTAATTTTTTCGGCTAGTGGTTCTATAAGGAGATTGAATATAGAAGGGGACAGGGGGCATCCCTGTCTAGTGCCATTGGTAATTGGGAAGGGAAGGGAAAGGGTACCTGAAGTGTAGACCTGCGCACATGGTGAAGAGTACAGGGCCAAGATAGCCGAGAGGATGGGGCCTGCGAACCCAAACTTCTTAAGTGTCTGTGCCATATATCCCCAATGGACCCTGTCGAATGCCTTCTCCGCATCCAAAGAGAGCAGCAGAGAAGGCACCCGACAGGACCCAGCTCGTTGGACCAAATCAATAATCCTCCTTGTGGCGTCAGACGCTTGTCTACTTTTGGTAAAGCCCGTTTGATCTGGGTTGATCAGAAGTGGTAGGAGATTTATAAGTCTATGTGCTAGGATCTTGGCGTACAGTTTAACATCTGTATTTAGTAGGGAAATAGGTCTAAAGTTAGCAGGTGTAATAGGGTCTTTCCCAGGTTTTGGAATGGTGACAACATACGCTTTGAGCATTTCGGCAGGGAATGAGGCAGAGGACATTGCTTCCAGGTAAATTTCTTTGAGTGAGGGGGACAAAATTTCACAAAACACTTTGTAATAACTGTTTGGTAGTCCATCTGGTCCTGGAGATTTGCCAGTGGGTAGCGATTTAACTGCTTTACGGATCTCAGTCTCCGTTATGGGTAGATTAAGTTGTTCTAATTGTGATGCTGAAAGGGAGGGTAGTGTGAGATCTGCCAAAAATGATTGGATGGCTTCATCTGAGGGCTGTTGTGTATTTGTATCTTCTTTTAAATTGTAAAGAGAGGAGTAATATTCAGCAAAATTATTTGCTATGTCAGTAGGGTTGAAGATTTTACTGTTATCTGAGCTACGAATTAGGTGAGGGATCCTCATTTGTGTCCTACGGTCTCTCAGTCTCTGGGCCAAATGTTTGCCAGCTCTGTTACCTGAAGAGTAGTGATTAAGTTTTAGGTACCTAATATGTTTGTCATATTGCTCTAGTAACATGAGTCTGAGATCCGATCGCAGTTGGTTTAGTTTGTTTGCTATGCTTGGGTCAGGTACGATTTTATTCTGGGCCTCCAGAAGTTGTATGTCTTTGAGAAGGGAATCTAATTTCAATGTCCTCTGCCTCTTCATCCGCGAGCTGATCTGTAACAATATGCCTCTAATATATGCCTTATGGGCACACCACATAGTAAATGGACTGTTAACCGATTTAGCATTAATTTCAAAATAATCTTTTAGATGTTTGTTTACAAGAGCAACCTGGGATGGTTGTTGGAAGATTTGGGGGTTGGCCCTCCAAATGTAGGATGGTGCTGATGAGTATCTCTCCTCTATCGTGAGGGACACAGGGGCGTGGTCAGACCACGTAATGTCATGCACGGCAGAGGAGGACACCTTCTGAAGTAGAGTTCTGTCCACCAAGATTAGGTCTATGCGTGAATACGAGTTATGTCTAGAGGAGTGAAAGGAGTAGTCCCGTTCATTAGAGTGTTGACACCTCCAAGCGTCGTACATCTCTTCTTTATGTAGTATGTTTTGGATTGAGGGAAGAGGGCGACTTGATTTGGAGGTGGTGTCCATTTTGTAATCCACTGTGACATTATAATCTCCACACATTATAACTGCTCCTTTTTTGATTGAGTTGATCTTGCGAAACATCTTTTTCAAAAAACCTAGTTGGCGCGTGTTAGGCGCATAAAGATTAACCAGCGTGTATAAATGGTTGTTAAATTCTCCAATTAGGATTAGGTACCGACCCTCAGGGTCTACATGGGTCTCTTGGATTGAGAGAGAAACAGAGTCTCTGATGGCGATGAGTACACCCTTTTGTTTTTTAGAAGCTGATGCCTGAAAAATGTGTGGAAATTTAAGGTGAGAGAATTTGGGGATTGCTGAGGTTACCCAGTGCGTCTCCTGAATGCACAGAATGTCAGATTTTAGTTTGAGGGCTTCCTTCCACACTGAGGCTCGTTTAGCAGGATGGTTCAGTCCGTGGACATTGAAAGAGGTTACTCTAACCGCCATATGTAATGTGTAAGATGATGGTGTATTGGTACCTTATGTATTCCTGGGTATTTGCTGGTGGTCTTAGTTGCGGTTTGTCTTCTTTCTGGATGAGAAGAGTTCCTCCAGTGATATGAGCTTTCAGTCCGTCACCGATTTGAGGGGTTAAGGGGGGAGAAAAGGAAGAGGTAAAACAGAGAAAAACAACAAACAAAAACAAAATTGGTGTGTAAAAAAGGTGAGATTCTTTCCAGAATCTGATGGCAGCTGTACTGCGCATTTTTAGGAGGGGAAACTACGTGGAGTGTTAGCTCCATTAGGTGGCAGGAGATTCGTAGTTGTGGGTAGCTTATGACATTCGAGGCGAATATTTGTTGCGACTTTTCTGTTGCTTTTTGTATGACACAACCTTCCATTCGGTCTGGTCATCCAGTTTTGAGGAGGGAGAAGGCCCTGGAGAGGATTGTTCTGGTAGGATGTCCCAAGTGCGCAACATTGATAGGCCGTCTTCCAGATTGGTGATCACCGAGGTCTTGTCATCATGGGTGACGATGAGTTTTGTCGGGAAACCCCATCTGTAGGTGATGTTGTGATTGCGCAGTGCCTTAGTCACAGTTAGCAGTGATTTACGTTTTTGCATCGTGAACTGTGAGAGGTCTGCGAACATTTGAATGTTTGAGTATTGCTCGGGAGGTTGTGGATTTTTCCTAAAGGCTAGCATGAACTGCTCCTTAACATGGAAAAAGTGCACCCGCATCAGAACGTCTCTAGGAATGTTATCTGATAGGTGTGCAGGTTTGGGAAGTCTGTGGATTCTGTCAATGATTAGCTCTGAAGAAGGGGTAGATGGTAGGTATGCTGACATGAATTCCTGGACATATTGGCGGAGTTGTGATGGTAGAACACTTTCTGGGACCCCGCGCATTTTCAGATTATTTCTACGTGATCTGTCCTCGAGGTCTGCGACTTTTTCTTTAAGCCACGTTACCTCATCTGATTGGTCATTATGAGCATCTACCAGGGTATTGTATGATGCAGCATAATCCCCCATTTTTTTCTCCACGTGGTCCACTCTGCCCCCCAGTTCCTTCACCTCTGTTTTAAAGTTCCGCATGCATTCCATCATGTCTGCGTGTAGTGAGCTGCGTAATGAGACTAACATGTCTCTAAGGGTTGTGTCTGAGAGGGGCTGGTTTACAGTGGGGAAAGAGTTAATGGAATCAGCCATCTCTCTCGTGTCTTCTAGAGAGTTATGTCCGGTACTGACCTTGTGGTTGGTCGAATCATTCGACATGCGGGGTTTCGATTTGGCAGGGCTGCCTGAGAGCGGAGTGGAGGCATCTGGGGAGCAGGAGTGTGGGTTTCGTCCGGAGCTCGGGCTTGGTGTGGCCGAGTGAGATTCGATTGATGTAACCGGAGAGCAGCCGGCGGCGCCATCTTGGGTCCCGCTGTGGTTCTTAGGGGGGAAGAAATCATTTAATTTCTTCGGCTGTGAGGAGTTCTGTCTCTTCCTTGTCATCTCGGAGGGTGCTGCGGGTCTTTAGGTAGGTGCTGGTGCCAGAAGGAGCGGTCTGGATCGCCTCGAATTGTTTTAAATCCTGCCGTCAGTGCAGAGCTAACAGGTCATGCGTCTGTTCTCTTAGCGCGGTAGCCACGTCCCCTCCACTTTTCAGTTTTTTAATTGCTAAAAAAGTTTAAAATATCCAATAGATTTCGTTCCACTTCACAATTGTGTCCCACTTGTTGATGATTCTTCACAAAAAATTAAAATTTTATATCTTTATGTTTGAAGCCTGAAATGTGGCAAAAGGTTGAAAAGTTCAAGGGGGCCGAATACTTTCGCAAGCCACTGTACATAAAGAATCATTGACTAAAACAGCATGGGTCCCCCCCCCCCAGTTCATTACCAGGCTCTTCAGGTCCTGATTGGAAATTAAGGGGAACCCACACGCCAAAATAAAAAAAATGGCGTGGGGGTCCCCCAGGCCCCCAAGCACTATATACTCTGAACTGCAGTATATATACGGACTGCACAATATACTCTGCAGAAAAATTGGGCCTTAGGTGTTGGTGGTGCCAGAACACTGTAATCCCTCACAGTTACTTTTGTTCGGCACAGGAACAGGCCCTGCTGTTAAATATTATTTAAAAAATTGTAATTACACGCCCCTGTTAAACAGAGGCAGAAAAATTTGGCCTTGGGTGGTGGTGCCACAACACTGTAACCCCTCATAGCTACTCTTGTTGGGCGCAGGAATGGGCACTGCTGCTAAATATTATTTCAAAAGTTTTAATTACGTGGCACTGTTAAACAGGGTCAGAAAAATTGGGCCTTGGGTGGTGGTGGTGGTGCTACAACGTTGTAACCCCTCACAGTTACTGTCGTTGGGCGCAGGAACAGGCCCTGCTGTTAAATATTATTTCAAAATTGTAATTACATGCCCCTGTTAAACAGGGGCAGAGAAATTGGGCCTTTGGTGGTGCTGGTGCCAGAACACTGTGACCACTCACAGTTACTCTTGTTGGGTGCAGGAACCGGCCCTGCTGTGAAATATTGTATCAAAAATTGTAATTACATGCCCCTGTTAAACAGGGGCAGAAAAATTGGGCATTGGGTGGCGGTGGCCCCTAGATATTCCTGCACCATATAATGCAGACGCTGGCGATGGTTGCTTGAAACTATCAGACCTTGGTGCTGAGGACTGAAAAATTGTTTAAAGGCATCAGTCATCTGGCCACCTTTTCCACCGCTCTTCCTCTGACTGAACGAAGCCTCAGAAACATGTTGTCCAGCACCAGGAAATGGTAACCTCCCAGGGTCTGGAAATGTGTTACACAAACTTTTCTTCAAGGCCTCCACATGTTTCATTCTCTGCTCCCTCTGCAAAGGCAGGATGAGTTCTGCAACTTTACCCTTGTAACGTGGATCAAGAAGGGTTGCCAGCCAGTAATGATCATTCTCCTTGATACCATGAATCCTGTGTGTATGGTGGCCGCTCAGTAACGATATCACGGTATTGTAACGATATCACGTACGGGACATAAAAAGCTGTAGCTAGCTGCCATGTTGTGTGGAAGTAGCCATGACAGTTTGGTTAACCATGTAACATTACAGAGAAATCTGAACTCCCTCCTCCCTCCTCCCTTGTCTTAGGAATTCAAAGCTTTTTAAGTTCAACAGAAAAGGTTATCTCAACAGAGAAAACAGAACCAGGCTAGGTCAGTAGAAAAACAGCTTGTTGAAAGGGCAGTGTTCAGGCCTGTCGTAAAACTGTCACCCTCTCAATTTAGAGACCCAACAGGTCCTGGTTGTAAAATGTCTGAATACACCTCAGTGGGATAGGTATGAAATTTCAGCATGTTTCATAACTTCCGACTTAGTAGTAGCGCAGCCATAATATGGACATATTTAGTTTCCTCAGATAATATGTAACATTTCAAGTCCAGACACCCTTATGTCAGGTCATATGGGAAACCACTGGTACCACTTATTCCTCCTAAGCAGACTATACATTATAGACATAGCATGTTTATACTTGTTTTGAAGGAAATCTCACGCTGAATAATAATATAGATATTTGGAGTCTGTAAACACTATAGATGCAGATATATGAATATGTATTACAAAATCTACCTGGGACGTGGTCATGAGTGTAGACACCTCCCAGCAACCAACCCCTCAACAAGATGACCAGACGATTGGTCACTGGTCACTGTCAACACCCCTTTGATTTGACAGAAAAGAGGAGATGCCAAAACAATGGTCAGTTCTACTTTTACCATCCAAGAAGAAACATCTGCCAAGTCGAGAACCGATTACCTAGCTCATCGATCGACCTCTGATCAACCCTCAGACATTAATTGCAAGTATTCTTTCTTCCCAATTCTACCTTATTGCTTTGTGGCTATATATTGTCTTTATCTTTTGAAACATCTTTTTCTGTAAATGTTTTATTTGCATCAACTTTGACCTTTTCATAATAAACCCTTATGTTGAAAAGTGTTAACCTTGTCTCTAAAGCTCTTAAGACAAGCTATAAACAAACCTGCCTCTTGAAGGGCGCTACTGTTGTAGGGTAATGCCCCGTGCACACGGTCGGATTTTCCGATGGAAAATGTCCGATCGGAGCGTGTTGTCGGAAATTCCGACCGTGTGTGGGCTCCATCGGACATTTTCCATCGGATTTTCCGACACACAAAGTTGGAGAGCAGGAGATAAAATTTTCCGACAACAAAATCCGATCGCGTCAATTCCGACCATGTGTGGCCTGTTCCGACGCACAAAGTGCCACGCATGCTCAGGAGAAATTCCAAGACGGAACAGCTCGTTCTGGTAAACTTAGCGTTCGCAATGGATACAGCACTTTCGTCACGCTGCAATGTTAAAAATGGTTTAATACGGGGGGCGCATGCGCGGCGCCGAACGTGATGGACGCCTGAGAGTTTAGCTCCGTCCAGCCCGGGAAGATAACGGCTGCCGAGGGCTATTAACAGCGATTTTTCTCAGCAATTCTATGACCCCTCGAGCCCCCTAAGCGTGGTGCATGCCTGGGAGAAAGAAAAAACCCAGAGGAGCTTCTCAACACACTCTAACCCACTATCTTCTCCGCACCCGCGAACTTGGCAGCATGTCTCAAAATGGCGCCGCAGGGAGAAGCAAGCCTCCGTCTCCAGCACCATCCCCGGGTTCCTTCCCCAATCAAACACCGGTCTCCGATCCCAGCCGTGAGTACACCGCCTCCCTTACAAAGACAGACCTAGAAAGCAGCCTGGAGGCCATGTACGCTAGGCTGGCAACCAAGTTCCAGACTGAGCTGCACAAAACCTCTCACACTCTCTCCCAGGAGATTGCGGTCTTAGGCTCCAGGACGGAAAGACTGGAAACTAAACATGACGAACTGGCTCTCGCCTACAGTGACCTCTCCAGGGAACATGAATCTCTAGCCACGGCCTTCTCCTTGATGCAATCCCAAATAGAAGACCTCGATAACCGCAATAGACGCAACAATTTGCGTATAAGAGGTATTCCAGAATCTGTCACGGATCTCATCCCTACAATGATCCGCCTGTTTAAATCTTTGCTCCCGGACACAGACGCGAGTTCGTTCACCTGTAACCGCATACATAGAGCCCTCAGACCTAAACCGCCCGATGACAAACCTCCCAGGGACATTGTCCTTTGCATGAAGGACTTCTTAACTAAAGAGGAGATCCTTAGAGCAGCTCGCAATCAACAACGCATCACTCTGGATGACCGTACCATCCAAATATATCCGGATATCTCCCCTGCCACCCTAGACAGGAGAAGGGGCATGAAGGAGATTACTACTGCTCTCCAAGCTGCTCGCATTCGCTATAGGTGGGGCTTTCCCTTCAAGCTTGTAATTCCTCACAATGGTACCACATACTCTGCCACGTCGCTCCTGGAAGGCCAAGAGGTTCTGGTTAAACTGGGCCTCCTGGAACCTGATGTCATCCGTCGACCCCCCTCTACACCGAGACTCTCACCTATTTGGCAGACACCTCCAACCAGAAGGGACAGACGCAGAATCAGATACGACGTTGGAGACAGACCGGAGGACCCTTTTTGTTGATCTTCTCTCCACCGTTGTCACCTTCAGGACATCCCAGCAACATGCACCTAACTCCAGCTTACAACCACCCGGACGTCGGTCCTTTGGAGCCGCGACATGTTTTCCCCACCCAGCCGCAGCCTAGCAGATTTTGACATCATTTTGATTTTTTTTGGTTTTGTCTTTACTGCAGGCAAGTTCTCTTTTTGATTTTTCTTTTTTCCTACTGGCTTAATATAGCACAGAACCTTTTCCAGGCTGGGTTCGAGACCTAGTAGTCTCGTGAATTGTGATTTCTTTTTTTTCAGGTTTTTTACTGTAACCTGAACCAGTTCCTTGTTATGAGGACACTCACATTACGTTCAAACTTATGTGGTTTTTTTTGTTGTATTCTTTTTACCCTCCCTTTTTCTCCTGGTTTTTTTTTTTTTTTTAGGTTCTAGTCAACCGTCATATTGCTTTTGCATCATTTCACTTAGGCTGAAATATTTTGTAGTCTACATAATGATGTTGGTCTGTATCACTTACATGTTTGATGTATTACGCTCTTTTACCCCCCAGTGCTCGAGTATGTCGGCCCTCCTTGTGTTACTTGCATTCCAATGGGTTTGCTTTAGGCACCCTTTTTTTTTTTTTTTTGGGTCTATTTGCCCTTAGATTATAGACCACTATCACCTTTGCCATGGTGATTAAGTGTATATCACACAATGTCAAGGGATTTAATTCCCCTCTAAAAAGGAGGAAGGCATTTGCATTCTATAAACATCTTGGAGCGCAAATCCTCCTTTTGCAGGAGACACATTTTGCACACTCCTCACATCCTAAATTCCTCCACAGACACTATCCTCAGACTTTTTGCTCATTACACCAGACGAAAAGTAGAGGAGCCGCCATACTCTTGCACAGCTCTTTCCCAATGGAAGTCAAACAAGTTTTCAAAGACAAAGATAGTAGATATGTTTTAATCAAAGGTATGATTCATTCCAGAGAAATTACTATCGCCAGTATTTATGCCCCTAATGACTCCCCTGCATCTTTTTTTCACTCCTTCTCTGACCGCCTCTCCCAATATCAATCGCCACACATGATAATAGGAGGGGACTTTAATATGGTTGCTAACCCTACTCTCGACAGATCCTCGATGTCCCCCTCAACCAAATCCTTTCCCCGTTCGCTCTCAGGTGGACTACTAGACCATCAACTGGTGGACACTTGGAGAGCACATAACATAGGGGCTAAGGAATACACCTTCTACTCTCATCCCCATAAAAGTTATGCGAGACTAGACTACATCTATACTACCCCCATTATCCTTGCTAATACCACAGATGCTAGCATCCATCCCTGCTCCTGGTCGGACCATCATGCCACTGCCTTCACCACTACATATATTAGGCTTGCACCCACTTCTTACTCATGGAGGCTAAATGAAGCTCTCTTATCAGATGCAGTCGTTGAGGGAGAAATTGCACAAGCTATTGAAGAATATTTTAATCTTAATGCCATCCCGGAAACCGCTCCCTCCACGGTTTGGTCGGCACACAAGGCAGTTTTGAGGGGTAAATTGATTGGTCTTGCTGCAGCTCAGAATAAAATAGATAAAAAAAACATTTTAATCCTTAATAAGGACCTGGATAGTCTTTACAAGAATACCAATCTCCTACACTTGGAATCCACTAGGCAACTAATTGACCAAAAAAGACTGGAATTGGATAGTATCCTGTCGAAGAGAGTTGAAAAAACTCTGCGTTGGTCAAAAGCCAAATGCCTCCTTCATGAGGGTTCAGCTTCCACCCTTTTCGCCAGAAAACGTAATCGCTCCTCCCGCCCTCCCCATGTCTATAGATTAGTGACCCCCTCTGGACACATCACCTCCCATCCTCAAGAGGTCCTTCACATCTTTGAACAATTCTACTCCTCTCTACTAGCCCCCTCCCAGCTAAAACCCTCCCCATCCGACGTTACATGGTTTCAGAATATCCCCCTACCAAATCTTACCCCCACACAACTAGATAATTTGAACGCCCCTATCACACCAACAGAGGTTCTGAATGTTATTAAATCTCTAAAATCGGGATCAGCCCCCGGACCTGATGGATTCTCCTCTCTTTATTATAAGAAATTCTCTCCCCTTCTTACCCCTAGATTAGCCTATCTATTTAATTGGGTTTTACAAGGCGGTAGTTTCTCCGAGGATATGTTATTAGCCAACATGTCCCTGATTCCAAAACCTCAAAAGAACCATACCTTACCCCAAAACTATAGACCTATCTCGGTCATCAATAATGACTTAAAAATCTTTAGCAGGATCATGGCGGACAGACTGGCAATAGTTATCCCCTCTCTTATCTCCCCTTTCCAGTCTGGCTTTATTCCCCATAGACTCATCACTGATAACATTCGCCTAGCCACCAATATAGTACAAGATGCAAACGTATTTTCGCGAAAAATCCTTATGCTCAGCCTTGACATACAAAAGGCATTTGATAGTGTCTCCTGGACGTACATCACTACTCTCCTACAACGTATGGGATTCCAGGGAGCATTCCTGCATGCCTTCTTGTCCCTATATCAAAACCCGAAAACTAGAATTAGACTCCCTGGTTGTAACTCTAAATTTTTTAGCCTAGGTAAAGGTACAAGACAAGGATGCCCGTTATCACCTTTAATTTTTGCTTTAGCCCTCGAGCCCCTAGCCATAGCCATACTCCAGAACCCAGATATTTCTGGTTATCTGAAAGGCCACTCGACATACAAATTTGGGATGTATGCAGACGACGTCTTGATGTTCCTCACCAATCCTCTTGTATCCCTCCCGAACTTATTTCAGACTTTATCGAAGTTTGCAGAGATTTCAGGCCTTTCCATAAACATGTCAAAATCATGTGCACTCCCGATAGGCTACAGCCCTGCAGAATTACTCCACCTTAAATCAGTCTATACTTTCAACTGGGCGGACTCCCACCTCCCATACCTTGGAATCAACCTGACTAAAGATTCTGGCAGACTTTTTGAGGCTAACATCCCCCCCATGGTATCTAAACTTAAAGGTATACTCAAGCAGTGGTCACATTTGCACATTTCATTTCTTGGTAGAATTACGGCACTTAAGATGACAATTCTCCCCAAACTCCTCTACCTTTTTAGATCCCTGCCGCTTAAAATCTCAAAAACCTACCTACTCTCTATCCAGGTGATGTTTAATAGATTTATTTGGAAGGACAAACCTCCACGCTTCTCCAAGGAAGTCCTATACCGTTCCTCTAAAAGAGGTGGCTTAGGGGTTCCTCAGGTATGGTTTTACTACTTAGCCAGTAGATACACTCAACAAGCACAATGGAACATACATAACTCCAGAGTTCCCTGGGTACATTTTGAAAGCGAATCCATTGCCCCATTGTTTCTCCCAGGCCTCATGTGGTCCAATAACCCAGTTAGATCAGAAGTGGGAGCTAAAAATTTGATCACCCAAGCAGGCCTTCAACTCTGGGACGCATATAAAAATACATACAAACTAGTTTCTGCTGTACCTCTAGGTGCCTCATTTTTAGGAGATCCCAGATTCCCCTTAGCATATGATAGACCCTCTTCCTTTCAACTCTGGATTGAGTTAAAATTAACTACATTAAATAAATTTCTCCTAAACTCAAAATTTATTTCATTTTCTCAGTTGCAAACTAATTACCACATTCCTAACAGCGAACGTTATCATTTCCTACAAATACGTCACTTCTTCCAAAAGCACTACCCTGGCCCTTATTTGTCCTCCACAACTCTGTTTGAGGACATTTGCCATGATTCACCTCACCAGAAAGGCCTTATTTCTCTAATCTACAGCAATCTTGAGGCTAACACTGAGGATTTACCCCTAAAATATAGATCGCAATGGGAATCGGAGATGGATCTGGAGGACATTGATATAGACTGGGTAAAAGGCTGGCAAAATTTACGCAAGTGTACCAAATCAATTATGGTTCGTGAAACTGCCATCAAACTATTGACACGCTGGTACTACACCCCAGTGCGTATCCACAAGATCTTCCCACAATCCTCCCACCTCTGTTTCAGGGGCTGTGCACAACAAGGCTCTTTTCTCCATACCTTTTGGGAATGTGAGAAATTACGCCCCACATGGACGGAGATCCTGAAATTGATAGACAAACTGGCAGACAAACCCCTAAACATCTCCTACCAACATTGCCTGTTGTTTCAGTCTCCTCCAGATTCCTCTAAAATATTAGTAAAACTGATCCATTCTATCTGTGTGGCCATGCAATGGGTGATTGCTTCACACTGGAAATCACCTTCTGTTCCTTATGCACAGGTGATTGCTAGAATAGACCGTATGATGTTGGCTGACAAGATTTATCACACCTTGCATGATACTATCCCTCAGTATGATGCTATTTGGAACCCTTGGTTTCTATTTAGGCTCCAAACGTGACGGTTTTTTATTTATTTATTTTTTCCCCTTTTATTTTTCCTCTATATGTTTTCTCTTTGTGTATTTTTTTCCTTATTTCAATGCTTTATTTTCTTCTCGAGTAATCCTTAGCCATATTTGATCCACTTGTCTTTGCCTGGAATTTAAGTCTATAATGTCTTTTATAATAGATTTTTTAGCTCTCTAATGAATGTACTTTTCTAATCTTGGCATATAATTTTTGATCCATGCATTTATGGCTCTGTATGTCTTTGTATTATATTTGTTTTACCTTTATGCTAAAAAAAAAATAAAAAACTTTTTGAAAACAAAAAAAAAATGGTTTAATACAGCGCACTCTCTTCTTCTTTATAATGTGACAAGAATAAAGTAGTTTTGCTGCTCATATTCACACACACTTCTCACAAACTTATTTCATTACTATTTATCGTGATTCCCTCAATATATTTTGATTTCCCACATCTGACAACATATTTTTGTATATTTTTTATATTTTTTTTGGCTTTAATGTAGATTCTTTTTTTGTGTTTGTATTTTTTTTACTTTTTTTTTTTTTTGGGGGGATTTTGATTTGTACTCCCGAAAATGTTTGTGTGTGTTTTTTGTGACAAGTTCCCACAACACCATTGATATGTTGTTCTATTTAATCTTTAGGAGATTGTTTGGTGTTGTTGTCCCTTGTTAATTTTACATTTTATGTTAGAAATGTACCTGAATCGTCACCAACAAACTGTCTTTTTTGGCTGAAAACACACACAGGAGAGTATAATTTCCCCAAATTTTTTTTATTAAGGGCTCACAAATAAACAAAGAGGGAGGCAACGCTGGAGAAACTGCAGAAGTTGGTGAAGCCTTGGACCCCCAGGGCAGACATCAACTATTTGTAAGCAAAATTGGTGGCCTGAGGAGTCCTTATCTAAGGGAGGGCAGTCTGGTCCAGAAGTCCCAGAGATCATGAACAGCAGCAGATGACATCTGTGTCCCCAGGCTGTGGTCATACGAGAGACTGCAGCTTCTGTCAGACCAGACTGAACCCAGGGTCATCACTCTCAGGTCTTCTTTCCACGCTTCCTTCCACGCTGTGGCTGTGGTGGTGGAGTTGTGGCAGCCGGAGGAGGAGGAGGAGGATGGTCCAACTCAACCACGTCGGTCATTGGTGTTAGTTCACCACTCACCCCCTTACGTAGGACTTTGTACATAAGGTCCTCACAGAGCCTGCATTGACCCTCATGCATGCCCTGCAATTTGGTGGCAGCCATGCAGGAGTTGGTAAGGCTCGTAGGGACGCCAAAGCCTCCTGGATCAGCCTGAACGCTGAATCCTGCACGGGACTCGGAGTGGCCTTCCTGGCTCGTTTATATGGCAGGCGGAGGGGAGGGACCTGAGACTCAGTCAGGCTGCGACTGGTCCCTGGCTTCTCCTGGCTGCCACTTAGCCCCGCCTCCTCCTGGCTGCAACTAATCCCCGCCTCCTCCTGACTGCCACATTCCACAGCCTCCTCCTGGCTGAGGTCTTCCTGTGTATGAAAAAGGGAGATAGTTTTAGTTTTTTATTCATCAATCACACACAATTTTCACCTCCTGACTGCTGCAAATTGAATGTTAACAAATATAACAGACTATCCTTCTGAGCCCAGCAGTTTTCATTCTTGTCCCAATTTTGGGTGCCCACTACTGTCTATTGATATGTAAAACACTTTCAAGCAGCAATTAGTGATCAATAATAACATCTAGTAAACATCATTTATTTATTGACCAGAAATCAGTAGAACAATGCTATACCTGACTCCAGCTGGGCTCCTCCACTTCTTCCTGGCTGGAAGGCCCAGGTTGGACATCGGAAGCCTCAGCTGGTATGGAAGGAAGCGTGGAAGGAAGAGTAGAGAGGGATTCCCTGACTTCAGTGTGGTCTGACAGAAATCGCAGTCTCTCGTAGTACCACAGCCTGGGGACATAAACGTCATCTGCTGCAGCTCCGGATCTCTGGGAATCTGTGACCTTCTTGCGCTCCCTGAGATAAGTGCTCCTCAGGCCACCAATTTTGGCTTTTAAATAAGGGATGGTTGCTGTGGGGACCACCGGCTTCACCAACTCCAGCAGTTTCTCCAGCGCTGCCTGCCTCTTCTGTTTGTGATTATAGTGGGGGTGTCTGACCTGCCACAGACAGGGCAGCTCCCTGTATTTGTCAATGAACAGGGGCAGGAAATTGTGGTCGTTGAACCCATCCATTTTCTCTGCAAGACACAACACAAGACAAACCCTAATGTCAGGCCAAACTCCCCTAATCTTGTTACAATATAGGCTTCCATTTCGAAGCAGTATAGGCGCAAGTTTAGATCTTACCTTCGTTATCACGATCAGCATCTCCGATGCTCCTTCCTCCGCTCACAGATCGTACGTAATACGCACGTGTGTTACGCTTTATACACACTGCGCATTCGTATAACTCCGCCCGCCCCTGACGTTCTTTCTAGTCTATTCCCCGCCCCTTTTCGTTCGGCGCAGTGGGGGAAGAGCACATGGTGGATAGACAGCAGGTGCGTGCTAATTGTAGCAACGAGGAGGAGGAGGAGGAAAGGCCGGAGCCTGAAACGTCCCGATCCAGAAGGAGATTTAAGGACTCAAATATGTCCTTTGGGGAGATGTTGGAGATGGTGGACATCCTGAAGAAGGCCGACTGTGATGGAAAGTATGGGCCTTACCCCAACCCCAATGTCAGAAAGGCCAAGATCATGGCGAAAGTGGTCAGGAGTCTGCACCGGAATTTCGGGGTACGACGATCGAAAGATCAGCTCAGGAAGCGGTGGTCAGACCTCAAATTAAGAGAACATGAGCAGTACAGAAAGATCCGGAGAGTGCTGCAAAAAAGTAAGTAGTTGTGCTGTGTTCCTATTCTTTATGTTTATTACGTTCGTGCTGCTCCATATGCTTTTAGGAACTGTTGTACAGTTTAAAATGGCAACTTTCATGTTCATGGGCACATTATTCGTTCGGATCAAACATTTTTCGTTCCAACTATAAAATACCATTGTTTAGCCCATATGCATTTGGCCACCATTTTGACGCCCTATACTTGTCTTCAAAGAATTGGCTTGTGTAGATGGCTTTGTTACTAGAATGAAATGCAAACTAGATTCTGTGTAAGGAGAGGACACTTAGCAGCTGTTTTCACATCTGGACACTGGAGCACTAGTGTGGGACACCAGAAAACCATTTTTATTAGGGGGCCCACACAGGTGCTCCAGTGTATACTATAGGGGGGGGGGGCTACATCTGTGAAGCTTGTACAAAACAGGTAAAGTATTGCATGTTGACAAAGGACACTAAAAAAGCTACATCTTGGAACTCTGCTAACATTGACAATTGTACCCCACTTCCAAGCAATGTTTCATCTTTATAGTTCTGCCATCAAATATCTGTGTGCTAAGTATACCATTTTTGTTTTACATAGGGGAGAAAAGACTCGGAGGACACCCCTCATCTGAGGAGACCAGAGCCCCCCCCCCTCTGGAAGAAGGAGAAATCCCCCCAACACAATCTGAGCAGGAGGAATAAGACGTGGTGGAACTAGTCACCACAACAGGTGAGTGTCTGCAACCACAGGCTCAGATAAGAGATGGATGGCGGCATTTTTTTGAAACCTAATTTATTTTGGGGTTCCTCTCTTTTTAGGTGATCGTGAGGGTGGGGATCCAGATCCTTTCACATCCGAAAGTGCCCAGATCCTGATCGGGGAGATCATGGGGTGTAATTTACAATTGGAAATCATCAAGCAAAACATCAATGATGTTATTCCAAAAAATAAAAACATCATTGATGTTTTGGGGCGAGTTCAAAGCCCCTCCAAATCACTTTCTTCTTTTGTGTGCTACAATGTGCTAAATGTTTTTGTGATTTTTTCCAAAAGCCAAATTTGGAGGATGCACACAGTGTGCCAACATGTGCTATTTGCCATCACGGGAGATCAATGGACACGTTTTGGGGGTGCAACCCCTTCCTCAATAATAAAGTAGCGGTGAGGAAGGGCTTGCTCCCCCAAAACACATCCCTTGATCCCCCGTGATGGCAGGTCGCACATGTTGACATTGTTAAATTGGTGTGCATCTTCCAAATTTGGCTTTTCCTGGGGTGACTTCACCCCATCTGAACACAATATCAAACACAGTTCCTAAATACTCATGTCTGATATTGCCTTCAAATTCGACCAAATGTGACGTTTGTAAGTTCAAGATTTGTGTCTTTTCTTGTTGGTTTTACACATGCCTGTTTTATCTAAAATGGACATTTTGAGTTTTGATAATGCCACCACAAAAATTGTTATACAACAAACATGTTGGTTTGTTTGAAAAACCTTTGGTAAATGCACATGTGATTGTGCAGGTATTAAAAAGATTGTTAATCAAGAATGTGTGTATTATTGTCTCAACGCTACAACACTTTTGGGGTGATGTAATTGTTGTTTTCTGAGAAAATGGGGGTTATTTCCTAAGGGCAAATCCTCTTGGCACTACAAGTGCAGTTTCAGTGCAGTTGCAAGTGCACTTGTAGTGAAATGTGTTTTTGCATTTTATTAAATAACAGCCAACAGTGCTTGGTATAATAAGGTTACACAATCACGACATTTTCTGGACTCTACACATTTCTGTCAGGGTCAGCTAAAACAAACACAAGCAGTAAATGTCCACAAAGAATTTCTTTTTTGTTTTATTATAAAAAGGCTTCACATATTTGCTGGCATATTGATAGCCCCCCTACCCGCAAAGAACTCCTGGTATCGTAACCGGACATCACGGGCATTCAGGGAGGGCAAGCCAGGACGGCCGCTTTTAAGCACCGTCAGTGTGGTTTGATGTATCATTCCGGCCTCAGGCCCAACTGAGCCAGCATAGTTGGCCGAATGTTTCCTTAAAAAGTTATGGAGAACACAGCACGCAAGTATAATATGGTTCAGTTTATACTCCGCCATATGGATGGATGTCATAAATAGGCGGAACCGGCTGGCCAGGATTCCAAATGTGTTCTCCACCACTCTTCGGGCTCTGGCCAGCCGGTAATTAAAAACCCTCTGTTCCGGGGTGAGGGTCCTCATTGGGAATGGCCGCATCAGGTGGTCCCCCAGCGCAAACGCTTCATCAGCAACAAACACAAATGGGAGTCCTTCAACATTGTCCTCTGGAGCTGGCAAGTCCAAGCTGCCATTCTGGAGACACCTGTAAAACTCAGTGTGGGCAATGACTCCACCATCGGACATCCGGCCATTCTTCCCCACGTCCACATACAGGAAGTCGTAATTAGCCGACACCACCGCCAACATCACTATACTATTGAACCCCTTGTAATTATAATAGTACGACCCCGAGTTGGGTGGTGGGATGATGTGGACGTGTTTCCCACCAATTGCCCCTCCGCAGTTAGGAAAGTCCCACCGCTGGGCAAAGTGGGAGGCCACAGTCTGCCATTCCTGTGGCGTGGAAGGAAACTGTTGAGGAAAAAACAATAAACATTACTATTTTTTCACAGAAACATGGCAAGCAGTTTAGACACAAACATTATGAGGCAACCTCCAGATAGCATTTAGTAAGGGGAATTTAACAAGGCCAAAGTATAAGGTACACCTATCATATTCCCCCTCCCCCCCTCTCATGGGCCATTTCTAACATTATAGGGGGGGAACTCTTGGACAGGTAACCCTCTTCACTTCATTGAGAGAAAAATGCCTAAATAATGGGTGTTACTTGGAACAGCCCCTCCTTAGTTACACTATTGGCAGACCACTGGACAGGTAAGAAGTGTCATAATACAAAGATATAAATACACATTGTACACATTTGAGGACATTTGGACATTCTGCTATTACCTATCACGATAATAATAGAATACAAAAACTTGAAACAGTACCATTTGAAAGTATACAGGCAGACCATTGCACTACATGCTTTGGGCAATTCATCCATAAATCTGACCAGTAAAGAGGTGGGTATAGTGTGTATGGGTTTGGCAAAGTCAGCAGATAGATGATTGAGGATACATAGAGAATTGGGATCAGCTGACTTAGCAGTTGGAGGAGGGAGGGTTACTAAAAATTATTTGGGGACACCAACAAAAAAAAGCCTCTGGCACTCTGCCTGAATTTAAATCAAAAATAACATTTCCAAACATTTTAGGGGGTGTTTGGGGTAAAGCACTACTATGGAGCTGATAAAATACATTGTTAAGTGACTACATGAGGTGAATATAGGGCCAGGAGACACCATGCTGGGGAGATTAGTGAAGGGCAAATATGTATGAAGGACCTAAAATAATAATTACATAAAAATCCAGCATGCATGAGAACAAAGGGGGCATTCACAGCATATTACAATCATGGTAATTAGGGAATGAGGAAAGAAATACAATATATTATCAAACATTCAATACAATAAAATGTGATATTAAAGGATAAAAATCTTACCTTCATATACTCCTTCTGCAGGACCTGGATGATGGCAGAACAGGTCTCTGGGATAATGATCCCCAGAGCCTGGGGGGAGATGCCTGTCGAGAACTTGAGGTCCTGCAGGCTTCTCCCTGTCGCCAAATACCGCAGGATAGCAACCAACCTCTGCTCCGGAGTGATGGCTTGCCTCATGCAGGTATCCTGCCTGCTAATATAGGGGGTCAGCGAAGCCAACAAACGGTGAAACACGGGGTCTGTCATCCTGAGAAAGTTCCTGAAATCATCAGGATTATTCTCACGGATCTCACGGAGCAAAGGCATATGAGAGAACTGGTCACGCTGAAGCAACCAATTCTTGGTCCATGAACTCCTCCCCACCCTGTTCATGGACTGGACTTGTGTCAAGGTCAGGACCCCAACACCAAGCCCCCGCACAGCACGAACTCTACGAGGAGTACGCATACGAAACATGGCTAGAAAACGGTCGGCTGCTCAGAACGAAGTAACAGAACGCACTGAAGAACAGCAAGGCCTGTGAAGAGCGACCTGAAAAACAGTAACGAACGAACAAGAATACAATGACTACTTAAAGTCACGCGGAACTTGCTTGCACGCACTGAAGTGCAGATACAAACCCACAAGCACAAACTGAACGGCAGAAAACGATCTGAAAGCCACGAGTCTGAAAAAGCGCGAATCGTCTCTCACCAAACTTTTTCTAACACGAGATTAGCAAAAGGAGCCCAAAGGGTGCCACGCTTGGTTCTGAACCGGCCTTTTCTAGTCTCGTCGTACGTGGTGTACGTGACCGCGTGGTTGGCGATCGGAAATTCCGACAACTTTGTGCGACCGTGTGTAGACAAAAAAACTTTGAGCCAACATCCGTCGGAAAAAATCCTAGGATTTTGTTGTCGGAATGTCCGAACAAAGTCCGACCGTGTGTACGCCCTATTAGACTCTGAGCAGACCTGTCTGTGGTGGCAGTGTGTGTGGCAGACGCTTATTCTAAAATTATAATTGGTATTACTAAAATTACGAGTCTCCCCCGGCTCGGTCTTTTAAACGGAGATTGTGGCAGTTAAAGGGTTAATTGTGTAATTAGCCTAGTGACAATCACTCTCAGGCTGCTCGCACCTAGATTGTGGTCTCGCAAGCTGGAAAATCTTTGTGCTGGGCGCAGCTGAGAGTGGCATTGTTACGTAAGTGACAGCATGGTGTGAGGTTGGCCGGTCCTTCGTTGCAAGTTAGCAAGGAGGGCAGGGATCTGACACCCGCGTTCGTCACATATTGGCTGGCAGCATAGCGGGATAGTTTCGCATTAAGAGCATTCAGTGCATTGTTAGGAATTAGCTCTGCACTGAAGGATTGTAACCTTTGTGGAAACAGTCCTTAGAGACAAGCTAATGCATATTTTTTGATTTTTTTTTTCAAGAGAGACATACAGCAACAGTTCCTTCCTACACCTTCTTCCTATCTCTTCTTTCTGTTCTATATTTTCTGCTTGCAACATGTCTGGGTTATCAGCATATAAAAAGATGAGCAAGAATGAACTGACTGCTGAGTGCGCAGAAAGAGGAATTGACATTGGTGGCAAAAATCGTGAAGGCTTGATACATGCCCTACAGGAGTTTGATATCCGTGCAGACCAGAACCTGGTGGAAACTGGACCAGAAAGGGTTTCCGCTACTCCAGAGCCCAGTGGTTCAGAGGCGGCCTCACCAGATGGGCAAGCAGAGACTGACACTGGAATACCACGGATTGTTACCTCCAAGCCACCGCAAGAGCAGGCCAGCATCAAATTGCCTGAAACCAGCATAGACTCTCCTCAAATGCAAGAAACGCTACAACACCTCAGGAAGATCCTGTGGTGTACCTGCAGTTTCTTGAGTGCCAGGCTGCGGCCAAGAGAGAGGCTGCGGAACGCAGGGCTGAGAGGGAGGCTGATCGTCGGCACGGATTGGAGATGGCTAGGCTCCAGCAGCAGCGACAGGCTCAGAACCTCGGATCCCTAGAGCACAGGGATTCCTCTCTGCCAGTGACCCCAGCCAAAATTCCAGTTATGGAAAAGGACAGTGACATTGACGTTTATCTACTATCGTTCGAAAAAACTTGCCGTCAGTACCATCTGCCCCCAGCACAATGGGCCCGGTACCTGACGCCAGGGCTACGAGGCAAGGCCCTGGATGCTTATGTCGAACTGTCAGAAGAGCAGTGCAACGATTATGAGGCCCTAAAGGTTGCAATCATCCAAAAGTTTCAGCTAACCCCGGAAGTGTACTGGAAGCGTTTTAGGTCCTTGCAAAAGGGGCCTGGGGACTTATACATGGATGTGGTAGGTTGCTTACGTACCACATTCTGGCAGTGGACTAAAGGCTTGAAAGCCGATTCTTTTGAATCCCTGGAAAATCTTATGATTGAAGATCAACTTTTGCACATCTGTCCAACAGACGTCAGACAGTTTGTGCTGGAGCGAAAGCCAACCTCTGCCAAAGCAGCAGCAGCAGCAGAGCTGGCAGATACCTATATCCACTCTCGGGTATTTGACCATCGCAAGGCTCCTCCAAATGGCTGGAAAGGAAGGAAATCACACACGGCAACCCCTCCTCCGCCTACCAACCAAGTTCCTCAGCGGCCGGAACCTGCAGTTCCTGGAGCCAAGGCCTTCCTAACTGACAAACGCAAATGCTACAACTGTGGGGAAGCCGGACATCTCAGGACGCAGTGCCCTGAGCAGAAGAAGACTACATCACCTGGCCATCCGGCCAGCAACCCTTCTTCCGTGCTGTTCGTCCGCAGGAAAACTCGGGTAACCACCGCCAACTTGCAGCCAGTCACCTTGGGCCACCGGATCGTTGCTGGTTTACGGGACACAGGAGCTGAAGTCACTTTGGTCAGACCGGCGGTGATAGAAAGAAGGGACATCATCCCTGGAAAGTTTTTTACCCTCACCGGAGTCGGGGGGACCCGCTCACGAGTACCCCGTGCCTATGTTTTCATTGATTGGGGTGCCGGAAGTGGGATGAGAGAAGTGGGAGTCTCGGAGGAGATCCCCACTGCGGTGTTGTTGGGTGCTGATTTAGGTACCCTTGTTTCTTACTATGCCCCTGCTAAAAGCACCCAGGATGCTCCCACGGAACTCTCTGGACCTACCAAGGTACTGTTTAAAGATGTTGGGGTAATATCTGGGCAACCTGTGGATGGACAGAGGGAGGGGGAGGGTGGAGTGGAGGTACAGGGGTCTTCTTCACCTACAGAAGGAGAGGAGGCCCCCTTGCATGTGCCAATATCAAATGCTTGTGTAGCTGATGTTAAGAATGTAATTACTGAATGTAATGATGTTATGTCTTTGTTGGAGGGCACCCACAATGCTGGGAGGGTGGAGAAGATAGAGTCTCTGGCGGCAGAGCCCAGGAGTGGCCCAGGTGGCCCCATTCCTGACTCTGACCCAGAGTATTCTGCCTTGACTACACCCCAGCAGTTGTCCTTGTGTGTCACAGGACGGCTGGTTGGTACTTGTAGTCCCACGCCTCAGCCAGCACTGCTGAGAGACAAAGGCTTTGCAGTGTTCAGCAGGCCAGCTGTTAGCTCCCCTGCTGAGAAAAATAAACAAGAGCGTGACAGGGACAGTGGGCAGAGAGGCTGTACTGGTCTACAGGCAAGAGGCCTGGAGACTGAAAGGGTTAAACAGTTGCTCACTGTGTTCAGTCAGCCTAAGGGGAATGTGTTGAAGGTGTCACCTGATATGGTCTGTGAAGGTCCAGGTGAAATCAGGAAGGCCAGGGCTGGAGTGAAACACAATGGTTTGTGGCCTAGCTTGATGTTCACACAATGTTCCAGCACAGCGCCTGTCATTAGCAGAGACCGTATACCTGAACCGAAAGAGTTAGGTGCCCTGCTAGAAGTGATAGCTGACACTCAGGGAGTAGGCTTAGGCCTTCAGTCCCACTCACCTTTCCTTCCCCTCCAGGGACCCATGATGCTGGCAGTGCTTACAGCATGCCGTGTTTGGGTCATGGGAAACCCTGGGAGGGCACCCCATGGTGTCCACAAGGTGGGCAGCCAGGTGTATCCTCCCCTCACCCTTGCAGCCTGCCTTGCCTTGCAGGAGGCGCAGACAGGCGGGGCAAAGGAGACTGAGGAAATTATGCAGTTAGGGGTCGTTCAGGGAGCTCGGACAGTCTGGGCGCCACTGGTAGTCCTGGCCCCCAAAAGGGATCAGACGACCAGGCTTCCAGGAGCCCTTGAAGGGCTGAATGCCAGCCCTGTTGTTGTGGCCTTCCCCATGCCCAGGAACCATGAGGGGTCAGAGCAGCTGGTAGGTGCCCGCTGTCTCACCATCATTGACCTGAGCAGGGGGCGTGGACCAACCCCCCTAACACGGAAGGCTCAGGACGAGTCAGCCTTCACCACCCCATGTGGCTTGTCTGCATGTAAGGCAATGCTAGTTGGGGTTGAGAACGCAACAGCAACTTCTCCGGGGGTCATGGATGACCTACGAGGAGGGGTGGAACCTTGTGAAATGGTCGGCTCAAGAAGCCCTGGAGTGATTGGCCATGTCTGGGAAGAACACCTGGTGCACCTGTCACAGGTAGTGGACCAACTGACAGCTGCCAATCTGACTGTCCAAACCCAGTAAGTGTCAGATTGCCTTGACTGATGTGTAGTACTTGGGACACCAGGTAGGAGGAGGTACCCTGAAACCCAAGACAGGGAAGGTTGAGGCCATCCTGGCCTGGCCTACCCCCCAGACCAAAAAGCAGGTTATGTCTTTCTTGGTGACCGCTGGCTACTATAGGAAATTTGTATGTAACTATAGTAGCCTGGCCAAAACTCTGACTGACCTAACCAAAAAGAAACTGCCCAAGGTGGTGTCTTGGACACCAGAATGTGAGCAGGCATTTCAGGCCTTGAAGGAGGCGCTGGCCAGCGCCCCTGTGCTGCAGGCTCTAGACTGCACCCGCCGTTTCCTAGTGCAGACGGATGCCTCTGCCTATGGATTGGGTGCAGTCCTGAGCCAGGTGGAGGAGGCCGGAGAGGAGCATCCCATCCTCTACCTGAGCAGGAAGCTGCTTCCCAGGGAAGTAGCATATGCCACAATTAAAAAGGAGTGTCTTGCGATCGTGTGGGCTCTCCAGAAGTTACAAACGTACCTTTATGGACGGCACTTCACTGTTATCACGGATCACAATCCCTTGAGCTGGCTAAATCGTGTGGCTGGGGAGAATGGCAAACTACTTCAGTGGAGCCTAATTCTGCAGCAATACGATTTCACCATCCAGCATAAGAAAGGCAGCGCCTATGGCAATGCTGATGGGCTGTCAGGACAAGCTGAGCCCGCAGGAGTCGGTTGCGTCAGGAGGGAAATTGTAGTTCCCTCCCATGCAACCACCTAAGGGGGGGGGGGTGTAACGATATCACTTATGGGACATGAAAAGCTGTAGCTAGCTGCCATGTCGTGTGGAAGTAGCCATGACAGTTTGGCTAACCATGTAACATTACAGAGAAATCTGAACTCCCTCCTCCCTCCTCCCTTGTCTTAGGAATTCAAAGCTTTTTAAATTCAACAGAAAAGGTTATCTCAACAGAGAAAACAGAAACAGGCTAGATCAGTAGAAAAACAGCTTGTTGAAAGGGCAGTGTTCAGGCCTGTCGTAAAACTGTCACCCTCTCCATTCAGAGACCCAACAGGCCCTGGTTGTAAAATGTCTGAATACACCTCAGTGGGATAAGTATGAAATTTCAGCATGTTTCATAACTTCCGACTTAGTAGTAGCACAGCCATAATATGGACATATTTAGTTTCCTCAGATAATATGTAACGTTTCAAGTCCAGACACCCCTATGTCAGGTCATATGGGAAACCACTGGTACCACTTATTCCTCCTAAGCAGACTATACATTATAGACATAGCATGTTTATACTTGTTTTGAAGGAAATCTCACGTTGAATAATAATATGGATATTTGGAGTCTGTAAACACTATAGATGCAGATATATGAATATGTATTACAAAATCTACCTGGGATGTGGTCATGAGTGTAGACACCTCCCAGCAACCAACCCCTCAACAAGATGACCAGACGATTGGTCACTGGTCACTGTCAACACCCCCTTTGATTTGACAGAAAAGAGGAGATGCCAAGACAATGGTCAGTTCTCCTTTCACCATCCAAGAAGAAACATCTGCCAAGTCGAGAACCGATTACCTAGCTCATCGATCGAACTCTGATCAACCCTCAGACATTAATTGCAAGTATTCTTTCTTCCCAATTCTACCTTATTGCTTTGTGGCTGTATATTGTCTTTATCTTTTGAAACATCTTTTTCTGTAAATGTTATATTTGCATCAACTTTGACCTTTTCATAATAAACCCTTATGTTGAAAAGTGTTAACCTTGTCTCTAAAGCTCTATAAAGGAGCCTGCCTCTTGAAGGGCGCTACTGTTGTAGAGTAAGACTCTGAGCAGACCTGTCTGTGGTGGCAGTGTGTGTGGCAGACGATTATTCTAAAATTATAATTGGTATTGCTAAAATTATGAGTCTCCCCCGGCTCAGTCTTTTAAACGGGGGTTGTGGCAGTTAAAGGGTTAATTGTGTAATTAGCCCAGTGACAATCACTCTCAGGCTGCTCGCACCTAGATTGTGGTCTCGCAAGCTGGAAAATCTTTGTGCTGGACGCAGCTGAGAGTGGCATTGTTACGTAAGTGACAGCGTGGTGTGAGGTTGGCCGGTCCTTTGTTGCAAGTTAGCGAGGAGGGCAGGGATCTGACACCCGCGTTCGTCACAGGTATAGCTCCGTTTCACCCACCCTTCTCCGAGCTTCTTCCCCGCTGAGGATCCCTACTCTGGTGGTGGAGTGCTCCCCTCACCTGTAGTGCTGCATTCCTCCATCAGAGGCCACCCCACACTCTGAGACCCCTCCACAGGATCCTCGCGATGATCTGATAGGTTGGGAGGGGACCGCCTGGCATCTCTGATTGTGCTTGTTGTCCTTGGAGCCATTCGGTGTTTCCTTACACGCATTCCCTGATCCTCTGTTATGGGGGATCATGGAACTCTGGTAAGAGTTCATTTCTGCTGATCTGGTGGTAGATTCAACACAGTTTTTCATCTAGTGTCTTTGAGGAAGGCTTGTTCGCACTATATGGACTTTTTATTTTTGCACGGACGTTTTTTCCCTTTTTTTCATTTATTTGTTCAGTAGATTGCTTTTTTCACAATTACTGAGTATATATTATGGACTTATAATTTTATATTGATGCATATTATTTTCTTAATTTATTATCCACTGACTTATCAATGTTTGGTTTTATTATCAATGCCTTTATGCACATTCAGTTTTTGGGGAGTTTTTTGATTTTTATGAATTTTCCACCACTATTAGATGTACTTATCAGATCAGTTTGATTTTTTGGTCAATAATTTTTGGATAGCGCAATTCTAATTTTCCAATCTTCTTTCTTGTACTAATGTTATACATGAAAATTGCAGCTTCTGAGGGGTCACAGTTTTGGATATAACTCCTCTCAATTTTTAATTTAATTTTATTTGTCTTAGAGCAGTTTTTGATATTTTTTCCAATGCCCCTGCCCATGCCTGCTGGACCATGAGTCAGTGGTAATATGAATCTTACTGCTGACCGCCCTATCCAACGAGGCCAAAACATTGCCTTCCACATGCTGGTAGAGAGCCGGAATGGCCTTATGTGAAAAGAAATGGCACTTTGGAACCTGGCACTGTGGTACAGCACATTCCACAAATTCATGAAAGGGGGCAGAGTCTACCAGCTGAAAAGGCAGCAGTTGCAGTGCTAGCAATTTGGCCAAGCTAGCATTTAGATGCTGAGCATGTGGATGACTGGGACCAAATTTCTTTTTACGGTTCAGCAACTGGGGTAGGGAAATTGGAAATTTGCCTGCTAAAATCAATTGGTGGTGGACTGCTTGCAGATTGGCTGCAAGTACTTGACACCTATTGCTACACCTTCATTCCTCTCAGTGCAGGTTTTTGAGAGGACTGGAGGTATAGTAGGGTTGGAGATCCCAGATGAGGAGCAAGGAGAAGTCCGCCTTTTTCTATCATGTGGGTCTTTCAAGTGCTGTTGCCAACAGACTGCATGGCAGGTCATCATATGTCTGGTCAAGCATGTGGTGCCCAAGCGGCTGCTGTTCTAGCCACACTTGATCCGCTTCCGACATAGGTTTCAAACAGCAACTGTGCGATCTGCTGCACACATGTTGAAAAAGGCCCACACCAAGGGATTTTTAAAAGTCAGCAAGGAGTCAGCAGTACCATACACCGGCGGAGCTCTGCGGTGTGATGCCATAGGGTGGCTGCCCTTAAGCTGCCCCCTGGAGGAGATCCTGCCTTGTTGGAGTTGTGCCTCCTCCTCCTCCTTACTTTCCTACTCTCTTCTCTCAGGCACCCAAGTACAGTCGGTGACCTCATCATCCCCTCCCTCCTCATCACTGGAGCAAACTTGGCAGTATGCTGAAGCCGGGGGAACATGACTGCCAGTTTCCCTCCTCCTTCTGTGGCACCCCCTCTATCTAGGCTCACGTTACTCCATTCCTCAACCTGGAAACCAACACCGGAGCCTTCAAATCGCTGCGCTTCCGCCAGCAGCATGTAACCGACACTGTGGTCGAATAATTCTGGGGACTCCTCTGTGCATGATGGTGGGGCTACAGAAGGAGTGACTGTAGACAAGGAGCCGGTGGAATAGGTTGCTTTGGCACCTGCGTTGGAAGGCAAACTACTCTGAGCCTGGGTGACAGAGGATGAGGAGGATGAGGACGGCTTCATTACCCACTCCACAAACTCTTCTGCATGTTGTGGCTCAATAACACGGCCAGCAGCAGAAAAAAATGACAAGGGTGCCCTTCGGCACGTGCAGAGGAGGCACCATGTCCACGACCACCACTATATATATATATATATATATATATATTAATACACCACCTGAAGTGTATTAGAAACTGTACACGCTGTATTAGATACTGTGTACACCGCCTGCACTATATTAGAAACTGTACGGCGGCTGCACTGTATTATATACTGTGTACACCACCTGAAGTGTATTAGAAACTGTACACACTGTATTAGATACTGTGTACACCGCCTGCACTGTATTAGAAACTGTACAGCGCCTGTACTGTATTATATACTGTGTACACCACCTGAAGTGTATTAGAAACTGTACACACTGTATTAGATACTGTGTACACCGCCTGCACTGTATTAGAAACTATACAGTGGCTGCACTGTATTATATACTGTGTACACCACCTGAAGTGTATTAGAAACTGTACACACTGTATTAGATACTGTGTACACAGCCTGAAGTGTATTAGAAACTATACACCACCGAATACACTGTATATGTAGGCTACACTAAATGCAGATATATATATACACTAGACTGTGTATATATATATATATATATATATATATATATATATATATATATATATATACACACATATATATATATATTCACTGGACAGTATATAGAGTTAGGTCCATAAATATTGACACATCGACACAATTCTATGCTTTTTGGCTCTATACACCACCACAATGGATTTTAAATGAAACGAAGATGTGCTTTAACTGCAGACTTTCAGCTTTAATTTGAGGGTATTTACATCCAAATCAGGTGAACGGTGTAGGAATTACAACAGTTTGTATATGTGCCTCCCACTTTTTAAGGGACCAAAAGTAATGGGACAATTGGCTGCTCAGCTGTTCCATGGCCAGGTGTGTGTTATTCCCTCATTATACAATTTACAAGGAGCAGATAAAAGGTCCAGAGTTAATTTCAAGTGTGCTATTTGCATTTGGAATCTGTTGCTGTCAACTCTCAATATGAGATCCAAAGAGCTGTCACTATCAGTGAAGCAAGCCATCATTAGGCTGAAAAATCAAAACAAACCCATCAGAGAGATAGCAAAAACATTAGGTGTGGCCAAATCAACTGTTTGGAACATCCTTAAAAAGAAAGAACGCACCGGTGAGCTCAGCAACACCAAAAGACCCAGAAGACCACGGAAAACAACTGTAGTGGATAACCGAAGAATTCTTTCCCTGGTGAAGAAAACACCCTGCACAACAGTTGGCCAGATCAAGAAAACTCTCCAGGAGGTAGGTGTATGTGTGTCAAAGTCAACAATCAAGAGAAGACTTCATCAGAGTGAGTACAGAGGGTTCAACACTAGGGATGAGCAGAACACCCCCCGGTTCGGTTTGCACCAGAACCTGCGAACGGACCGAAAGTTTGCACAAACTTTAGAACCCCATTAAAGTCTATGGAACTCGAACGTTCTAAATCAAAAGTGCTAATTTTAAAGGGTAATATGCAAGTTATTGTCCTAAAAAGGGTTTGGGGACCCGGGTCCTGCCCCAGGGGACATGTGTCAATGCAAAAAAAGTTTTAAAAACGGCCATTTTTTCGGGAGCAGTGATTTTAATGATTCTTAAAGTGAAAAAAAAGTGAAATATTCCTTTAAATATTGTACCTGGGGGGTGTCTGTAGTATGCCTGTAAAGTGGCGCGTGCTTCCCGTGCTTAGAACAGTCCCTGCACAAAACAACATTTTTAAAGGAATAAAAGTCATTTAAAACTGCTTGCGGCTTTAATGTAATGTCGGGTCCCGGCAATATGAATGTAAATCAGTGAGACAAACGGCATGGGTACCTCCCACCCCCCAGTCCATTACCTGGCCCTTTGGGTCTTGTATGGATATTAAGGGGAACCATGCACCCATGTTAATAAAAGGAAAGGCCAGGCCCTATATACTCTGAACAGTAGTATACAGGCGGTGCAAACAAGACAGGGACTGTAGGTTTGTTGTTAAGTAGAATCTGTTTGTAATTTTGAACCGGTACATTTTTTAAAGTGCAGCTCCAGCAAAAAAATCTATTTTTAAGATTTTTGGAAAACATAGGTAAGGGTTATCACCCCTGTAACATTTGTTTTGCTGTCTGTGCACCTCTTCAGAAGATTTCACCTCACTTTCTGTCCCAATGACAAATGTTTTTTGAAAATTTGGGGTTTTTAGTGAAACAAGGATTGGCGATAAAGCATCAGTGAAGAGGAGACACGTTTTTCTCATATTAACTCTTACAGGAGAGAATTTTACCTTCCTAGGGGTAGATTTCATCTCACTTCCTGTTGTCTCCTTCCATTTGCAAGTAGGAGTCGATTGTAAGTTGGATGTTTGAAAGTAGGGGCCTGCCCTATATACTCTGCAGAAAATGGGGCCTTAGGTGTTGGTGTTGCCACAACACTGTAAGCCCTCACAGTTACTCTTGGTGGGCGCAGGAACGGGCCCTGCTGTGAAATATTTTATCAAGAACTGTAATTACATGTCCCTGTTGAACAGGGGCAGAAAAATAGGGCCTTTGGTGGTGGTGGTGGTGGTGTTGCCACAACACTGTAAGCCCTCACAGTACTCTTGGTAGGCGCAGGAATGGGCCCTGCTGTGAAATATTAGATCAAGAATTGTAATTACATGTCCCTGTTGAACAGGGGCAGAAAAATAGGGCCTTAGGCAATGGTGCCACAACACTGCAATCCCTTACAGATGCTATAGTTGGAGCGCAGCAATGAGCCCTGCTGCAAAGTATTGCATCAAAAATTGTAATTATACGCCCCTGTTAAACAGGGGCTGAAAAATTGGGCCTTGGGCACTGGTGCTGGTGCCACAACACTGCAACCCCTCACAGATACTCTAGTTGGAGAGCAGGAATGAGCCCTGCTGCAAAGTATTGCATCAAAAATTGTAATTACATGCCCCTGTTAAACAGGGTCAGAAACATTGCGCCTTGGGCACTGGTGGCAGTGCCCAGAACCAAAAATGTTCTTACAAGCTATCAGCATGCAAATTGAGCATAACACGATAGTCACTCAGCATCAGCATAGGCAGTCTTGAAGGGATCTCACTTAAAAAAAAATCAATCGGTTACATCAGCATTAGTTGCTTGGTAGCTGGTGATCCAAGACTGATTCATTTTTATGAAGGTCAGCTGATCGACCGATTCGATGGACAGGCGCACCCTGTGATCGGTTACAAAGCCTCCAGCAGCACTGAATGTGCGTTCCGAAAGAACGCTGGATGCAGGACAGGACAGTAGCTCAATTGCATACTGTGCAAGCTCTGGCCAGTGATCCATCCCCAAGACCCAGTAACCCAGAGGATTTTTGGTGGGAAAGGTGTCCAAGTCTGATTTTGCCCCTAGGTAATCCTGCACCATGTGAGACAGACGATGGTGATGGTTGCTGGAACCGATCAGACCTTGGGGCTGCGGACTAAAAAATTGTCTGAACGCATCGGTCAGAGGGCCAGCTTCTTCACCGCTCATTCTGTAACTGACTGAAGCCTCAGCAACACGTTGTCCAGGAGGACCAGGAAATTGTAACCTCCCAGGCTCTGGAAAAGCGTTACACAAACCTTTCTGCAAGGCTTCCTGAAGATGTTTCATCCTCTGCTCCCTCTGCGATGGCAAGATAAGGTCTGCAACCTTACCCTTGTAACGTGGATCAAGGAGGGTTGCCAGCTAGTAATCATCCCTCCCCTTGATACCACGATACGAGGATCCTTCCACAGGCTTTGCAGGATCAGAGAGGCCATGCAGCGTATGTTTGCTGAGGCATTAAGTCCAGAGTCCTCTGGGTCACTAAGGACGACATGATCCACAGCCACCTCCTCCCAGCCATGTACAAGTCCATGGGTTTTTTCGGACTGTAAATGATCCCTTGAAGCAGGGCCGATCCTAGGGTCACAGACGCCTGGGTGCAGAAATATTTCTGGTGCCCCACATGGGTGTGGTCATCTTACCAACTCCTCCCCTTTACAAATATTACTATGGCAATGACTCAAACACAGAGATGCTCCCCTAAGAAGTCTTCATTACCCTAGGATCTTCCCATGATCTTTTAACAATAAAGAAAATACAGGAAGAGCGTACACTAATGAGACCTGGAGGGGAATCTCTCTGATGCACACACAGAGGCCTTCTGTTAGAGAGTTTGTTAGAAAGAGCCTCCAGACATAGTACAGGAGATGGTCAGAGACTGCAATCATAGTACAGGAGATGTTCAGAGACTGCAGACATGTTACAAGAGATGGTCAGAGACTGCAGACATGTTACAAGAGATGGTCAGAGACTGCAGACATGATACAAGAGATGGTCAGAGACTGCAGATATGATACAAGAGATGGTCAGAGACTGCAAACATGTTACAAGAGATGATCAGAGACTGAGGACATAATACAGGAGATGATCAGAGACTGCAGACATGTTACAAGAGATGGTCAGAGCCTGCAGACATAGTACAGGAGATGGTCAGAGACTGCAGACATGTTACAAGAGATGGTCAGAGACTGCAGACATGTTACAAGAGATGGTCAGAGACTGCAGACATAATACAAGAGATGGTCAGAGACTGTAGACATGTTACAAGAGATGGTCGGAGACTGCAGACATATTACAGGAGATGGTCAGAGACTGCAGACATACTACAGGAGATGGTCAGAGACTGGAGATATAATACAGGAGATGGTCAGAGACTGCAGACATAGTACAGGATACAGTCAGAGACTGCAGACATGATACAAGAGATGGTCAGAGACTGCAGTTCCTATGGACGTTAGTAGATAATGGCCGATCAGCCCTCTCACCTAACCCAGTGATACAGCAACAACGGTTCCTCTGATCAGGAGTCAGCTCACTCTGAATTGCCCATGGCGAGTCCGCTGAGTAGCACCCAGATCTGTATTCTCGCAATGACTCCATTCCTTTCTCCACCAGGGATGGCGCCAGGCTGTGTGGCTTTCCCTCTGGTGGCGCAGGTCAGCGGGGCTCTCTCTCTGATGGTGTTCCCTCAGCACTGTCCTCTCCCTCTGGAGTCTTGGGTGTACTTCCCTGAAAGCTTTCCCGGACTCCTGGCTCTCTCTCTCCCATTCAGCTGAGCATGCTGTGTGGGCTGCAGTTTCCGTGTTACAGTGGGGCTGCCAGTCCTCGGGACTACATGTCCCACAATCCTCCTCTTTGCTCCTTTTTTTTCTTCCCTGGCCGATATGAAGGCGGGGGAAGAAACATAGTGCGCCGCTCACTAGTACAGCAGCGCGCATGAGGAGGAGAGGGAGAGGGGTGTCACCCAGTGCGGTAAAACATGGTATCACCCCCCTCCACCAACTATAGTCGCCCCTCAGTACAGATCCCCCTCCACTAAGTATAGACCCCCCTCCGTCAGTGCAGACCCCCCACTAAGTATAAACCCCTCCCTCAGTACAGACCCCCCCATCAGTATAGACCCCCCCAGGACAAAACACCCCCCTCTGTCAGTATAGACCCCCCCTCAGGACAAACCAACCACCCCTCCATTAGTAAAGACTCCCCTCAGGACAACCCACCCCCCCTCCATCAGTACAGACCCCCCCAGAACAAACCACCCCCCCTACATTAGTACAGAACTACCCCTCCTCCATTAGTACAGACCCCATCTGAACAAACCACCCCCCTCCATTAGTACAGACCCTCAGAACAAACCACCCCCCCTCCATTAGTGCAGACCCCCCTCAGGACAAACCACCCCCTCCATTAGTACAGAACCATCCCCCTCCATTAGTACAGACCCCCCAAAACAAACCACCCCCTCCATTAATACAGACCCCTCTAAAACAAACCACCCCCCCTCCATTAGTACAGACCCCCAGAACAAACCACCCCCCTCCATTAGTACAGACCCCTGGGACAAACCACCCCCTCCATTAGTACAGACCCCCGGGACAAACCACCCCCTCTCCATTAGTACAGACCCCCCGGGACAAACCACCCCCTCTCCATTAGTACAGACCCCCCAGGACAAACCACCCCCCCATTAGTACAGACCCCCCAGGACAAACCACCCCCTCCATTAGTACAGACCCCCCAGGACTAACCACCCCCCTCCATTAGTACAGACCCCCCAGAACAAACCACCCCCCTCCATTAGTACAGACCCCCTGGACAAACCACCCCGCCTCCATTAGTGCAGACCCCCGAGGACCAACCACCCCCCTTCATTAGTACAGACCCCCCAGAACAAACCACCCCCCTAAATTAGTACAGACCCCTCCAGGACAAATCACCCCCCCTTCATTAGTACAGACCCCCCAGAACAACCACCCCCCTCCATTAGTACAGACCCCCCGGACAAACCACCCCCCTACATTAGTACAGACCCCCCAGAACAAACCACCCCCCTCCATTAGTACAGACCCCCCAGAACAAACCACCCCCCCTCCATTAGTACAGACCCCCAAGACAAACCACCCCCCTACATTAGTACAGACCCCCCAGGACAAACCCCCCCCACCATTAGTACAGACCCCCCAGGACAAACCACCCCCCTCCATTAGTATAGACCCCCCCAAGACAAACCACCCCCCTACATTAGTACAGACCCCCCAGGACAAACCCCCCCTCCATTAGTACAGACCCCAGGACAAACCCCGCCTCCATTAGTACAGACCCCCCCAGTACAGACCCCCTAGGACAAACCACCCCCCCCTCCATTAGTATAGACCCCCCTGGACAAACCACCCCCCTCCATTAGTACAGACCCCCTAGAACAAACCACCCCCTCCATTAGTACAGACCCCCCCCAGGAAACCCCCCATTAGTATAGACCCCCCAGGACAAACCCCCTCTCCATTAGTACAGACCCCCCCAGGACAAACCCCCTCTCCAGGACAACCCCCCCTTCATTAGTATAGACCCCCCAGGACAAACCCCTCCCCTCCATTAGTATAGACCCCCCATGACAACCCCCCTTCATTAGTATAGACCACCCCAGGATAAACCCCTCCCATTCCATTAGAATAGACCCCCCAGGACAAACCCCCCTTCATTAGTATAGACCCCACCAGGACAAACCCTTCCTCTCCATTAGTATAGACCCCCAGGACAACCCCCCTTAATTAGTATAGACCCCCCAGGACAACCCCCTCTTCATTAGTATAGACCCTCCCAGGACAACCCCCCCCCCTTCATTAGTATAGACCCCCCCAGGACAAACCCCCCTTCATTAGAATAGACCCCCAGGACAAACCCCTCCCCTCCATTAGTATAGACCCCCCAGGACAACCCCCCTTCATTAGAATAGACCCCCCAGGACAACCCCCTCTTCATTAGTGTGGACTCCCCCAGGACAAACCACCCCCTCCATTAGTATAGACCCCTGACAAAGCAGCCCTCCCTCCATTGAGCTAATTAAAAAACACCCGGGCGGCAGCTGGAGAGGAGAGGACAGTGTGCAGCCGTGCTGCCCGGGGGGGAGAACAGAGTGTGTCAGGCTTGGGCAGCAGGCGGGAGTTACACAGGAGGAGGAGAGCTGGAACACGTCGGGAACAGACCGCCCCCCTGTGACGTCACTGCACGGCTGGTCTCTCTGCACACAGAGACAGTGCCGCTACGATCTGTGGCTGGTTACGCTCTCCTCCTCTGACAGGAGAAGGGAGGGGGATAGGCTTCGGCAAGTGACACAGCAACAGCGACGGCTGCGGTGACCAGCGGAAAGAGCCACCTACGGACATGGAGAGGAGAAGGAGGAGGGAGGGGAGCACTCTGGCGCTTCGGCGCCCCCACCTCTGTGGCGCCCGGGTGCACTGCACCCCGTGCACCCCAGCCAGGACCGGCCCTGCCTTGAAGACTGCGGCTGATGCTGAGTGCCAGGCTCCACCTCCATGCTGACACAATCCTCCTCCTCCTCCTCCTCTTCCTATGTGATCGGCGGGCACGCAGGAACACTGTCTGGATAAAGGGGGCCTTGAGAGGTAAGGAAGTCCTCCTCTTCCTCCCTCTGTTCTGCCTCAAGTGCCCTGTCCATTATTCCACGCCGTATGTGCTCCAACAGGTAGGCAAGAGGGGCAGTGTCATTGATGCATGCACTGCCACTGCTCACCATCCTTGTTTCCTCCTCAAATCGTGACAAGGCAGTGCATGCATCCCTGATCATAGCCACTTGTGTGGGGAAAAAAAACCAAGGTCCCCTGACCCTGTCCTGGTGCCATAGTCGCATAGGTACTCATTGATGGCCCTCTGCTGCGTGTGCAGCCGCTGCAGCATGGCCAACTTTGAGTTCCTCCTGGTGGGCATGTCACAGCTTAGGCGGTTCTTGGGCAGGTTAAATTCCTTTTAGAGGTCAGCCAGCCGAGCACTGACATTTTATGACCTGCGGAAATGCACACAGACTTTCCTGGCCTGCCTCAGGACATCCTGTAAGCCCGGGTACCTGCCCAAGAACCGCTGCACCACCAAGTTAAGGACGTGAGCCAAACAGGGCACATGGGTCAGTTGTCCCTGTCAGAGGGCAGAGAGGAGGTTGGTGCTATTGTCGCAAACCACCATACCTGCCTTAAGCTGGCGTGGCGTCAACCACCTCTGAACCTGCCCCTGCAGAGCTGACAGAATCTCTGCCCCAGTGTGGCTCCTGTCCCCCAAGCACACCAGCTCAAGCACCGCATGGCATCGTTTTGCCTGTGTAGCCTCTTGAATGCCTACGGAGCACCACTGGTTCCGAGGACAAATCAGCACAGGAAGAGGCCATGGAGGAAGAATAAGAGGAGGGGGTAGAGGAGAGAGGTGTGGCAGAATCACCACTAGTAGAATTTTGGAGGCGTGGGGGGCGGAACAACCTCCAACACTACTGCACCCTGTCCTGCATCCCAGTGCTTTAGGTGCACACTGTGCAGAGGACGCAGTACACTAACTGTAAATACTGCAGCTGCCTGCCTGTGGTATTAATAGGATCAGAACAACAGCAATTGTCTTCAGGTAGCTTTAGATGCACACTGTGCAGAGGACGCAGTACACTAACTGTAAATACTGCAGCTGCCTGCCTGTGGTATTAATAGGATCAGAATAACAGCAATTGTCTTCAGGTAGCTTTAGGTGCACACTGTGCAGAGGACGCAGTACACTAACTGTAAATACTGCAGCTGCCTTCAGTACTAATAGGATCAGAAGAACACCACCAATTTTCTTCAGGTAGCTTTAGGTGCACACTGTGCAAAGGACGCACTACACTAACTGTAAATACTGCAGCTGCCTGCGGTAATAATAGGATCAAAAGAACAGCAATTGTCTTCAGGTAGCTTTAGATGCACACTGTGCAGAGGACACAGTACACTAACTGTAAATACTGTAGCTGCCTGCCTGTGGTATTAATAGGATCAGAAGAACACCACCAATTTTCTTCAGGTAGCTGTAGGTGCACACTGTGCAAAGGATGCACTACACTAACTGTAAATTCTGCAGCTGTCTGCCTGTGGTATTTATAGGATCAGAAGAACACCACCAATTTTCTTCAGGTAGCTTTAGGTGCACACTGTGCAGAGGACGCACTACACTAACTGTAAATACTGCAGCTGCCTGTGGTACTAATAGGATCAGAAGAACACCACCAATTTTCTTCAGGTAGCTTTAGGTGCACACTGTGCAGAGAACGCACTACACTAACTGTAAATACTGCAGTTGCCTGCGGTACTAATAGAATCAGAAGAACACCACCAATTTTTTTCAGGTAGCTTTAGGTGCACACTGTGCAGAGGACACAGTACACTAACTGTAAATACTGTAGCTGCCTGCCTGTGGTATTAATAGGATCAGAAGAACAGCAATTGTCTTCAGGTAGCTTTGGGTGCACACTGTGCAGAGGACACACTACACTAACAGTAAATACTGTAGCTGCCTGCCTGTGGTATTAATAGGATCAGAAGAACAGCAATTGTCTTCAGGTAGTTTTAGGTGCACACTGTGCAGAGGACACACTACACTAACAGTAAATACTGTAGCTGCCTGCCTGTGGTATTAATAGGATCAGAACAACAGCAATTGTCTTCAGGTACCTTTAGGTGCACACTGTGCAGAGGACGCACTACACTAACTGTAAATACTGTAGCTGCCTGCCTGTGGTATTAATAGGATCAGAAGAACACCACCAATTTTAACAGCAATTGTCATCAGGTAGCTTTATGTGCACACTGTGCAGAGAACGCAGTACACTAGCTATAAATACTGCAGCTGCCTGCGGTACTAATAGGATCAGAAGAACACCACCAATTTTCTTCAGGTAGCTTTAGGTGCACACTGTGCAGAGGACGCACTACACTAACTGTAAATACTGCAGCTGTCTGCGGTACTAATAGGATCAGAAGAACATCACCAATTTTCTTCAGGTAGCTTTAGGTGCACACTGTGCAGAGGACGCACTACACTAACTGTAAATACTGCAGCTGCCTGCGTACTAATAGGATCAGAAGAACACCACCAATTTTCTTCAGGTAGCTTTAAGTGCACACCGTGCAGAGGACGCACTACAATAACTGTAAATACTGTAGCTAATAAGTCTAATAGGATCAGAAGAACACCAGCAATTTTCTTCAGGTAGCTGTAAATACTGTAAAAACACCTGCCTGCCTGTCAGTAGGAAGAGAATAACAGGAACAGATCTAGCTAAACTGAATACAGTGTATATATATATATACACAACACCTAGGCTGCATATATATACACAATACACTGTAAGTGCAGCTAACTGACTCACCTGCCTACTCTATCTAACTTAAATCAAATGAAACTGTCTCTATGTCTATCTCTCCACCGCAACACACTACACAAGGCCGACACGCAGGCGGCCTTATATAGTGTGGGGCGTATACTAAACCCCCTGAACCATAATTGGCCAAAGCCACCCTGGCTTATTATTATTTATTGATGATGTGACTGCTGACAAAAGTAGCAGGATGAATTCTGAAGTGTATCGGGCAATATTATATGCTCATATTCAGCAAAATGCTTCAGAACTCATTGGATGGCGTTTCACAGTGCAGATGGACAATGACCTGAAGCATACTGCGAAAGCAACCAAAGAGTTTTTAAGGGAAAGAAGTGGAATATTATGCAATGGCCAAGTCAATCACCTGACCTGAATCTGATTGAGCATGCATTTCACTTGCTGAAGACAAAACTGAAGGGAAAATGCCCCAAGAACAAGCAGGAACTGAAGACAGTTGCAGTAGAGGCCTGGCAGAGCATCACCAGGGATGAAACCCAGCATCTGGTGATGTCTATGGGTTCCAGACTTCAGGCTGTAATTGACTACAAAGGATTTGCAATCAAGTATTAAAAAGTGAAAGTTTGATGGATGATTGTTAATCTGTCCCATTACTTTTGGTCCCTTAAAAAGTGGGAGACACATATACAAACTGTTGTAATTCCTACACCGTCCACCTGATTTGGATGTAAATACCCTCAAATTAAAGCTGAAAGTCTACAGTTAAAGCACATCTTGTTCGTTTCATTTCAAATCCATTGTGGTGGTGTATAGAGCCAAAAAGATTAGAATTGTGTCGATGTTCCAATATTTATGGACCTGACTGTATATATACACAGTATCTCACAAAAGTGAGTACACCCCTCACATTTTTGTAAATATTTTATTATAACTTTTCATATGACAACACTAAAGAAGTTACACTTTACTAAAATGTAAAGTAGTGAGTGTACAGCTTGTATAACAGTGTAAATTTGTTGTCCCCTCAAAATAACTCAACACACAGCCATTAATGTCTAAACCACTGGCAACAAAAGAGAGTACACCCCTAAGTGAAAATGTCCAAATTAGGCCCAATTAGCCATTTTCCCTCCCCGGTGTCATGTGACTCATTGGTGTTACAAGGTCTCAGGTGTGAATGGGGAGCAGGTGTGTTAAATTTGGTGTTATCGCTCTCAGTCTCTCATACTGGTCACTGGAAGTTCAACATGGCACCTCATGGCAAAGAACTCTCTGAGGATCTGAAAAAAAAGAATTGTTGCTCTACATAAAGATGACCTAGACTATAAGAAGATTCCCAAGACCCTAAAACTGAGCTGCAGCATGGTGGCCAAGACCATACAGTGGTTTAACAGGACAGGTTTCATTTAGAACAGGACTTGCCATGGTTGACCAAAGAAGTTGAATGCATGTGCTCAACGTCATATCTAGAGGTTGTCTTTGGGAAATAGACATATGAGGGCTGCCAGCATTGTTGCAGAGGTTGAAGGGGTTGGGGGTCAGACTGTTAGTGCTCAGACCATATGCCGCACACTGCATCAAACTGGTCTGCATGGCTGTCGTCCCAGGGGAAGCCTCTTCTAAAGATGATGCACAAGAAAGCCCACAAACAGTTTGCTAAAGACAAGCAGACTAAGGATATGGATTACTGGAACCATGTCCTGTGGTCTGATGAGACCAAGATAAACTTATTTGGTTCAGATGGTGTCAAGCATGTGTGGCGGCAACCAGGTAAGGAGTACAAAGACAAGTGTGTCTTGCCTACAGTCAAGCATGGTGGTGGGAGTGTCATGGTCTGGGGCTGCATGAGTGCCACCGGTATTGGGGAGCTACAGTTCATTGAGGGAACCATGAATGCCAACATGTACTGTGACATACTGAAGCAGAGCACGATCCCCCTCCCTTCGGAGACTGTAACGCAGGGCAGAATTCCAACATGATAATGACCCCAAACACACCTCCAAGACGACCACTGCCTTGCTAAAGAAGCTGAGGGTAAAGGTGATGGACAGGCCAAGCATGTCTCCAAACATAAACCCTATTGAGCATCTGTGAGGCATCCTCAAACTGAGGGTGGAGGAGCACAAGGTCTCTAACATCCACCAGCTCCGTGATGTTGCCATGGAAGAGTGGAAGAGGACTCCAGTGGCAACCTGTGAAGCTCTGGTGAACTCCATGCCCAGGATCATATATATATATATATATATATATATATATATATATATATATATATATATATATATATATATATATATACAATTTTGCTCATAAGTTAACATACCCTGGCAGAGTTTATGATTTCTTGGCCATTTTTCAGAGAATATGAATATTAACACAAAAACATTTCTTTCACTTATGGTTAGTGTTTGGCTGAAGCCATTTATTATCAATCAACTGTGTTTACACTTTTTACATCATAATGACAACAAACTACTCAAATGACCCTGATCAAAAGTTTACATACCCTGGTGAATTGGACTTAATATTAAACCAACACTACACGTGGTCACTATGTAAACAGCCTTTTATAGTGTGGGGCATGGACTTAGTCCCCCTGAGCCATGATTGGCCAAAGGCACCCTGCCTTTGGCCAATCATGGCTCTCACAGCAGAGCGCGCTGTAATTGGACAAAGCATGAAGTTTAGGTGCATGCTTATGGGGTAATTAGTCAAAGGGGAGATCAGGTTATGGATGTTCCCTGATCACCTCCTGCAGGAGTAATTCCCCATGAACCTGGGTGCCCTGGTGTTGGTGGGGAAGTCACTTTCAGAGCACCATAAAAGTAACTCTGAAGCCGCCCTTCACTTTCATCTGAAAGCTCTGTGCCAGCTGTTAAAGCTGGTACCAAGCTCATGGCTACAGAAGCAGGAGCTGTGGGCTTGCTTTAACTATTTGTCTACCATGTTGTTTATAAATGTACCTTTTAAGGGAAAATATAATACTTTCAAGTCAGTACTATAAATTTATAAGAGAGGGTTGTAAATTTTTGTTTTTACTGTAGGATTATGCACAATATGATAAAACATTCCCTTACCTGTGAGTGCTCTGTGCATGTATAATTGTTTTTTTTTATATTGTGCATTTAGGAGCGGGGTTAAAGGAGGATGAGGATGTACAATCTCATGTGTTTGGTCTTGCATATGCTCCACTATTATTTGGTGTATAAAAAGTCTGAGCTGATGGTATAGTTGACAACATACAGTATGTTACAATAAAATGATTTGTAATCCTGTTTTATTTAATTTTGTAAGATATTTTATTTATTTGCACCTTTCACCCTACCAACTACCAACATTGTAAAGGATCACCTTGTAAAACGCTCCATTCAGTTTAAAATAGAAATGAAAGGCAGAACTTTTTTGTATAGATATAACAAATATATAAATATATGTTTTCCCTTTTTTTATAAGTGATCACACTCCCTCTGTTCTCAGCTGCATAAGAGCTGGGGGGAGGAGAAGCAGCAGCACGCTGAGGAACAGGAACGCCAGGGATTTCACACAAATGAAGGAATACAAAGAGAAAAGGATACTTTCTCATACAAGTCCATGACACCGCAGGCATATATCAGGAATATGAAATGTTGGGGGTAAAAACCACTTTAATTTAATATGCAGGCAGCCGATAGGTTGTCATTCAAATGTACAGTACAGTGTCTTGAAAAAGTATTCATACCCCTTGAAATTTTCCACATTTTGTCATGTTACAACCAAAAATGTGAATTAATGTTTTTGGGATTTTATGTGATAGACCAACACAAAGTGGCACATAATTGTGAAGTTTAAGGAAAATGATAAATGGTTTTCAACATATTTTACAAATAAATATCTGAAAAGTGTGGCATGCATTTGTATTCAGCCCCCTTTACTCTGATACCCCTAACTAAAATCTAGTGGAACCAATTGCCTTCAGAAGTTACCTAATTAGTAAATAGAGTCCACCTATTTGTCATTTAATCTCAGTATAAATACAGCTGCTCTGGGGAGCCCTCAGAGGTATGTGTTAAAGTATAAAGTTGTGGAGACGTTTAAAGCAGGGTTAGGTTATAAAAAAATCCCAAGCTTTGAACATCTCACAGAGGACTGTTCAATCCATCATACGAAAATGGAAAGAGTATGGCACAACTGCGAACCTACCAAGACATGGCTATCTACCTAAACTGACAGGCCGGGCAAGGAGTGCATTAATCAGAGAAGCGGCCAAGAGGCCCATGGTAACCGCAGAGATCCCCAGCTCAAGTGGAAGAATCTGCCCACAGGACAACTATTAGTCCTCATGCACATGGACGTTTTTACAGCCGCGTTTTTGAGCGTTTTTTACAGCTTAAAAACGCCTGTCTATGTTAGTCTATGGATTCATGCCCACCTAGAGGTTTTTGAGCTGCAAATGGCCTAGGCGTTTTTAGGCTGTAAAAAAAACCCAGGACCAGTGCGTTCCGAGGCGCGGCGCTAGAGCTGTAAAAACGCGAAACACGGAAAAATGCGCAAAAACGCGGTGTTTTTTTGCGTTTTTTAGCTCCGGCTTTTTTTGCTCAAAAAAGATAATTGGACACTGTAATCTCTGTAAAAACAGGAAATTCCTGTCTGGACATTAGATTACCCAAGAGTCCTTTGCACAGCCGTGTGACTGTGCTTAGTGATTTCAAGATGGCAAGTTCTGTGTCACAAGTGGAGCTGATAAGCGCTGTACAGGCCCATCCTGAACTCTGGGATGTGGCACATCCACTTCATGGAGACCACATGCGCGAAGTCAAAGCCTGGGAGGATATCAGTGCTGCCATTACCCCTGGCTGGGAAGAATTGCGAAATGCAGAAAAAAAGGAAATAACTAAGTCTATTTTCCTTGAATGCATGATCTGTTTGTGTGTAATGTAAATGAAAATTGCATATTTAACCCTTTGTTTTCCATGTTATTTTAGGCAAAATTATACAGCGCCGCTGGAAGTCCCTACGTGACCGTGTCAGGAGGGACCTCACGGACGAGGACAAGGCGGCATGTAGTGGAGCACCAGCGCCAACTAAGAGACCACACGTCTACCACACCAATCTTCTCTTTTTACGGCAAAATATGCTGAGCCATACCAGACCGTAAGTTTTTGTTTTTTTTTCATATATTTGCCTATGTACATTGCTTTTCAGGCAGTATGTTCCATGACTATTGTAACCACTTTCCGAACGCCACATGTACATATACGTCGGCAGAATGGCACGGCTGCACAAATGGGCGTACCTGTACGTCCCTTTTAAGTTGCCGCCTTGGCGGCGCGCTTTCCCATTGTGAGGTCCATGAGTCCGACCGCGGGTCCTGTGGACTCAATGTCAATCGCCTCAGGGAGAGGAAGAGGTTAACCCATTCAATGCCAGTGTAATTTTTACAGTAATCATTGCAATTTTAATCGCACTGATTGCTGTAAAAATGACAATTTTCCCAAATATGTGTCAAAATTGTCCAATGTGTCCGCCATATTGTCGCAGTCAGGCTAAAAATCGCTGATCGCCCCCATTACTAATAAAATAAAAATTAGTAAGAAAAATGCCATAAAACTCTCCCCTATTTCATAGACGCTATAACTTTTGCCAAAAAAAACTTTATTAACTGAAATCTGTAGAAGAATACATATTGGCCTAAACCAAAAAAAATTTTTAGATTTATTTATTTTTTGGGGGATATTTATTACTTTAAAAAATTTAAATTCAAAATTTAAAAAAAAAGTTTACACTCTTTTTTATAGCTCCGAAAAAAAAACAAAAAAAAAAACTCAGAGTTGATCAAATACCACCTAAAAAAAGGTCTGTTTGAGGGGAAAAAAAGGACGTAAATTTTTTGGGGAGCCACGTTGCACGACCACCATTGTTAAAGCGACGCTGTGACAAATCGCAAAAAGTGCTCGGGTCTTTGATCTCCACGTCCAATCAGCGAGGGAGGTGTTGAGTGCACAGATGAGGTAACTGCTTAGGTCTGCCTGTCTATCTCATTGTGTGTCTGTCCATGTACATGTCAATGTAAACATTTTTGTTCTTTTGCAGGAATCTAGGGCTTTGGAATCCGCGTCTCCTGCCAGTCAGCAAGGTGGAGAGCAGCGCGGTCGTGGCGGTGTTCATGGCTGTGGGCGTGGACGTCAGACGAGGGGCGGGTTCAATCCGGAGCCTGATGACAGAGTGCTAGCACTGCTGCAGGAAGTGCGGCAGGAGAGGCGCAGTATGGATGCCTTTTTAGACACCAACAACCCACGCGCCTGCTTCTGCCGCAGCCTTTACCACATCCTGGAGGACATTGGGGGAGACCAAGAGAAGCTTTGTATGGATCGCATGTACACTATTGCAATGCAATACCGACATGCAAAATTAAGTGCCGGGCCACCTCCATGCGATCCATATAATGTTTCTCATGATCCCCCAATGGCCCCTGGGACCTCAGCAGTGCTAGCACCCCCCTCTCACTATCAGCCCCCTCCTCAACGCCAACCACCACCTATCCCGTCCCAGACCTCGTTCTATACCCCGCACTCCTATGCTGAATTCCCACCTTCCACCTCCCATTTTCAGCGCTCATACCCTGTACCCCGCTACCAGCAGGATTTTGGGAGTGATCGCCAGGCCCAACCATTACCCCGTCCCCAATCCCCACATCCCCAAAGCGATCAAGCATCCACCACCACCTATCACCAGTTGTGATCCCAAAATAAATTTTTTTTTTGCTTGAAATACCAGTTGTGATCCCAATCCTTTAATAAATATGTTTTTTGCTTGAAAAATAAAATGTGTTCAATTTGTCTTTTATATGATGCACAACAGCACTCCTTTGCACTCTGCTTGCCCTGAAGGCAGAGTGCAAAGGACTCTATCGTACTCTGCCTTCAGACAAGCGCAAGCTAGCTCTTTTTTGGGCTTAGCCTAGGCTTACCCCGAAGGCAAAGTAAAATTGACTTGTTGAACAATCGTTGATAAATGGACATAAAAATAACAAACTTCAATTTTGAAATGCTTTATTTCAAAAAACACAAGAAAGCAAAGGTAGATGTATTCCAAATATTTTTTAGACATAATCATTCTGCCATGATACGTCTCCATCACGGGATTCAAAAAATTCTGCAAATTGGTTTTGAATGCTCATGACACGTGCAGTTGAACGCAAGTCCATAAATTTAACCCTCTGAAGTTGGTTAATGGGCTCCTGTTCAACATTATTTCTGTCACTGTCCCGCAGAAAATTGTGCAGAACGCAGCATGCCAGGACGACTTTAATGGCGTTGTCAACATCCAATTGCATACTTGTCAGCAAAACTCGCCATTTGGCTGTGCACACCCTGAATGCACATTCAACAACACGGCATGCACGGCTGAGCCGATAATTGTAGATTTTTTGTCGTCGGCTGAGACCATTGCCACTGTATGGCCTCATAAGATTTTCAGCCAGTCCAAAGGCCTCATCTTCCACCATGACTAATGGCAAGCTGGGTTCTTCAGTGCAGGGTAGAGGCCTGCTTTCAGGAATATTGAGTCGTCCCTCATGTAGACGACGTCCGAAGGCCGACTCGCGGAATATGCGGGCGTCACCTTGGCTTCCATATGCTCCCACATCAACAAAAAGAAATTTAAGCTGTGCATCGGACAATGCCAGGAGGACCACCGAAAAATATTTTTTATAATTAAAATATGACGATCCAGAGTGGGGAGGCTTCTTCACCCTGATGTGTTTCCCATCAAGGGCTCCTATACAATTTGGGAACTGAGTTTTTTCAGAAAAAGTGTCCACAACTGATTCCCAGATGTCTTCTGTTGGCTCTGGCATTACAATGTTATGCAATTCCTCCCATATTGCCACACATGTTTCCTTTATTATTTTTGACACCGTTGAGAGGCCAAGGAGGAAGTATCGATGCAAGGAAGCATAACTTTGTCCCGTGGCAAGGAACCTAAGATAACATAATAAATTTAGTTATTGAAAGAGAAAAGCATAAACATAAGTCCTAACCCTACCCTTAAACCTAACCCTATCTCCTAACCCTAACCCTATCCCCTAATCCTATCTCCTAACCCTATCTCCTAACCCTAACCCTATCTCCTAACCCTAACCCCTAACCCTAACCCTATCCCCTAACCCTATCTCCTAACCCTAACCCTATCTCCTAACCCTAACCCTATCTCCTAACCCTAACCCCTAACCCTAACCCTATCCCCTAACCCTATCTCCTAACCCTATCTCATAACCCTAACCCTATCTCCTAACCCTAACCCTATCCCCTAATCCTATCTCCTAACCCTAATCATATCTCCTAACCCTAACCCTATCTCCTAACCCTAACCCCTAACCCTATCCCCTAACCCTATCTCCTAACCCTAACCCTATCCCCTAATCCTATCTCCTAACCCTAATCCTATCTCCTAACCCTAATCCTATCTCCTAACCCTATCCCCTAACCCTATCTCCTAACCCTAACCCTATCTCCTAACCCTAACCCTATCTCCTAACCCTAACCCCTAACCCTAACCCTATCTCCTAACCCTAATCCTATCTCCTAACCCTATCTCCTAACCCTATCTCCTAACCCTAATACTATCTCCTAACCCTAACCCTATACCCTAACCCTATACCCTAACCCTATCTCCTAACCCTATCTCCTAACCCTAACCCTATCTCCTAACCCTATCTCCTAACCCTAACCCTATCTCCTAACCCTGACCCTATTCCCATATGTGTATTCACTTACCTGAGTGTCACTAGCATCCGTTCCTCCGGTGACACAGAGCTACGCATCACAGTGTCCATCCTTGTGAGCCTTGGCCTGAGCCTCTCCAACAGGTCATCAAAGAGCGGCACTGACATCCTTGTAAAGTTAAAGAATTTTGTCGGATATGAGCACAGTTGGGAATAAATATTGCCAAAGTACCCCGTAGAAAACCAATTGGATACCATTGGATGCACCCAAAATTGACGTCTGCTGCTTCTCTCCTCCTCCTGTCTCATTCTCCGCAGCCTCCGCAAAACAATCAGAAGGATTGCCTCATCGATCTTCTGGATGACAGGATCCATATTTCTCAGAAAAATACACAAAACTCAAACAGACTCTGAAACACTCTCTCATCTCTCTCTCCTACCAAAATGGCACCGACACATGCTCATTAACATATTTTCTTTGGTTTCTGTGGCATTGTGGGAAATTTGGGAGTGTATATAGCTGAGAGATGTGTTTTTCATTAAAAAACGCTAGTTAGCGCTAACGCTAAAAAACGTGCAAAAACGCGTAAAAACGCGCAAAACCGCTAATGCAAAACGCTGTAAAAATCGTGTTTTTAACGCCGGTTTTTCCAGGCGTCGAACCTAGCTTTACAGCTCATTTTTTAAAACGTCCATGTGCATGAGGACTTAGTTGTCAACTCCACAAATCTGGCCTTTATGAAAGAGTGACAAGAAGAAAGCCATTGTTAAAAGAAAGTCATAATAAGTCCCGTTTGCAGTTTGCGAGGAGCAATGTAGGGGACACAGCAAACATGTGGAAAAAGGTGCTCTGGTCAGATGAGACCAAAATTGAACTTTTTGGCCTAAAAGCAAAACGCTATGTGTGACGGAAAACTAACACTGCACATCATCCTGAACCCACCGTAAAAGATGATGGTGGCAGCATCATGTTGTGGGGATGCTTTTCTTCAGCAGGGACAGGGAAGCTGTTCAGAATTGATGGGAAGATGGATGGAGCCAAATACAAGGCAATCTTAGAAGAAAAACTATTAGAGTCTGCAAAAGACTTGAGACTGGGGCAGATGTTCACCTTCCAGCAGGACAACAACCCTAAACATACAGCCAGAGCTACAATGGAATGGTTTATATCAAAGCATATACATGTGTTAGAATGGCCCAGTCACAGTCCAGACCTTAATCCATTTGAGAATCTGTGGCATGACTTGAAAATTGCTGTTCACAGATGCTCTCCATCCAATTTGACAGAGCTTGAGCTATTTTGCAAAGAAGAATGGGCAAAAATGTCACTGTCTAGCAAAGCTGGTAGAGACATCCCCCAAAAACTTGCAGCGAAAGGTGGTTCTACAAAGTATTGACTCAGAGGGGTTGAATACAAATGCATGCCACACTTAGATATTTATTTGTAAAAAATGTTGAAAACCACTTATCATTTTCCTTCCACTTTACAATTATGTGTCACTTTGTGTTGGTCTATCACATAAAATCCCAATAAAATACATTTACGTTTTTGGTTGTAACATAACAAAATGTGGAAAATTTCAAGGAGTGTGAATATTTCTTCAAGGCACTGTATATGTTATTTTCTTATTTCTGATTACATTTTTTAGGGGAATGTTTGGGTAAATCTTTTTAAAAAAAAGGATGTACTAAATCCTTTTGCTGTGTATGATTTTGAAACTGCATATAAACATAGCTTCAGCACCATGGAGAGAATTTCCGACTTTTTTTCCCTTTTTTTTTTAATTTTCTTGCACATCTATCATGTTATGACTGTGCACGTTATGACCTTTTTAAATGACAAGAGCAAAGATATGCAGCATTTTTATAATCTTATTATTATGAATGTGAGTGGGTGTGATCCTTCCCTCAATAGGAGGAGGCAATAGGGGAAGGAGTGAATTGCCATGCACCCACCACTGCAAAATGTTGACTGCTGCATATTGTGTAGGGTAATAGGAATCCAAAAACATAATGCAGGACCTGCCCATCTAATTATGGCCTTCTTCGTGTGATCACTAGAAACACCCAAGTCATGTGAAAAGAAATATAAGATATAGGAACTTAACCTAGTAATAAAAGTAATCTTTATGCATTGCACCACCTGGTCATCAATCACTTTTTTTAATTTCTCAAATGACAAAATGTTAATTTTAACTTCAGAATAACAGACCATACAGTTAATGGGGTAGAATTACTAAAGGCACACCAGCTGTCCACTTAGCAAGGGAATAAGCATTCAATTCAGTGAATGAGGAAAATCTCTGCTGATTTTCATCAGACAATCATATGCAAACAATCCTTGCATGTGGTTGAGTGTTTTTTGCAAGGTAAATTTGCACCACATTTACAAAGTTAAGAAAACATTTGCTTTCAAAGTGAAAACTCCTTGGAAAATGAACAGCCTATTTGTCTATAGTAAATCTATGCCGATCTGTCACAAACCTGGGCATTTGATGGTTAGATGAAAAACAATCCCGCGAAAGCAGGCTATCCTCTCACTAAAAGCATGGACAACCATGGCTCCCTCCATATATACAGTACATAAATAAGCGTAGCCATGAAGGGAAAGGAAGTGTGTTATTTGCAGCATATAGCAATATATTACATTTTTGTTTTTGGGTTTTCACACACTTTAACCACTATACATCCAGGAAGATTTACACCCCTTCATGACCAGGCCACTCTTTTTGATACGGCATTGCGTTATTTTAACTGACAATTGCCGGGTCATGCAATGCTGTACCCAAATAAAATGTATGTCATTTTTTTTCCCCCACAAATAGAGCTTTCTTTTGGTGGTATTTGATCACCACTGTGTTCTTAATTATTGCACTATAAACAAAAAAGCCCAACACTTTTGAAAAAATTTAGGCCAATATGTATTCTGCTACAAGTTTTTTGGTAAAAAAAATCCCAATAAGCGTATATTAATTGCCTTATGCAAATGTTATAGCATTTACAAACTATGAGCTATATACTAAAATTTGTATTTATTTATTTATTACATTATTAATGGTGGCGACCAATGACTTACAGTGGGACTGTGATTTTGCGGTGGACAATCAGACACTGACACTTTTGCCACTTTGCGGGAACCAGTGACACTAATACTCTGGCTGGGAAGGGGTTAACCATCTAGGGCAATAAAAGGGTTAACTGTGTGCCTAGCCAGTGTTTGTGTTTAGTATGTGTGCTGCTTTTACTAGGGTAAGAGATGGAATACGCACAGCAGAAGCATCGTGCCACATGCGCACACGTGCCCACTGCAGGCTGAAGTGCAGGATCACGTAAATATAGGTGATCTGGCACACAGGTGCCAACCTGTAGCAGGAAAATTGCTATAAGGTGGTGAGCAAATGGTCAAGCAGGAAATCTCCCCATCAGTGCAACAATGCAATTTTGAAGGATTACCCCATTTTTAGAAAAAATACAACAATTATTCTTCTACCATAGTGATGAGCTTCGTGTTTGAGTCGAACCCATGTTCGACTCGAACATCGGCTGTTCGGTCGTTCGCTGAATTGCGAACGATATGGGCCATTTCCGCCAAATTCATGTGGCGCGTCACGGCCCATAATTCACTGTGGCATCGCAGTGCATTGCTGGCTGATGATTGGCCAAGCATGCACTATGACCCGCATGCTTGGCCAATCACAGCACCGTCTGAACAGAGAGCCGTAATTGGCCAAAGCCAAGGAGGGGGGGGCGGGGGGGGGGAAGGGGAAAGGGAGCTAGACTAAAATGAATCAAAAGATATCAAATGACCTAAAAATGTGAATAAATTATGTGAAAACGGACTCACAGATGCAAATATATAAATACATAAATACAATGTAAGCACAAACAAATATCGCTAAATGATGCATAACAAGAGTGCTGTAATCAAACCAAATAAAATAAATAAAATGAAGGTGTATACCAGCAAACAGTGTACAAGGGTATATGAATCTGCTTCAAAAAGAGCATCAATCCAGAGTCTATCAGATATCATGAAAGCTTATCCAATGAAATTGCTAAAACCATGTATATATAAATGTGCTAATATTATAATCAACTGATGATATAAATACACACGTGGATAATAATTGACAATAAGAAAAGAAGAAAAAGACTGTGAATAAAAAATATATATAAGTGTCCATAAAATAGTCGAAAATTGGCAAAAAAAAAATATAATATATACCAAAGAAAAAATAAAAATGAAAAAAAAAACAAAGTGACGACAGTCCCACCACCAAATGTGACAATCCTGGATGTAGATAAGATAATGATGGTGGACCAGGGGGGAAGGAAGACAGTGTGCTGACAGGTGGGGGCACCTCCGTGTTCCCAGGCCCCTTACCTTACAGCTGTAAGGTATACAGCATATGTAGAGGAGGCCCCGCAGACGGGGAAGTCCCAAGGTACAACAGATGGCGTTGATTGGTGATGCCGTATATCATATGCAGAGACAAAGAACGAGTGGCATATAGTATAATTCCGTTTGATGTAAAGATACAGGTGGGGGGGGAATGAAGTGGGAGAGGGGGAGGGGGGGGTTGCACTCACTTTTAAGCAATGAGCGCACGCCTCAACCCACGAGCGCCGAGCTCGTATAATCCCAGGCTCTGGATCTTGCAAGCCGTCCTCATCCTCCTCATCCTCTCTCACCCATGCCCAGGGTACTTTCTCTGGCAATGCAGCGGCCTCTTCCCTCGGCTCAATGTCATCAGTGACTCCTTCCCTAGCCCCACCATGTCCTCCTGAGGAGTCCCTCGAACTGTTTGACCACAGTGTTGGGTACATGCTCCAGGAGGATGCCCAGCGTTTGGAAGGCTCTGATGATGATACTGAGCTCGATGAAGGCAGTAACATGAGCACGGACAGAGGGGGTGCCCAAGAAGGACAGCAATCTGGCAGTCATGCTCCCCCTGCTGCAGCATACTGCCAGGTTTGCTCCAGGGATGAGGAGGGAGGGGATGATGAGGTCACTGACTCAACATGGGTGCCTGATAGGAGAGAGGAGGAGGAGGCGGCACATCACCAACGAGGCAGGATGCCCTCCAGGGGCAGCACATTGACTGCATCACACCCCAAAGCTCCACATGTGCAGGGCGCTGCAGTCTCTGCGCGTTATTCAAAAAGTTCTTTGGTGTGGGCCTTTTTTGAGACGAGTGCATCAGATCGCACCGCTGCTATTTGCAACATATGTCTCAAGCGTATCTCGCGTGGCCAAAACATCTCCCGCTTGGGTACCACATGCTTGACCAGACATATGTTGACCTGCCATGCAGTTCGTTGGCAAGCGTATCTAAAAGACCCACACCAAAGAACAAAGAGGACCTCTCCTTGCTCCTCATCAGCTGAGATTTCCAACCCCACTAGACCTTCAGTCCTCTCTGAGACCTGCACTGAGAGGAATGAAGGTGTAGAATTAGGTGTGTCACAGCCAAGTACTTGTGGGCAATCTGCTTTTCATACACCGACGTCAGATTGTACCAGGCATATTTGTTCCGCCACCACGCCTCCAAAATGCTAATGATTGTGACACACCTCTCTCCTCCACCCCCTCCTCTTCTTCTTCCTCCATGGCCTCTTCCTGTGCTTTGTCCTCGGAACCAGCGGTGCTCCGTAGCCGTTCAAGGGGCTACGCAAGTACGCAGGCCAAAAGATGCCATGCGGTGCTTGAGCTGGTGTGCTTGGGGGACAGGAGCCACACTGGGGCAGAGGTTCTGTCAGCTCTGCAGGGGCAGGTTCAGAGGTGGTTGATGCCACGCCAACTTAAGGCAGGAATGGTGGTTTGTGACAATGGCACCAACCTCCTCTCTGCCCTCCGACAGGGACAAATGACCCATGTGCCCTGTTTGGCTCACGTCCTTAACTTGGTGGTGCAGCGGTTCTTGGGCAGGTACCCGGGCTTACAGGATGTCCTGAGGCAGGCCAGGAAAGTCTGTGTGCATTTCCGCTGGTCATATAATGCCAGTGCTCGGCTGACGGACCTCCAAAAGGAGTTTAACCTGCCCAAGAACCGCCTAATCTGTGACATGCCCACCAGGTGGAACTCAACGTTGGCCATGCTGCAGCGGCTGCACACGCAGCAGAGGGCCATCAATGAGTACCTGTGCGACTATGGCACCAGGACAGGGTCAGGGGAGCTTGTTTTTTTTTCCCCACGCCAGTGGGCCATGATCAGGGATGCATGCACTGTCCAGTCACCATTTGAGGAGGCCACGAGGATGGTGAGCAGTGACAGTGCATGCATCAGTGACACTGTCCCCCTTGTCTACCTGTTGGAGCACACGCTGCGTGGAATAATGGACAGGGCACTTGAGGCAGAACAGAGGCAGGAAGAGGAGGACTTCCTTACCTCTCAAGGCCCCCAGCAGCAGTCGTTAAGGGATCAGTCCCAAGAAACACATGGACTTGTACGTGGCTGGGAGGAGGTGGCTGCGGACCATGTCGTCCTTAGTGACCCAGAGGATCTGGACCGAATGCCTCAGCAAACCTACGCTGCATGGCCTCCCTGATCCTGCAAAGCCTGTGTAAGGATCCTCGTATTCGTGGTATCAAGGAGAAGGACCAATACTGGCTGGCAACCCTCCTTGATCCACGTTACAAGGGTAAGGTTGCGGACCTTATCTTGCCATCGCAGAGGGAGCAGAGGATGAAACATCTTCAGGAGGCCTTGCAGAAAGGTCTGTGCAACGCATTCCCAGAGACTGGGAGGTTACAAACTCCTGTTTCTGGACAACGTGTTGCTGAGGCTTCGGTCAGTCAAAGAAGGAGCGGTGGAGAAGGTGGCCGTCTGACCTATGCGTTCAGACAATTTTTTGGTCCGCAGCCCCAAGGTATGATCGGTTCCAGCAACCATCGCCAGCGTCTGTTTTACATGGTGCAGGAATACCTAGGGGCAAGATCAGACTTGGACACCTTTCCCACCGAAAATCCTCTGGGTTACTGGGTCTTGAGGATGGATCACTGGCCAGAGCTTGCACAGTATGCAATTGAGCTACTGGCCTGTCCTGCATCCAGCGTTCTTTCGGAACGCACATTCAGTGTTGCTGGAGGCGTGGTAACCGATCACAGGGTGCGTCTGTCCACCGACTTGGTCGATCGACTGACCTTCATAAAAATGAATCAGTCTTGGATCACCACCAGCTACCAAGCACCTGATGCTGATGTAACCGAATAATTTTTTTTGAAATCTCAGATCCCTTCAAAGACTGCCTATGCTGATGCTGAGTAACTATCCCTGAGTAATTACCCTCTTCCTCCTCAATGATCACGCTGATAGCTTGTAAGAACATTTTTGGTTCTGGGCGCCACCACCAGTGCCTAAGGCACAATTTTTCAGCCCCTGTTTAACAGGGGCGTGTAATTACAATTTTTGATGCAATACTTTGCAGCAGGGCTCGTTCCTGCATTCCAACTAGAGTGTCTGTGAGGGGTTGCAGTGTTGTGGCACCAGCACCAGTGCCTAAGGCACAATTTTTCAGCCCCTGTTTAACAGGGGCGTGTAATTACAATTTTTGATGCAATACTTTGCAGCAGGGCTCGTTCCTGCGTTCCAACTAGAGTGTCTGTGAGGGGTTGCAGTGTTGTGGCACCAGCACCAGTGCCTAAGGCCCAATTTTTCTGCCCCTGTTTAACAGGGGCATGTAATTACAATTTTTGATGCAATACTTTGCATCAGGGCTCATTCCTGCGTTCCAACTAGAGTGTCTGTGAGGGGTTGCAGTTTTGTGGCACCAGCACCACCACCACCACCACCATTACCAAAGGCCCAATTTTTCTGCCCCTGTTCAACAGGGGCATGTAATTACAATTATTGATCTAATATTTCACAGCAGGGCCCATTTCTGTACCCACCAAGAGCGAGTGAGGACTTACAGTGTTGTGGCACCAGCACCACCACCACCACCACCAAAGGCCCAGTTTTTCTGCCCCTGTTCAACAGGGGCATGTAATTACAATTCTTGATCTAATATTTCACAGCAGGGCCCTGTGAGGGCTTACAGTGTTGTGGCCACAACAACACCTAAGGCCCAAATTTCTGCTGAGTATAAAGGGCAGGCCCCTACTTTCAAACATCTAACTTACAAACGACTCCTACTTGCAAATGGAAGCAGAAATCTACCCCTAGGAAGGGAAATTCTCTCCTGTAAGAGTTAATATGGGAAAAACATTTCTCCTTTCCACTGATGCTTTCCAATCCTTGTTCCACAAAAAACCCAAAATCTCAAAAAGCATTTGTCATTGGGACAAAAAGTGAGGTGAAATCTTCTAAAGAGGAGGAAAGACAGCAAAACAAATGTCACAGGGGTGATAACCCTTCCCTATGTTTTCCAAAAAGATTAAAAAAGATTTTTTGGCTGTAGCTAAACACGTTAAAAATGTACCCGTTCAAAATGACAAACAGATTCTACTTAACAACAAACCTACAGTCCCTGTCTTGTTTGCACCGCCTGTATACTGCTGTTCAGAGTATATAGGGCCTGGTGGCCCCACACCTTTTCTTATTTTAATTTGGGTGCGGGGTTCCCCTTAATATCCATACAAGACCCAAAGGGCCTGGTAATGGACTGGGGGGTACCCATGGTGTTTGTCTCACTGATTTTCATCCATATTGCCAGGACCCGACATTACATTAAACCCGCAAGCAGTTTTAAATGAGATTTTTTCCTTTAAAAATGACATTTGGTGCAGGGACTGTTCTAAACACGGGAAACACGCGCCACTTTACAGGCATACTATAGACACCCCCCAGGTACAATATTTAAAGGAATATTTCACTTTTTTTTTTTTTACTTTAAGCATCATTAAAATCACTGTTCCCGAAAAAACGGCCGTTTTTAAAAGTTTTTTTTTGCATTGATACATGTCCCCTGGGGTAGGACCCAGGTCCCCAAACCCTTTTTAGGACAATACCATGCAAATTAGCCTTTAAAATGAGCCCTTTTGATTTCAAACGTTCGAGTCCCTTAGACGTCAATGGGGTTCTAACGTTCGTGCGAACTTTCAGCCCGTTCGCAGGTTCTGGTGCGAACCGAACCGGGGGGTGTTCGGCTCATCACTATTCTACCAAGTTAAAGTGTGTTGATGAGTGATAGGTTAAGAAAACATAGCAGAAGTCCTAAAAATGATGTATATTTATCTTTGACAAACATGATGGTGGGTTGAAAAAAATTCTGGGGTGGCGTCATTGCTAGGGTAGGTGGACATACCCATATGTCCTTTGTTGTTTACTACAGAAGAGCAATAGCCAAAGACACAGAGCAAATTGGAGCCAATCTGTGCCATGCGATTACTGTTATAGCCAATCACAGCGATTACCAACGTAAGCAGCACATTGTTTACAGTCGATGAGCCAACCATACTTGGGTTCAGTTTGAGGTGGATTCACAGAACATAACTAAACTTCTGAGTATCTGGTGTGTATTGTGAGTAACTGGTGAGTACTGTGAGTAATTGGTGAGTATCTGGTGAGTACTGTGAGTATCTAGTAAGTGCTGTGAGTATAGTGAGTAACTGATGAGTATTGTGAGTAACTGGTGAGTACGGTGAGTATTATGAGTAATTGGTGGGTTGAGAGATATTAGTGAGTATTGTGAATAACTGAGTACTGTGAGTAACTGGTGTGTACTGTGTGTAACTAATGAGTACTGGGAGTAACTGTGTACTGAGGCTGTGTAAATTAGGAATAAAATAAAATAGTCAAGAAGTGAGTTTAACAGTTAACCGGACAGGGTAAAATTCCTGATTCTCTAGGAGCATCCCCATTAAATTAGTGGGTACGATGTCCAGCGGGTATTGAAATGCGACTCTGTGCACATCTTGTGACGTGTACGCTTTCCTTATGCATCCGATCGAGGGTGAATACTGCTGCATGATATGTGAGCACCTTGCTTCCTTGGAAGCTCAGGTTCTAAATATAGCAAAGCAGCTGGCAATGCTGCAAAGACTCTCCAACCTGAAAGTGAGTTTGGAACGTATCCGACAGGTACTGGCATGGGCCAGCACAGAGGTGGGTAGAGATACAGGGGTGCAGGCACCAGAGCAGAGTAGTTGGGTGACAATTAGGTGGGGCAGAGGGGAAAGCGGCAAGGAGGTCGGTCCTGAGCTAGCACATCCCAATAAGTATGCCCTGTTGCATGATATTGGGGAAAACAGTTAAGGAGCTGCATTACTGGAGCAGAGCGACACCCCTAGCTGCCAGGGTAAATACTGCTCCGCGAGGTTAAGGGTAAGGAAAGACAGATTCTGGTGGTAGGGGATTCAATTATTAGAAGGACAGAGACCATAAGCGCCAAACTGTGTGTTGTTTACCGGGTGCCCAGGTTCGGCACATCACAGATCTGGCAGACAGATTGTTAGTACACGTGGGTACCAATGAAAAAGTTAGAGGAAGATGGAGAGTCCTAAAAAACTATTTCAGAGACTTAGAAGCTAAATTGAAAAGTTAGACCTTTAGGGTAGTATTCTCAGAAATACTACCAGTACCTCAAACCACACAAGAAAGGCAAAGGAAGATTAGGGAAATTAACAAGTGGCTGAGGAGCTGGTGTAGAAAGGAGGGGCTTGGGTTCCTGGAGAACTGGGCTGACTTCTCAGTTGGTTACCGGCTTTTTAGCAGGGTCAGACTTACACCACTTAAAGGGTAAGTTCACCTTTACAGAAAAATCTGTAAGGTGAACTTACACAGATCCCCCTCCTCGCCCCCCTCGGTCTGACCTGGACCGTGGCAATCTCCATTTCTAACCCCCGCACCAGGAGTCCGGGCTTAGAAATCCCCTAAACTGAATGTCCAAAACGTCTCTCATCAGGAGAAACGTTTTGGAGCATTCTAATTGGTCAGCACCGTTACATGAGCAGTGCCGACCAATCAGCAGCCACATAGCCCATCCTATCAGCTATAAAGATGCCACATTGATGCAGAGAGGACGAGGAGGGAGAGCTGTGTAAGTTCACCTTACAGATTTTTCTGTAAAGGTGAACTTACACTTTAAGGAACTCAGTCAGGTGATAGCTAGGCCATTGTTTCTAATTTTTATGGACAGTTTACTGACTGGGATGGTACCAGCTGATTGGAGAAAAGCCAACGTGGTACCAATATTTAAAAAAGGCCCTGGAAACTACAGGCCAGTTAGCCTAACATCAATACAGTAGTCTGCAAGCTGTTGGAGGGGATGATAAGGGACTATATCCAAGATTTTAGTAATGAAAATGGTATCATTAGTGATAATCAGCATGGATTCATGAAGATTCGTTCTTGCCAGACCAATCTATTAACATTCTATGAAGAAGTGAGCTGCCATCTAGATAAAGGAAGGCCTGTGGATGTGGTGTATCTGGATTTTGCAAAGGCATTTGATACAGTTCCCCACAAACGTTTACTTTACAAACTGAGGTCTGTCAGCATGGATCATAGGGTAAGTACCTGGAATGAAAACTGACGGGTCTAAAGGGTGGTGATAAATAGCGAATACTCAGAATGGTCCGGTGTGGTAAGTGGGGTCCCCCAAGGATCTGTCCTGGGACCAATTCTGTTTAATTTATTCATAAACAAAATAGAGGATGTGATAAACAGCCCGATCTCAGTATTTGTGGATGATACAAATTTAAGCAAGGCAAAAATTTCTGCGCAGGATGTGGAAACCTTACAAGAAGACCTAAATAAAATAATGGGGTGGGCAACTACATGGCAAATGAGGTTTAATGTTGAAAAATGTAAAGTAATGCATTTGGGTGCTAAAAATAAGAGTGAAAGTTACTCGCTAGGGGGAGAATCTCTGGGGGAATCTAGGATGGCAAAGCCAACAGAATATTGGCATGTATTAAAAATGGGATTCACTCCAGAGATAAAACAATAATTCTTCCACTCTAAAAGACTCCAGTACAGCCGCATCTTGAGTATGCCATCCAGTTCTGGGCACCAGTCCTCAGGAAGGATGTGCTGAAACTGGAGAGAGTCCAGAGAAGGGCAAAGCTAGTTAAACTCCTTAGTGGTAATCCTAAGTGTGGCTTGGGGTGAACTTTCATTATCAAAAGCGGTAACCCCGAGCCACACTCGGGATTGCATCGCAGGATCCAGGCAAAGTTATCTTGTCCCCAGGATCCTGCGATGTCTCCCCACTGTGTGTGCGGGCCGTGTCCGCTTGATCGTTCACTGTGTCAGGCTCCGTTCCTTGTGAGCGTCGCGACGCACGGGGACGGAGCCTGGTGCCAAATTAAAAAAGTGCAAAAAGCTTAATACATACAGTACACTGTAATCTTACAGATTACATTACTGTATCAAATAATTTCACCTCCCCTTTGTCCCTAATGTTTTGTCCAGTGCCCTGCATGCAGTTTTATATTATATATACTGTTCTTTCTGTCGAGAAACTTGAGAATGTCAATGGCAACCAAAAAGTGTTTCTTTACGTCAAAAGCGTTTTTAGACCAGCTAGAAAACAGCGATAGTAAATTAGAATCACTTTCAGAATTGAGCGATAGTGATTCGTGGGGAAATTTGTCATCAAACACTGAAAGTAACGACAGCGACAATTCTGCAACTGAGAAAATTTCAGTGTTTTTGATTTGATTACATTATTGAATAAAATGTATTATTGTTTGTTTGTTTTCATTATTGTTATAATTATTTATAGCTATTTATTATATTATAATTTATGATTTTGTGTTTCAAATTTTATCATACCTGGGATGTCTACTAGACTCTTGTTTGAACAGATTTAAGTGAGTCATTCCTAAGAATTACAGGCCTATAGTATAAAACGCCAAATTTCCGTGCAAAACAATGTATCGCTTTCAGCATCAAAAATCAGACATAATCATACCGCCAGGGAGGTTAAGGTACTGGAGGATCTCAGCTATGGAGAAGGACTACAAGCATTAAATGTATTCTCTGTGGAGAAGAGACGTTTGAGAGGAGATATGATAGCAATGTACAAACACGTACTGATGACCCAAGCATAGGGATAACATTTTCAGTGAAAGGTAATTTAAAAAGACACGCGGCCATTCACTGAAATTGGAAGAGAAACGGTTTCTCTTCCACAAGCAGTGGCATCAGCAGGGAGCATCCATAGTTTAAAAAACTATTAGATGGGCACCTTAATGAACACAACATACAGAGATATACAATGTACTATTGACATAAACACAAGCACACTCACAGACCACAGGTTGAGCTGGATAGACTAGTGTCTTTTTTCACCCTACGCACTATATCTGTAAACGTGTTAAAGTCAATGGGTGTCAAATGTTAGAAAACAGTAATGGCCATTTTCTAAGCTAATAGGCAAGGGATTGACAAACAAATGGTATGGTGGTGGTGGTGGTGGTGGGGGAGATGGTACATGCGGCTATATTTTGGTCACACTTTCCCAGTCCTTTTGTTTTCATACCAAAGTGTTTAGATAAGTACAGGAACAATGTAACCAATACATTTGCATTCAAATGTCATTCATGCATAAGGTAAGTTCGGTTTTACTCAACAACAGTGGTGGCCCATCCATATAGGGCGCATGGGCGCCGCCCCCCCATCCATGCATTCGCCCCCCTGATCTACATATCAGGCCACCAGACTATGGATTCCAATGCGAAGTGGGTGTTTTTTTTAAGCACATGATTAGAGCCAGAGGCTCTAATAGGCTTCAAAAAAAGGGTGGCCTTGGGGCGCAGAGCACTGGGCTCTGAGCCCACCTAGTGTTGTGACCATAGCAAATTCATTTTTGCTATTTTCACACTAAAGTTTCAACCCACCAATCAGGAGGCAGGTCGTGAGACCTGTTTCCCGATTGGCCAAATCGTCAGGCAATCCTATTGGATGCCTAGCGCTTAGGCGGAAAAGAGAGGAGACACACGGCAGAGGAAGCTGCTGGAGGAGCAGCCACCAGAGCCCCTGCCCGCACCCTGCCGCACGCACGGTGGGTGGACCATGCTGGAGGACACCACAGCCTGCCACCTAGATCGGGTGCTGTACTGCTGGCTGGCTGGGCTGGGGGGGTGGTAGTGCCACTCCGCTGGCCACCCACTGGGGAGTGGTAGTTTCGCCCCCAAATAAAAAACCGCCAGCTGCCACTGCTCAATAATAAATGTAACATGTGCAGAGACTTTGATATAAAATGAATGAATAATAATGGTCTACAATAGATTAAAAATAGGCTAGATTTGTTATGAAAGAGACATGCAACTTTCGTAGAGAACATACATAAGTGAACAACACAAAGAGCTTGGAAGTTCTATAGCTAAAGATGCATCCAAAAAGTCAATTTTTGCATTTGATTCTAAATCAGCTCAATGTTTACTGGTACTCTATAAAATAATGAAACTCGTATATCAAGCTTGTTTGTATATCAAGTTTTTTGTTAAAGCATGATATAAGGTTTTTGTTGTAAATTAGGAAGCACAAAATAACAAAGGCTTCTAAAAGCAGATGTTTCAAGAAATTATTGTATGTCACAAAATGCAGAATTATAGTCTTGTCATCTCTGTTCAGGAAAAGAAAAGATCACTTGTATTTAAAATACAGATGCAGCAGAGTGTGATAGAAATATTTAACACACTACACAGTTTGCTGCTCTATTTAGGACAGTACAAAGAAATTAAGTGTAGGAACCCACATCAACATTAAAAGGACAATTCATAGTATACAAACTGAAACAATCTGTCACAGAATGTATCTAAACCCAGGATTAAACATAAAATATATTGCAGCCTACTAGTTCTTTTTTTAACAGACATTTTTTATTGATGTTAAAGCAATTCAAATAAAAAGAAAAATCAATAGTGGCAGGTAGGGATGAGCTTCGTGTTGGAGTCGAACCCATGTTCGACTCGAACATCGGCTGTTCGCCCGTTCGCCGAATTGCGAACGATATGGGCCGTTCGCGCCAAATTCGTGTGGCGCGTCACGGCCCATAATTCACTGCGGCATCGCAGTGCATTGCTTGCTGATGATTGGCCAAGCATGCACTATGACCCGCATGCTTGGCCAATCACAGCGCCGCCTGAACAGAGAGCCGTAATTGGCCAAAGCCAAGGAGGCTTTGGCCAATTATGGCTCAGGGGATTTAGTACACGCCCCACACTATATAAGGCCGCCTGCACGGCGGCCCTGTGTGGTGTGTTCCGGCGTTCATAGATAGAGAGAGAGAGAGAGAGAGACAGACAGTGTCATTTGATTTGAGTTAGATAGATTAGGCAGAACAGTCAGTCAGTTAGCTGCACTTACAGTGTATTGTGTACATATATGCATCCCAGGTGTTGCATATATATATATACACTGTATTCAGTTTAGCTAGATCCGTTCCTGTAATCTTCTAGACTATTTACATTTAGTGCAGTGCGTCCTGCTCACAGTGTTCAGCTAGATCCGTTCCTGTTATCTTCTAGACTATTTACATTTAGTGCAGTGCGTCCTGCTCACAGTGTTCAGCTAGATCCGTTCCTGTTAAATTCTAGACTATTTACATTTAGTGCAGTGCGTCCTGCTCACAGTGTTCAGCTAGATCCGTTCCTGTTATCTTCTAGACTATTTACATTTAGTGCAGTGCGTCCTGCTCACAGTGTTCAGCTAGATCCGTTCCTGTTATCTTCTAGACTATTTACATTTAGTGCAGTGCGTCCTGCTCACAGTGTTCAGCTAGATCCGTTCCTGTTATCTTCCTACTGACAGGCAGGCTTGTCTGGTTACAGTATATAAAGCTACCTGAAGAAAATTACTGGTGTTCTTTTGATCCTATTAGTACCACGGTCAGGCAGCTAGACTATTTACATTTAGTACAGTGCGTCCTGCTCACAGTGTTCAGCTAGATCCGTTCCTGTTATCTTTCTACTGACAGGCAGGCTTGTCTGGTTACAGTATATAAAGCTACCTGAAGAAAATTACTGGTGTTCTATTTGATCCTATTAGTACCACGGTCAGGCAGCTAGACTATTTACATTTAGTACAGTGCGTCCTGCTCACAGTGTTCAGCTAGATCCGTTCCTGTTATCTTCCTACTGACAGGCAGGCTTGTCTGGTTACAGTATATAAAGCTACCTGAAGAAAATTACTGGTGTTCTTTTGATCCTATTAGTACCACGGTCAGGCAGCTAGACTATTTACATTTAGTACAGTGCGTCCTGCTCACAGTGTTCAGCTAGATCCGTTCCTGTTATCTTCCTACTGACAGGCAGGCTTGTCTGGTTACAGTATATAAAGCTACCTGAAGAAAATTACTGGTGTTCTTTTGATCCTATTTGTACCACGGTCAGGCAGCTAGACTATTTACATTTAGTACAGTGCGTCCTGCTCACAGTGTTCAGCTAGATCCGTTCCTGTTATCTTCCTACTGACAGGCAGGCTTGTCTGGTTACAGTATATAAAGCTACCTGAAGAAAATTACTGGTGTTCTTTTGATCCTATTAGTACCACGGTCAGGCAGCTAGACTATTTACAGTTAGTGCAGTGCGTCCTGCTCACAGTGTTCAGCTAAACCTACAAGTTAGTGGGGTGCGTCCACCTCACAGTGTACAGCTAAAGCTACCTGTAGAAGGTTGGTGGTGTTCTCATACTACAGGCAAGCAGTTGATTTTGCTAGCTGCAGTATCAGTACATATATATATATATCTATATATATAGATATACAGTGGCTTGCGAAAGTATTCGGCCCCCTTGAACTTTTCAACCTTTTGACACATTTCAGGCTTCAAACATAAAGATATAAAATTTTAATTTTTTGTGAAGAATCACCAACAAGTGGGACACAATTGTGAAGTGGAACGAAATCTATTGGATATTTTAAACTTTTTTAGCAATTAAAAAACTGAAAAGTGGTGCGTGCAAAATTATTCGGCCCCTTTACTTTCAGTGCAGAAAACTCACTCCAGAAGTTCAGCGAGGATCTCTGAATGATCCAATGTTGTCCTAAATGACTGATGGTGATAAATAGAATCCACCTGTGTGTAATCAAGTCTCTGTATAAATGCACCTGCTCTGTGATAGTCTCAGGGTTCTGTTGAAAGCGCAGAGAGCATCATGAAGACCAAGGAACACACCAGGCAGGTCCGTAATACTGTTGTGGAGAAGTTTAAAGCCGGATTTGGATACAAAAAGATTTCCCAAGCTTTAAACATCCCAAGGAGCACTGTGCAAGCGATCATTTTGAAATGGAAGGAGTATCAGACCACTGCAAATCTACCAAGACCTGGCTGTCCCTCTAAACTTTCAGCTCAGACAAGGAGAAAACTGATCAGAGATGCAGCCAAGAGGCCCATGATCACTCTGGATGAACAGCAGAGAACTACAGCTGAGGTGGGAGAGTCTGTCCATAGGACAACAATCAGTCGTACACTGCACAAATCTGGCCTTTATGGAAGAAAGAAAGCCATTTCTCAAAGATAGCCATAAAAAGTCTCATCTAAAGTTTGCCACAAGCCACCTGGGAGACACACCAAACATGTGGAAGAAGGTGCTCTGGTCCGATGAAACCAAAATCGAACTTTTTGGCCACAATGCAAAACGATGTGTTTGGCGTAAAAGCAACACAGCTCATCACACTCAACACACCATCCCCACTGTCAAACATGGTGGTGGCAGCATCATGGTTTGGGCCTGCTTTTCTTCAGCAGGGACAGGGAAGATGGTTAAAATTGAGGGGAAGATGGATGCAGCCAAATATAGGACCATTCTGGATGAAAACCTGTTGGAGTCTGCAAAAGACCTGAAACTGGGACGGAGATTTATCTTCCAACAAGACAATGATCCCAAACATACAGCAAAATCTACAAAGGAATGGTTCACAAATAAACGTATCCAGGTGTTAGAATGGCCAAGTCAAAGTCCAGACCTGAATCCAATCGAGAATCTGTGGAAAGAGCTGAAAACTGCTGTTCACAAACGCTCTCCATCCAACCTCACTGAAATCGAGCTGTTTTGCAAGGAAGAATGGGCAAGAATTTCAGTCTCTCGATGTGCAAAACTGATAGAGACATACCCCAAGCGACTTGCAGCTGTAATCGCAGCAAAAGGTGGCTCTACAAAGTATTAACGCAAGGGGGCCGAATAATTTTGCATGCCCCACTTTTCATTTTTTTATTAGTTAAAAAAGTTTCAAAAACCCAAAAGATTTCGTTCCACTTCACAATTGTGTGCCACTTGTTGGTGATTCTTTACCAAAAATAAAAATTTTATATCTTTATGTTTGAAGCCTGAAATGTGGCAAAAGGTTGAAAAGTTCAAGGGGGCCGAATACTTTCGCAAGCCACTGTATATATCCCAGCTTAGTGCAGCTACAGGCCATTAGTATGTCTGGAAGGCCAAGAAGGAGAGGCAGACAGTCACAAGCCAATAAGAGAGGGCAAGCAGGCTCTGTGTCTAGTGCTGGTCGTGGAGACGGTGCATCCTCATCAGCACGTGGCCATGGGACACGCTTGGCCTTTTTTTCGGCAGCTGGCCGTGTTGAGCCGCAACATGCGGAAGACATGGTCGAGTGGATGACCAAGCCGTCCTCATCCTCCTCATCCTCTCTCACCCATGCCCAGGGTGCTTTGTCTGGCAAAGCAGCGGCCTCTTCCCTCAGCTCAATGTCATCAGTGACTCCTTCTCTAGCTCCACCATGTCCTCCTGAGGAGTCCCTCGAACTGTTTGACCACAGTGTTGGGTACATGCTCCAGGAGGATGCCCAGCGTTTGGAAGGCTCTGATGATGATACTGAGCTCGATGAAGGCAGTAACATGAGCACGGACAGAGGGGGTGCCCAAGAAGGACAGCAATCTGGCAGTCATGCTCCCCCTGCTGCAGCATACTGCCAGGTTTGCTCCAGTGATGAGGAGGGAGGGGATGATGAGGTCACTGACTCAACGTGGGTGCCTGATAGGAGAGAGGAGGAGGAGGAGGAGGAGGAGGCGGCACATCACCAACGAGGCAGGATGCCCTCCAGGGGCCAGCCTAAGGGCAGCACATTGACTGCATCACACCCCAAAGCTCCACATGTGCAGGGCGCTGCAGTCTCTGCGCGTTATTCAAAAAGTTCTTTGGTGTGGGCCTTTTTTGAGACGAGTGCATCAGATCGCACCGCTGCTATTTGCAACATATGTCTCAAGCGTATCTCACGTGGCCAAAACATCTCCCGCTTGGGTACCACATGCTTGACCAGACATATGTTGACCTGCCATGCAGTTCATTGGCAAGCGTATCTAAAAGACCCACACCAAAGAACAAAGAGGATCTCTCCTTGCTCCTCATCAGCTGAGATTTCCAACCCCACTAGACCTCCAGTCCTCTCTGAGACCTGCAGTGAGAGGAATGAAGGTGTAGAATTAGGTGTGCCACAGCCAAGTACTTGTGGGCAATCTGCTTTTGGTACACCGACGTCAGATTGTACCAGGCAAATTTCCCTGCCCCAGCTGCTGCACCGCCGAAAAAAGTTTGCTCCCAGCCATCCACATGCCCAGCGGTTGAATGCTAGCTTGGCAAAATTGCTAGCACTTCAACTGCTGCCTTTTCAGTTGGTAGACTCTGCCCCCTTCCGTGAGTTTGTGGAATGTGCGGTTCCTCAGTGGCAGGTACCCAAACACCACTTTTTCTCACGGAAGGCGATTCCGGCTCTCTAGCGGCATGTGGAAGGCAATGTCCATGCCTCGCTGGACAGGGCGGTCAGCGGTAAGGTGCATATTACCGCTGACTCATGGTCCAGCAGGCATGGACAGGGACGTTACCTAAGTTTCACGGCGCATTGGGTGACTCTGCTGGCAGCTGGGAAGGATGCAGGACAAGGTGCAGTAGTGTTGGAGGTTGTTCCGCCACCATGCCTCCAAAATGCTAATGATTGTGACACACCTCTCTCCTCCACCCCCTCCTCTTCTTCTTCCTCCATGGCCTCTTCCTCGGAACCAGCGGTGCTCCGTAGTCGTTCAAGGGGCTATGCAAGTACGCAGGCCAAAAGATGCCATGCGGTGCTTGAGCTGGTGTGCTTGGGGGACAGGAGCCACACTGGGGCAGAGGTTCTGTCAGCTCTGCAGGGGCAGGTTCAGAGGTGGTTGACGCCACGCCAACTTAAGGCAGGAATGGTGGTTTGCGACAATGGCACCAACCTCCTCTCTGCCCTCCGACAGGGACAAATGACCCATGTGCCCTGTTTGGCTCACGTCCTTAACTTGGTGGTGCAGCGGTTCTTGGGCAGGTACCCGGGCTTACAGGATGTCCTGAGGCAGGCCAGGAAAGTCTGTGTGCATTTCCGCCGGTCATATAATGCCAGTGCTCGGCTGACGGACCTCCAAAAGGAGTTTAACCTGCCCAAGAACCGCCTAATCTGTGACATGCCCACCAGGTGGAACTCAACGTTGGCCATGCTGCAGCGGCTGCACACGCAGCAGAGGGCCATCAATGAGTACCTGTGTGACTATGGCACCAGGACAGGGTCAGGGGAGCTTGTTTTTTTTTCCCCACGCCAGTGGGCCATGATCAGGGATGCATGCACTGTCCTGTCACCATTCGAGGAGGCCACGAGGATGGTGAGCAGTGACAGTGCATGCATCAGTGACACTGTCCCCCTTGTCCACTTGTTGGAGCACACGCTGCGTGGAATAATGGACAGGGCACTTGAGGCAGAACAGAGGCAGGAAGAGGAGGACTTCCTTAGCTCTCAAGGCCCCCTTTATCCAGACAGTGTTCCTGCGTGCCCGCCGATCACACAGGAAGAGGAGGAGGAGGAGGAGGAGGAGGAGGAAGATTGTGTCAGTATGGAGGTGGAGCCTGGCACTCAGCATCAGCAGCCATCTTTAAGGGATCAGTCCCAAGAAACACATGGACTTGTACGTGGCTGGGAGGAGGTGGCTGCGGACGTTGTCGTCCTTAGTGACCCAGAGGACTCCGGACCGAATGCCTCAGCAAACCTACGCTGCATGGCCTCCCTGATCCTGCAAAGCCTGCGTAAGGATCCTCGTATTCGTGGTATCAAGGAGAAGGACCAATACTGGCTGGCAACCCTCCTTGATCCACGTTACAAGGGTAAGGTTGCGGACCTTATCTTGCCATCGCAGAGGGAGCAGAGGATGAAACATCTTCGGGAGGCCTTGCAGAAAGGTCTGTGCAACGCGTTCCCAGAGACTGGGAGATTACAAACTCCTGTTTCTGGACAACGTGTTGCTGAGGCTTCGGTCAGTCAAAGAAGGAGCGGTGGAGAAGGTGGCCGTCTGACCGATGCGTTCAGACAATTTTTTGGTCCGCAGCCCCAAGGTATGATCGGTTCCAGCAACCATCGCCAGCGTCTGTTTTACATGGTGCAGGAATACCTAGGGGCAAGATCAGACTTGGACACCTTTCCCACCGAAAATCCTCTGGGTTACTGGGTCTTGAGGATGGATCACTGGCCAGAGCTTGCACAGTATGCAATTGAGCTACTGGCCTGTCCTGCATCCAGCGTTCTTTCGGAATGCACATTCAGTGCTGCTGGAGGCGTGGTAACCGATCGCAGGGTGCGTCTGTCCACCGACTCGGTCGATCGGCTGACCTTCATAAAAATGAATCAGTCTTGGATCACCACCAGCTACCAAGCACCTGATGCTGATGTAACCGAATAATTTTTTTTTAAATCTCAGATCCCTTCAAAGACTGCCTATGCTGATGCTGAGTGACTATCCCTGAGTAATTATCCCCTTCCTCCTCAATCATCACGCTGATAGCTTGTAAGAACATTTTTGGTTCTGGGCGCCTCCACCAGTGCCTAAGGCACAATTTTTCAGCCCCTGTTTAACAGGGGCGTGTAATTACAATTTTTGATGTAATACTTTGCAGCAGGGCTCGTTCCTGCATTCCAACTAGAGTGTCTGTGAGGGGTTGCAGTGTTGTGGCACCAGCACCAGTGCCTAAGGCCCAATTTTTCTGCCCCTGTCTAACAGGGGCGTGTAATTACAATTTTTGATGCAATACTTTGCAGCAGGGCTCGTTCCTGCATTCCAACTAGAGTGTCTGTGAGGGGTTGCAGTGTTGTGGCACCAGCACCAGTGCCTAAGGCCCAATTTTTCTGCCCCTGTCTAACAGGGGCGTGTAATTACAATTTTTGATGTAATACTTTGCAGCAGGGCTCGTTCCTGCGTTCCAACTAGAGTGTCTGTGAGGGGTTGCAGTGTTGTGGCACCAGCACCAGTGCCTAAGGCCCAATTTTTCTGCCCCTGTCTAACAGGGGCGTGTAATTACAATTTTTGATGCAATACTTTGCAGCAGGGCTCGTTCCTGCGTTCCAACTAGAGTGTCTGTGAGGGGTTGCAGTGTTGTGGCACCAGTGCCTAAGGCCCAATTTTTCTGCCCCTGTCTAACAGGGGCGTGTAATTACAATTTTTGATGCAATACTTTGCAGCAGGGCTCGTTCCTGCGTTCCTACTAGAGTGTCTGTGAGGGGTTGTAGTGTTGTGGCACCAGCACCAGTGCCTAAGGCCTACTTTTTCTGCCCCTGTCTAACAGGGGCGTGTAATTACAATTTTTGATGCAATACTTTGCAGCAGGGCTCGTTTCTGCGTTCCTACTAGAGTGTCTGTGAGGGGTTGCAGTGTTGTGGCACCAGCACCAGTGCCTAAGGCCTAATTTTTCAGCTCCTGTTCAACAGGGGCATGTAATTACAATTCTTGATCTAATATTTCACAGCAGGGCCCTGTGAGGGCTTACAGTGTTGTGGCCACAGCAACACCTAAGGCCTAAATTTCTGCTGAGTATATAGGGCAGGACCCTACTTTCAAACATCTAACTTACAAACGACTCCTACTTGCAAACGGAAGGAGACAACAGGAAGTGAGATGAAATCTACCCCTAGGAAGGGAAATTCTCTCCTGTAAGAGTTAATATGGGAAAACTCCTTTCCACTGATGCTTTCCAATCCTTGTTCCACAAAAAAACCCAAATTTTCAAAAAACATTTTTCATTGGGACAAAAAGTGAGGTGAAATCTTCTGAAGAGGAGGAAAGACAGCAAAACAAATGTCACAGGGGTGATAACCCTTCCCTATGTTTTCCAAAAAGCTTAAAAAAGATTTTTTGGCTGGAGCTAAACACGTTAAAAATGTACCCGTTCAAAATTACAAAGAGATTCTACTTAACAACAAACCTACAGTCCCTGTCTTGTTTGCACCGCCTGTATACTGCTGTTCAGAGTATATAGGGCCTGGTGGCCCCACACCTTTCCTTATTTTAATTTGGGTGCGGGGTTCCCCTTAATATCCATACAAGACCCAAAGGGCCTGGTAATGGACTGGGGGGTACCCATGCCGTTTGTCTCACTGATTTTCATCCATAATGCCATGACCCGACATGACATTAAACCCGCAAGCAGTTTTAAATGAGATTTTTTCCTTTAAAAATGACATTTGGTGCAGGGACTGTTCTAAACACGGGAAACACGCGTCACTTTACAGGCATACTATAGACACCCCCCAGGTACGATATTTAAAGGAATATTTCACTTTTTTTTTTTTTACTTTAAGCATCATTAAAATCACTGCTCCCGAAAAAACTGCCGTTTTTAAAAGTTTTTTTTGCATTGACACATGTCCCCTGGGGTAGGACCCGGGTCCCCAAACCCTTTTTAGGACAATACCATGCAAATTAGCCTTTAAAATGAGCACTTTTGATTTCGAACGTTCGAGTCCCATAGACGTCAATGGGGTTCTAACGTTCGTGCGAACTTTCGGTCCGTTCGCAGGTTCTGGTGCGAACCGAACCGGGGGGTGTTCGGCTCATCCCTAGTGGCAGGTACAGTACACTTAGCAAATATGAATGGACAAAAGGAAATATAACATATTATACATACTGTACAAGTTTTTACCAATCAGGAAGGTATACAGATAAATTGGGCACCAGTAAGGAATACAATAGTACTCAATGAATACAAGCAATATAAAAAGGCATTTGAGCAGACACATGAGAACAACTAGAAGAGGGGCTAAGTTAAAGGAAGGAATGAAAAAAGGAAGGGTTGGAGGGGGAGGACAAGAGGGAGAAGGGAAAGGGACTTGCAGGGAAAAAGGGAAAGGGACTTGAAGTTGGGAAAGGAGATGGAAGAGGGAGTAAAGCATAGAAAACCTACAATCAACATGTGAAATTGCACTACCTTGATCAACATTAACTGCATGGTGAAAAATAATTACTAAAGAATATGTTGCATCATATTGTTAAATCTCTTGTTGCCACCCAAGCAGCCCAGATTTTATTTAATTTCTAGGGCAGTTATGTCCTATATAAGTGAGTTTATAAAGGGGGAAAACTGCATTCACCATAGATCTCCATATAGGAATAGTTGGAGGCTCCAATAATTTCCATTTAGATAAATCGTTTTACTTGAATAAAATGTAGCATAAAAAATGAATAACCTTTTAGCAATACTGTCACAAATATCCAGAAGTAGGATTAACTACTTCAATACAGGGCACTTACACCCCCTTCCTGCCCAAGCCAATTTTCAGCTTTCAGGGCTGTCGCTGTTTAAATGACAATTGCGCGGTCATGCTACACTATGCCCAAACAGAATTTTTATCATTTTGTTCCCACAAATAGAGCTTTCTTTTGGTGGTATTTGATCACCTCTGCAATTTTTAATTTTTGCTTAACAAATAAAAAAAGACCTAACATTTTGAAAAAAAAGTTTTTCTTTTCTTTCTTTTATAAATTTTTTTAAATAAGTAAGTTTTCTCCTTCACTGATGGGCACTAATAAGGCGGCACTGACTGGCATTGATAAGGTGGCACCAATGAGATGGCACTGATGGGCACTGATAGGCGGCACTGATGGGCACTGGTAGGCAGCACCAATGAGGTGGCACTGATGGGCACTGAGGATAGGCACTGATAGGCAGCACTGATGGGCACTGGTAGGCAGGACTGATGGGTGGCACTGATATGCAGCACTGATAGGCATTGATAGGCTGCACTGATGGGGACTCATGGGTGGTACTGGTGGGCACTGATGGGCACTGATAGGTGACACCGATGGGCACTGAAAGGCTGCACTGATGGGTACTTATGGATGGCACTGATAGGCAGCACTGCTGGGCAATGGTGGGCACTGATGGGCACTGATAGCCATGATACGTGGCACTGATTGGCATTGATATGCGGCACTGATAGATGGCATTGATAGGCATCACTGATGGCACTGGCACTGGCAGGCATTGGGGATGGGCACTGATTGGCAGCTGCCTGGGCACTGATTGGCATTTCCCTGGTGGTCTAGGGTGGCATACCTGGTGGTCCAGTGTGGTGCCAATCCCTGGTGGTCCTGGGTGGGCATCCGAGGGGGGACTGCACTGATAAGCAATCAGCACAAACCCCCCTGTCAGGAGAGCAGCTGATCGGCTCTCCTCTACTCGTATCTGTCAGACGCGAGTGAGGAACAGCCGATCAATGGCTCTTCCTGTTTACATTGGGATTAGCCATGATTGGACACAGCTGATTACGTGGTAAAGAGCCTTGGTGTAGCAGTGTGTCAGACTGACGCACCGCACCTCCGATCGCCGTGATGCGGGCCCCCAGGGGCACATGAGAGTGGTTGTTCTGGGAGGCCATCATACAACATCCACCCAGAACGAGAGCTGCACCGCCCAGCTGTCATTTGATGGTCGGCGGTCGGATGGTGGTTAAAGGATCTATGCCAATTTTCAATACAGTAACCACATTAATATCAGCAACAACATCCCACCAAAACTCTTAAATATGAGCACTGGACCAGACCATATGTATACATGTACTAACTAGACATAAAAATAATGTGTTTGTTTTAATTTTCGTTTCATTCATTTTTCGGGTCATTCGTTAGGATCAAAATTCATTATTTAGAATAAATTTGTAAATTCAAAAATTCGGAAATTCGAAATCTGAAAATTCGGAAATTCGAAAATTCAAAGATCTGAAAATTAAATTTCGGAAATTCAATAATCCGAAAATTTGAAAATCTGAAAATAAGAAAAAGAAATCCGGAAAAACAAAAGAACAAAAATCAGAAAATAAGAACGAAAATCCAATAATTTGAAAATCTGAAAATTCAAAAATCCCAAATAACTAACTAACTAACTATTTAATAATAACTAACTATTAAATTATAAGTATTGAAATTTCCTTTCAAATTTGGCTGTTAGTGAATGCAACGAATACGAATTTATCCGAAGTTACGAATTATCTGAAATAATGAATGTCGCATTTAAACGAATGGAACATAACTAATTAATAACAATAAATAATAATAAACCGTTTTCATTATTATTATAATTATTATTTATTAATATTAATTTTCTATGTTCCATTTGTTTAGATGCAACATTTGTTATTTAGGATAATTCGTAACTTTGGATAAATTCGTATTCATTACGTTCACTAACATCCAAATTTGAAAGGAAATTCCAATACCTAGAATTTTATAGTTAGTAATAGTTATTATTAGTTAGTTAATATTTCAGATTTTCGAATTTTCGGGTTTTCTAATTTTCGGATTTTTGTTCTTATTTTCGGATTTTCGTTCCTTTTTTCAGATTTTCGATTTTTTGAATTTGCGGATTTTCTTTTTTTGGAATTTCGAATTTCCAAATTTCCGAATCTTCGGATTTTCGAATTTTCAATTTTCTGAATTTCCATTAATTAGCTTCCGTTTCGTTAATTTGAATAGTTCTGAATTAATGAATTTGTCAAATTTAGTCGAAGTATGAATTTGCAACAAAATGAATTGCACATGTCTAGTACCAACCTTCATCTGATATTTGGGGCACATTTACTGAAACAGAGATTCAGTAACATGAGAGTCTCCACAGACTATTTGGGGGGCTAATATTGGTATGTAATTGGGGTATGAACAATAATCCCCTAAAAGGACTATTGACAATTCCTGTACTTTAGATAGAATGGTATCGCCAACATGTATAAGGTCAATACGGGACATAGGGGGTGAGTAGGTGGAGGAATGACAAGTAAAACTTTTTAAATGGGGATCTTTCCAGCACCAGGCATTCTAGAAAGAGGAGAGTACACAGCTGCATCGGGGGCTAGTTTATCTAACTGTGGACTAGGGTCATATTTAAACCAACTACAACAATGAAATTTTCTGTTGGATATAGTGCAATCAGCTGTGTTCGCTTAGTAAGAAGAGAGACATTATCCAATGGAGTGATGTACAACCCAATCAACACAATTTCCACTCTATCAATTACTGCATTCATCAAAACAGATTGTCCCTCTGGCTCCAGATTGAGGCCTTAGAGCGTGTCCTGACAGGAAGTGATGGAAAATATACCCAATGAGGACATAGACTGACTGACCAAGCATATTTTTTTCAGTGAAGGATTAGAACCTCTAAGGGAGTGTCTGCTGAAACATCATAAAAACACTTCAGAAAACCCCACACTCACATATTGGTTGTGTTATTTCTGTAAACATCATCTTCAGGAACCAGAGAAGATGGCTTAATCTGTCCCTCCGTAGCACTTGATATAATTAAAGCTATGACAGAATGCCTAGAGTTTATTATGAGAGCTGATTGGAGCTCATTTAGGATTGGACTTACTCTGCAGTGGATTGGACTCCACATGAAACCAAAGATTATGCAAACTTTTACTTTTCCCTTTTAAACCCATTTTGTTGGTGTTTATCGTCTATTAAAATCATTAAGCTGAATTTCTTAATGCTCTAACCAGAAAGTAAAGAACCTAATGCATCTTTGAAGAAAGTTATCATACTGTAATCTCTGTTACAGTCCTGTCTGGGCATGTTGGCGAGTAATACAGACATTTATGTTAAAAGGTCAGAATTAAAACAGCAGATTTTGTGATTGGTACATGTTTCCATTTAAATTCATGATGGCAACTACCAAGTGTGTGTAGGAGTTAACTGTGAAGTTTACCCACCTTACTGACATCTAGTCTTGTTCTCTGGCACGTAGATTGTTGTCCTGTGGGCTCCAAAACCTCTGTGCAGGTTGAGGCTGAGAATGAAAAAGTGGGCATTAATTAAGTGCCCACGGCATGGGGACTGTGGCTGGCAAAAGAAATATTAAAAAAAAAAAAAAAATGTTTTGGTTACTGTCCCTTTAAGAGATAGAATATGACAGGCATGTTTAAAAAAAAAAAAATCAACGTGACCAGCGGGCGGGAAAAACACGTGTATTGTGGAATAGTACACGTGTTCGGGGGGCTATATAAGACCCCCGCACTCAGGTTTCCAGTCACTGTTGACCCCACAGCGGCTGGACGAGCTCAGCTCAGCTCCATAGGCTCTAGATTACAGGAGCTCGTCTGCCGTTTAGGTCATGAAGACGCTTGTGAGGAGGGTCCTTGAGAGGGTGGCGTCGGAGGGAGGTGAGGAATGGCTTATGAAGTGCCTAGCAGAGTTTGAAGCGGACCCGGCGGAGGAAGCGGGCATGAGAGACCCAGAAGAATGTACGCCTGCCCCAGCCGCAATTGACATGCAGAGCCTGTCACCACCAGCGAGCAGCCCAGCAACTCACCTCAGAGCAGCAAGCAGGCAGCGACGAAGCCGCCCGCCGGAGCGTCCGGCTACGGCAGCTTCTGAAGGAAGAAAGGAGTCCCGCCCAGCTGAAGAGGTTACTGCGGATGATGTCATGCCGCCTCAACGCAGTGGAGGTCGTGTCCGCAAGAAGAAGAGGACTTTCTCTCCGTCGCCTCTTCGTAAAGGGGGGCGGGGTAATACTCATCTATCCCCGCCTCGCGGGGATAATCTCTCTTTCTCTCCACAGGTTACTACGCAATCTGTTGCCATGGCGACGGGTTCGAGAGTGTCCAGGCTTGATCAGCTGGACGAAAGGATGACAAAAGCACGTATTGAAACAGCTGCTGCAGATAGACATGTTCAACAGACACCTGATCTTCAATCTGCTACAGGAACACCCCTGCTGGTGAGTCAGCACAACAACTTTTCATAACACAACTTCTTGATTCTTTGTCTAAATTTACAGCTTCTTTAGGTAATACAAATTTACCTGCACCTGTTCTTTCACCAGCTAATGTCTGGTCGCATAATACTTCGTCATCTGTCAATTCATATGATATGGTTAACACGAATGTGGTTAATAATACCCAGGATTGTGTTACTAAGGCGCATATATTGTCCCCTGTGCCGGAAACATGTTTTAAGGAAGTATTACCTTGTGAGATGTCTCCGTTAGGTTTTCATTTAGCTTCAAATATAAAAGAAAAAATATGGAAAGGTGAATTCATTGATCTTTTGACATTATTACCTAGCAATAAGGAGTTACCTTTTAAATATGATAAACGGAATGATGATGAGGACAGACGCCGTACAGCTCCAAAATCTTTTCATAATTGGTTGCAAGCATTCTGTATTTTTTCAGCAATAATGGGCGAAAAGTTCCCTGAAAAATGTAGTGGTTTATTCCAACATCTAGAAAACATTTTGGAAGCTTATAAAAATTTTGGCGGTTTTGGTTGGTACAACTATGATGAATCATTCCGCCAAAAAATGGCGGTCTTCCCTTCTTTGAAGTGGGGAATGAAGGATGTTGGCTTATGGTTAAACTTAATTCTTCCTCAAAAACAAGCATTCAACAAACAGCCTCTTGTCAATCAAAACACGTCATCAGTCTATAAAAAGGGCATTTGTTATGCTTATAACGAGTCACAGTGTAAATGGTCAACTTCGTGCCGTTATAAGCATGAATGTTCTTTTTGTTTCGGGACTCATCCTTTAGTGAAATGTTTTAAAAGAAGTTATTCCAATGTGCAATCCCGGGACAATTCAAAAAGCTCACACGCCAGTGAGGCTGGAAAACATGTACCCGTGGCTACTTCTGTACCCAGACAAGGAGAAAGCGGGAATTTTAATTAACGGTTTTACTTTCGGTTTTAAGCTCCCTGTTTTTTCCGGTAATGGGTGCCATGTAGTTGATAATCTGAAATCAGTCTTTCTTTATAGACAGGTGGTTAGGAAAAAGTTGATCAAAGAGATCATAACTGGTCGGGTAGCCGGTCCTTTCGTATCTCCACCTTTCGAAAATTTTCGTATATCCCCATTAGGTTTAGTGCCAAAAAAAGAACCAAACTCTTATCGTCTTATTCATCATCTTTCCTTTCCCAAAGGTAACTCTTTAAATGATGAAATTGACGATTCTTTATCATCAGTAAAATATGCTAGTTTTGACGACGCTGTTTCATTAATAAAAAAATTTGGGATTGGAGCCTTGTTAGCTAAATCAGATATCAAGGCTGCTTTTAGATTATTACCTATTGCACCGGAGTCCTTTAATTCTTTAGGTTTTTGTTTCGAGGGTTATTTTTTCTATGACATGTGTCTACCAATGGGTTGCTCTTTATCATGTCAGTATTTTGAGACGTTTGCTACCTTTTTGCAATGGGTTATTTTGCATGTTTCAGGTTCGGAAGGAATAATCCATTACTTGGATGATTTCCTGTTTATAGGACCGCCTGATTCTCCAATTTGCGCTCTGCTGTTGCAATTATTTTTAGCTATCTCTAACAATTTTGGAATTCCTATTGCTGATGAAAAAACGGTTCTTCCTTCTCCGGTTATCGAATTTTTAGGTATTACGATCGATACTGTTTTATTTCAGTTTCAACTTCCTGTGTTAAAGATTAATAGGATTCAGGAGTTGATATGTCTCTTTTTGCGTAGAAAAAAGGTTTTGCTGAAAGAACTTCAATCCTTTTTAGGATTGTTGGCTTTTGCATCTCGAGTTATGCCAGTTGGCAGAATTTTTTCAAGAAGACTGTCTATGGCTATGTCGGGGTTTAAATCTCCTTTTTCACATATTCGGCTTACCAATGATCTTAAAGATGATTTATTGGTATGGTCTCAATTTCTTTTAGATTATAATGGTCGTACGTTTTTTCAGGAAGAACTCGTTTTTTCAGCGGATATGGAGTTGTTTACGGATTCTGCAGGATCATTGGGTTTCGCAGCAATATGGCGCACTCATTGGTGCTCTGGTTCTTGGCCTCCTTTTTGGGTTTCTACAAAAGCCACAAAGAATATTGTGTTACTGGAGCTTTTCCGATTGTTGTGGCTTTTGAACTATGGGGTGAATTCTTCACAAACAAGCGAATTCTGATTCATTCTGATAACAAAGGAGTACTTTTTGCGATAAACTGCCTATCTTCTAAATCCATTTCTGTCATAAAACTTTTGCGTTATTTCGTATTTTTATGTTTAAAATGGAATATTTGGGTTAAGGTAAAATATGTTCCTGGTAAGCAGAATGAGATAGCAGATGCATTATCTCGTTTTCAGATGGCTCGTTTCAGGCAGCTTTTTCCCGAAGCGGACCTAGTTGGTTACACATGCCCAAATCATCTATGGGATTTGATTTAACCCCTGTCTGTTCAGCTATTCAGCATTTTTTAGCTCCTAGAACATGGACCGAATATTTGGTCGCATGGAAAAAAATGGCTATTGTTTAATGATGCAATGGGCTTCTCCGGTTGTTCACCAACGGAACAAACAGTTTTAGCATATTTTTGTTTTCTTATGCAAAAGAATTTTTCTTATAATCATATTAACAAAAGCTTGGCTGGAATTTCCTTTTTCCTAAAACTTCATAACTTGCCAGTTTGCACGAGTTTCTTTACGGTTCGCCAAGCTCTTAAAGGTTATAAGAAAAAAACGTTCACACCAGATATGCGTAGGCCTATTTCATTGGATATATTACGGGACATTTGTTTAGTGACGCCTAAAGTATGCAATTCAGAATATGAAGCGATATTACTTCATTCAGCCTTTGTGTTAATTTTCTTTGCTGCGCTTCGAATTTCAGAGATGGTCCCGGCTAACAAAAAAGGTAATTCTGGGCTATTCTTTAACGAAGTATTAATTTCACCAGGTAAAGTACAAGTTTTTATAAGTCGATCTAAGACGGACGTGCATGGTAGAGGTAATTGGCTCAGTTTATATGCCTGTGGTGACTCTATTATTTGTCCCTATGTAACCCTTTCTACATATCTCTCTATTCGTCCTTCGTGTTCGGGTAATTTTTGGTTCACTTGGATCATTCCCCTCTTACTAAATTTCAATTTTCCGTTTTATTACGTCGTTGTTTATCTCATTTAGGTCTCTCTCATCTTAAATTTTCGTCACACTCTTTTCGCATTGGAGCCGCCACAGAAGCAGCTAGATTGGGTCTTGAGGATACAGTCATTATGAGATTAGGGAGGAGGGAGTCCAAGAGGTTTAATCTTTATGTTCGCCCTAATTTATGTCTTTGATTTCATAGGTCGCAAGTCTTACATTTGGATCATTGGACATTCGTTTGTTTATTGGGCTCACAAAAGAGCAGGTCAACGTTGTTATACTTCCAATTTATCCTTACCCCATGCTTCTTTTAAAGTTCTTTGGAAGGGCATTCGTGGGCTTCAATGGAACAATCTTTTCTGTCATCTCTCCGCATTATCTCAGCGATGGCCCTCTCCTGATATATTGATAATTCATTTAGGGGGTAATGATGTAGGTAAACAACCCACTTTGGATTTACTTTTTATGATGAAACAGGATTTACATCGCATACATCTTTCTTTTCCGGGTACTCGGGTACTAGTTTCAGAAATGGTTCCACGTCTTGTATGGTTGTCTTCCCCAGAGACAAAGCCTTTGGAGAAGATTAGAAGACGTGTGAACCATTCTATTGCAAAATTTATGCCTTTTTTAGATAGTTTTTCTTTCAGACATGTCGATTTGGAAGGAGGTTTTTCAGGCCTTTGCCGACAAGACGGAGTTCACTTGTCGGATGTAGGCTTGGATATATTTAATTTAGATTTGCAAAACATGATTGAGATGGCCGCGGTGGTGGGGTAGGCCGTTTTTGTTTTTGCTAAACACAAACGGCTGGTGGGGACTTTGAAGAAGGTTTTTATTTATGGTACTCGCTCGAGTTCTATAACTGAGTGAGATATTGATATATGTTTTATTGAAATATTAATTAAATGAACAAATAAATAAATAAAATAAAAGAAAAAGAAAATTTAAAAGAATTTATTTATGTTTTAATTATAAAGTTTATTTATACCAATAAAGGTGCCGCGGCCATTTATCACCATTAAATAAGTCTGAGTGTGGATTATTCTTTATTTAAGATTCTTTTGTACAGCCTACATTCCCATGAAAAAGTGGGCATTAATTAAGTGCCCACGGCATGGGGACTGTGGCTGGCAAAAGAAATATTAAAAAAAAATAAAAAAAAAATGTTTTGGTTACTGTCCCTTTAAGAGATAGAATATGACAGGCATGTTTTAAAAAAAAAAAAAAATCAACGTGACCAGCGGGCGGGAAAAACACGTGTATTGTGGAATAGTACACGTGTTCGGGGGGCTATATAAGACCCCCGCACTCAGGTTTCCAGTCACTGTTGACCCCACAGCGGCTGGACGAGCTCCCCATCCCTCCCACCCTTGTCGCAGCACCGTTTATGTGGTTTGTCACCCTTGGATCAAGGGGGGACTTTGAAGAAGGTTTTTATTTATGGTACTCGCTCGAGTTCTATAACTGAGTGAGATATTGATATATGTTTTATTGAAATATTAATTAAATGAACAAATAAATAAATAAAATAAAAGAAAAAGAAAATTTAAAAGAATTTATTTATGTTTTAATTATAAAGTTTATTTATACCAATAAAGGTGCCGCGGCCATTTATCACCATTAAATAAGTCTGAGTGTGGATTATTCTTTATTTAAGATTCTTTTGTACAGCCTACATTCCCATGTAATATTGTCACAATCTGGTCGGCAGCATGTGACGTAGTTGTGTTTGGAGCATTAGTGTCACGTTCTGTTGACAGCATAATAGGATATGTTTACTTGGAGCATTACTACATGAGTAACTAACCCTGCACTAAAGGACTGTAACCTCAGTGGAAGCAGATCCTAGAGATAAAACAAAGTACAATATTGTTTTTTAATGAGAAGCATACAGCAAAAGTTTCAACTTTAGCCTTTGTTTTCCTATTCCTTTGTTTATTTTGTATATATACCTGGTCTAGTAGTGTTCAAAAGAATGAATATAGATGATCTGATGAATGTGTGCCAAGCAAGCCAGAGCAAAACCTGTCACAAAACAAAGAAGAACATAAATAGAGAGTTACATGACGCAGAAATCCATGCAACAGATCACGGGAGGAACCTGTAGCAGGTAGAAGGGGTACTGTCTGTCTCAGGTGTCAGGTAAAAGTGGTTCTGATAAAGCCCAGTTGGGTGAAGGTACAAGAACTGTACCCAATGTAGTCAGGAAAGCAACTTCCTGTCCACAGCGTGCCAGCACTGGACTGTCTGTACCTAACATCAATCCTTCTCAGCTGCAAGCAGCACTGCAATGCATATTGCCTACAGATTCTTTGGTATAACCACAGTTTCTAGAGGGCCATACTGAGAGAGAGGCTGCAGAATGCTGGGATGTAGCTGGTAAAGAGGATATAAAGCATCAGGCTGGAAGGAAGACTGGATAGAGGGAGGCTGCATGTAAGCATGAACTGAAGATGGCTCCAGCAACAGTGACAAGATCAGACCTCCAATTTTCTTAACCGTTTGCCGACTAACCACTGCAGTTGCACTGCAGCAACATGGCTCGGTTGCACGAATCGCCGTCATGTTACGTTGCTTCCTTTTTTGGCCACTAGGGGCGCGCGCGCCCCCTCCTCGCCCAAAGAGCCGATGTGAGTGCCCCGCAGTCGCGATCACCGCCGGGCTCCTGCGATCGCTCAGGGCACACTGAGAACCGGGATCTGTGTGTGTAAACACACTTTTTCCGGTTCTCTGAGGGGAGAAGAGACAGATTGTCTGTTCATACAGAGTATCAACAGCGATCTGTCATCTCCCCTGCACAGTCCCCTCCCTCCTCCATATAGAACACACACTAGGGAACACAATTAACCCCTTTATCGCCCCCTTGTGTTAACCACTTCCCTGCCAGAGACATTTTTACATTAATCAATGCATTTTTATAGCACTGATCGCGGTATAAATGCCAATGGTCCCAAAAATGTGTCAAAGTTGTCCGACGTGTCCGCCATAATGTTGCAGTCCTGAAAAAAATCGCAGATAGCCGCCATTACTAGTAAAAAAAACATAATAATAATAAAAACGCCATAAAACTATCCCCTATTTTGTAGACGCTATAACTTTTGCGCAAACCAAATTAATATATGCTTTTTGCGTTTTTTTTTTACCAAAAATATGTAGAAGAATACATATCAGCCCCTGGGTATATTTTCCATCACTTCCTGTCAGGACACGCTCTAAGGCCTTAATCTGGAGCCAGAGGGACAATCTGTTTTGATGAATGCAGTAATTGAGTGGAAATTGTATTGATTGGGTTCTACATTACTCCATTGGATAATGTCTAGCTTCTTACTAAGCGAACACAGCTGATTGCACTATAACCAACAGAAAATATCGTAGTGGTGACAGTTATCACATAAAAATAGAGATAACCAGTCCCAATGATGTTTACTCTCAGTCTTCTGGAGCTTAGATTGTAGTGCCACAGGCTGTAAAAGCAATGCACAGGGTGGGGTTTTATATTTAATTGCATTACAGGGTTTACCACAGAACTTTTGTACCCACAACCAAAGGAAATTTCCAAATATATATTAATTTATATTATGTAGAACAAAACACTGTAGATGAGGATAATGTAGCCGGCTAATCAGAGGTGTGGATTGGATTTTAACAGATAAGGTAGTTGGTCCAATGATCAGACAAGGAGCAACTGTAACCTGCAGTTACCTGAACAGGTACAAAGTTAGAAGCAAAAATGAAAAACGGGTTTAGAGTGGCAAAAACATGCATACACTGCAGAATAATTAAAGCCACAAAATAAATGAAAGCTGAAGAAATATGGACTTTTCACAGTAGTATTAACCAAAAATATTGTCTCTGTGACTCATTCAGGGTAAGATATGGCTGCATAGCACAGTCTCCACAATGCTCAACCTGAGAAATACTACAGCAGTAAAACAGTTCAAAATACAACTATTTGGAATTAACCTCATAAACAGGCTCCCTCCCAGTAAATTCCACATAGATGAGCAATTTGAGACATCCATGGCTCAAGGACAAAGACCCACCCCACTGGAACTGGAGTACTCTGGTAGCAATTGGGGAAGGGCTTCCCACAGTTTCTAGGTATTCTGGAGAAGCTGTGAGTTATATAGTTATATAGAAGTATACAGAAGAGAGGTGTATAAAAGGCCTACAATACACCTACTCAGCGCCAGATCAATCCCACAGATATATGAGCAACAATAAAAGTGGAATAAATACATATGATCCTTAAAATATAATTGTCACAATATTTAAAAGGTACTAAGCAGCTGTTAAAAATGACAAAGAAAATATAAACAGTAGTATAAAAATAAACCATCAGAGCTCTGGATCATTAAAATACTAAAACAGCGCTGTAATTAAACATGATAAAATTATCACAACATGTGGTCATCACCACAGTAGAAAGTCTCTATGCAGTAGATGGTAGTAAGGACAGTTCAAAGCGTTTTAGGTGTTGAATCGCAGTGGCCCTAGCGTGCACCTTTCACCAGAGACAGTAGAAGTATTCCACCTCATGAAACACACTCCCCCAGGGGGTCAAACTCCCCAGAGACCTCTTAATGAGACTGCCTTAAGGTTAGGTGTTCAACAGCTACTCAAATGCTAAGTCCTCATCACCAACAAGATCCACTGGTATAGGGGCTCCAAATATATGTCATAAAACACAAGAATAACAGTACATAGCGTAATCCTGTTTATTTATAGACAGTACCCCCATACAACAGAGGACCCCTTAATATTAACTGCGAACATGAAGATAAAAACAACAAGCATACAAAGTATGTGACCCAGAGGGCGCTATCACCATATTCAGCCGTCCAGGATGGAGTGAGTGTCTCCTTGCAGATACCGCAATCACTTCCGAGTAGACGGTGATGGATGGTGGAGCTCAAACGTCACTTCCGGGATGTTGTGCTGGTCACGCCCTGACCTGTTTCGTCATTACAGACTTCCACAGAGGGCGTGGCCACATGACATTACAATAGCCTTATATATCCTCACCCTTGACACACCAGCCAATCAGGTGCACCTAGCAACAGATGACCACAGCTGGTCACTGTAATTTCATTGGGCGCGAGCGGCATAATGCTATACAGGGAGCGAGGAGAAACATAAACAAATGAAGATCAATTATAATCTCAATACATGTATGTAAATACAATCAAGTAAAATCGTTGGTGGGAGAAAAGCACCCTGAACTACACAGAGCAGCATAAATATAACATATAATTAATGGATTTAAAATATTGATTATGTTCCAACTACTAGATATAGATGTCTATGAATAGCGGGAACATAAAACCCGTTTGAATTGTAATAGATGTGGGAATAATATATAAACGCACGTACTAGATCCAAATCTTTGGTAAGGAGCATAAATGAATAATAGAGATGGCAGGGTAATATACTATATCAGGACCATCAGAAACAAATATTAAATACACTAACAGAGTCCTGGGTAATAACTAAAATTCAATTATATATATATAAAAACCTATCATCACTAGAAAATAACTGCAGACCTACTGCATAGAGACTTTCTACTGTGGTGATGACCGCATGTTGTGATAATTTTATCATGTTTAATTACAGCGCTGTTTTAGTATTTTAATGATCCAGAGCTCTGACGGTTTATTTTTATACTACTGTTTATATAGAGGTATACCTTGTATACGTTTTATGCTATGTACATTGTATGCATCTAAACACAGCATTTTAGATGCCTATGTGAATGTGATTTTAGATGTAAGGCCCCTTTCACATGGGCAGGATCCAGTTTTGCTCAGCAGGGGATCAGCGGACAGATCCCTTGCTGAGCAAAACCTGATAGTGCGCCTGTGAAAGCTGAGGCAAGCAGCCAGATGACAAGTCCAAGTCACCTCTGCTTATGCAGAATGGACATGGACACAGCTCGTTCTGGTCTATGGGCAGCCGGATGTAAATGGACCAGCTGTCGGTTTACACCCAACTGCCCTAAGATCCAATCTGGCCAGCTGGAGGAGAATGGATGCCCTTCCATTTTTTTTTACCGGATCGGACCCAGAGGTACCCGAACACAAGTCTGTTTACATCCAGCATTCCATAAAGGAGAATGAGGGGTCCAATCGGGACTGGCTGAAAAATGGACAGCTGGATCAGATTGAACCTCTTGTGTGAAAGGGGCCTAAGGCTAGCTTGGCAAGATACACTTGCATCCAGGATTTTGGCTATGGCTTCTGGAATCACAGGTTACTCAAGATAGTGAGGCTATTTTTCAGGCAGAGTTCGTAGAAAGCACTTCCTATGACATGTACTACGAGGCCACACCCTATTTAGAGCCTTGCATTGTACTACATTTATTTATTCCTCACTCAGTATACTGTTTTTCATTTAGTCATTGTTGGCAAAGTCTTAGGCTTCCACTTGCAATTCACTACAGTCCTATAAAATGTCTCAATGGCATAAAAGAAAACAATATATTATTTATGGTAGCATTAAAGTATTTATAATATTTACAACACACGACTATGAATGTGTGTGTTTCCACTCAAAGTCCTTACCGTGTTAGCTAAACTGAATATAAACCAGAGTAGCAGTTGCAATAAATAGACCAAAAATTTTTAGATTACTTTTTTTATTTCAAAAGTGTGGTGTGGCTGACATTTCAAAGAAGCTATTGTGCAGTTTCAGATTTAAAAGCACACTTTAGATCAGGTGCCATCACCATTTTAAGCTAAGATTTAAATCCAACAATCGGTTCATGTAAAATGTTTAAAAAGGCCTTTGGATCTATTTTTCGCTTAGAAAATGTCAACACATCTTCAAAACTGTGATGCAAATCAAATGTAGAAATATAGGTATAAATCATTTAAGATATGTAGAATGCATTTATTTATGAGCATAGCAGATAAGCTTGGGAAATGATGGACACATATTTCATGAGTCAGTCAAAAATAATTTAAATCATTAAAGCCGGGAGCTAGTCAGTCTGGAAGGAGAGAATACAACCTGCCTGTTGAATTATCACAGCCTACACTGCACACTGTTAGGGTGTCGCATACTAATTGGCCAGCTATCAGCCTTTCACATGCAACTTGTGTTGCTTGATGTATGCAGACTCCATTTAAAATGTTTGTTTATTTACAGTTCAATGGTAATTTATGATGAAGCTAATATTTCAGAATTGCCAATATTATTTGCATATCGCTACATTTAATGCAGCATTGATAATTTGTCCCAGCTGCATACATAAATAAACAGTGCAACAAGCCAATAGCAGTGGAAATAAATTGCTTATTTTTTCTTTCTTTTTTTACACAAAATTAAGAAAAAAATCATATTCCATGTATAAATATATACAATAATATGATTACATATGTGATTTAACAGTAGTTCAGTTCAGCAATTTTTAAGTTACTTGTCCTCTATTTGTTATTTGTCCTCTATTCCATTCTATATGGAATTATACATCACTTACACCATTTCAGTTTCACAGTAATTTTTAGTTGAAACGTATTTAAATTTGTGATGTAATGTGCGAGTGACAATTTTCTACAATTAAACTGGTTTCTGCTTAAAGTTTGCTCTTCAAGGTCACGCGTAGACCATCAGATCTAGGCGTTCAGCTAATTACAACTTTGTAAGTAATCAACTATCATTCTTTGGCCTCTTCTTCATATGTATATAGTATTGCCTGCTTGCTTAATAAACTGGAGCAGTCTGTACACCTAGCTTCCAGCAGGGCTGTCATAACGAACAAACCAACCTGGGCAGGTGCATGGGGGACCCCTGTAGTTCCCCCTCCCCCAGCAATCTCTGGCACTCCTCTGGCACTTTACATGGGTTAAGGACCCCAACCCCCCAGGCAGAGCATTAGAGCATTTGCTGCTTGTGTGACCGGTGTGTGCACTGCTCCAATCACATGGGATGAACAGGAGAGGAGGACAGCAGGTATTGGAGCAGTATACTTTGCACCTACACAAACAGCAGCAGTGGTAAGATCGTGGCTGGATCTAGGCTACTTGGGTGGGCTGCTGCAGTGGGGTGGACTGCTGGGGTGGGCTGCCCCCCAGAGTTAAGCTGCACGCCCCCAAAAGACCTCCACCACTCCTAATGCTGTGCTGGCAGTCTCCCATCCCTACACGATACACAGCTCAAGCACAGGCACTGAGAACTCCTCGCCTACATCCGATTCCCTTACGCACAGCTACGATGTTCATAGTGTAGAACAGTCTACTGCAACTGAGCTGCCATTCTGACCATGGATTTTCACAGGTCAGAACTAAACACAGTAGCCAGCTATAAACATTGCAGATCATGCCTACTCTATGTGTAAGGGAATAGGATTTCAGCTCCAGTGTGTGCTGTGTAGGGAGCAGGAGATCTTAGTGCTTGTGTTCAGGCTGTGTACAGTGCAGGGATGGGAGACAAAGATCTGCCTAGTGCACTGTCAGCAGTGACCCCCTGTACTGTGCTCTCCTGCCCTCCATACTGTGCCCTTATGCTACCCTGTACTGTGCCCTCCTGCCCACCCTGTACTGTGCCCTCCTGCCCTAATACTGTGCCTGTCTGCCATGTACTGTGCCCTCCTACCCTGTACTGTGCCCTCCTACCCACCCTGTACTGTGCCCTCCTACCCACCACTACAGACATACAGTATCTCACAAAAGTGATCACACCCCTGACATTTTTGTCAATATTTTATCATATCTTTTCATGTGACACTTTGCTACAATGTAAAGTAGTGAACGTACAGCTTGTATAACAGTGTTAATTTGCTGTCCCCTCAAAATAACTCAACACACAGCTATTAATGTCTAAACCACTGGCAACAAAAGTAAGTATACCCATAAGTGAAAATGTCCAAATTGGGCCCAAAGTGTCAATATGTTGTGTGGCCACCATTATTTTCCAGCACTGCCTAAACCCTCTTGGGCATGGTGTTCACCAGAGCTTCACAGGTTGCCACTGGAGTCCTCTTCCACCCCTCAGTGACGATATCATGGAGCTGGTGGATGCTAAAGACTTTGCACTCCTCCACCTTCCCTTTAAGGATGCCCCACAGATGCTCAATAGGGTTTAAGCTTGGAGACATGCTTGGCCTGTCCATCACCTTTACCCTCAGCTTCTTTAGCAAGGCAGCGGTCGTCTTGGAGGTGTTTTTGGGGTCATTATCATGTTGGAATACTGCCCTGCGTTACAGTCTCCGAAGGGAGGGGGATCATGCTCTGCTTCAGTATGTCACAGTACATGTTGGCATGTAGCTCCCCAGTGCCGGCAGCACTCATGCAGCCCCAGACCATGACACTCCCACCACCATGCTTGACTGTAGGCAAGACACACTTGTCTTTGTACTCCTCACCCGGTTGCCGCCACACACGCTTGACAACATCTGAACCAAATAAGTTTATCTTGGTCTCATCAGACCATAGGACATGGTTCCAGTATTTCATGTCCTTAGGCTTGTCTTCAGAAAACTGTTTGTGGGCTTTCTTGTGTATCATCTTTAGAAGAGGCTTCCTTCTGGGATGACAGCCATGCAGACCAATTTGATGCAGTGTGCAGCGTATGGTCTGAGCACTGACAAACTGACCCCCCACCCCTTCAACCTCTGCAGAAATGCTGGCAGCACTCATATGTCTATTTCCCAAAGACAACCTCTGGATATGAAACTGAGCACTCAACTCCTTTGGTCGACCATGGCGAGGCCTGTTCTGAGTGGATTCTGCCCTGTTAAACTGGTGTTTGTCTGGTCTTGGCCACCTGCTGCAGCTCAGTTTCAGGGTCTTGGCAATCTTCTTACAGCCTTTATGTAGAGCAACAATTCTTTTTTTCAGATCCTCAGAGTTCTTTGTCATGAGGTGCCATGTTGAGCTTCCAGCGGCCAGTATGAAAAAGCGAGAGTGATAACACCAAATTTAACACACCTGCTGTCGATTCACACCTGAGACCTTGTAACACTAATGAGTTACATGACACCGGGGAGGGAAAATGGCTAATTGGGCACAATTTGGACATTTTCACTTAAGGGTGTACTCACTTTTGTTGCCAGCGGTTTAGACATTAATGGCTGTTTGTTGAGTTATTTTGAGGGGACAGCACACTTACACTGTTATACAAGCGGTACACTGACTACTTTACATCATAGCAAAGTGTCATTTCTTCAATGTTGTCACATGAAAAGGTATAATAAAATATTTACAAAAATGTGAGGGGTGTACTCACTTTTGTGAGATACTGTATATTGGTCTAGGCTGGACCAATTTAACTATGTAAAAATTGCCATACCTGGAATTAATCTTTACATTTCCATGACATTCAATAGTGCCAAAAGAAACATTTAATGTACTCTTAAACCACTAAAATCACTGCTGGAGAGACTTCGACCACTCTAAACCGACAGGTAAGCCTTTTGTGTGCTTACTAATAAGAGTGCTTTACCCCTGTCTGTGCCTTCCACTTTTGAGGCAAAAAGGGATCTCTAGATCCTGTCAAGACTTGATCTGTTGTTTATATGCTGTCTTTGCCACAGTAGAAACCAATGATAGTAGGTACAAAGTGAAATAGAGGTAAAATAGGTGTTTGCCAGCTACCTAGGAAATACCTTAAAGAGTAACTCCACTTTTGTTGAGAAGAAACAATCCCCTCTGGGTGATCAACGTGCATTGCAAACATTTAACAAACGTTGTAGCAAGGTCCTACCTGTTTCTATTCTTAAGAAAAGACTGTATGTTCAACCACAGTATGTCCTTGGAATACTGATTTCTGAATAAGAGTGTCTGTGTTCAATATAATCAGCTGATGCACTTTCAGTGTTCTAATGAGCTGCAGTGCCCGCCTCCCTTTAGAAGTATTTAACCCCTAGGGAGTATCCAACAAAAAAATAGAATTCCTATTGAAGAGGATGACTAAAATTGTACTTGTATCTTAGTGCAGGCTCCTGGGGAAATCAGTGAGCCAATCACACATGCAGGAAATTACATTTCTGGGGAAATGCTCTACACCAACTGTACAGAAGGCCTCCAGGTTGTCATATTGCATTGAGTTTTACAGAATATTACAACTGTTACAGCTTAAAGGATGCACAACATAGGTTACAAATAGATCAGCACTTGGTCTACAGCATAAGAAAAGCAAGACAGATATCAAACCTGTCCTGTGGTATAAGTAGCACTATTAACTCTGCCATAGTAGCCAAAATAGCTGATCCGCTGCAGCTAGGCAAAAAAGCCTGGAGAATGCTCAGCATACCGAGTTTTAAATTTAGTATGGGGCAACAGGTAGTGGAAAGAAAGAGAGAATATAAAGAAATGGGGGGATTAGGGATAATAGAGAGGAAAGGTATTCAGGACCACTTTCTATCTGGGCAGGCTATGTTGAAGGTGACAGACAAGGTAACATTAGGCATTAAGGTTGTGAGATAGATAAACCTGTAGAATAAATAAATGGTCATGTAAGGTATTGACCACAATTAATAGATTGGGAAACAGCTAAATTATCAATGAATAAAAGTTGAATTGTATCAGGAGAAGGAATAGAAGACATTTTTTTTTCCTGGCCCAAACAAAATATTCTATATGAGGCCAGGAGAGGAGGATAGATCAAGCACTATGGCTACCAGTGTGATTACAGAAACAAAAGCAAGAGAATTACAAGAGGAAGAGGAGAAAGCTTTGAAGGGAAAAATAAAGAAAGAAGATACAGCAGGTTGGGATCAGTATAAAGATTATAAAACATGGTATGCGGGTGGGGGATCTCAGAGGAGAGTGTAAGAAAAGATGAATTACTGGAATAAAAGAATAACTCAAGCAGGGAATTGTTGTTAGGAAGGTTGAAGGAAAGTGATCAGAAAGTGTAAGAAAAAATAAAATGCAGAAACAGCTCAAAGCATGCTTCTATAATGCATTCAAGTTGTTACTAATGCACAAGGGACACAATGGCAGAATAGAATTAAATGGCATACTCTCTGGTCAGCACAAGAAATGAGAGTCATTTTAGAAAACATGCCAAATTCTAAAACAGATCCCCTAATATTTGCCAAAAATATTAGGGCAACCCAAATGTCGTATAATCTATAATTAAATAATAGGCAGCACTCCAAACAGTTAACATTTTGTTTTTCATATATTTATGAAAGAAAGCAACATATACAGACAAAACAGTACAACAGAGCACCGTTCCTTTATAGATAAAGTAACTGTGGGAAGATCTTGTGCATGTACTTTTTTGTCTGTTTTGTATATGTTGTGTTCTTTCATAAATATATGAAAAAATATATAAATATAGGCATTTGGAGTGCTGCCTATTATTTACTTACCCTATGTTCACACCTATGCATTTTTTAGTGCATTTTGCAGTTTGAAGAAACGCACTACAGTCCATTTAACATGGTTTCCTATGGTACTTCTACATCTATGCGTTTTGTGGCCGGTGCATTTTTGGAAAGGGTCGGGGACTTTTTTCCCGCGATTTGCGGCTAATAGACTTCAATGGAGCTGCACCAGAAATGCAAGTGGTGCATTTTTGATGCGGTTTTTGATGTGTTTTGCGTTTTGTGGTTCTTATTTTTCCACTGTATATAGCTGGTTGCTAAGCAGGGGGTCGGGAAGCTGGCCGTCATGTCCTTAACAACCGATGAGTCATCAGCTGTCAGCAAGGTTCCCTGCTGAAAGTAAAAAAAAAAAAATTCCAGCAAAGGAAAAAAAAAAAGACAAAAATAAACGATGCGGGGTTTCCCCCAGGTCCATACCAGGCCCTCCAGGTCTAGTATGAATTCGGAGGGAACCCCCACACCAAATTCTTTTTTAAAAATGGCGTGGAGTCTTCCCCAAAATACATACCAAACCCTTATCCGAGTATGCCGCCTGGCAGGTCAGGAAAGGGTGGGGACGAGCGAGCGCCCCTCCTCCTGAACCACACCAGGCAGCATGCCCTCAACATGGGGGAGTGGGTGCTTTGGGGTAGGGGGGGGCTCTGCCCCCCCCACCCCAAAGCACCTTTCCCCCATGTTGATGAGGACAAGGGCCTCTTCCCAACAACCCTAGCTGGTGGTTGTCGGAGTCTGCGGGCGGGGGGCTTATCGGAAAATCTGGAAGCCCCCTTTTCAAAAGCTTTACTTTTTTATGATATTCTAATTTATTGAGATGCACCTGTGTGTGTATATATGTGTGTTATGTCTATTTGCTTAATACTCTAAAGGCTCGTACACACAATCTGATTTTCCACAGACAAAGCATCAGACTTTTGAAGGGCATGTGCTGTGAACTTATCTTGCATACAAATGGTACACAATTGTCGGCCAATGAACACGAACGTAGTGACGTACTAGACAAACTACGAGCCGATAAAGAGGAAGTTCAATTCTCAGGCGCCACCCTTTGGGATCCTGCTAATTTCGTGTTAGTAGAAGTTTGGTGAGTGTTGATTCGCGCTTTTCAGTTCATGCTTGTCAGTTTGTTTATGAACGGCCATTCATTAACCAGCCATGTTGCGGAATCGGAGGAGAGAACGTGCTATTATTGGCCTTGGAGTTATTGCTTTGACCCAAGTTCAGTCCAAGAGGAGGAGGATTTCTTGGACCAAACATTGGTTGCTTAATCATGAGCAATTATGTCATATGCCTTTGCTGCGGGAGCTTCAGAAGAATAATCTGGATGATTTTCGGAATTATCTCCGGATGACGGACCCCTGCTTTCACCAACTCTTGGCATTGGTGACCCCCTATATTAAAAAGCAGGACACATGCATGCGGCTTGCCATCACTCCTGAGCAAAGACTCATAGCCACCTTGTGTTACTTGGCAACGGAGAGAAGTCTCCTGGACCTCAAGCTTACCACTGGGATCTCCCCCCAGGCTCTAGGACTCATTATTCCAGTCCTGCAGAAGGACTATATTGGGGTAAGTTTTTGCCTTTAACATCACATTCTATGTATTTAATGTTTGCTAATGTATTGTATTCATTTCATGAGTCCATAATTAACATTATTGTAATATGCTGTGAATGTCCTCTTTGTTCTCATGCATAATGTAAGCTTTTCCTGCTCCTTTTTTGGCCTACATGTATATTTTCCTTCATTAACCTCCCCAGCATGCTATCCTGGGTCCATACACAACTAGCCTAGTAACTTAACAATGTATTTTGTCATCTACATTTTTGTTCTTACTCTAAACACCCCCCAAAATGTGTCCAAATCTTATTGTTGTCCTCCAATTCAGGCAGAGTGCAAGAGGCCATTTTTTTGGGCCCAAACTCATTTGTAACCCCCCAAAATGCTAAGTCAACAGATACAAATACTCGGTCTGCTGACTTTGCAAAACCCATACACACTATCCCTCTTTTGTGGTCATATTTCTGTATAAATTCACCCAACCGTGTAGTGCAAGGGCCTGCCTGATTACCTACAAATTGTAACGTAGACAGTTTTTGTCTCCTATAATATTGATATGTATTTTCTGAATGTCAAAACGTGCTGCAATTTGGACACTGTGGAACCAAATTTTTAAATTATGACACATCTTACCTGTCCACTGGGCTGCCAATAGTGTAAGTAAGGAGGGGCTGGCTAAAGTATCCCAGATTTTTTATGCAAACAGCTCTCATGGAAGTGGAAAGGGTTATGAATCAGATAAGTTGACCTTACCCTTTTGTCTTTAAATACTCATTTAAGTTTTCATCTAATGTTGGGTAAGCATGTTTGTGTCAAATCTGCTTGCAATGTTATGTGCAGAAGTAGTAATTTTTGTTTTCTTTTTTAATCCAGTTTCCTTCAAACCCACAGCAATGGCAGGACATTGCAGCCCAGTTTCACCATCAGTGGGATTTTCCCAACTGTGGTGGTGCTATTGATGGAAAACGTGTCTGGATTGTCCCACCACCCAACTTGGGCACATATTATTTTAATTATAAGGGCTTTTGCAGCATAGTCCTGCTAGCTGTAGTGACTGCCACATATGATTTCTTGTATCAGGATGTTGAGAAGAACGGCCGCAACTCTGATAGAGGAGTCATTATACAGACAGAGTTCTACAAGCGCCTCCAGAATGGCACCTTAAACTTGCCACCTGCTGAGGAGAATGTTGAGGGCCTCAATTTTGCAGATGAGGCCTTTGCGCTGGGAGAACATCTTATGAAGCCGTTTCCTATGAGGAACCTAACCCCAGAACAGAGAATCTTTAATTACAGGCTCTCTCATGCCAGAAGGGTGATTAAAAACACCTTCGGCATCCTCTCCAGTCGGTTCAAGCTGTTTTTAAGAGGAGAGGGGACATCCTCTCCATGTTGAGGGCATGTGGCCTGGTACGGTTCAGGAGGGGGGCGCTCTCTTGTCCCCCATCTTTTCCTGCGGCCTGCCAGGTTGTGTGCTCAGATAAGGTTCTGTTATGGATTTTTAGGAGGACCCCCATGCCATTTTTTTTATTTTGGTGCGGGATTACCCTTAAAATCCATACCAGACTTGAAGGGTCTGGTATGGATTTTGAGGGGGACCCCCACGCCATTTTTTTTACATTTTGGCATGGGGTGCCCCTTAATATCCATACCAGATCTGAAGGGCCTGATATGGAATTTGGGAGACCACACGCATTTTTAAAAAAAATTTTGGTTCGGGGTTCCCCTTAATATTTGTGGCTATAATGAATTGTCGGGTCTCTGCAATACACATAAAAGTCATTAAAAAAATGGCATAGGGTTCCCCCACAGTGCATTACCAGGCCCTTTGGGTCTGTTATGAATATTAAGGGGAACTCCAAACCAAAATTTAAAAAAAAAATAGCGTGGGGGTCCCCTCAAAATCCATACCACACCCTTCAGGTCTGGTATGAATTCTAAGGGGAACCCCGCACCAAAATTAAAAAAAAAATGACATGGGGTCCCCCTAAAAATCCATACCAGAACCTTATCCGAGCATGCAACCTGGCAGGCTGCAGGAAAAGAGGGGGGATGAGCGCCCCCCCCCCTCCTGAACCATACCAGGCCACATGCCCTCAACATGGGGAGGATGTCCCCATGTTGATGGGGACAATGGCCTCATCCCCACAACTCTTGCCTGGTGGTTGTGGGGGTCTGGTATGGATTTTGAGGGGGACCCCCACGCCATTTTTTTTACATTTTGGCATGGGGTGCCCCTTAATATCCATACCAGATCTGAAGGGCCTGATATGGAATTTGGGAGACCACACGCATTTTTAAAAAAAATTTTGGTTCGGGGTTCCCCTTAATATTTGTGGCTATAATGAATTGTCGGGTCTCTGCAATACACATAAAAGTCATTAAAAAAATGGCATAGGGTTCCCCCACAGTGCATTACCAGGCCCTTTGGGTCTGTTGTGAATATTAAGGGGAACTCCAAACCAAAATTTAAAAAAAAAATAGCGTGGGGGTCCCCTCAAAATCCATACCACACCCTTCAGGTCTGGTATGAATTCTAAGGGGAACCCCGCGCCAAAATTAAAAAAAAAATGACATGGGGTCCCCCTAAAAATCCATACCAGAACCTTATCCGAGCATGCAACCTGGCAGGCTGCAGGAAAAGAGGGGGGATGAGCGCCCCCCCCTCCTGAACCATACCAGGCCGCATGCCCTCAACATGGGGAGGATGTCCCCATGTTGATGGGGACAATGGCCTCATCCCCACAACTCTTGCCTGGTGGTTGTGGGGGTATGCGGGTGGGGGGCTTATCGGAATCTGGAAGCCCCCTTTAACAAGGGGACACCCAGATCCCGACTCCCCTGTGGCAAAATGGCAATGGGGTACAAATGTACCCCTACCATTTCACAAAAAAGTGTCAAAAATGTTAAAAAAGACAAGAGACGGTATTTGGCAATTCCTTTATTAATGTCTTCTTCTTTCCCTGCTTCTTCTTCCATCTTCTTCTGGTCTTCATTCGGTTTTCTTCCTCCATCTTGTTCTTCCCCCGCTTCTTCCTCCGATCCTCTGCTTCTTCCTTCAGTCTTCTTGTCCGCATCTTCCTCCGGCTTCTTCTTCCCTGCTTCGTTCTTTGGACGATCCGCATCCATGGGAGGTTCCCGCTGTGTGACGCTTCTGTTCTTCTGACAGTTCTTACATAACTGAGGGCGGGGTCATCGGGTGGCCCCGCCCCCTCTGATGCACGGGGACTTCCCTATGGCTTTCCCCGTGGTGTCAGAGGGGGCGGGGTCACCCGTTACATAACCGGGTGACCCCGCCCCCTCTGACATCACGGGGAAAGCCATAGGGAAGTCCCCGTGAAGTCCCCGTGCATCAGAGGGGGAGGGTCACCGGGTGGCCCCGCCCTCAGTTATATAAGAACTGTCAGAAGAACAGAAGCATCACACTGCGGGAACCTCCCATGGATGCAGATCATCTGGAGAACAAAGTGGGGAAGAAGAAGACCGAAGGAAGAAGCAAAGGATCGGAGGAAGAAGAGGAAGAAGCAGAGGAAGAAGCGGGGAAGAAGAAGATGGAGGAAGAAAACCGAATGAAGACCAGAAGAAGATGGAAGAAGAAGCGGGGAAAGAAGAAGACATTAAGGAATTGTCAAAAACCATCTCTTGTCTTTTTTAACATTTTTGACACTTTTTTGTGAAATGGTAGGGCTACAATTGTACCCCATTACCAATTCACACAGGGGGGGCCGGGATCTAGGGCTCCCCTTGTTAAAGGGGGCTTCCAGATTTCCAATAAGCCCCCCGCCCAGATACCCCCACAACCACTGGGCAAGGGTTGTGGGGATGAGGCCCTTGTCCCCATCAACATGGGGACATCCTCTTCATGTTGAGGGCATGTGGCCTGGTATGGTTTAGGAGGGGGGCGCTCTCTTGTCCCCCCTCTTTTCCTGCGGCCTGCCAGGTTGCGTGTTCGGATAAGGGTCTGGTATGGATTTTTAGGGGGACACCCACGCCATTTTTGTTTTTCATTTTGGCGCGGGGTTTCCCTTAAAATCCACACCAGACTCAGGTCTGGTATGGATTTTGAGGGGGACCCCCACGCCATTTTTTTTTAATTTTGATGCGGGGTTCCCCTTAATATCCATACCAGACCTGAAGGGCCTGGTATGGAATTTGGGGGGACCCCCACACATTTTTTTTAAAATTTTGGTTCAGGGTTCCCCTTAATATTCATACCAGACCCAAAGGGCCTGGTAATGCACTGTGGGGAATCCCAGGCTGTTTTTTTTAATGACTTTTAAGAGTATTGGAGAGACCCGACAATTCATTATAGCAGCCGGTGCTACCGCTAGTACTTTTAATTGACTTTTTTTCCTTTAGAAATGTAATTTTGCTCTCGGACTATTGTAAACACGAAAACATGCGCCACTTTACAGGCATACTATAGACACCCCCCAGGTACGAAATTTAAAGGAATATTTCACTTTTATTGTTTCACTTTAAGAATTATTAAAATCACTGCTCCCGAAAAAACGTCCGTTTTTAAAACTTTTTTTTGCATCGATTCATGTCCCCTGGGGCAGGACCCGGGTCCCCAAACACTTTTTCTGACAATAACTTGCATATTGACCCTTAAAATTAGCACTTTTGATTATTCATGTTCGTGTCCCATAGACTTTAACGATGTTCGCATGTTCGAACAAATTTTTTGCCTGTTCGCATGTTCTGCTGCTAACCGAACCAGGGAGTGTTCGGTCCATCTTTATTAGTAATTCACACAGTCCTTTTTAGACTGAGGAAAATACAGAAAACAGGACCTGGTGGTGCACCTAGAGGAGTGGATTGGAGAAACACTGAGTTCGGACACTAAACTTTCTCATTTAAAAGTCAGAAAAACATGGTAAATATTCAAAGTGCAAACAGGAGCTAACAAGTGGAAAAAGAAACTTCCGAACAGGCAAAAGGAAATTAGAATTTGGCAAGCATGTCTACAAAATCTCTGATTCTTCGCTGTAAAGCAGTGGCAGCCTCCTTTATTTGCTCCAGATCCTTCAAACAATGCACCATATCTGCACTCATTCGGCCAATTGTGCATCTTGAAAGATCATGACCTAGTAAGAAGACAAAAAAGGATTAGGCCAACGATGGTCAAGTGACTGAGGCCCTACATAGTGAGATATGGTCAAGTTACTAGTCAGATTCAGGAAATACTTACCTACCCAGTCTATTGTTGCTTGCAACCTGCTTGCCCTTCAGACACCTACATTACTAGGAATGTACACACTGCAACTACTTAACTAATGTTAAGGCACTAAATACTTTGCTAATGTGTGGAGTGGGTGTTTTTTTTTGTTCAGCTAAACACTCAACATGTAGACACATTTGAAGCTAGATTCCAAGAATACTTACTTGCGCAAACAAGAGGCTCTTGAATACTTTCTTCCTCTTCGGGGTCGCTTTGGCCCAAAGTGCGACTTGCATCAGGGGATTTGACGTCCACAACGGACAGGTCTGTACTGGGTCCAGGAGTTAGATCCCATGCCTCCAAACCCACATCCTGGGTGAGATGATTACACTCACTTTCATCTAAAAACATAGGCATGCGCACAGGGTGTGCCAGGTGTGCCTGGGCACACCCTAATCATGCTGTGCTGTGCAGATTCCCCTGCTGCTTGGCTGCAGAGAAAAGGACTGAAGAATCTCTGTCCTCAGTCCCTTTCTCTATCTCAAAAGTGAGACATCAGGGGTCTGTTTAAACCCCTGGTATTTCACCAAAGCCCCCCTCAATGGGGCTCCTAAAAATTTGTAAAAAAAAAAATAATAACTTGAAAAAAAATAAAGTAAAAAATAATAAAATTGTAAAAAAGATATAATAAAAAAAAAATTATAAAAATTAACTACTGACACCAACCTCTGTCCTACTGACATTGCCCACTGCTCTACTGTCATATATAGAATATATATATAGATATAGACTGTATATGTATATTGATTTTGAGCTTTGATGTGCACACCCTAATGCAATAGACTGGGAACACCTATGTCTAAAAAGAAATAATACACCATTCATTAAGCCACCCCTAGTCCCATCTGTTTCTAGCATGCATTTTGCTACATTAGTTGACCAATCTTGCACTTGGTCTGATGACAAGGTTTGCTCCTGACTAGTGGACTCCATCATGCTACACTGTGGTTTTTTTACAGTGAAAAATGCATAGAAAAGGGAAGGTGATGTCATTTTACAGAGGGCAAACACTGGACAAGTGCCAACATTGAAAAAGTCCTGTAGTTGCTCCCCATCCCTCTTGTCTCCTATGGGATAGGGGATATATGATGTTTATTCTAGCAGGCGTGACTCCTCTAGCCATGTCTACAAAGGCAAGGCTGCATTAATGGGCACTGATGAGCCAGGCAGCAACCAGAAAGTGTTCTTTACCCCTTAAGTTCTGCCCTAAGCTCATGGCCTTTGGACCACCTAGAATCACTCCTGTCGGTGGCTAAATGAGTGTGTTTGAAGTTGTCACTTACGTTTTTGGTGGGAAGATGGCCTTGTTGCTTCCCCTGTTGGGGCCCGAGCAAGAGGAGCTTCCCTTCTCCCCTTCTGGTGGCTTGGCTGTTGCTTCCTTTTTTGGTGCCTCCCTGTTGAAAGAAGAGAAAAAAATTTGGTTCAAAAATAAAGAAAAGTCCAAAAACAGAACCAAATAAGAATGTTCATATTACCTCATCTTTAAAATAACAATTCAGAAAAAGATTATAGAAAACATTATATATAATTCTCGAGCTACTTGGAGAAAGCACATATACAGACAGCTAATTTACACATATCCAAATTGTTTAGATACAAATCTTGCTTACTTTTTTTGATGATCTTATTTATGGACTCCATCTGGTCTTGCTCACGATGTTTGAGGTCAGACCATCGTTTTCTGATTTAGTTCTTTGTTCGTGTCACCAAAAAATAGCCCTGCAAAACGGCGATGACCTTCTCCAAAATGCTGTCATTTCGGCTGTTGGGCCTTTCGTATTGCACAGCTTGCAGTTGTAGTCGTGCTTCTCAAGGATGCGTACCATCTCCACCATCTCATCCTTGCTTATGGGGGTTGCTTTGTGCCTCCTATGAGCTACACCACCGCGAGGCTGCCTGGAAACAGCCGAATCCGCCATGTTGTCCCTCCCAAATGTTCCGTTGAGCGGAGTTTCGCGCATGCGCAGTGTATATAAAGCCATAACACCGTTCGATCAAACGGCCGTAGGAACGATCTTGGAGTGGTGGAGGAACGATCGCCATCACCAACACACTAAAGCAGCTAGAGAACTAAGGGACAATTGGAAATTTGGGCATAGGTGGTTAGTGGCTTAAAGTGCTTATATTTTTGGGGTAGATTGGGAGCAGCTTATGAGTTAAGCTATTCATTATGTTTTGTCTTGTATTCTCTCTTGCAGGCATCATATCATGAATAAATTTACCTCGCCAATATTCATTTGCTTTTCTAACACAGCTGAGTGACCTGCGAGCGCCCAGCATGGCACTTGCAGGTCACCTTTTTTGACGCCTATTAGAGCCTATGGCTCTAATCAGGTACTTCAAAAACATCCCCCCTCCACTGTAATTCAGGTGTCCGGTACCCAAAAAGGAGCCGGGCGCCTGAATAGGGGGTGGCAGTGGCGGCCATAAATACTGTAGATTCATGCATTGCATGAATCTGTCTATTGGTGCTAGAGGAAGTGGCAAGAGAGAGGGGCGGCGCCCGTGTGCCCTTATGGACGCACCGCCACTGTAGTTGTATCTTTGATCTTAAAAACTACGGGATAATGGTGAGGTGGTAACTTGCCCCAAAAAAAAAGCATAATAATGTTATTCTTGATATCACTAGAAAATAAAAGCCTTTTAAAATATGTTTGGCAGAACTCCATCAGTATCACCAGCAAACCTAGTCCAACGGACAAAAACCGACGCTAGGGCAGCTATTGGCTACTGGCTATGAACTTCCTTATTTTAGTCCGGTCGTACGTCATCACGTATGAATCCGTCGGACTTTGGTTGATCATGTGTAGGCAAGTCCGTTCATTCGAAACTCCATCGGAAAGTCCGTCGGAAAGTCAGTCGAAAAGTCCGCCGGTCCTAGTCCGTCAAAAAGTCCGCCCGTGTGTACACGGCATAAGAGTTTCAATTTGTATGCAATCAGGCAGGCCCTTGCACTACATGTTTTTGGTAAATCTGAAGACAGACTGTGTGATGACAGACTGTTGGTGGAAAATCCGACCATTTGTACGCTCCATCGGACAATTGTTGTCGGATTTTCCGCAGACAAATGTTGGATAGCAGGCTTATACATTTTCTGTAGACAAATGTCTGTTGTCAGATTTTCCAAGCATGTGTACACAAGTCTGTCAGACAAAAGTCCAAAGTACAAACACGCATTCTCAGAAGCAAGGACGAGCCAGAAGCAGTTGGTCTTGTAAACTAACGTTCATAATGGAGAATTAACATTTGTGACGCGGCAAATTATGAAATCTCGAAATGCAGCGCACATTCTCTTCTTCTTTAATGAGATAATAATGAAGCTGCTTTGCTGGTGATACTGATGGAGTTCTGCCAAATGTATTTTTACCACTTCCCTACTGCTGTATTCTCATATGATGCCCGCAGGAACCCTTCGTCCCTGCGGGCGGGGGGCATATGACGTCCTGGGATTCCCTGCATTGTGGAGAGCGCATGCACACCGCCGCCGGCGCGTGCTCCCACCACATCACAGGGGGCCGATGCGCGTGCCCGGCGGATGCGATGTCCGCCGGCCACCCGTAATTGCCCGGTAACAGCAGGACCCTGGATTTGTCTGTCAGGACAGAGGAACACTGATCGGTCTCCTCCCCTTGTGAGTCCCCTCCCCCTACAGTTAGAATCACCTCCCTAGGACACACAGTTAAACCTTTGATCGCCCCCTAGTGGTTAACCCCTTCCCTGCCAGTCACATTTACACAGTAATCAATGCATTTTATAGCAATGATTGCTGTATAAATGTCACTGGTCCCAAAATAGTGTCAAAAGTGTCCGATATGTCCGCCGCAATATCGCAGTCATGATAAAAATTGCAGATCGCCGCCATTACTAGTAAAAAAAAATTATAAAAATGCCATAATTCTATCCCCTATTTTGTAGACGCTATAACTTTTGCGCAATCCAATCAATATACGCTTATTGCAATTTACCAAAAATATGTAGAAGAATACATATCAGCCTAAACTGAGGATAAAAAAAAAAATTGGGATATTTATTATAGCAAAAAGTAATAAATATTGTGTTTTTTTCAAAATTGCCGCTCCTTTTTTGTTTATAGCGCAAAAAATAAAAACTGCAGAGGTGATCAAATACCACCAAAAGAATGCTCTATTTGTGGGAAAAAAATGATCAAAATTAATTTGGGTGCAACATCGCATGACCTCACAATTCTCATTCAAAATGTGACAGCGCTGAAATATGAAAATTGGCCTGGGCAGGAAGGGGGTGAAATGCACTGTATGGAAGTGGTTAAAAGGCTTTTATTTTCTAGTGATATCAAGAATATTATTATGCTTGTTTTTCTTTTTTTTTGGGCAAGTTACCACAACACCATTGTCCCATAGTTTTTAAGATGTTGGTGTCCCTTGTTAATTTTACATTGTATTTTTTTAAATGTAACTGCCTACTCCCGAACTGTCATTTGAAGTAAAACACATAGCCAAGTATTATTCTCCACAATTTTTTTTATTGTGCATTAAAATTACATGCTTTCTGCCAATAGAACTTAACCAAAACGTGCATTCTGTGCATCCAAAAATATAGAAAAAAATATACCAAATCAAATCATTATTCAACCAAAAAATAAAATAAAAGTCTCATGCATGTGTGCTGCTTCTTAATATAGGGGGTCAACAATGCCAAGAGTTGGTGAAAGCAGGAGTCTGTCATCCGGAGATAATTCCGAAAATCATGGATTGTTCTCCTGGAGCTACCGCAGCAATGGCATATGACATAATTGGTCACGATTAATAAAGCAACCAATTTTTGGGCCAAGAAATCCTCCTCCTCCTGTTCCTGGACTGGACTTGGATCAAAGCAATAACTTCAAGACCAATATTAAATAACACGTTATCTCCTCCGATTCCGCAACATGTCTGGTTGATGAACGGTCGTTCAGAAACTAACTGAAAAGCACGAAATGCAAAGCGTGAAATAAAAAGCACAAAATGAAAAGCGTGAATCAACACTCACCAAACTTCTACTAACACGAAATTAGCAGAAGGAGCCCAAAGGGTGGCGCCTGACAATTGAACTTCCTCTTTATCGGCTCATAGTACGTCTAGTACGTCACTACGTTTGTGTTTGTTGGCCGACAATTGTGTACCGTTCGTATGCAAGACAAAATCCAGGCACACACCCTTCGGACAAAAGTCCAACTCTTTGTCTGCGGAAAATCCGATCATGTGTACGTGGCTTAAGACAGTTGTATTTCCCTCCAAGCACCTGGGTGTCTGTCTGTCTGCTCTATCTGCTGCAGCAGCTAATCTTCTGACAAATAGGAACAACTGAACAACTCTCATTGCTTACCTTAAATTTCCATTACTCTGTTTAGCCAGTTATTAACGAGTTTTAAATTTTAGAATTGAATTACTCTAAATTTGTCATACAGAAAGAAACATACAGCCTTATTTATTACATAAACCCTCTTAAAGCCCAACTAAACTTTCAGTTTAAACTGAGCTAAATATATTCCAGGTGCATCAAAAGAAAAGTTTTGCAAAGTCTTAAGCAGCGTACACACGAGCGGACTTTTCGACCGGACTGGTCCGACGGACCGAGTCCGGCGGACAATGCGATAGTGTGTGGGCTTCATTGGACCTTCAGCGGACTTTTCCAGTCGAAAATCTGACAGACTTTAGATTTGAAACATGCTTTAAATCTTTCCGACGGACTTGAGTCCGGTCGAAAAATCTGCTCGTCTGTATGCTAGTCCGACGGACAAAAACTCACGCTAGGGCAGCTATTGGCTACTGGCTATGAACCTCCTTATTTTAGTCTGGTCGTACGTCATTACGTACGAATCCGTCAAACTTTGGTGTGATCGCGTGTAGGCAAGTCCGTCGGAAGTCCGTCAAAAGTCTGACGAAAGTCCACCGGAATGGCCGTCGGACTTTTGTTGCTGAAAAGTCCGCTCGTGTGTACGCGGCCTTACATTTTTATTCTGTTTTTTTTTTTTTAGAAAGCAGCCATAGAGTAGAAAAGCCTCCCCTAGCCACCATGCTGCAGAGAAGGACCTGCTTTTTCCATCGAAACAGTTTTCTCTCTGCAGTGGTCCGGCATGTCTCCTGCTGACTCAGTACTAGATCTTCTAAACAGCAGAGCCATTTGGTGTTTGCAGAGCTATATGTTTAACACAGCATGGGGTGTGTCAGACCTCTGTAGAGAGCCTGCTGCTTTCCCATAGTGAGCAAGAATCATTCTCTACAGCATGCTGCCAGGGAAAAGGCTTTTCTACCAAGGCTGCATCTGCCTTCTAAAGAAAGGGAAATGTAAGGTGTTTCATGTTTTTTATTTTGATGCACCTGGGATGTATTTAGTAGATTTAAATTGAATGTGTGTTTGGGCTTTAAAGTGTAAAATAGTTTTATTGAAAAAGGCACAACCCCTTCTAGGCAATTTATACACAAGCCAAGGACTGCAATAGATTTTGTTGCCAATTCATACTTTTTCCTGTTCTGATGAAATAGCTGTCTGATTCACCCTAATAATTCTAGACCAGAGGCATAACTAGAACCTTCAGAGCCCCGGTGCAAGAAATCATGAAGGGCCCCCCTGACCCCCCTTCCATCCGAGCCCTGAGCTTCCAGTTCGGGGAGGGCGTCCATGGACATCCTCCCAGAACCCTGCCTCCCAGGTGCTGCCTGGGGCGTGCATCCAGCACTCTCTGTGACACAGCTGATCACAGATCACGGTAAAGGGCCAACCACAGCTGCTGATCACATGTAAACATACTTGTCGGTTATCTGCAGTCCTTTCTTCCCACGCTGTGTATGTGTGAGGAAAAGAGAGCCGTTAACCAGCAAGACTATTAGTGCATTATTTACACTAGTGATCATTATCGGTGCCACATATCAGTGCTTATCAATGCCCCCATCAGTGTCACTTATCAGTGCTCATCAATGCAACCTATCAGAGCCCATTAGTCCCACCTATCAGTGCTCATCAATGCGCCTATCAGTGCCTATCAGTGCCGCCTATTAGTGCCCATCGATGCTGCCTATCAGTGTCCATCAGTGCTGCCTATCAGTGCCACTTATCAGTGCTCATCAATGCCGCCTATCAGTGCCCATCAGTGCTACCTATCAGTGCCCATCAATGCTGCCTATCAGTGCTCATCAATGCCCCCTATCAGTGCCCATCAGTGCCGCCTATCAGTGCTCATCAATGCTGCCTATCAGTGCCCATCAGTGCTGCCAGTCAGTGCCCTCTATCAGTGCCCATCAATGCCCCCTATCAGTGCCCATCAGTGCCACTTATAAGTGCTCATCAATGCCACCTATCAGTGCCCATCAATTCCACCTCTCAGTGTCCATCAATGCTGCCAAAAGTGCCAATTAGTGCTACCTATCAGTGCCTATCAATGCTGCCTATCAATGCCACCAATTGTTGCCCATTGATGTCGCCTATCAGTGCCCATCAATGCTGCTTATCAGTGCCCATCAGTGCTGCCTATCTGTGCCCATCAATGCCGCCTATCAGTGGCCATCAATGTCACATATCAGTGCCCATCAATACCACCTATCAGTGCCCATCAGTGCTGCCTATCAGTGCCGCCTATCAGTGCCCATCAGTGCTGCCTATCAGTGCTCATCAATGCTGCCTATCAGTGCCCATCAGTGCTGCCTATCAGTGCCCACCAATGCCGCCTATCAGTGCCCATCAGTGCTGCCTATAAGTGCCCATCAATGATGCCTATCAGTGCCCAGCAATGCTGCCTATCAGTGTCCATCAATGCTGCCTATCAGTGTCCATCAATGCCGCCTAGCAGTGCCCTTCAGTGCTGCCTATCAGTGCCCATCAATGCTGTCTATCAATGCCCTTCAGTGCTGCCTATCAGTGCCCATCAATGCCGCCTATCAGTGCCCTTCGGTGCAGGCAGACTGCAAAAACCTAAATTTAAACATATTCCTCGATGGTGACATCCTTATTATGCTGCACAAAACTTGTCCAGAGAAGTGAGGTATGGAAGTGGCCCAGCACATCCACCCACTACAGGCCACCTGCAAAGAATTACAGGAAGGGCGTATTCATGAGATCAGTCACCCTGTTCAAGAAAAGAGCAGAAGTGACTAGTCTTAATAAAAGAAAATCCCGCACAGAGGCAAAGTTTTATGCTGGATCTGGAAAAAAATCCACAAAGATTCACGTAAGGATACACATGCCTCCTATATTTAGATTATACCCTGTATTTGCTTATCCTGGATTTCAGCTTTTTTTTTTTTTTTTTAACCCATAAGAGTTTTTATTTGTGAAAATGACAAAAATAATAAAATTAACCACTTACGGATTGCCCGCCGCAGTTTTACATTGGCTGTTTGTAGGAGGATATCGTTGTTATGGCAGCAGCTAGTTGCCATAACCCCGGTATCCTCTTCTTCAGCGGCCAGTCCGCTGCAAGATAAAAGTGGTCTCTGCAGCAGATTCACTGCAAGATCACTTTTATCGGTGGCGGGAGAGGGCCCCCTCCCGCCGCGATCTGGTGCCCTCCACCGCTTACTGGAGCCATCAGCAGCGGCAGAGGTGATCGTGTCTTGTCTCCTGCTTGGTATGGAGACGAGTGAGGGGAAGATGGCCCCCACCCGTCTCCATTAGGGATGAGCTTCGTGTTTGAGTCGAACCCATGTTCGACTCGAACATCGGCTGTTCGGTCGTTCGCTGAATTCCAAACTTTATGGGCCGTTCGCGCCAAATTCGTGTGGCGTGTCACGGCCCATAATTCACTGCGGCATCGCAGTGCATTGCTGGCTGATGATTGGCCAAGCATGCACTATGACCCGCATGTTTGGCCAATCACAGCGTCGTCGGTAGAGAGAGCTGTAATTGGCCAAAGCCACGATGGCTTTGGTCAATTATGGCTCAGGGGGTTTAGAACACGCCCCACACTATATAAGGCCGCCTACAGGGCGGCCCTGTGTAGTGTGTTCCGGCGTGCTTAGATAGAGAGAGAGAGAGACAGTGTCATTTCATTTGAGTTAGCTAGATTAGGCAGGACAGTCAGTGAGTTAGCTGCACTTACAGTGTATTGTGTATATATATGCATCCCAGGTGTTGCATATATATATATATATACACTGTATTCAGTTTAGCTAGATCCATTCCTGTTATCTTCCTACTGACAGGCAGGCTTGTCTTGTTACAGTATTTACAGCTACCTGAAGAAAATTGCTGGTGTTCTTTTGATCCTATTAGTACCACAGTCAGGCAGCTAGACTATTTACAGTTAGTGTAGTGCGTCCTGCTCACAGTGTTCAGCTAAAACTACAAGTTAGTGTAGTGAGACCTCTGCACTGTGTTCATCTAAAGCTACAAGTTAGTGTAGTGCGTCCTGCTCACAGTGTTCAGCTAAAACTACAAGTTAGTGTGGTGAGACCTCTGCACAGTGTTCAACTAAAGCTACAAGTTAGTATAGTGCGTCCTGCTCACAGTGTTCAGCTAAAACTACAAGTTAGTGTAGTGAGACCTCTGCACAGTGTTCAGCTAAAGATACAAGTTAGTGTAGTGCGTCCTGCTCACAGTGTTCAGCTAAAACTACAAGTTAGTGTAGTGAGACCTCTGCAACGTGTTCATCTAAAGCTACAAGTTAGTGTAGTGTGTCCTGCTCACAGTGCTCAGCTAAAACTACAAGTTAGTGTAGTGAGATCTCTGCACAGTGTTCATCTAAAGCTACAAGTTAGTGTAATGCGTCCTGCTCACAGTGTTCAGCTAAAACTACAAGTTAGTGTGATGCGTCACAGTGTTCAGCTAAACCTACAAGTTATTTTTTGCGAGCTCTGCACAGTGTTCAGCTAAAGCTACCTGTAGAAGGTTGGTGGTGTTTTCCTGATCCTATCACTACCGCAGGCAGCTAAATAAGCTGCAAGTTATTTCTTTGTGAGCTCTGCACAGTGTTCAGCTAAAGCTACCTGTAGAAGGTTGGTGGTGTTTTCCTGATCCTATCACTACCGCAGGAAGCTAAATAAGCTGCAAGTTATTTTTTTCCAAGCTCTGCACGGTGTTCAGCTAAAGCTACCTGTAGAAGATTGGTGGGGTTTTCCTGATCCTATCACTACCGCAGGCAGCTAAAAAAGCTACAAGTTTGTTTTTTGCAAGCTCTGCACAGTGTTCAGCTAAAGCTACCTGTAGAAGGTTGGTGGTGTTCTCATACTACAGGCAGGCAGTTGATTTTGCTAGCTGCAGTATCAGTACATATATATATGTACTGATACTGCAGTCTGAGTGCTGACACTGTGGAGAGCAGACCTCTGTTGCAGCGGCTCTGTTACAGCGGCTTTGCGAAGCAGCTTCGGCCACCTGGCCTCCCATCCCTGGGTCCCGACCATCCCTGACTCCCCTCACTAGCCCCCCCTCCCTATCTGCTCTTCTACTCACTCCCCGCCACATCCTCACGCCATAGCCAGCTGCCCGGCCGCTCAGGACACTCAGTGGCTCCAGCCAGCCCCCCCTGCAGTTGCACCGGACCCCCCCCCCTTGTCCGCACCGACCGCTGTCACCCAGACCCTTTCGGCTAGCCGACCGGCCGCTCAGGCCACTCCACGGTCCGGCCAGCCCCCCGCTCCATACACCGGGACCCCCTCCCATCCGCACTCACCGCTCCGGACGCCGCCTTAGTCAGCCGGCCGGCCGCTCAGGAAATTCCGCGGCTCCGGCCTAGCTTCGGCTGCTAGCCGGCAGCACTCTTCACTCCTCCTACCACCGTCCGGTCGCCTGATCGGCGGGCCGTCCCCCCCCTTCCCTGCTCGATCATCCTCACCGGATCTCCCGACACCTTCTGTGGATGGTCTGGGCATCATCTCAGGACAGCCCGCGGCTCGGTACCCCCATCACTGTCCAGCCGCGGCTCGGGCCCAGCCGGCGGCCATATTGGCACACTCAGACCTACTGTGCAGCTACTGAGGACCCGGTGCAGCATCCCAGGAAACCCCCACTCCTGTGGCCACTAGTGTCCAGCCGCATCACCCCTGAGTGACCCGCTATCCAAGGTCCCTCCTTCAGTCTACCCCCCGCCCCCCCGGGACACCACCGCAGCCGCGGTCTAACCACCTCATTCTAGCCGCTAGATTCGGTGGGACAGACCACGGCTGCGACCCAGTTCCAGCAGCCAGCCACCCACACCCCCTCCCATTATTGTCCTACAGAGCACGGGCCACTCCACACCTGAAATCACCCATCCTGCGACCACTGGACCTCACCGCAGGGGCTCTGGTTATCCACCAGAGGCTACTCAACTTGAATCATCATAGACACAGCCATCGCACCACCTACCTGTAAGTAGCATCAGACCCCCCCCCCTTCGTCCGCTGGACCATCCATTCAGGTAAGCACAGGGGTACGTTAGCAGTTGATCCAGGGATTCCCGATCGCCCCTCGGGGGGGTCAGGAAGGAATTTTTTCCTCTGCTGCACCATTGGCACTCGCAGCTAGGGGTTTTTCGCCTTCCTCTGGATCAACGACAGGGGGGTACGTTAGCCGCACCTCCTCAAGTACCTCCGCACCAACTCCAACCCGTCACCACACCGCTCCAGTAGCAGTGGTAGTCATCGGACCCCTCCATCCACCTGCAAGCGCATCACCACCACATCAGTACCACCATCAGAACACCCTTCCTACAAGCAACGCCGTCTTCCTCATCATGTGCAACTTCAAATACACAGCAGACACCCTCCACAGGCTGAGAAACACTGCCGCAACTTTACCGACCGCCACTCAAAAGAGATTAAAAAAAGAACAATTACTAAGGACCAACCCTCAATCAACCAGGAAATGCAGGGAGACACCGATCCAACCGCAACAACTAACATGCGCCCTGATCAACACCAGATCTGCAGTCAAGCACAGGCTGGGAATCCACGACTTCGTCATCGAAAATAACATTGATTGTCTCTTCATTACATAAAGCTGGCTAACACCTGACTGCAACACCATCCTAACTGAACTGGTGCCCGAGAACTACAGTATCCTAACCGAGCATAGAATCGGAAAAAAAGGAGGAGGCCTAGCAGTGATTTTCAAATCACATCTTGGGTTCACCAAACCAAACTTACAAAACCCAGTGCCTTTCATGGAAACACTCTCACTGCATCTTCAAACAACACCTCAGGACACCATTCACATACTACTATGCTACAGGCCACCAGGACCAAAGACCAATCTCCTTACGCCACTCACTGAATTCTTCTCAATACACACCTTGAAAACCAAAAACCTTCTGGTACTTGGTGATTTTAACCTGTGGGCAAATTCTGCCCAAGACGCCATCGCAACCGCCTGCGTCAGCCAAATGGAAGAACTTGGCCTTCAACAACTGATAAATTCTCCCACCCATGGGTCAGGACACACTTTAGATCTCATCTTCAAACAGAATATGGACATCAAAGTACTTGACAACACTCCACTACCATGGACGGACCACCATTCTATTAAATTTATAATCACCACTAACGGCATCCTCCAAAAACAGAAACACACAACAGCAACTCACTGGAATAGATCTCAGAAGAAACTTCACTCCGATCTCTTCAAAACTACATTATCAAGCAAAATTCTTTTGCTAAACTCAAATCTCTCAACCGAACAAACACTCAACTTCCTAAACAATACATTACTACAAGCAGCAGACTCCGTGGCACCAAAACGCAGAACACTTATCCGCAAAAAAACCTCCAGTTGGTTCAATGGTACTCTCACCCTACTCAAGCAAGAACGCAGAAGAGCTGAGAGAGCATGGAGAAGAAATCCCACCAAGGAAAACCATGCTAACTACAAAACACACACTGTGAAATACCACAAGGCAATCTTCAAAGCCAAAAAAGAACATTTCTCAAACACCATCTCATCCGCCTTAAACCGCCCACGTGAACTTTTCAAAATAGTTGCTCAGTCAAAGAACCCGACCTGCTTAGAGCCCCCATCAAACGATACTCAAGAATTCTGCAATGAGTTATCAGACTTCTTCATCGACAAAATCGACTTCATTCGAAAATCAATCCATCAAAAAATAACAACCAACCTCACTCAACCAAAGCAAAAAGAGGATAGCGTTACGAACTTCACTCAACCGCCAAATTTCTTTCTGTCCCCAATCACCACGGACATGACTAAAAACATGATCAGAAGCCTTCGAGACAGCACATCACCGAACGACATCATTCCCACTAAACTGTTTAAAGAATGTGCCGACATCTTGGCCGGTACCCTAACACATCTCATAAATCAATCATTCAAAGAAGGGATTGTGCCAACCTCCCTCAAGCAAGGCATCGTCAAACCCCTGCTAAAGAAGCCCAATCTCGACCCCAAGGACCCTAACTGCCGCAGACCAATAACCAGCCTCAACACCATCTCCAAGATTATAGAGAAAGCAGTAGTACAGCAGCTACAACACCACCTGGATTCACACCAACTCCTCGACCCTCTGCAATCAGGCTTTCGCCCAGGTCATGGCACAGAAACAGCACTTCTGAAGATATGGGACGACGCCCTTGAAGCAGCAGACGACGGAGAACCGAGCCTCCTGGTACTGTTAGACCTCAGCGCAGCATTCGATACAGTGGACCACAATACTTTACTTGTCCGCCTCGCTGAAGTTGCAGGAGCTACAGATTCTGCTCTAAAATGGTTTACATCCTTCTTAGAGAATCGCTCCCAGACAGTGAAACTAGGAACCTTCACCTCGGAAACCCGGGCAGTCTCTTGTGGAGTCCCTCAAGGCTCACCCTTGTCACCAATACTATTCAACATCTACATCCGCCCACTTCTCAATATCATCAGGAAAACCGATCTCTGCTTCCACTCATACGCTGACGACACCCAACTCTACCTTCGCATCAACGGACAAAAAGACCTTCATCAGCAATTACAGAAATGCCTCACTTTAATAGATGACTGGATGACAAGTAGCTCCCTCAAACTCAACGGTTCAAAAACAGAACTTCTTCTCCTTCAAGCTAACAAAAATTCCACAACAGAGACTCCGTGGACACCTCCCACCATCCTCGGACAGACCATCTCTCCAAGCACCAAAGCCAAGAGCCTCGGAGTCATTTTCGACTCAGGAATGACAATGGATGCACAAATAGGATAAGTGGTGAGCGAATCCCACCATCTCCTCTGCCAGCTACGCAGACTAATTCCCTTCATCCCAGAAGAGGACAAAGCGGCAGTTGTGGGAACAATCATCAATTCCCGACTCGACTACGCAAATTCCCTCTACGTAGGACTTCCCCAATATCAGCTTGCGCGCTTACAACTCATCCAAAACACGGCGGCAAGACTGTTAACAGGAAAAAAACCCTGGGAATCCATCTCCCCATCCCTAAAGAGCCTACACTGGCTAACCGTGAAGAATCGGATCACATTCAAGACCCTCTGCCTCACCCACAAATGTATACAAGGAAATGCTCCGCTATATCTCCGGGAGAAAATAAAACACTACACACCGAATCGCAGTCTTCGATCAGCCAACCAAAACCTCCTTATCATTCCCAAATACCGCTACAAAGCAAAGGGAGAACGAAGATTCGCAGTCCAAGGACCCCGACTATGGAATGCTCTTCCTACCAACATCCGCATGGAAGAAAACCACCAGGCCTTCAGGAAAAAACTAAAGACCTTCCTCTTCTAACAAGCTGACAACAGAGAATGTATCTCAGCGCCTTGAGGCGATTCAGTTCGCATTTGCTGCGCTTTACAAATCATTCATTCATTCATTCATTCATATATATATATATATATATATATATATATATATATATATATATATCCCAGCTTAGTGCAGCTACAGGTCATTAGTATGTCTGGAAGGCCAACAAGGAGAGGCAGACAGTCACAAGCCAATAAAAGAGGGCAAACAGGCTCTGTGTCTAGTGCTGGTCGTGGAGACGGTGGATCCTCATCAGCACGTGGCCGTGGGACACGCTTGGCCTTTTTTTGAGTGGATGACCAAGCCGTCCTCATCCTCCTCATCCTCTCTCACCAATGCTCAGGGTACTTTGTCTGGCAAAGCAGCGGCCTCTTCCCTCGGCTCAATGTCATCAGTGACTCCTTCCCTAGCCCCACCATGTCCTCCTGAGGAGTCCCTCGAACTGTTTGACCACAGTGTTGGGTACATGCTCCAGGAGGATGCCCAGCGTTTGGAAGGCTCTGATGATGATACTGAGCTAGATGAAGGCAGTAATGTGAGCACGGACAGAGGGGGTGCCCAAGAAGGACAGCAATATGGCAGTCATGCTCCCGCTGCTGCAGCATACTGCCAGGTTTGCTCCAGTGATGAGGAGGGAGGGGATGATGAGGTCACTGACTCAACGTGGGTGCCTGATAGGAGAGAGGAGGAGGAGGAGGAGGAGGAGGCGGCACATCACCAACGAGGCAGGATGCCCTCCAGGGGCCAGCCTAAGGGCAGCACACTGACTGCATCACACCCCAAAGCTCCACATGTGCAGGGCTCTGCAGTCTCTGTGCATTATTCAAAAAGTTCTTTGGTGTGGGCCTTTTTTGAGACGAGTGCATCAGATCGCACCGCTGCTATTTGCAACATATGTCTCAAACGTATCTAGCGTGGCCAAAACATCTCCCGCTTAGGTACCACATGCTTGACCAGACATATGTTGACCTGCCATGCAATTTGTTGGCAAGCGTATCTAAAAGACCCACACCAAAGAACAAAGTGGACCTCTCTTTGCTCCTCATCAGCTGAGATCTCCAACCCCACTATACCATCAGTCCTCTCTGAGACCTGCACTGAGAGGAATGAAGGTGTAGAATTAGGTGTGTCACAGCCAAGTACTAGTGGGCAATCTGCTTTTGGTACACCTACATCAGATTGTACCAGGCAAATTTCCCTGCCCCAGCTGCTGCACCGCCGAAAGGAGTTTGCTCCCAGCCATCCACATGCCCAGCGGTTGAATGCTAGCTTGGCAAAATTGCTAGCACTTCTGCTGCCTTTTCAGTTGGTAGACTCTGCCCCCTTCCGTGAGTTTGTGGAATGTGCGGTTCCTCAGTGGCAGGTACCCAAACATCACTTTTTCTCACGGAAGGCGATTCTGGTTCTCTACCGGCATGTGGAAGGCAATGTCCATGCCTCGCTGGACAGGGCGGTCAGCGGTAAGGTGCATATTACCGCTGACTCATGGTCCAGCAGGCATGGACAGGGACGTTACCTAAGTTTCACGGCGCATTGGGTGACTCTGCTGGCAGCTGGGAAGGATGCAGGACAAGGTGCAGTAGTGTTGGAGGTTGTTCCGCCACCACGCCTCCAAAATGCCACTACTAATGATTGTGACACACCTCTCTCCTCCACCCCCTCCTCTTCTTCTTCCTCCATGGCCTCATCCTGTGCTTTGTCCTCGGAACCAGCGTGCTCTGTAGGCATTCAAGGGGCTACGCAAGTATGCAGGCCAAAAGATGCCATGCGGTTCTTGAGCTGGTGTGCTTGGGGGACAGGAGCCACATTGGGGCAGAGGTTCTGTCAGCTCTGCAGGGGCAGGTTCAGAGGTGGTTGACGCCACGCCAACTTAAGGCAGGAATGGTGGTTTGTGACAATGGCACCAACCTTCTCTCTGCCCTCCGACAGGGACAAATGACCCATGTGCCCTGTTTGGCTCACGTCCTTAACTTGGTGGTGCAGCGGTTCTTGGGCAGGTACCCGGGCTTACAGGATGTCCTGAGGCAGGCCAGGAAAGTCTGTGTGCATTTCCGCCGGTCATATAATGCCAGTGCTCGGCTGACAGACCTCCAAAAGGAGTTTAAACTGCCCAAGAACCGCCTAATCTGTGACATGCCCATCAGGTGGAACTCAACGTTGGCCATGCTGCAGCGGCTGCACACGCAGCAGAGGGCCATCAATGAGTACCTTTGCGACTATGGAACCAGGACAGGGTCAGGGGAGCTTGTTTTTTTTTCCCCACACCAGTGGGCCATGATCAGGGATGCATGCACTGTCCTGTCATCATTTGAGGAGGCCACGAGGTTGGTGAGCAGTGACAGTGCATGCATCAGTGACACTGTCCCCCTTGTCCACCTGTTGGAGCACACGCTGCGTGGAATAATGGACAGGGCACTTGAGGCAGAACAGAGGCAGGAAGAGGAGGACTTCCTCAGCTCTCAAGGCCCCCTTTATCCAGACAGTGTTCCTGCGTGCCCGCCGATCACACAGGAAGAGGACGACGAGGAGGAGGAGGATTGTGTCAGTATGGAGGTGGAGCCTGGCACTCAGCATCAGCAGCAGTCTTTAAGGGATCAGTCCCAAGAAACACATGGACTTGTACGTGGCTGGGAGGAGGTGGCTGCGGTCCATGTCGTCCTTAGTGACCCAGAGGACTCCGGACCGAATGCCTCAGCAAACCTACGCTGCATGGCCTCCCTGATCCTGCAAAGCCTGCGTAAGGATCCTCGTATTCGTGGTATCAAGGAGAAGGACCAATACTGGCTGGCAACCCTCCTTGATCCACATTACAAGGGTAAGGTTGCGGACCTTATCTTGACATCGCAGAGGGAGCAGAGGATGAAACATCTTCGGGAGGCCTTGCAGAAAGGTCTGTGCAACGCGTTCCCAGAGGCTGGGAGGTTACAAACTCCTGTTTCTGGACAACGTGTTGCTGAGGCTTCAGTCAGTCAAAGAAGGAGCAGTGGAGAAGGTGGCCGTCGGACCGATGCGTTCAGACAATTTTTTGGTCCGCAGCCCCAAGGTATGATCGGTTCCAGCAACCATCGCCAGCGTCTGTTTTACATGGTGCAGGAATACCTAGGGGCAAGATCAGACTTGGACACCTTTCCCACCGAAAATCCTCTGGGTTACTGGGTCTTGAGGATGGATCACTGGCCAGAGCTTGCACAGTATGCAATTGAGCTACTGGCCTGTCCTGCATCCAGCGTTCTTTCGGAACGCACATTCAGTGCTGCTGGAGGCTTTGTAACCGATCATAGGGTGCGTCTGTCCACCGACTCGGTCGATCGGCTGACCTTCATAAAAATGAATCAGTCTTGGATCACCACCAGCTACCAAGCACCTGATGCTGATGTAACCGAAGACTGCCTATGCTGATGCTGAGTGACTATCCTGAGTAATTATCCTCTTCCTCCTCAATGATCACGCTGATAGCTTGTAAGAACATTTTTGGTTCTGGGCGCCACCACCAGTGCCTAAGGCGCAATTTTTCAGCCCCTGTTTAACAGGGGCGTGTAATTACAATTTTTGATGCAATACTTTGCAGCAGGGCTCATTCCTGCATTCCAACTAGAGTATCTGTGAGGGGTTGCAGTGTTGTGGCACCAGCACCAGTGCCTAAGGCCTAATTTTTCAGCCCCTGTTTAACAGGGGCATGTAATTACAATTTTTGATGCAATACTTTGCAGCAGGGCTCGTTCCTGTGTTCCAACTAGAGTATCTGTGAGGGGTTGCAGTGTTGTGGCACCAGCACCAGTGCCTAAGGCCTAATTTTTCAGCCCCTGTTCAACAGGGGCATGTAATTACAATTCTTGATCTAATATTTCACAGCAGGGCCCATTTCTGCGCCCACCAAGAGCAAGTGAGGACTTACAGTGTTGTGGCACCAGCACCACCACCACCACCAAAGGCCCAATTTTTCTGCTCTTGTTCAACAGGGGCATGTAATTACAATTCTTGATCTAATATTTCACAGCAGGGCCCATTTCTGCACCCACCAAGTGCGAGTGAGGACTTACAGTGTTGTGGCACCAGCACCAGCACCACCACCAAAGGCCCAATTTTTCTGCCCTTGTTCAACAGGGGCATGTAATTACAATTCTTGATCTAATATTTCACAGCAGGGCCCGTTTCTGCACCCACCAAGAGCAAGTGAGGACTTACAGTGTTGTGGCACCAGCACCACCACCACCAAAGGCCCAATTTTTCTGCCCTTGTTCAACAGGGGCATGTAATTACAATTCTTGATCTAATATTTCACAGCAGGGCCCATTTCTGCACCCACCAAGAGCGAGTGAGGACTTACAGTGTTGTGGCACCAGCACCACCACCACCACCAAAGGCCCAATTTTTCTGCCCTTGTTCAACAGGGGCATGTAATTACAATTCTTGATCTAATCTTTCACAGCAGGGCCCTGTGAGGGCTTACAGTGTTGTGGCCACAACAACACCAAAGGCCCAAATTTCTGCTGAGTATATAGGGCAGGCCCCTACTTTCAAACATCTAACTTACAAACAACTCCTACTTGCAAACGGAAGGAGACAACAGGAAGTGAGATTAAATCTACCCCTAGGAAGGGAAATTCTCTCCTGTAAGAGTTAATATGGGAAAAACATTTCTCCTTTCCACTGATGCTTTCCAATCCTTGTTCCACAAAAAAACCCAAATTTTCAATAAACATTTGTCATTGGGACAAAAAGTGAGGTGAAATCTTCTGAAGAGGAGGACAGACAGCAAAACAAATGTAAAAATTGTAGAATCAACCTGCGCTAGTGAGCATCTAAACGAACAGGTGCAGCTGCAAATAAAACTCCAAATATCTATAGAGTGACAAACGTAAAAATAAACTTAATTGCGCTAGCAATAAAATGAAAACCAAAAAGTGCTAAGACAACACCATACATGTGATGACAGTGAGTGTGTAAACATCTTATCTCAAAATATGAACGAATTAAAAGTCCATAATCATAAGCAACAAAAAAACATCCGTGATCAGTCCATAATAATATGAATCTCATTAAGGCAAGTTAAAGAAAAGTCCGCTCCATATGTGATGAAACATATGGAGCGGACTTTTCTTTAACTTGCCTTAATGAGATTCATATTATTATGGACTGATCACGGATGTTTTTTTGTTGCTTATGATTATGGACTTTTAATTCGTTCATATTTTGAGATAAGATGTTTACACACTCACTGTCATCACATGTATGGTGTTGTCTTAGCACTTTTTGGTTTTCATTTTATTGCTAGCGCAATTAAGTTTATTTTTAAGCAAAACAAATGTCACAGGGGTGATAACCCTTCCCTATGTTTTCCAAAAAGCTTAAAAAAGATTTTTTGGCTGGAGCTAAACAAGTTAAAAATGTACCCATTCAAAATGACAAACAGATTCTACTTAACAACAAACCTACAGTCCCTGTCTTGTTTGCACCGCCTGTATACTGCTGTTCAGAGTATATAGGGCCTGGTGGCCCCACACCTTTCCTTATTTTAATTTGGGTGCGGGGTTCCCCTTAATATCCATACTGGTAATGGACTGGGGGGTACCCATGCCGTTTGTCTCACTGATTTTCATCCATATTGCCAGGACCCGACATTACATTAAAGCCGCAAGCAGTTTTAAATGACTTTTTTTCCTTTAAAAATGACATTTTGTGCAGAGACTGTTCTAAGCACGGGAAACACGCGCTACTTTACAGGCATACTATAGACACCCCCCAGGTACGATATTTAACCACTTGCCGACCGCCTCACGCCTATATACGTGAGCAGAGCGGCACGGGCAGGCAAAATCACGTACCTGAAACTGTCACTGTCACTTTTTTTGTAGCGTTTTGGTGAACTGGCAAGCACCAGCGGCCTAGTACACCCCGGTCGTAGTCAAACCAGCACTGCAGTAACACTTGGTAACGTGGCGAGTCCCATAAGTGCAGTTCAAGCTGGTGAGGTGGCAAGCACAAGTAGTGTCCCGCTGCCACCAAAAAGACAAACACAGGCCCGTCGTGTCCATAGTGCCCTTCCTGCTGCATTCGCCAATCCTAATTGGGAACCCACCGCTTCTGCAGCGCCCGTACTTCCCCCATTCACATCCCCAACCAAATGCAGTCGGCTGCATGAGAGGCATTTATATATCCTCCCAAGTACCCCTACCCAACGAACCCCCCCAAAAAAGATGTTGTGTCTGCAGCAAGCGCGGATATAGGCGTGACACTCACTATTATTGTCCCTCCTGTCCTGACAATCCTGGTCTTTGCATTGGTGAATGTTTTGAACGCTACCATTCACTAGTTGAGTATTAGCGTAGGGTACAGCATTGCACAGACCAGGCACACTTTCACAGGGTCTCCCAAGATGCCATCGCATTTTGAGAGACCCGAACCTGGAACCGGTTACAGTTATAAAAGTTACAGTTACAAAAAAAAAGTGTAAAAAAAAAAAAAAAAACACAAACAAAAATAAAAAAAAATAGTTGTCGTTTTATTGTTCTCTCTCTCTATTCTCTCTCTCTATTGTTCTGCTCTTTTTTACTGTATTCTATTCTGCAATGTTTTATTGTTATTATGTTTTATCATGTTTGCTTTTCAGGTATGCAATTTTTTATACTTTACCGTTTACTGTGCTTTATTGTTAACCATTTTTTTGTCTTCAGGTATGCCATTCACGAATTTGAGTGGTTATACCAGAAGGATGCCTGCAGGTTTAGGTATCATCTTGGTATCATTCTTTTTAGCCAGCGGTCGGCTTTCATGTAAAAGCAATCCTAGCGGCTAATTAGCCTCTAGACTGCTTTTACAAGCAGTGGGAGGGAATGCCCCCCCCCACCGTCTTCCGTGTTTTTCTCTGGCTCTCCTGTCTCAACAGGGAACCTGAGAATGCAGCCGGTGATTCAGCCAGCTGACCATAGAGCTGATCAGAGACCAGAGTGGCTCTAAACATCTCTATGGCCTAAGAAACCGGAAGCTACGAGCATTTTATGACTTAGATTTCGCCGGATGTAAATAGCGCCATTTGGAAATTGGGGAAGCATTTTATCACACCGATCTTGGTGTGGTCAGATGCTTTGAGGGCAGAGGAGAGATCTAGGGTCTAATAGACCCCAATTTTTTCAAAAAAGAGTACCTGTCACTACCTATTGCTATCATAGGGGATATTTACATTCCCTGAGATAACAATAAAAATGATTAAAAAAAAAAAAAAATGAAAGGAACAGTTTAAAAATAAGATAAAAAAGCAAAAAAATAATAAAGAAAAAAAAATAAATAAATAAAAAGCACCCCTGTCCCCCCTGCTCTCGCGTAAGGCGAACGCAAGCGGCGGTCTGGCGTCAAATGTAAACAGCAATTGCACCATGCATGTGAGGTATCACCGCGAAGGTCAGATCGAGTGCAGTAATTTTAGCAGTAGACCTCCTCTGTAAATCTAAAGTGGTAACCTGTAAAGGCTTTTAAAGGCTTTTAAAAATGTATTAATTTTGTTGCCACTGCACGTTTGTGCGCAATTTTAAAGCATGTCATGTTTGGTATCCATGTACTCGGCCTAAGATCATCTTTTTTATTTCATCAAACATTTGGGCAATATAGTGTGTTTTAGTGCATTAAAATTTAAAAAAGTGTGTTTTTTCCCCAAAAAATGCGTTTGAAAATCGCTGCGCAAATACTGTGTGAAAAAAAAAAAATGAAACACCCACCATTTTAATCTGTAGGGCATTTGCTTTAAAATAATATATAATGTTTGGGGGTTCAAAGTAATTTTCTTGCAAAAAAAAATAATTTTTTCATGTAATCAAAAAGTGTCAGAAAGGGCTTTGTCTTCAAGTGGTTAGAAGAGTGGGTGATGTGTGACATAAGCTTCTAAATGTTGTGCATAAAATGCCAGGACAGTTCAAACTCCCCCCAAATGACCCCATTTTGGAAAGTAGACACCCCAAGCTATTTGCTGAGAGGCATGTCGAGTCCATGGAATATTTTATATTGTGACACAAGTAGCGGGAAACAGACAAATTTTTTTTTTTTTTTTTTTTTTTTTGCACAAAGTTGTCACTAAATGTTATATTGCTCAAACATGCCATGGGAATATGTGAAATTACACCCCAAAATAAATTCTGTTGCTTCTCCTGAGTACGGGGATACCACATGTGTGGGACTTTTTGGGAGCCTAGCCGCGCACGGGACCCCGAAAACCAAGCACCGCCTTCAGGCTTTCTAAGGCCGTAAATTTTTGATTTCACTCTTCACTGCCTATCACAGTTTCGGAGGCCATGGAATGCCCAGGTGGCACAAACCCCCCCCCCAAATTACCCCATTTTGGAAAGTAGACACCCCAAGCTATTCGCTGAGAGGTATAGTGAGTATTTTGCAGACCTCACTTTTTGTCACAAAGTTTTGAAAATTGAAAAAAGAAAAAAAAAACATTTTTTTCTGGTCTTTCTTCATTTTCAAAAACAAATGAGAGCTGCAAAATACTCACCATGCCTCTCAGCAAATAGCTTGGGGTGTCTACTTTCCAAAATGGGGTCATTTGGGGGGGGTTTGTGCCATCTTGGCATTTTATGGCCTTCAAAACTGTGATAGGTAGTGAGGAGTAAAATCAAAAATGTATGCCCTTAGAAATCCTGAAGGTGGTGCTGGGTTTTCGGGGCCCCGTACGCGGCTAGGCTCCCAAAAAGTGCCACACATGTGGTATCCCCGTACTCAGGTGAAGCAGCTGAATGTATTTTGGGGTGCAATTCCACATATGCCCATGGCCTGTGTGAGCAATATATCATTTAGTGACAACTTTTGTAAATTTTTTTTTTTTTTGTCATTATTCAATCACTTGGGACAAAAAAAATAAATATTCAATGGGTTCAACATGCCTCTCAGCAATTTCCTTGGGGTGTCTACTTTCCAAAATGGGGTCATTTGGGGGGGTTTTGTACTGCCCTGCCATTTTAGCACCTCAAGAAATGACATAGGCAGTCATAAACTAAAAGCTGTGTAAATTCCAGAAAATGTACCCTAGTTTGTAGACGCTATAACTTTTGCGCAAACCAATAAATATACGCTTATTGCCATTTTTTTTACCAAAGACATGTGGCCGAATACATTTTGGCCTAAATGTATGACTAAAATTTAGTTTATTGGATTTTTTTTATAACAAAAAGTAGAAAATATCATTTTTTTTCAAAATTTTCAGTCTTTTTCCGTTTATAGCGCAAAAAATAAAAACGGCAGAGGTGATCAAATACCATCAAAAGAAAGCTCTATTTGTGGGAAGAAAAGGACGCAAATTTCGTTTGGGTAGAGCATTGCATGACCGCGCAATTAGCAGTTAAAGCGACGCAGTGCCGAATTGTAAAAAGTGCTCTGGTCAGGAAGGGGGTAAATCCTTCCGGGGCTGAAGTGGTTAAAGGAATATTTCACTTTTTCTTTTTTACTTTAAGCATCATTAACCACTTGTCGACCGCTTAACGCAGATATACTGTGGCAGAATGGCACGGGCAGGCAAAATCACGTACCTGGTACGTGATTGCCTTCCCGCGGGCGGGGGGTCCGATCGGATCCCCCCCGGTGCCCGAGGCAGTCGGCTTTGGTCTGGCAGCGATCAGAGATGAGGGGGAGGCCATCCATTCGTCCCCCCCCTCACGATCGCTCCCAGCCAATGAGAATCGTCCCCTGCCTCTGTGTAGTACACAGAGGCAGAGGATGTGATGTCATCTCTCCTCGGCTCGGCAGTTTCCGTTCCGGCGCCGAGGAGAGAAGACATCTGAGTGAGTGCACAATACTACACCTCACAGTAGAACATGCCAGGCATACTTTACACCCCCGATCCCCCCCGATCGCCCCCCGATCACCCCCCAATCACCCCCCCCCCCCCCCCGTCACACTGACACCAAGCAGTTTTTTTTTTTTGATTACTGCATGGTGTCAGTTTGTGACAGTTAGTGTGTTAGGGCAGTGAGTGTTAGGCCCCTTTAGGTCTAGGGTACCCCCCTAACCCCCCTAATAAAGTTTTAACCCCTTGATCACCCCCCGTCACCAGTGTCGCTAAGCGATCATTTTTCTGATCGCTGTATTAGTGTCACTGGTGACGCTAGTTAGGGAGGTAAATATATAGGTTCGCCGTCAGCGTTTTATAGCATCAGGGACCCCCATATACTACATAATAAATGTTTTAACCCCTTGATTGCCCCCTAGTTAACCCTTTCACCACTGATCACCGTACAACCATTACGGGTGACGCTGGTTAGTTCGTTTGTTTTTTATAGTGTCAGGGCACCCGCCGTTTATTACTGAATAAAGGTTTAGCCCCCTGATCGCCCGCCGGTGATATGCGTCGCCCCAGGCAGCGTAAGATTAGCGCCAGTACCGCTAACACCCACGCACGCAGCATATGCCTCTGTTAGTGGTATAGTATCTGAACAGATCAATATCTGATCCGATCAGATCTATACTAGCGTCCCCAGCAGTTTAGGGTTCCCAAAAACGCAGTGTTAGCCGGATCAGCCCATATACCTGCTAGCACCTGCGTTTTGCCCCTCCGCCCAGCCCAGCCCATCCCACCCAAGTGCAGTATCGATCGATCACTGTCACTTACAAAACACTAAACGCATAACTGCAGCGTTTGCAGAGTCAGGCCTGATCCCTGCGATCGCTAACAGTTTTTTGGTAGCGTTTTGGTGAACTGGCAAGCACCAGCCCCAGGCAGCGTCAGGTTAGCGCCAGTACCGCTAACACCCACGCACGCACCGTACACCTCCCTTAGTGGTATAGTATGTGAACGGATCGATATCTGATCCGATCAGATCTATACTAGCCTCCCCAGCAGTTTAGGGTTCCCAAAAACGCAGTGTTAGCAGGATCAGCCCAGATACCTGCTAGCACCTGCGTTTTGCCCCTCCGCCCGGCCCAGCCCATCCCACCCAAGTGCAGTATCGATCGATCACTGTCACTTACAAAACACTAAACGCATAACTGCAGCGTTCGCAGAGTCAGGCATGATCCCTGCGATCGCTAACAGTTTTTTTGGTAGCGTTTTGGTCAAATGGCAAGCGCCAGCGGCCTAGTACACCCCGGTCGTAGTCAAACCAGCACTGCAGTAACACTTGGTGACGTGGCGAGTCCCATAAGTGCAGTTCAAGCTGGTGAGGTGGCAAGCACAAGTAGTGTCCCGCTGCCACCAAAAAGACAAACACAGGCCCGTCGTGCCCGTAATGCCCTTCCTGCTGCATTCGCCAATCCTAATTGGGAACCCACCACTTCTGCAGCGCCCATACTTCCCCCATTCACACCCCTAACCAAATGCAGTCGGCTGCATGAGAGGCATTTTCTTTATGTCCTCCCGACTACCCCTACCCAACGAACCCCCCCCCAAAAAAGATGTTGTGTCTGCAGCAAGCGAAAATATAGGCGTGACACCCGCTATTATTGTCCCTCCTTTCCTGACAATCCTGGTCTTTGCATTGGTGAATGTTTTGAACGCTACCATTCACTAGTTGAGTATTAGCGTAGGGTACAGCATTGCACAGACTAGGCATACTTTCACAGGGTCTCCCAAGATGCCATTGCATTTTGAGAGACCCGAACCTGAAAACGGTTACAGTTATAAAAGTTACAGTTACAAAAAAAAGTGTAAAAAAAAAAAACACAAACAAAAATATAAAATAAAAAAAAATAGTTGTCGTTTTATTGTTCTCTCTCTCTCTCTCTCTCTATTCTCTCTCTATTGTTCTGCTCTTTTTTACTGTATTCTATTCTGCAATGTTTTATTGTTATTATGTTTTATCATGTTTGCTTTTCAGGTATGCAATTTTTTATACTTTACCGTTTACTGTGCTTTATTGTTAACCATTTTTTGTCTTCAGGTACGCCATTCACGACTTTGAGTGGTTATACCAGAATGATGCATGCAGGTTTAGGTATCACCTTGGTATCATTCTTTTCAGCCAGCGGTCGGCTTTCATGTAAAAGCAATCCTAGTGGCTAATTAGCCTCTAGACTGCTTTTACAAGCAGTGGGAGGGAATGCCCCCCCCCACCGTCTTCCGTGTTTTTCTCTGGCTCTCCTGTCTCAACAGGGAACCTGAGAATGCAGCCTGTGATTCAGCCAGCTGACCATAGAGCTGATCAGAGACCAGAGTGGCTCCAAACATCTCTATGGCCTAAGAACCCGGAAGCTACGAGCATTTTATGACTTAGATTTCGCCGGATGTAAACAGCGCCATTGGGAAATTGGGGAAGCATTTTATCACACCGAACTTGGTGTGGTCAGATGCTTTGAGGGCAGAGGAGAAATCTAGGGTCCAATATTTTTTTCAAAAAAGAGTACCTGTCACTACCTATTGCTATCATAGGGGATATTTACATTCCCTGAGATAACAATAAAAATTATTTTTTTTAAAAAAATGAAAGGAACATTTTAAAAATAAGATAAAAAAGAAAAAAAAAAAAAAGCAAAAAAAAAAAAAAAAAAAGCACCCCTGTCCCCCCTGCTCTCGCGCTAAGGCGAACGCAAGCATCGGTCTGGCGTCAAATGTAAACAGCAATTGCACCATGCATGTGAGGTATCACCGCAAAGGTCAGATCGAGGGCAGTAATTTTAGTAGTAGACCTCCTCTGCAAATCTAAAGTGGTAACCTGTAAAGGCTTTTAAAAATGTATCAATTTTGTTGCCACTGCACGTTTGTGCGCAATTTTAAAGCATGCCATGTTTGGTATCCATGTACTCGGCCTAAGATCATCTTTTTTATTTCATCAAACATTTGGGCAATATAGTGTGTTTTAGTGCATTCAAATTTAAAAAAGTGTGTTTTTTCCCCCAAAAATGCATTTGAGAAATCGCTGTGCAAATACTGTGTGAAAAAAAAAAATGAAACACCCACAATTTTAATCTGTAGGGCATTTGCTTTAAAAAAATATATAATGTTTGGGGGTTCAAAGTAAAAAAAATAATTTTTTCATGTAATCAAAAAGTGTCAGAAAGGGCTTTGTCTTCAAGTGGTTAGAAGAGTGGGTGATGTGTGACATAAGCTTCTAAATGTTGTGCATAAAATGCCAGGACAGTTCAAAACCCCCCCAAATGACCCCATTTTGAAAAGTAGACACCCCAAGCTATTTGCTGAGAGGCATGTCGAGTCCATGGAATATTTTATATTGTGACACAAGTTGCGGGACAATTTTTTTTTTTTTTTTGGCACAAAGTTGTCACTAAATGATATATTGCTCAAACATACCATGGGAATATGTGAAATTACACCCCAAAATACATTCTGTTGCTTCTCCTGAGTATGGGGATACCACATGTGTGGGACTTTTTGGGAGCCTAGCCCCGCACGGGACCCCGAAAACCAAGCACCGCCTTCAGGCTTTCTAAGGGCGAAAATTTTTGATTTCACTCTTCACTGCCTATCACAGTTTCGGAGGCCATGGAATGCCCGGGTGGCAAAAAAAAACCCAAATGACCCCATTTTGGAAGGTAGACACCCCAAGCTATTTGCTGAGAGGTATAGTGAGTATTTTGCAGACCTCACTTTTTGTCACAAAGTTTTGAAAATTGAAAAAAGAAAAAAAAATGTTCTTGTCTTTCTTCATTTTCAAAAACAAATGAGAGCTGCAAATTACTCACCATGCCTCTCAGCAAATAGCTTGGGGTGTCTACTTTCCGAAATGGGGTCATTTTGGGGGCGTTTTGTGCCACCTGGGCATTCCATGGCCTCCGAAACTGTGATAGGCAGTGAAGAGTGAAATCAAAAATTTACACCCTTAGAAATCCTGAAGGCGGTAATTGGTTTTCGGGGCCCCGTACGCGGCTAGGCTCCTAAAAAGTCCCACACATGTGGTATCCCCATACTCAGGAGAAGCATCTAAATGTATTTTGGTGTGCAATTCCACATATGCCCATGGCCTGTGTGAGCAATATATCAACTTTGTGCAAAAAAAAAAAAATTGTCACTTTCCCTCAACTTGTGTCAAAATAGAAAATATTCCATGGACTCAACATGCCTCAAAGCAAATAGCTTGGGGTGTCTACTTTCCAAAATGGGGTCATTTGGGGGGGGTTTATGCCATCTGGGCATTTTTATGGCCTTCAAAACTGTGATAGGTAGTGAGGAGTAAAATCAAAAATTTACGCCCTTAGAAATCCTGAAGGCAGTGATTGGTTTTCGGGGCCCCGTACGCAGCTAGGCTCCCAAAAAGATTCACACATGTGGTATCCCCGTACTCAGGAGAAGCAGCTGAATATATTTTGGGGTGCAATTCCAAATATGCCCATGGCCTGTGTGAGCAATATATCATTTAGTGACAACTTTTTGTAATTTTTTTTTTTTGTCATTATTCAATCACTTGGGACAAAAAAAATGAATATTCAATGGGCTCAACATGCCTCTCAGCAATTTCCTTGGGGTGTCTACTTTCCAAAATTGGGTCATTTGTGGGTGTTTTGTACTGCCCTGCCATTTTATCACCTCAAGAAATGACATAGGCAGTCATAAATTAAAGGCTGTGTAAATTCCAGAAAATGTACCCTAGTTTGTAGGCGCTATAACTTTTGCGCAATATACACTTATTGACATTTTTTTTACCAAAGACATGTGGTCGAATACATTTTGGCCTAAATGTATGACTAAAATTGAGTTTATTGGATTTTTTTTATAACAAAATGTAGAAAATATCATTTTTTTTCAAAATTTTCGGTCTTTTTTCATGTATAGCGCAAAAAATAAAAACGGCAGAGGTGATCAAATACCATCAAAAGAAAGCTCTATTTGTGGGAAGAAAAGGACGCAAATTTTGTTTGGGTACAGCATTGCATGACCGCGCAATTAGCAGTTAAAGCGACGCAGTGCCAAATTGTAAAAAGTGCTCTGGTCAGGAAGGGGGTAAATCCTTCCGGGGCTGAAGTGGTTAAAATCACTGCTCCCGAAAAAGCCGTTTTTAAAAGTTTTTTTTGCATTGATACATGTCTCCTGGGGCAGGACCCGTGTCCCCAAACCCTTTTTAGGACAATAACATGCAAATTAGCCTTTAAAATGAGCACTTTTGATTTCGAACGTTCGAGTCCCATAGACGTCAATGGGGTTCTAAAGTTTGTGCGAATTTTCGGTCCGTTCGCAGGTTCTGGTGCGAACCGAACCGGGGGGTGTTCGGCTCATCCCTAGTCTCCATACAATTGCTGGGCGGAAGCAACGTCAAAACATCAATTCCGTCTACAGCTCTTAAAGGGCCATTTTTTTTAATTATTTTTTTAAATTACAATTTTTTTTTATTGTATTTTAGTGTAAATATGAGATCTGAGGTTTTTTTGACCCCAGATCACATATTTAAGCTTTTTTTCTATTAGAAGGGATGTTTACATTCCTTGAAATAGGAATAAAAGTGAATTTTTTTTTAAAAAAAAAACAGTGTAAAAATAAAAAATAGAAGGTAAAATAAAAAAATGAAAAAAAAAATTTTAAACGCGCGCCGTCCCGACGAGCTCGCGTGCAGAAGTGAACGCATATGTGAGTAAAGCCCGCATATGAAAACAGTATTCAAACCACACATGTGTGGTATTGCCGTGATCGGTAGAGTGAGAGCAATAATTCTAGTCCTAGACCTCCTCTGTAACTCAAAACATGCAACCTGTAGAATTTTTTAAACATCGCCTATGGAGATTTTTAAGGGTAAAATACAATAAAAGTACAATATAAAAAAAAATTGGGCTAACTTTACTATTGTCTTATTTTCTAATTCAAAAAAGTGTATTTTTTCCAAAAAAAAAGTGCACTTGTAAGACTGCTGCACAAATACGGTGTGACAGAAAGTATTGCAACGACCGCCATTTTATTCTCTAGGGTGTTAAAAAAAACGTGTAATGTTTGGGGGTAATTTACTAGCAACAAAAACTGTTTTAAACTTGTAAACAACAAATTTCAATAAGAGGCTCGATCCTTAAGTGGTCAATGCTGACAATGACAAGCATATTCATCTTTAAAATTTGACTTGTATCCGATTTTTGAGAAAACCGGTGAGCCAATAGCACTAGCAGGAGATCACATTTATGGGAACATTCCATACACCAATGGAAGGAAGCAGCAATGGACACTTATAGAAAAGTAGCACAGTTGCAGATGGAAATTGTAAAGTCATTTTTAATAATGCTAAGTTACAAAACCGCTTATGTAGCACTTACTGTATGTTTGTATTATATGTATATGAAGGTAGAGTTTTCCTTTAAGTGTAATAACAACCATATCTTATATATTCAGATTGGTTGTTTGCACTGCCCCAGCAAGACGTCAAGTGTCAAACTGCGTAGTCGAACTGGGTAGGGAGAGGATTGAATGTGATGTCACAACGTACGTCGGGATCTTGCTTGCGGCAGACAGTTGAAAATCGGAATGAGCCCAGTTTATGCTTATGCTGAATATGCTTGTGTCAGTGGAGACACTTGAAAATGTGAGTTGAGTTTTTAAGGATCTTATACTACGCAAGAATTTTTCTCTTTTCCATTGGAATTTGTTGTGTTGATGAGATCTTGAGGAATTTGCCAGGCTTGCAGATTTTTGCGCACTTGATGCACTTGCAGATAATTACTCCCTGACGGGAATGTGCTGTTTGCTGGTTTATAACATTACCAGCAAATAATTCCGCTGAGTTTATTTTGGCATAATTTGTGATGGATTGCTTCACTGCGGTGCGGTGAAAGGATGAAGAAATGATAAGAAGATAATTTTGCACTGGAGTCACAGGATTTTTATTGTACTTTATTAATTAAAGTTTGCATATCTATGAACTATATGGATCATTTTTATTTGAGTTATTTCTTCACACTAATTGTATAGTTATTTGCACCTAGAGCACCTAAATGTTTATGATATTTGATGAGATTTATTATGATTTATTTACCAGAATTTTTTACATATGTTTTGCATTAGTACACTTTGATAGCATTATATAGGAATATGTGTAGTTCCATAGCACTAAGATTTTTCACAGCGCTGGCATTTCATTATAAATTTCTGTTTTTTGTTGGGAGATCACCTTTTCAGGACAGCAGCAGTGTAATATGTTTACATTGACAGATCTCCATTCTGTCTCTCTCAGGAGCTATTGCGGGTTGCTGGCGGACATCGCAGCCGCTGGCCATGCGCATTGGCTCTGGCATCGCACCCTGGGCACGAGCGCCCCCTAGTGGTCTTAAAGCGGCCGACGTACAATGACGGTGATTCACCCAGGAGAGCAAACTTGCCACAGTACAACTGCGGCGGCTGGTCCTTAACTGGTTAAACAATAAGTTTGTAGACTTTAAAGTAGTATTAAACCCAAAAACAACAAAACTTTTTATCAATTGCAGCTTACAAATCCTCTGTGGCTGCATTTGTTTTTTGGGGGGCTTATTTTCCTTTATATCACCAGGTGATCCAGCCATTAACACAGATAAAGATCCTACATAAATGAATAAAAAGCTGATCATTTTAAGCACCCCTGTCAGTGGTAAATTGTGTGTCTCAAACGTCTAAGGGCTTGCTCATTTGAGCATTGGTTTCTGAAGAGCAATCCATGTTTAGATCACTCTTCAGAGCATTTCACAGTTGGTGAGGGGGTGTTATATCGCTTCTTTGCCAACTACTTTAACCCTTTGTTTGCCATAACTGCGTGCATTGCACATGGTTGGTGGGACACTTGCAGAGCAGCCCCACTGACTTAAATTAACTTGAACTTGGAGTATAGTTTCTGCTGCAAAGCATTGCACCCATGGCATGTGTATACCCCCAACCACTGCCTTTGCAGCTAAAGGGAGTAACATTGGGTGGGGAAAGTAGTAAAGTACAGCTCAACTGCAGGGTTTTACCTCCCCTCAACCAATAGTGTGAATGAGCCCTAACTGCTATTTTGTCTGCTTTGTCTGTTAAAGTAAGTTAAAAAATCACAGACTTACTGGCCAGTTACCAGGTAAAAATAATTTTTAAAAAAGCCTTAAAAAAATTTTTTTGCAGGTACCACATTTAAGAATTTGTGAGCTGCAATTTGACCACTTCAGCTCCTGAAGATTTACCCCCCTTCATGACCAGGCCATTATTTGTGATACGGCACTGTGTTACTTTAACTGACAATTGAGTGGTCGTGTAACGCTGTACACTAGGGGTAGGCAACCTCGGCACTCCATCTGTGGTGAAACTACAAATCCCATCATGCCTCTGCCTCTAGGATTCATGCCTGTGATTTTCAGGATCTTGCAATGTCTCATGGGACTTGTAGTTTCACCACAGCTGGAGGGCCAAGGCTGCTTACCCCTGCTGTACACAAAGAAAATTTATGTATTTTTTCCCATAAATAGAGCTTTCTTTTGGTGGTATTTGATCACCTCTGTGGTTTTTATTTTTTTGCGATATAAACAAAAAAAGACCGAAAATTTTGAAAAAAACCCCACATTTTTTACTTTCTGCTATTAAACATATGCATTGAAAAAAAAAAAAAAAATTTGGTAAAAAAAAATCCTAGTAAGCATATATTAATTGGTTTGCACAAAAGTTATAGTGTCTACAAACTATGGGATATATTTATAGAATTTTTGTTTATTTAATTTTTACTAGTAATGGTGGCAATCTGTGACTTATAGAGGGACTGTAATATTGTGGCAGACAAATCGGGCACTAACTGACACTTTTTTGGGAACCAGTGACACTAATTCAGTGATCATTGCTAAAAATATGCACTGTCACTGTATTAATGACACTGGCTGGGGAGGGGTTAAACATCTAGGGTGATCAAAAGGTTAACTGTGTACCTAGCCAGTGTTTGAGTTTACTATGCATGCTGCTTTTACTAGGGGAAGAGATGGACTTTAGTTCCTGCTTTGCAGGAACACATAATCCATCCTTTCCCCTTGTCAGAACGGAACTCTGCCTTGTTTACATAGGCAGAGCTCTGTTCTAAAACCCTGCTTGATGATCGGTGGGTGCCAGCGGACACTGAGTCCCCGGCACCCACAGAACGGCTTCTGTTGTGAATATTCACAGTAGAAGCAGCCTCCTGGAGGCACACACATGCCCCCTGCAGGCAGAAGTGCAGGATCACAAGTATTGTTGGGTTGAGTACCTGAGTATTGTTGGGTTGAGTACCTGAGTTTTGTTGAGTTGAGTACCTGAGTATTGGTGGGTTGAGTACCTGAGTATTGGTGGGTTGAGTATGTGAGTATTGTTGAATTGAGTACCCGAGTATTGTTGGGTTGAGTACCTGAGTATTGTAGGGTGGAGTACCTGCATATTGTAGGGTTGAGTACCTGAGTATTGTTGGGTTGAGTATCTGAGTATTGTAGAATAACTGGGGGTGTCTTAGTGCCTGGGAGTACCCTTATTACCTTGGAGTAACCTTAATACTTGGGAGTAACTGGGGGTGCCTTAAGTGCCTGGGAGTACCTTTTAGTACCACGGAGTACCCTTTCGTACCTAGGAGTACCCTTTAGTACCTGGGAGTACCCTTTAGTACCTGTGAGTAACTTTAATGGGGCGTACACACGGTCGGACTTTTCGTCTACAAAAGTCCGACAGCCTGTCCGACAGACTTCCGGCGGACTTTCGGCGGACTTGCCGCGGACTTGCGGCAGACTTTCTAACGAACGGACTTGCCTACACACGACCACACAAAAGTCCGACAGATTCGTACGTGATGACGTACACCGGACTAAAATAAGGAAGTTCATAGCCAGTAGCCAATAGCTGCCCTAGCGTGGGTTTTTGTCCGTCGGACTAGCACACAGACGAGCGGATTTCGGGGTCCTTCGTAGTTACGACGTAAAGATTTGAAGCATGTTTCAAATCTAAAGTCTGTCGGATTTGAGGCTGAAAAAGTCCGCTGAAAGTCCGGAGAAGCCCACACACGATCGGATTACCAGCCAGCTTTAGTCTGTTGGCGTCCGTTGGACTTTTGTAGACGAAAAGTCTGACCGTGTGTACGCCCCATAATACTTAGGAGTATGGTGCAGAGAGTGTCGCAGGGGGAGGTGGGAATGGTGTAGGGTACCAATAGCAAGTCTTCATTATTATCCCTACTAGAATAGTGGGTAAGATGTCCAACATGATTGTTGATGCCACTTAGTGCACATCCTGCTCCATGTATGTGTTCCTTGATGAGCCAATCGAGGGGCGAATACTGCTGTGAGAGATGTGAGCGAGTTGTTTCTCTGGAAGCCCAGATTCTGGTTGTGGATAATCAGGTGGCAACACTGAGAAGCATCAGCAACCTGGAAAGGAGCTTGGACATTACCCAGCAGGTGCTGGCAGGGACCAGCTTAGAGGAGGCGGGAGACATGGAGGCACAGGAGCCAGAGGTAGGTAGCTGGGTGACAGATAGAAGGAGGAGTAGAGGGAAGAGTGCTAGGGAGGCCAGTCCTGAGTTGGTACACCCCAACAAATATGTCAAGTTGCATGATGTTGGGGATATCAACTCAGAGACGGCAGTGCTGGAGCAGGTGCCTCTAGCTGCCAGGGGAGTGACGGCTCCATTAAGGAGGGGGCAGAGTTACAGGAAAGGTTAGACAAGTGCTGGTAGTGGGAGACACAATAATTGGGAGGACAGAGAGGGCAATCTGTCAGAAAGACTCTGGTCGCCGAACAGTATGTTGTTTACCAGGCGCTTGGGTTCGGTACATTACGGATTGGGTGGACAGATTATTGGGTGGGGCTGGGGATGACTCAACGGTCATATTACACGTTGGTACCAATGGCAAAGTGAGAGGAAGGTGGAGAGTCCTAAAAAATAATTTCAGGGACTTAGGGAATAGATTGAGGAGAAGGACCTCCAAGGTAGTGTTCTAGGAAATACTACCTGTACCACAAGCCACACCAGAGAGGCAGCAGGAGCTTAGGAAACTGAACAAGTGGCTGAGAAACTTCTGTAGGAAAGAGGGGTTTGGGTTCCTAGAGAACTGGGCTGACTTCTCAGTCGGTTACCGGCTCTTTAGTAAGGATGGGCTGCATCCTAATGGGGATGGTACAGCTCTATTGGGAAGAAAGATGGCAACAAAGTTGAAGGGGCTTTTAAACTAGGTATTGGGGGGAGGGATTCTGAGGAACTAATAGCCAGCAGTGAGCAAAGAATTCAGGGTAATAGTGGAGTGAGCAGTGATAATACAGCGGTAACATCAAATGCCGGGGTGAATGTGTAGAAATTTCCAAAACAAAGCCCAAGGATACACAAGGAGTAAATAATATGCACTCATACAACACTAAGAGGTGCATACACAAATGCTAGGAGCCTAGCTAATTAAACAGAGGAACTGGAGCTGCTATTACACAAGGAGGACTTTGTGGGAATAACTGAAACTCGGTTTGACAGTTCACACGATTGGCTGGCAAATATCCAGGGGTATTCCTTGTATTGGAAGGACAGGGAAGAAAAAAGAGGGGGATGGCTGTGTCTATATGTGAAGAATGATGTCAGGGTGGTAGAGAGGAGTGGTGTTATGAATGGGACAGGGGAGAGGTGGAATCAGTGTAGGTAAAACTTCAAAGAGAAGAAATAAGTGGGAAATGAATAGTGGGGGTATGTTATAGGCCCCCCAACTTGAAGGAAGAGGAGGAGCTGGAGCTACTATCACAGTTAGAAATGACAGCGAGGCAGGGAAATGTCATCATAATGGGGGACTTCAATTATCCGTATATTGACTGGGCAGAGGGGACAGCTCACTCACTAAAGGCCCATCATTTCATGAATGTCTTACAGGACAACTTCATGTCCCAATTGGTGGATTCGCCAATTAGAAAGAATGCCCTGTTGGACCTATTAATTATGAACGAATCAAGTCTGATCTCAGATGGGGCAATATGGGACAACTTGGAAAGTAGCGATCATAGGATGATCACATTTAGCGTAGATCATAGAAAAAGGAGGCACAAGGCAAGCACAAGAACACTAAATTTCAAACAAGCCAATTTTTCTGAACTGCGGTCATTACTACATGACATCAATTGGGACCAAATCCTAGAAGCATTGGGCACGGAACAAAAATGGGATTGCTTTAGGAGCATATTAAACAATATGCATTCCAATGGGTAAAAAATATAGAAGAGCCAAAGTTAAACCTCAAAAGCGAAAGTCAAACCTGGGTGGCTAAACCGTAATCTAAAAGGCCTCATTACTGACCAGATTTCGTTCCATTGTGCAGGACAAGATCACTCAGGCCTCCCACAAACTTTCTTCTGACCTTGTGAAAGGTCTTAAAGAGATAGGCCACCGCACAAATCAATTAGAACAACAAATGCAAATTAGAACAACAAAGCAACCACTGTGCTTGAAGGCCATGAGGAAGAGGTCAATAAAATGTCTGCTGAATTGGAGGCCATGCGAGACAAGCTAGAAGATGATGAAAATAGGGCCCGTAGGGATAATCTCTGCATTTGCTGAGACCCGGAAGCCATTACGGATCTGAAGGGTACAGCAACTGCTTTCTTTCAAGAACTGGCACCTGAGATACCTTTAGAGCGACTGGAATTTGATTCCTTCAATCTACAAGGGAACAGTAAGATCTCTCCTTCCAAGGTAACCCCCTTCAGCTATTTGCAGAGCTCTCTGCAGTAATCATTGCTAGACGGCAGGGTCTGAAACCCCATCTCCAGGTCCTGCAAGCTCAAGGAATTAATTATAGGTGGGGGTTCCCATTTAAACTCTCGTTCTCGCATCTGGGTCGCCGTTCCACGCTTCTTCTCCCTCCGACCTGAGACGTCACTTCCAAGAATTGCAGCTGGACCTAGCATCTTCCCAAGGGGAAGCTTCATCTTTATCCTCTCAGCCCAGATCATCCCAGCCTCCTCGCCAATCATCCCAGCCCCCTCAGAGATCCCAACCTGGCTCGCAGGCCCTGCGTGATCTGCAGGCCCAAAGATTCAAAGGTGGTCCTAAGGGCTGATGAGACTTACTTCAATTTTTTGACTGTTTTACAGAGATAAGCATGCTCCCAGACTCACACCCTGTGATGCATTCGTTGATGACCAGCATGCCGTCATTGAGTTTAAAATACTGACCTCACTGATGCTTGTTTTCCCGCTCGGTAGAACCTACACTCTATTCATCGAAGAGAGACAAGAGAACAGTGCCCCTCCTTGGGCCACCCCAACTGTGAGATGGTGACCCCGGGTGGTAGGGGCCCGAGTAACAATATGTGTTTCCCATTTTAGCACTTTATGGCCTCCCCTGAAGCAGTTTTGCAAGGTGGCTGAAGTGTACTCACCTGGCCGCTTGCTGCCATTATTGCAACAGGGAGCAGCCGTACCTTGCAATTCAGTGGAGCAACTAGACTCTACGACAGGTTCTATTCATTTGTTATATACATGCTGGCTGTCTCAGTTCTCTCGCAGTTGCCCATGTACTGCAGACTGCTGACAGTGGTCCCTTACCCCCATATGGGGCTAGGGTGGTTCCAAACTGTGTTGTTACTTCCTTACCCTATTTGTGAAATCACTAACATCTTTATGACGATTGTATGTTTCTCCTTCTTTTTAGTTTTCAAAGTTTTTTAAGGTTACCTTGGTGTTGTTTCTTTCGCTCCTTCACCCTGGGCTGCCTCGACAGTGGAGGGGGCTCCGGGTTGGCAGAGAGACCTATTTTTATATGCAACTACATACCTTTTGACGTTTGTGTTCCTCTTTAGTGCCTTAGATAGTGCACCAGGTTTTGTGCTCATAGTTATACAGTTAATCTTATTAAAAAATTATGCCTAGTGGTTCCAACGGACCACTGCTCCCCCCATGCGTTGGCATGTGGCTGAGACATCAGTCTTGACCAACATCCGATCTCACAACCAATAGAATTCATGCTTTTTCAGTACAATATGCTACGAGTTTTTATTGGCCCTTTTATGCACTACAGTATGCCCTTTCACTTCTCTCCTGTCCTTGCTTCTCTTCCTCTCTACTCCTCTTTTTCTTTCTCTAGGTCCTCACGGTGGGTGAACAGTCCCTTAATGTTAACTTCCCATGTACCATGAGACTTAACTGGTTGTTCCTGAATGTTCAGGAAATGAACTCCCCCCCAAAAAAGGGTGAAGGTTTTTAAATATCTTAAAAAACAAAAAGTGGCTATAGCATGCCTAGAAAAGACCAATTTTGCATCCTCTTCTTGTGCCAAATACTTTGATGCCCTCTATCCTCAAGTTTTTCTGGCTAATGGTCCGACTAAACAGACAGGTGTGCTAATAGCCATAAGCAAATCGGTTACCTTCAGATGGAGTAAGGAGATTGCAGATCCAACTGATGAGGCAGAACGTACACTACGCTGCGCCCACCAGAAATGGTATGCCAAAGCGAACAGACCTAACCCAATGCTGGCCAACACCCCAAAACACCCCCCCATCACTTTACATACTAGACACAATGTTCTTACAGGTAACCCGCTGAGGGTTCTAGAAGAATTCCATCATCGCCACTCTCATTACCACTCTCTATTCTGCCCCAACTCAGCCCTCTAATCAGGGCTTGGACTCCTTTCTGACAGGATTGACATTGCCCAAAATGTCTGAAACTCATACGTCATTAATGGACCAAGATATACAGTTAACATAAGTTCTGCAATGTATAAATGAGCTGAAAGTAGGCAAAAGACCAGGCCTGGATGGCTTTACGGCACTTTATTATAGAAAATTGGCAGACATTTTGGCCCCCCACCTGACGGCTATGTTCAATGCGGTGAAAGATGGTCATGCCTTCACCTCAAACCTCTTAACCCCTAATATAGTGATGATTCCAAAACCCGACCACTCGTCTTGGACCAATTTCAGGCCTATCTCGCTCATTAATGTTGATATGAAGATACGGACCAAAAATCCTTCTTACCACGCCTGATCAAAACAAAACAGGTGAGGTTCGTCCCACGGCGACAGGTAGGAGACGCTATTAGACGAATAATACAACTTCAGCACATAGCCCATAGTCGATCTTTAGCAACAATGTTATTGTCTCTTGATATGAATAAAGCCTTGATGCCTTGTCCTGGCCTTACCAAACGATGGTGCTCCACCATTATGGCTTCAGATCATCTTTACTGAGATGGATACTGGCACTATACAATTCCCCCCAGGCTAAAGTCAAATACTACGGTTTCAAATTGTCTCTTTTCCCTATCAGGAGGGGAACTCGACAAGGCTGTCCACTCTCCCCGCTTCTATTTATCTTGGCCTTGGAGCCGTTGGCGGAGGCGGTTTGGTGTCATCCAGACATAACCGGTGTCGAGGTAGCGGGCTTACCCCATAAGATATCATTGTTCGCGGAAGATATCCTACTGACCCTAACTAACCCTAGAATCCCCTTGCCCAATATGTTTTCCCTATTAGATTCCTTTGCCTCTTTCTCTGGTCTGCCTGTCAATTCTACTAAATCAAAAGCCGTGTCAATTAATCTTCCGCCCTCGGACCTGTCAACTTTACAATGTACCTTCACATTTCAATGGATGTTGCCTCTACCTTATATGGGGATCCAGCTTACTCCAACCTATGCAGGACTCTACCAGGCAAACTTTCCTCCCCTATTTAGAAAGCTGATGGACATGCTATCCTCCTGGGCTCATCTCCCATTATCCTGGTTTTGGCAGGATTGTGGCTATTCGCATGACTTACCTTCCAAAATTACTTTTCTTTTTCAGAGCCTGCCAGTTCCAATCCCTCTACATATTCTGTGAATACATCAATACAAAATCCTGAAGTTTGTGTGGGGCTCTACCCGACCTAGGATTAATAAACAAATATTAAGAGGCCGCAGGGTCAATGGTTGCTCTCAGTCCCCAACCTGCAAGTCTATTATACAGCTGCGAATATAGCCCCACTATCCTATCTCCCCGAAAAATATCAAATGCCGTTATGGGCCACTATTGACTTAGTGGATTCATATCCAATACCAATCTCCTCCTTGCCCTAGCTCCCCTCTACACATCGCCCTACCGCAATTGGGCCCCGTTTGGCTCATTCTCTTTGTCTATGGGATTCAAAATACTCGGCAGGTCTGATTTCCCCTCATCTTCTCCTACTCCAAATCCTCCACTGCCCATTGTTCCCACCAGGGTGCGATAACCCCCAGCAGCTCTCTTAGTGGACGGCTAATAGTTTTACGGACATTCACTCCTTGTTTACCCCCACCAGGATAATCTCATTTGAGGCTCTACGCTCCTACCATGAGATCCCTCTACAAGAACACTTTAGCTACCTATAGATTCAACATTTTCTCCAGAAGCTTATAAAATCTCAGCCTACCCCTTACACTCTGACCCCCTTTGAAAGTTTCTGTAGGGATCCACCCTAAACCTCGGATTTGATATCACTGATTTATTCCTCTATTATTACCTCTAAAAAAAACACCAATACGGCCTTATCACCTCCAATGGGAAACGGAGCTCGGGAGGCAGCTAGACCCGGAAGACTGGCAGGTCATGACTTTAACGCTATCTAAATGCTCAATGAATGTTATTTTTCTGGAAAATGCCTACAAGGTACTCTACAGGTGGTACTACACACAGGCTAGATTGGCTCGTTTCATTCCAGCTTACTCTCCTTTGTGTTTCCGAGGGTGTTTTCAGGAGAGTACCATGGTGCACATTTGGTGGACTTGCCCGAAGGTGTGCAGATTGTGGATCAGAATCTACTCCCTTCTTCGCAACATACTCCATACTGACCACAAAAGAGATCCATCTGAGGCTCTTCTCTGTAACCCGATTGCAGAATTGGCACTGCACCTCTTTACTGCAACCAAGCTAACAATAGCAAGGGCATGGAAGACACCAGTACTTAGTTTTGAGGCGGCTAAAAATCGCATGGACAACATAATGGTTAATGAAAAATTGACAGCTATCCTTTCAGACACCCATGATAAGTTCCTTAGGGTCTGGCAGCTCTGGGTTGATCATACCAAACCTTCTAGATTTGACACTACCCTTCTTGGGATCTAATGTGCTCCTGTTCCCCACCGCGAGGATCCCCCCCTTAACTCCTCTCTTTTTTGCTAATCTTAGACCCTGCTTCTTCCTTATCCTCCCTTACGGTACTCTTATTTCTCATTCTCACTTTAAAATCCATCAGGCCACTGGGCGTAGACCTGGATGAGTTGGCTACATGGCTAGATACCCAGTACTGTTCACAGGCTCTTGTTAATATAGACTTTTCAAATATCTGTTTAATATTGGACAATGCCCTACTGGCATTCCTGGGACCTGAGCATACCTAATTACTTTTATGCATCTTACTTTATTTTTTTTAAATTTTTTATTAGTATTCTTATTTCCTTCAAAGTATGCTATCTTTCTATTAGGTTCATTTACGATGCATCCTTTAACCAGTTCCGGACCAGCCAACGCAGTTATACAGCGGCAGCGACATCTCATAGTAAGTGCACCAACACTACACTGACACCAGTCCATGTAGGTACACTTGCCACTCCCCGATCAGCCCCCCCCCCCAGTTAACCCCTTCACCCCCTGTCACTGTGTGACCCAGTGCAGCATTCATATTTTTTTTTGTTCTCTGTACTGGTGTCATTAGTGACAAAAATCAGTGTTAGGGTAATTAGTATTAGGCCCAGATCGGTCTAGGGACCCCCCTAACCCCCCTAATAAATGTTTAACCCCTTGATCAGCCCCCCTGTCACCAGTGATCACTGTATAAGTGTCACGGTGATGCAGGTTAGCTTGTTTATTTTTTATAGCATCAGGGCACCCGCCGTATTTTACCTAAATAAAGGTTTAACCCCCTGATCACCCGGCGGGTGATATCAATTAGGTTTCAATGTCAGATAGGGTCGACATCACCCCAGGCAGTGTCAGATTAGTGCCAGTAGTGCTAACACCCACGCACGCACCATACCACTTATTAGTATAGTGTCTGAACGGAGTGATATCTGATCTGATTAGAACTATATTAGCGCCCCCAGCAGTTTAGGGTTCCCAAAAATGCAGTGTTAGCAGGATCAGAACCAGATACCTGCTAGCACCTGCATTTAGCCCTTTCGCCCAGCCCAGCCCACCCAAGTGCAGTATCAATCGATCACTGTTACTTACAAAAACACAAAACACATAACTGCAGCGTTCGCAGAGTCAGGCCTGATCCCTGCGAATGCTAACAGTTTTTTTGCAGCGTTTGAAGCTGTTGCTGACAGTCAGGGGCTTTTTTTCCTGTGAGTCTCACTAGTGTACCAGTAAATTTAGAGACCAAAATGTCAAATGGAAGGTACACCAGTGAAGAGGCCTACACGTTTCTGAGCATGACAGATAGTGAAGAGGAAATCACTCATCTGTCAGATTGAGGCTCAGAATACAAACTTGTAGACAGCAGCGAGAACCTCTGACGATGGAGTTGTGGTCCCTGCCAAGGTCAGGCATACCAGACCCCATTCTTCTGCTGTCGTTGAGGTGCAAGAACCGCAGGGCTCTCATATGGACCAGAGAGCTAGTACTAGCTAACATCAAGCGAGGATTCACAAAACACAACCTTTCTAGGCACTATGCCAAGTACCACAATAAAAAACTAAAAGGCACTCTCTTTCTAGCCATTGATAGAATACGTCCCCACTGGAGAGGAATTAACATGGTCAGATCCATCTCTAGACTTGAGACCAGGTGGATCTTTGACATGGTATCCCCCGGACCACAAGGGTTAAACGTAGAGTGGGATATAAATTGCTTTATAAACAATGCATGAAATAATATAGCTTCCTCTGTGTTTATTTTATTTTATTTTATTATACATTTTATCTGTAACTTTTATTATGTAAAAATTATTACATGTTTTAATTACTTACTATTTATCTTCAGTTCATTGTGAGATGGCTTATTTACATAAAGCCATTCTTGGGATCTGATATAATGTATTTTGTATATCTGTTTGCGGTGAGTGTATCTGCTGTGCCCTTTTCCCTTCCTGTGCAGAGTTCCATCCATAAATATCCTCTATTGCCACAAGATGGCGATCTTCTTTTTTTCTTCACTTCCTGATTACACATAGGTTTATTATAGATGGCCAGAAGTCAATATGGCCTATTTGGGTTCATTCCCATTACATAGACTACATTTTCCAGCAGTCAAAATGGCGCTTACTATGTATTTATATGCCCAAGCGTGATGACCTGTCACCTGGCCAATCCCCAGACGACGTCCTATCGTGACGAAATGCGTAGGGAGGAGCCTACGACGGTGACGTCATCACATTCTTGGATGGGCTTACGAGTATAGGAAGTGATTCGCGGCACACGGAGACACCGCCGTTTTGTTTGATATCCCTTATGCTACATGTTCTCTACAATATTGTAAGTGTGATTCCACTTATCTTAATAAACCCCCCTTTTTTACCATACGGTTTTACGCTATGGGAGTATTTTGTTTTATGTTTCCGGTAACGACCGACTGTTAAAGCTGCTGGTCCTGTATTGCACCCTTGGTTTTTGGAGACCCTAATCCCTATGCTGGGCGAGACTGCCGTAATAGCAGTCATCGCCGTCCGGTAAGCAGAATCTATATGCTCACTTCATGGTGGATCATCTACTGGTGTTTTTTTCTTCACATTTCTCTTGGATGGGTGCTTTATATCTACCTATGGATTGAATATCCTTGTTTGGACTTTTTTTCTGTTTTTCTCACATGCATTTGCAATATATGCTGTTTTGTTCATAATTGTCTTTTTTTGCTCACTTTTTTATGTTAAAGTCACATGGTAGGATCTCACTCTCACCAAGATCCTATATGCTGTTTATATATTTAGCGCTGCACTTTTCTGTTTACTATATACTTTGGAGTCAGATACTGGACTTTTAGAGTGCTGGCAGCTTGCGATTTCCTTTTGTCATTTTTTGTTCTTTGTGTTCTGAGCGCAGCTTTTACCCCCCCTGGGTTTTTTATATTTACCACGTTTTCTTGTATCAAGAAGCTGCTGCTGGATAGGTGTCATGGATATTTTTGACTATAGATCACAATACAGTATCAATACTGAGGGGGTCTTTAATAATCATGTTGATCAGACTGACGAGCTTAGTGGTCTGTTCCTTAGACTTAAAAACTTACTTACATCAGAATTACATACCAGCTGGGATGTGGCCTACTTAGAACAATATGTTGCGCAAAAGATGGTACCCCGCAGCCTAAGATGGGAGGTCAATCCCCAGAAAGGAGAGACAGACTTAGAAGGCTGGTTTGTTTATTTTAATGACACCGGTATTAAATTTCTTGGTTTTCTATTGGATAAAAAACGGATTAAATTGAAAAACTTGAATGATGAGATTTCTTCTGTCAGAGATAAACTCGTGACCTATAAAGATCATGAGGCATACAAGCAGAAATCTGACCATTTGAGACAAGTCCTTGAGAAAGAGGATAGCGATCAAAAAAATAAGAAAAAGAAAAAGTATAACCGCGACCTTGCGGACTATTCTAACAAAGCAGTTTTCAAATGGCAGATTTTTGTAGATGAGTCCACAGGTGGCATAGTGACGGCCAATCACCAACCTTTTCCATCACAACCTCCACCACCTTTCTCTGGAGGTGATATACGGCCCCCGTCTCTTTTTGGCGATAATATAAGGAGAGCTCCCTCTATTTCTTCTCCCCGGGCCAATCAGCGAGGACAACCTGCTGTTAGACCCAAAACCTCTAGAAATAATGACAGACCTACTTCTCATAAAAATCCTCCCCAGGGTACTCCTCAGAGATTCCAACATAAAGGACCACCCTCCAGGAATAATAACTGGGGCAATTGACCTCCTAGGAGAAATCCTAATGTTTTTTTTTTGTTTTTTTTTAAAGTTTTTATTATGCACAACAAGTATACATAGCATACATAGTACACATATTCCATATGTTCCATTAGCATAGAAATTCCATAAATATAACAGTCATATTACAGGTTTAACATATGCCTTTCCCATCATCAATTCTATCATATGATAGTATACACGTGCATTTTTTTAACAGAACAAAAACACCCCCCCTCCCCTCCCCTCCCCCCTTCTTCCCCCGGGATGTCTGCATTTCGGTACTTTTCGCCCATTCTCAAGAAACAAAAAAGAAAAAAACCATATCTAGCCCATCTAGGAAGGGGAATCAAAACAGTCTATTATCATCTCTCGAGGATTTAACTCTGTCACTCTTAGAACATGCTAGGGCTTCTCCACATCCAGAGTATTCTCAGAGTCTATCCACCTAGACCACACTTTCCTAAACTTCTTGGTAGCCCCTCTAGCCTCGTAAGTCATTTTATACATCATTAAATCTGCATTTATTATATTAATCCACATCCCTAGCGTCAATTGTTCCTCATGTATCCATCTCCTTGCTATGAGCTTTTTAACACCAAAATACAGGATCCTTAGAAACAATTTAGTGTGGGTATTCATCTCTTCTTGATCAAAAATCCCAAGCAAACACCGCATAGGAGAGCAAATATTCGGTAAAGCAAACTTATCTGATATAAATTCAGTGACCTGAGACCATAACGGTCTCACCTTCATACATTCCCACACCATATGTGCAAATGTGCCCTCCTCCTTCCCACATTTATGACATATAGCAGAGTCCCTCCTATGCATTCGATGTAATCTGGTCGGTGTATAGTATTGTTGGTGTAGATATCGATATTGAATCATTCTGTCCATGGAGGAGATAACAGACACCAAAAAAGTGTCCAGTACCTCCTGCCACAGCTCTTCCGACAACTCCGGGACAATCACCTCCCATCTCTCCCTGGCCTTGGAGGTCAGAGCTACCTGACCCGGACCCACCGCCCCGTAATATCTGGAAATCCTCTTTGACTCATCCGGGTCAATCAGTACTCTTTCCAGGTCTGTATTCTGGACACGAATCTCAGACCCTCCGAACTGAGTGTATGCTGCGTGCCTCAATTGTGCATATCGGAAGAGCCAAGACCTAGGCACTCCAAATTGCTCACGCAACTGGGTAAACGTGCACAAACGACCATCACTACAGATTTGGTGTAGATATTTAATACCGTATTTTGCCCATGACCCTGGGCCATCAGAGAGCTTCATAAACTCCCCCAATGATCGATTGTACCACAAAGGACTGTTAGGAGATAGCCATAGCGGTTCATCACCCCGTCTCTGAGAGCACAGGTGAAAAACCTTTCCCGGTAACGCCATCACCGAGCCTATCTTCCTACCCGGAACCCCCCTCCTATATAAGACATTCTGCAGGGTCTCCTGTGATGTGGCAATTGCAGCCTCCAACAAGGCAGTGGCATTAGGTGTCTGTGGAGACAACCGCCAATGCAGGAAAGAGAGCTGTGAGGCCATAAAATAGGAGCGCAGATCCGGAAGGGCAAGTCCCCCTAATGTAACTGGTAGTTTCAAAACCTTTAAAGAGACCCTGGGAGCTTTAGACCCCCACAAGAAACTTACAATAATGGAGTCAATATTCCTAAAGACCCGCAATGTCACGAAGACCGGGGAGTTCGAGAGGATATATAGAAACTTTGGCAGGAAGATCATCTTGAATAGATTTATCCTTCCCATCAAGGTGATCGGCAAATTCTGCCACCTTTGAACTTTTTCCCGAAACTTCCCCACAATTGGTGACAAATTGGTCTCCAGGAACTTGGAAATGGGGAGCTGAATCTCAATTCCCAGGTATCTGAAAGACGGAGATAATGGAATGGGGCATCCCAATGGAACAGTCACCCCCTCATCTATAGGGAAAAGAGAAGATTTTTTCCAATTTATACGGAATCCAGAGTAATCTCCAAACTTCTGTATCAGTCGGAAAGCCTCCAGGAGCGAGGGCCCTGGATCCTGGAGATATAGCAGCATGTCATCTGCATAGAGTGACACTCGCTCCTCAAAATCCCCGATCCTCAATCCAGTCAACTGTGAACTAGACCTCAGCTGTACCGCTAAGGGCTCAATGGCCAGGGCAAACAGTAGGGGTGAAAGTGGACACCCCTGCCTGGTGCCCCGAAAAATGGGAAAGGGATCTGATATAATACCATTGACCCGTATTCTAATCAATGGGTCCGTATACAAAAGCCGGACCCATGAGATGAACACTGGGCCAAAACCATAAGACTTCATCAATTGAAACAAATACGGCCACTCAACCGAGTCAAAGGCCTTCTTTGTATCTAAAGAGGCCACCACTCTAGTCCCGGAGTTGTCATGAACCGTCTGAAGATTCAAGAAAAGCCTCCTGATATTCATCTGAGTGCACCTACCCTGAATAAATCCTGTTTGGTCTGCGTCCACCAACTTAGGAATGACTGACTGCAGTCTGTTTGCAATTATTTTGGCCAATATCTTTGTATCAACATTCATCAGCGAGATCGGGCGGTAAGAATCACATTCCCGAGGGTCTTTTCCCTCTTTAGGTATCAGGACTACCAAGGCTTCCCTCATAGAAGGGGGCAACCCACCGCCCTTCCTAGCCGCATTAAACACTCTAAGCAAGCGGGGAGCTAATCCATAACGATAGGTGCGATACCACTCTGATGGGAAACCATCCAACCCAGGGGATTTTCTAGGGGGGAAGGAGGCAATCGCCTCCTCCACCTCTTCTACTGTAATGCCGGCCTCCAAGGCAGTGCTGTCGTCCACCTCCAAGTTAGGGAGATCGATGTCCGCTATATACGTTTCCACTGTTTCTGACCCCACAGGAGCACAAGACTTGTATAATTCCTTATAAAAAAGGACAAAAGTGTTCAAAATATCCGCCGAGTCACAGACCTCCACCTTACAGTCGTTGAAAAACGATTTAATATGTACCGGAACGTATTCCGGCCTTGCCAAGTATGCCAGCAACCTGCCATTCTTGTCACCAAATTCAAACAAACGCCGACGTTGAGCGAGGCCCAGCTTCGTAGTATGGTCTATTAGTGCTGTCTTGTACTCCCGTGTTGCCATACGCAATGTCAACAGCCTCTCTCCAGTGGGATCCCTGATATATTCTGCCTCCGCTAGAGAGACCTCTGTTTCCCTATGCTGTAGTGTGGAGGCCAACTGCTTCTTAAAACTCTTTACTTCCGCCATGAACACCCCTCTCAACGTGGCCTTAAAGGCCTCCCACTGAAGCAGAAAGGATCCGGAACCGGCATTATCAGCCCAATAATGTTTGATGGCCTCTGTGCACTTAATTGTTATATATTCTTCCTGAAGCCAACTAGCTTCCATCCGCCAGGGTCGCAACCCAGGCTGCGGTCCCAGATTAAGCTCCAACAGCATAGGGGAGTGATCAGAGAGAGCCCTAGGCAGGTAAGACATCTTCTGAACTAATGGCATGCCCTCCCCCTCCGTTAGGATAGTGTCTATTCTGGAGAGTGTCTTGTGCGTTTCGGAGTAGCAGGAGTATTCCCTAGTATCAGGATGGTGAAACCGCCAGACATCTCTAAAGCCATGAGCAGACATCCATCCCGCCAGTGGGGCAGGAGCACCACCCATCCCCCCCAACCTGTCCAACACTGAATCAGAGACTGAGTTAAAGTCCCCCAATATGAAGATCCTCCCCTCCGCTACCTCATATGTGTCTTTCATCATATCATCCAGATGAGTTAGCGCAAAGGGAGGAGGAACATAGAGATTCACAAATGTCAATGTCATGTTCATCACTTTCAAAACAAGTATCACATATCGCCCTTTAACATCTGTTCTTACTGTTTGAATGGATATGGGCATGGCCTTGGTGACCAAAGTAGAGACTCCCCTCGCATACGAGGAGTAGCTGGAATGATATGCCCCAGCAATGTGAGCCCTTTTTAAAGAGAGAAGCCTGGAGCCCTGCAGATGAGTCTCCTGTAGGAGTATCAGGTGAGGTTTGTATTTTTTTATATACTCAAACACCAAGGAGCGCTTGAACTTCGCATTTAGGCCTCTGACATTCCAGGCCACAACCCTCAAATTTACCTCCATGGCAGATATGAAAAAGCAAAAAAGAGAGTCGAGTGGAGGTGTTCCCTCCACCCCTGTGTATGGTCCTCTGTAAAAACGGGCTTCCAGGCTTCTCCCCTCACACATATTCCCCTACACCGAACATCTTGGGCAGTACCCAATGCAGACTCCACAAGTAAAGACAATCCCATCTGTGCATTAACATAGACCCTTTGTCCCAAATAACATCCCAACTGCCCCCGCCCCCCTCCCCGCACCCAGCCCCAACATGCCAGGCACTTTTTTCCCATAACCTGAAAAGAAGTAGGTAACAGAGATGCGACTCAAAAACTGTCACATAAGACCAGTCGCCAAAAGGGCGGCCAGTTCTACCCGTATTGTTCAAGAACCTTTCACCTGCTATTGAACAAAAAGGGCAAAAACAGTAAACAAAGTCTACGAATAGAAAAATATATTGCCTAGAGCATCTTGCAGACTTAGCATATATTGCTGGCAATTGACATAAACAGTCCCAATATCAGTAAAAAACTTTTTTTCCCCCTTCCCCCCCCCTCCCTCCCCTCAAAACAGTACCAGAAGGTATGGAAAAAAAATTAAAACAAAAAAAACATTCAGTTCCCTAGAGTATGTGTCCCATAGGAGAATCAGCAAACTGGTATATCCGTGCCAATAGAGATGTATCTACCATATTGTGCAAAATCAAGCATGACTCTAAATGACAACCTTGAGAGAGTAATGCAGGGGGTAAAAAGAACTCTTTCTTCCCATTTTCTTATGCACATGCCCCTTCTCTTCCTCCCAGCATGTATACAAAAAAAAACCCCTTGTTTCCTCCTTCCTCTTCCCCTTTGGTAGGAGAAACCTGAACATCTCCTTACCCTCTCTCTTTATTTTTACAAAACCGTATTAGTAGGTAATGGCAAAAAAAGAAAGGAGAAAAAAAATTTAAAAATTTTTTCTTAATCAAAACAGAGAAAAAAAAAACGTTCAGTTCCCCTGATTATATGTCCCATGGGAGGATCAGCAAACTGGCATATCCGTGCCAATGTAAATGCATCTTCCATATCTGTGTAATATCAAGCACAGCTGTAAATGTCATTCCTGAGGGTACAATGCAGGGGTAAAAAAACCCTTTTCCCTCCCATGTTTCCAGCATGTATGTTAAGAAAATAGGAGAAACCTGAATATCAGTTTAAGTTGGTCTGAAGGAAACGATTAAAAAAAGGAGAAAAAAAAACCATAAGACACCCCCCCCCTTTTTTTTTTTTCACAAAAAAACACCAAGGTTCTGCTGACATTTCTTCTTTGGGTCTCCAATCTAGTGATGTCTCCGCAGGACTCACTCACGGTCAGTTAGGAGAGACTCTATTTCGTTGGCGACCACGTGTATCCAACCACTCTGAGGCCTCCATAGGATTGTTGAAGAAATATACTTTCCCATTATCTACCACCCTTAATTTGGCAGGGTAGAGCATGCTGTATATCAGGCTAAGATCCCTTAATCTCTTCTTTACAGGATGAAAGGAAGCCCTCTGCTTCTGTGTAGTTGCAGAAAAGTCAGGGTATATTGATACACGGCATCCATTGATCGTTAACTCCGGGCCTGTTCTGGCTCCCCGCAGAATATTTTCCCGGTCACGGAAGTGCAGTACTTTTGCAATCATTGATCTAGGGGGGGCTCCCTTTGGAGGTGCCCGTCCTGGAATGCGGTGTGCCCTTTCAATGGCAAACAAACTTGTAAAGGTATTGGAAGGCATATGTTCCAGCAACCACTTCTCAAGGAATTCTTCAGGATGCCTCCCTTCCACCCCTTCCGGGAACCCCACCAGCCTAATATTGTTCCTTCGCATACGGTCTTCCATATCCGCCATCTTTAAAGTATGTTCAGACAATGTCTTCTTAGTCACTTGTGCTGCAGTGTCTAATGGCCTAATTACATCCTCCAATGTATCAAGGCGGCGATCCGTGATCTGTGCCTTTTCTCTTAATTTATGCATGTCATGCTTCATGAAAGAGAATTCTACCTTCAGCTCGTCAAAGTGGGTTATTAACTTGCTCTGACAGCCCTGTATGGCGTCCATGATTTGTGTTAGGGATGGCTCCTCTCCCCCCTCCACCGCTCTGTCAGCACTGGCCCTAGAGTCTCTCAGCCTGTCTAGGGATCTCCCCCTCTTCAGCACATCAGCCCGCCGGGGTTTAGGACTCACCCTGTCTTGCTGAGGAGGCGCCTGCTGTGAAGGATCCTCAGGCCTGTGGAGCGGCGGCCATTCGTCCTCCTCCTCCTGTGTGCCGGCGCCATTTTGAGAGCCCCATGCATATTTCGCCAGCCGTTCTCCGGTCGATTTTTGCCAGGGGGGGCCGTATTTCACCATCCCCAGAGACTCCCGGGGTGTCCCCGAACTCATCCCCCACCACCTGAGAAAAAAGTGGGTGTCTTTAGCCCAGGATCACTGCAGGATCTGTTGTCTGCTTACGGAGCTCCGTTCAGAGGCTCCTTACATGCCGCTCGCTTGGAGAAATCCTAATGTTAACTATCCACGGCAGGGACAACGGGAATACCGAGATGACCCTAGGGACTACTATTAAAGACCTTATGATGATAGAGTGACTTATGCAAATTCTCCACAGGTTTATTACCCTCAAGAGAGACAGATCCCTCTGCAAAATAGGTTTGCTCCTCTCTCTTATCACCCAGACCCTTATCTTGAGGATAATCCCATCCTCTCCAGGTACCCTAATCAATTTAGTGGCCCTCCTAGAGATGAATATCAAAACTCTCCCCAAAAGTATATGGAGGCTAACCAGACTCGTTTTTTTCCCCAGGGCAACCACAAAACCAAAAGGGGTTACGACGAGAGAGAGGCACCAGAGGGGGGAGGAGGATCAGGTCAAAAAAAAACAAAACAGTAGATATTAGTGGCGTTTTCAATTTGAGTCAAGCTCAATTATCTGAAGGTGAACAGAAAGTTCTCAGTTTAGGTCTCAAGTTTGCACCCCCTCACAGGCTGAATAAATTTGAAACTTTTATCGATATACACAAATTCATAAGGAAGATTAATATTAAAAGACATTTTATCCTCAATCCCATTGGCAACCGAAGTCAAATTTTATCTACTAACACACCTTCTTCTGTAATTAATCACACAAGTTTAAATACCACGACAAATGTGAACAGTAGTTCTGTTAGACATACTAATTTCTCAAATGCCTCATTATTCAACCTCCCAGGTTTTGTCGCTCCATCAGTACAGGTTTTTAAGGAGATGGTCATTAAGGATTTAATGGCACTCAATATCCCCAGGAATAATACCAATAATGATCTTCAACATCACCTTAAACAAATCTGTGAGCGAAATGAGATAGTAATACGCCCTGCAGATAAGGGTGGGGGGGTAGTCATTTTAGATAAATCCAGCTATCTGGAGGAAATGAATAGACTTCTGTCTGACCGTACTACCTATTCTAACCTATGTTTCCGGTAACGACCGACTGTTAAAGCTGCTGGTCCTGTATTGCACCCTTGGTTTTTGGAGACCCTAATCCCTATGCTGGGCGAGACTGCCGTAATAGCAGTCATCGCCGTCCGGTAAGCAGAATCTATATACTCACTTCATGGTGGATCATCTACTGGCGTTTTTTTCTTCACATTTCTCTTGGATGGGTGCTTTATATCTACCTATGGATTGAATATCCTTGTTTGGACTTTTTTTCTGTTTTTCTCACATGCATTTGCAATATATGCTGTTTTGTTCATAATTGCCTTTTTTTGCTCACTTTTTTATGTTAAAGTCACATGGTAGGATCTCACTCTCACCAAGATCCTATATGCTGTTTATATATTTAGCGCTGCACTTTTCTGTTTACTATATACTTTGGAGTCAGATACTGGACTTTTAGAGTGCTGGCAGCTTGCGATTTCCTTTTGTCATTTTTCTGTTCTTTGTGTTCTGAGCGCAGCTTTTACCCCCCCTGGGTTTTTTATATTTACCACGTTTTCTTGTATCAAGAAGCTGCTGCTGGATAGGTGTCATGGATATTTTTGACTATAGATCACAATACAGTATCAATACTGAGGGAGTCTTTAATAATCATGTTGATCAGACTGACGAGCTTAGTGGTCTGTTCCTTAGACTTAAAAACTTACTTACATCAGAATTACATACCAGCTGGGATGTGGCCTACTTAGAACAATATGTTGCGCAAAAGATGGTACCCCGCAGCCTAAGATGGCAGGTCAATCCCCAGAAAGGAGAGACAGACTTAGAAGGCTGGTTTGTTTATTTTAATGACACCGGTATTAAATTTCTTGGTTTTCTATTGGATAAAAAACGGATTAAATTGAAAAACTTGAATGATGAGATTTCTTCTGTCAGAGATAAACTCGTGACCTATAAAGATCATGAGGCATACAAGCAGAAATCTGACCATTTGAGACAAGTCCTTGAGAAAGAGGATAGCGATCAAAAAAATAAGAAAAAGAAAAAGTATAACCGCGACCTTGCGGACTATTCTAACAAAGCAGTTTTCAAATGGCAGATTTTTGTAGATGAGTCCACAGGTGGCGTAGTGACGGCCAATCACCAACCTTTTCCATCACAACCTCCACCACCTTTCTCTGGAGGTGATATACGGCCCCCGCCTCTTTTTGGCGATAATATAAGGAGAGCTCCCTCTATTTCTTCTCCCCGGGCCAATCAGCGGGGACAACCTGCTGTTAGACTCAAAACCTCTAGAAATAATGACAGACCTACTTCTCATAAAAATCCTCCCCAGGGTACTCCTCAGAGATTCCAACATAAAGGACCACCCTCCAGGAATAATAACTGGGGCAATTAACCTCCTAGGAGAAATCCTAATGTTAACTATCCACGGCAGGGACAACGGGAATACCGAGATGACCCTAGGGACTACTATTAAAGACCTTATGATGATAGAGTGACTTATGCAAATTCTCCACAGGTTTATTACCCTCAAGAGAGACAGATCCCTCTGCAAAATAGGTTTGCTCCTCTCTCTTACCACCCAGACCCTTATCTTGAGGATAACCCCATCCTCTCCAGGTACCCTAATCAATTTAGAGGCCCTCCTAGAGATGAATATCAAAACTCTCCCCAAAACTATATGGAGGCTAACCAGACTCGTTTTTTTCCCCAGGGCAACCACAAAACCAAAAGGGGTTACGACGAGAGAGAGGCACCAGAGGGGGGAGGAGGATCAGGTCCAAAAAAAAGAAAACAGTAGATATTAGTGGCGTTTTCAATTTGAGTCAAGCTCAATTATCTGAAGGTGAACAGAAAGTTCTCAGTTTAGGTCTCAAGTTTGCACCCCCTCACAGGCTGAATAAATTTAAAAACTTTTATCGATATACACAAATTCATAAGGAAGATTAATATTAAAAGACATTTTATCCTCAATCCCATTGGCAACCGAAGTCAAATTTTATCTACTAACACACCTTCTTCTGTAATTAATCACACAAGTTTAAATACCACGACAAATGTGAACAGTAGTTCTGTTAGACATACCAATTTCTCAAATGCCTCATTATTCAACCCCCCAGGTTTTGTCGCTCCATCAGTACAGGTTTTTAAGGAGATGGTCATTAAGGATTTAATGGCACTCAATATCCCCAGGAATAATACCAATAATGATCTTCAACATCACCTTAAACAAATCTGTGAGCGAAATGAGATAGTAATACGCCCTGCAGATAAGGGTGGGGGGGGGGGTAGTCATTTTAGATAAATCCAGCTATCTGGAAGAAATGAATAGACTTCTGTCTGACCGTACTACCTATTCTCCTCTAGCATCTAACCCTACAACTAAGTTCAAAAGAGAGCTGCAGAGCCTTGTTGACAGGGGATATCAACAGGGAATTCTAAACAAGAAAGAAAGGACATACCTGGTCCCCTCAGCTCCGAGGGTCCCAGTTATGTATTATCTACCAAAAATACATAAAAACCTGACTCAACCACCAGGCCGCCCGATCATTAGTGGCATAGATTCTATTACGGCAAGAATCGGCAGGTATGTGGACAATTTCCTTCAACCCCTAGTAGTTTAGACTCCTTCATATCTGAAGGATACCACTCAGGTTATTAACCTACTTGGGAGTTTTGAGTGGAGAGACGGCTACATCTTAGCTACGGCGGATGTGGCCTCTCTCTATACTATTATTTCTCACCAACAGGGTTTTGAAGCAGTCAATTATTACCTAGATCAAGACCTGTCATTGTCATTATTACAGAAACAGTTTATTATAGCACTTCTCAACTTCGCTACAAGCCATAACTATTTCTGGTTTGGGGGCGATTTTTTCTTGCAGATATGTGGTGTGGCTATGGGCGCTAAATTCGCGCCCAGCCTGGCCAATTTATTTATGGCCAGATGGGAAAAAGATGTCATAGACACCAACCCCCCCAAAGAACTGCGCCTATGGAGAAGATATATCGATGATGTCCTCCTGGTGTGGGACAGAGATATACCATCTCTCCACAACTTCTTCTCTAAACTTAATTCTAACAATAGGGGCATATCTTTGCAGTTCGAAGCCAGTCAATCCAAAATTCATTTTCTTGACTTAAACATCATGGTTGCCAATGGTCATTTAACTACCAATACACATTTCAAAGAGACCGATTGGAACGCATACATACCACTCTCTAGTTGCCACCACCCCTCATGGTTAAGCGCCGTCCCTCAAAGTCAATTCCAGCGTATTAGACGCAATTGCACTGACATTTCAGACTATCACTCACAAGCTTCGTTACTAAAACAACGTTTTTTGGATAAAGGTTATCTGGGGAAAGATATTGACATCATTATCAACAAAGTTGCCAATATGGAGAGATCCCTGATGTTATACAGAGAAAGAGAACTTAATCCGGGGCCTACCAATAAATTTGAGTGGTCCATGATTACGGGCTATTCCAATCAGCATTACTCTATTAAAAAATTTTTCCGTAAATATTGGAATATTCTTAAGAATGATATAATACTCCGTACAGTCATTCCGGATAAACCTGTTTTGATTTATAGGGGGGCCCCCTCCCTAAGACACAGTGTGGCTTTGAATGTAGTTGACCCCCCGAGAACAATCTCTTTCTTTCAAAATATGAAAGGTTTCTTTCCCTGCCGCAGGTGCAAAATCTGCCAGATTAATTCCTTCAGGGGTAGGAAATGTGAAATTTTTAGTTCAACAGTTACAAATAAGATGTACAACATAGAGTCTTTTATTACATGCTCCACCCAGTATGTGGTTTACCTTATCCAATGTCCTTGCTCAAAGCAGTATATTGGACTAACCAAACGTGAACTACACATGCGTCTTTCTGAACATGTTGCTAACATCAAGCGAGGATTCACAAAACACAACCTTTCTAGGCACTATGCCAAGTACCACAATAAAAAACTAAAAGGCTCTCTCTTTCTAGCCATTGATAGAATACGTCCCCACTGGAGAGGAATTAACATGGTCAGATCCATCTCTAGACTTGAGACCAGGTGGATCTTTGACATGGTATCCTCCAGACCACAAGGGTTAAACGTAGAGTGGGATATAAATTGCTTTATAAACAATGCATGAAATAATATAGCTTCCTCTGAGTTTATTTTATTTTATTTTATTATACATTTTATCTGTAACTTTTATTATGTAATAATTATTTCATGTTTTAATTACTTACTATTTATCTTTGGTTCATTGTGAGATGGCTTATTTACATAAAGCCATTCTTGGGATCTGATATAATGTATTTTGTATATCTGTTTGCGGTGAGTGTATCTGCTGTGCCCTTTTCCCTTCCTGTGCAGAGTTCCATCCGTAAATATCCTCTATTGCCACAAGATGGCGATCTTCTTTTTTTCTTCACTTCCTGATTACACATAGGTTTACTATAGATGGCCAGAAGTCAATATGGCCTATTTGGGTTCATTCCCATTACATAGACTACATTTGCCAGCAGTCAAAATGGCGCTTACTATGTATTTATATGCCCAAGCGTGATGACCTGTCACCTGGCCAATCCCCAGACGACGTCCTATCGTGACGAAACGCGTAGGGAGGAGCCTACGACGGTGACGTCATCACGTTCTTGGATGGGCTTACGAGTATAGGAAGTGATTCGCGGCACACGGAGACACCGCCGTTTTGTTTGATATCCCTTATGCTACATGTTCTCTACAATATTGTAAGTGTGATTCCACTTATCTTAATAAGCCCCCCCTTTTTTACCATACGGTTTTACGCTATGGGAGTATTTTGTTTTATGTTTCCGGTAACGACCGACTGTTAAAGCTGCTGGTCCTGTATTGCACCCTTGGTTTTGGGAGACCCTAACCCCTATGCTGGGCGAGACTGCCGTAATAGCAGTCATCGCCGTCCGGTAAGCAGAATCTATATACTCACTTCATGGTGGATCATCTACTGAGGTTTTTTTCTTCACATTTCTCTTGGATGGGTGCTTTATATCTACCTATGGATTGAATATCCTTGTTTGGACTTTTTTTCTGTTTTTCTCACATGCATTTGCAATATATGCTGTTTTGTTCATAGTTGCCTTTTTTTTGCTCACTTTTTTATGTTAAAGTCACATGGTAGGATCTCACTCTCACCAAGATCCTATATGCTGTACATATATTTAGCGCTGCACTTTTCTGTTTACTAGTACTAGTGCCGCTCATCATTCTGGTGAACTGGCAAGCATCAGCGGCCTATTACATTCTGGTTGTACATCCAGCACTGCAGTATCACTTAGTGACTTGGCGAGTGCAGTTCAAGCTGGCTAGGTGGCTAGCACGAGTAGTGTCCCACTGCCACTAAGAAGAAGAAGACAAAGACAGGCCCATCGAGCCCATAGTGCCCTTCCTGCTGCATTTGCCAATCCTAATTGGGAGCCCACTACTTCTGCAGCACCCATACTTCCCCCATTCACTGGCCAACCCGGAATTCAGGTGGAATCAGTTGATTTTACATCGCTTGATTTTTATTCGCTGTTTTTCACCAAAGATCTCTATAGATCTATTGTGAACCAAAGCAATTTATATGCTGGTCAATTCATCGCCACTAGTCTCCATCAGACCCTTGCCAGAGATTGGAAACCAATTACGGTTTCCAAATTTAAGACCTTCCTGGGCCTATAGCTCCTCATAGGCATAACTAAAAAGAGTGAGTTGCGGTAATATTGGTCCACTGACCCAAATCACCATAAGCCGTGTTCTCTGCCTCCATGACCAGGACACGATACGAGCAGATCTTGCGGTTCATGCACTTCAACGACAATGAACTCTGTCGCCCTCGGGGTGACCCTGGATTTGATCGGCTCTACAAAATTCGGCCCCTCGTAAGCCACTTCAACCAACAGTTTGCAGCCTTGTTTACTCCCAATCAAGTTGTCTGCATTGATGAGTCCCTGATTAAGTTTTCTGCCCGCTTGTCTATCAAACAGTATCTTCCCAGCAAGCGTGCCAGATATGGGGTCAAGATGTATCAGCTCGGTGACAGGGCAACAGGCTATAAATATAGTTTTATGGTTTATGAGGGAAAAGAGAGTCACATAGAGCCGGAGAACTGCCCAGACTAAATAGGGAGCGCTGGTAAGATTGTGTGGGACTTGGTGTCACCCTTACTCAGAAAGGGGTACCACTTGTACGTAGACAATTAATACGCGAGCGTGCCACTTTTTAGTCACCTTTTTGATTATGGAATTGGCGCATGTGGCACTGTGCGATCTAATCGCCGGGGCTTCCCCAACGGCTTGTAGAATTCCGACTTAGACGGGGGGAGAGAGCCTGCTTGAAGTGTAATAATTTGTTAGCAGTGAAGTGGAGGGATTCATGGAATGTTTTCGTTCTGTCCTCCCTTCATGTAGATACGACAGTCCAAATTTCTACGGTGACTGGTGTTGTGGAGAAACCCCTCTGTGTCCACGAATACAGCCTTAATATGGAAGGGGTGGACCTCAACAACCAGTTGTTGGTGCCGTACCTAATTGCCCGTAAGGCCAGATGCTGGTACAAAAAAGTGTTTGTATATTTATTTCAATTGGCTCTGCTGAACGCTTTTGTGCTATACAAAGCTTCAGGATGGACTGGATCCTTCCTTAAATTCCAGGAAGAGATCGTCACAGCCCTTCTGTTTCCAGGCGGTGCTATGGCCCACCTTCACAACGCAAATGCAGTGAGCCGATTGCATGAGAGGCCTTTTCCGTATGTCCTGCCTGGTACCCCTACCCAAAGCACACCTCAAAGAAGATGTCGTGTCTGTAGAAAACGCGGATTTAGGCGTGACACCCACTTTTATTGTCCCTCCTGTCCTGACCAACCTGGTCTCTGCATCGGTGACTGTTTCAAATGCTACCACACACTAGTTGAGTATTAGGGTACAGCACAATAGGCACAGGTACACAGGATCTCGAAAGATGTGATGGCCATCACATTTTGAGAGACCCAAATCTGCAACATTCAGTTTACAATTTTTTTTACAGTTTTTATAAAAGTGAAAAAAGTGAAAAAAAAACACAAACAATTATATAATAAAAAAAGCCAAAATTAGTTGTTGTGTTCTTCTCTCTCTCTATTGTTCTCTCTCTTATGTTCACTCTCTACTGTCCGCTCTACTGTTCGCTCACTATTGTTCTATATCTATTGTTCTCTCTGTTTTATTTTTACTATGTTTTATTGTATTTTCTTTGCAGGTATGGTATGTTATACTGTAATGTTTGTGATAGGGGCTACTCCAACAAAGCCCTACCTCCCCCAAGAAAGAATATTGGACTATTCTGGTACCCAAAAGGAAATCTTTGATAAAAATTGCAGTTTATTTTAATTTACAAACATTGTTATACAAACAAACACAACATCAGGGTTGTTTACAAAAGACATAGTTACACAATTATTAAAACAATACTTGGTGAAGCCCCCATGAGTAGGTGGAGGCCCTGTGATGTGATAATGGGCGTTAGGCCTTAACAGTTTCGCGGCCAATGCCACTTCCTCAAGAGGCGTCCAATTTTAACATCTACAGAAGGTAGATAATAGAAATTACATACAACATACAATAAAAAGATAATACCAAGGTAATAATGAAAAATAATGGAGTGTTGATACATTGTATAGCATAAACTCACCAACAACGTGAAAGACGGCAATATTGAGAGACCCAATCTGGGTGTTCCCCCTGGGGGCGGACACAGGGGGCTGATAGGATGGGCTATGAGTGATTAAAAAATATATGCAAGTATGAATATTCTGTGTGGGTTTACATACCACGACAATGAGGGTGTGCTAATAAAAGGTAGATGACACTGTGTACAGTGGTGGAATAGAAAGAAAACCAAGGAAAGAGAGAGGAGAAAGGATGAGGGGGGATAAAAAGGGAATGAAAGAAGGGAGGGGGGAGGGGAAAGGAATGAGGGGGAGAAATGGGAAAAGGGGAGGGGGAGGAAGGCGTGGGGGAGGGGGGAGGGAGGGAGGAGAAGGGGGAAACTAAATGGAAGTGAAGAAAAAGAGGGGGAGGGGAAAAGGGGGGGAAGAGGGGGGAGAGAGAAAGAAAAAAGGGGAGGGAGGAAGATTGAAAAGGAGATGGGAGGGAGGGGAGAAGGAAGAGAAGGAGGGGGAAGAGAAAGAAGGGGAAGAGAGAGGGACAGGGAGACCCAATTCTAACAGGACACCAAGGGACACAGTGCACAACAACAATTGATGTAAAATAAACCCACACAGCAATAAGGAAAGAGAAAAGATATACTGTTATTATGACACCTGGGAATAACTAGCGTTGTTCAATGATAAACTGAGAATTCTGCAACAACAAGGAAAGACAATATCTATAATCAGGCAAGCTGGATACCTTGAGCAGAGTGCCTAAAGACTCCCCTAAACCTGCCCGGAACGCATGGCCACTGCTGGGCTCACTAAGTGTGGGAGCCCTGCTAGTCGGCCAAACAGCATCAGCCTGGAAAGGGGAGAAGATAGTGCAAAAGTAACTTGATTGTAAAGAGCCTGAATGATAGGAGTAAAAACCTTCATGATGCTAGTGATGCGAGTTCCCAGGTGTCAGCCATCTATATAAAAGCGGCCATTGAGGCCGCCTTATATGCCCCTAACCCGGAAATACGTACAACGCTGCAACCATCCGGCGCTGACGTCACCGGTCCGACTCTCACTGCTGTGCATGCGCTGAACCACACAGCGCACGCGCACAGCCCTAATATTGGGGACGCGATGAGCGTCACCACAGGAAAGCAAGGGGAGGCGTCATTCAAAGAAGGAAGCATATCCCCTGCTCAAGAGGCGCATGCCCGCCACCAGGGGAAGAGTAAACTCCTCAAGCCGTCCAGCACTTGTTACCGAGCGATGCTGGTAGAGAAGGACATCAGAAATGAAAATCGGCAAGAAGGTGTAACGGACTGGGGGATGAGCAGGGATTGCCAATCCCCCACAAAGATCACCAACACCTACAAAAGTTCAAATTACACAGATTTTTTAGAGAATTGTTCTCAAGGAATAATAATAAATATCACCTGCATAAATCAAACAGTAATTGCATGAAAAAACAATTAACATACAAATAGCAAAGGCCCCTATCACATTCTCCCTACTCCTTCTAATATATCATTCTAGGATGATGGTACCCGTTATAATCCCCTTTGTTAAACTCTTGTGGCAACAACTCTTTGTATACTGTAATGTTTGTTTTTATTGTTAACCATCATTTGCTTAGCAGGTACGCCATGGGACAGCACAAAGGACTAAAAGATATATATAAATAAATAAATAGACACAACACAACTTCATGTTGGTAATAATGGCCACGGCATTTATTAAGGGGTTACCCAATGAACAATAATCATTTATAACCAAATCTTTTAACTTAAATTCCATTCCATAAAATATTAAATTTATTAATGATATCACGTAGTCCATCCAGAACTGAACTGGATGACAAACCCCACTAAAAAATGCCATGACGGATTCAAAATTAATAATATTTAGGGAGGGAGGGTGGGAGCAGCGCGGTTCTGTCTTCAGCAACGTCCCCTCAGGCGGTGACCGGAGCGGGAAAGGCGCCAGCTATATATAGACACAGCCTGGCTCAATCCCGCCCGATCCAGCCAATCCGGGGACCGTTGCTACCGGCTCCACTTTCTGCCATCTCCTGGGGCAACCTAAAACAAACAGAGAGAAGGGGGGAACACTGGAAGATACCACCACCCTCTGTACTGTCCCATGGAGCCCCGCATAAACGCTAGGGGCTCAGACATGGGACAGCACAAAGGACTAAAAGATATATATAAATAAATAAATAGACACAACACAACTTCATGTTGGTAATAATGGCCACGGCATTTATTATGGGGTTACCCAATGAACAATAATCATTTATAACCAAATCTTTTAACTTAAATTCCATACCATAAAATATTTAATTTATTAATGATATCACGTAGTCCATCCAGAACTGAACTGGATGACAAACCCCAACAGCTGAAAGCCACTCAAGAACTGAGTGACTGAAGCCCCCAAAATGCCGCGGCCTGCTCAATCATATTCTGCAATCCTACAATAAAAATGTCTAAACCAACTTCCGATAGGTGGACGAAATCAAAACCATATAAACCAGGAAGGAAACCTTCCAGCTCGACATGGTGATATGAAAAACCACCTTGGGAAATGACCAAATTGCATATTGTTCTATTAACACGTTTCCTAATCTTATCTATATAATGAAGATTACTTAATTGGGACCAAATGAGTCTAGGCACTATCTCTGAAAAAATTATTACAGTGGAAGGAAATAACAACTTAAAAGAAGATAGGTCTCTTTTCATTTCACAAATCAACTCCCAAGTTTTGATCCTGCCCAGGTCATTGCCCCCGGCATGAACAATAAGAGCGTCGGGAGAAGGCCACTGACTTGACAAGTAAATTAATTGGTCCTTTACATTCCTCCATCTAAGCCCTCTTATGCCCCACCATAATACTTGAAAACGACTTTCATCCAGGCCAATATTGATTGTGCCATTCTTGACGGAAGCTCTCCTTTTGGCCCAGAATATAAATGAATGTCCAATTATCAAAATGATACGCTTGGAAGGACCTAAGAGAAATTAAACAATAACCAGATCAGGGCGAATATACAATTTAAATCTATCACTATCCCAACGACCCAACTGCTTTAAACTATTATTGGAAGACCCAAGCAAGCTGGCTTCCGTAGCCGCCGCTATCCTAAAGGAATGAGAAGAGAAGTGAAGACCAGAAAGATTAAGTTGTTTTAAGCAAGAAGACAGGACAGATGAGAATTGATATCTGGTTAAAGGGGATAAATTTAGATGAATAAAAAATGAACCCAAAAAGGGGGGACGAGCAGTCAGATACTGAGAAACTCTAAAAACTGGGCATATGGTTTCAAAAGGGGCTTTATGAAGTGTCAACCAACATCCCTTGCCTAACCTATCCATTTTTGATTTACGTATAAAGATTCTGACAGAATCATCTACAACAGAGATGTCTGAAAAAACTAAAATGGAAGGAGAGGATTTATTAGGTGCAGTAAATTCACCTAATCTCAGAGCACCAAAAAATGCCAGAACAAAAGCAGTTCTGAACAGCAAAGTTTCAAAAGGGGAAAAACAAACTAACTCCAGTGTAAGCATAAGCTGAATCAATAAATTAGAAGAAATAGGGCGTCTGCTATCTAACGCCGGAGAGGATTTTTTAAAACCCTTCAGCATTTGTCTAACTGGAAAAAAGGAATTGATGGCAGGAAGACCGGACATTTTCAAAAAGAATGAAACTCCAGCTAAAATTTTGTTAATTGAAGCAGGGCCAAGTTTAGCTTTGATTAAGAAAGAAACAAAACATAACGACATTTCTACGGTAACTGTATTATACGCGAAATTATATTCTTCACAATATTTGCACCATCTGAACCAAGCTTGTGAGTATTCTTCCCAAGTTTTAGGAGCAATGGAATTTCTTATATATTCTTCAATTACTTCCATATCAGGCCCCAGAGAAAATCTGGGCAAGAGAAACCTTCCTGGCCCGCCTCCAGAACAAGTTCCCGAAACCTCCGGAACTGCAAACGAGATAAGGAATCGGCAATCTCATTAGTAATACCCGGAACATGCTTTGCTTTCAGCCAAATGTTAAAGGTCATGCATTGCAATACGAAAAAACTGAGTAATTTTATCACTAACTCAGACTTAGATGACAAACAGTTTACTGCAAAAAATACTCCTTTATTATCTGTATGTAACATAACTCGTTTATTCTCAAAGAAATTACTCCAAATGGTAATAGCCACCACCACTGGAAATAATTCCAATAAAACTAAATTACGACTAATCTCTGGTGACCTCCAAGAATCAGGCCATCTTTCAGCACACCAATGGCCATCCAAAAATGCGCCAAAACCTACTGAACCAGATGCATCTGTAAACAAGCGAATCTCGGAATCTTTAACACATTCGCTCTGCCATACGGCTTGACCATTAAAGTTGATCAAAAACTGATCCCACGCTCTTAGATCCTCCTTAATGGGCTGTGTAATAGATATATGAGAAAAAGGATTTTTAAAACCCCCAATAGCTAAAGCAAATCTCCGAGAAAAAATTCTTTCCACAGGGATGACCCTGGATGCAAAAGCAAAAAGACCCAACAAGGACTGAACGTCCCTCAACAAAGCCCTTCTTTTGGACAAAATTTTTTTTAACAAAGACCTCATTTTTATAATCTTGTCCATCGGCAAACGGAATTCCATGGCTACAGAATCGATTGTTATGCCCAGAAATTCGATAACCAAAGTTGGACCGACAGTTTTTTCATTGGCCAAGGGAATGCCAAAAGAATCGCAAATGTTGAAAAAACAACCTAACATTTCCGAACAAATATGCGATTCAGCTGGGCCAATAAATAAAAAATCGTCTAGATAATGAATAACGCCACCTTGAGGGGAATTTTGCGACAAAACCCACTGTAAAAAGGTCTAAAAAGATTTGAAATAACTGCAAGATTTGGAAAAACCCATGGGCATGCATTTGTCAAAATAAAATTTTCCTTCAAAGGAAAAACCAAGGGAATTAAAACCACTGGGATTAACTGGCAAAAGCCGAAATGCAGATTTTATATCAGCTTTTGCCATAAGAGATGCTCTCCCAAAACGCTTTAATAAGCAAAGAACTTCTTCAAAAGAAGCATATGATACTGTTGACTCAAATTCAGTGATCTCATCATTTAATGAATTACCACAAGGAAAAGATAAATGATGGATCAACCGAAAAGAGCCTGGCTCTTTTTTCGGTACCAGGCCTAAAGGAGATAAACGGAGGGGAGGAAAAAGGTCCAGCGATTCTGCCTTCTTTTAATTCCTTAAAAAAATTTTCTCTAACTATATCAGGACATGTCAGAACGGATCGTAAATTTTTTACTAAAAGACAACCATGTCCAGAAAAACCCGGAATGGAGAAACCAAATTTAAAACCTTCATAAAGAAGGTCCGTCATCCTGCGGTCTGGATAATGATCTAGCCAGAACTGCATTTTTGACAACCTCACTGGCGTCCATGCCTTTTGCATTAATTTCCCTTGACTGAGATGTATTAGCTGATTTTTTGAAACACCGGGCTGCTGGGTGCGTACCTGCGCAGAATGAGCATTCATGCTTATATCTGCAGTTTGAAAGGAATCTGCATTGGGAATCGTTATATGCAAAGCATACTCCTTTACGAAAAGTCGATTGTACATTTGTTACTGGAGGTCTCTGTGTGTATTGAGGCCTTTGTGGCAGCATCAGGTTTAACCATAAACCTACATCTTTAACCCCCCATCTTAAAGATGGGTGGACAGAAAGCTTCTGTCTAAAGCTCTCATCATAGTTAAACCATGCAATTGCGCCACAATGGTGGTATGCCTCCGCCACTATATCCAGGTGCTGAAATAAACCTGAACATTTATCTGGAAAACGTTCCCCTACAACAGAAGCAAAAATGCAAAAGGCCTGAAGCCAATTTTGAAAAGTGCGGGGAATTGCCCTCCTCCTATCTTCCTCAGACCTATCGTCTATTCTTTTATCAGATTTTAATAAAAATTCTTTAGATGACGGGAGTAATGATAAAATATCTATGAATTCTCCACGCCAAATTTTTTCCTTAACAGCATTAGATAAGTGATAACCAAGAGGGGATAATTCACAGGGGAGGGCTTCTTTAAAACAAGATTCAGAAACCAAAGTTTTAACAGGTAAAGAAAATGTAGAATTAGCAACAGAAACAGGCATAGAAGGATTTACATTTATATTGGTATTATGTTTTATAGGTAATTTATTTTCACTCAGGTGATTAAAACTTATTGGAATGGCGGGGTTACCTTGTGAAAGAACAGCATTATCAGCTAAATTTAAACCTCCTGAGCCACCGCCACTCCACACATTACCAATATTAACAGGTTCACCCATTTTTGCAAGTACATTGGCTAAAGAACCAACTACTTTACCCAATTCTATTAAATGTAAATCATTTTTCTCACCAGAATAATGGTCCACGCTGATAGGCTGCCCAGAAGCTGGCACCTCACAGGATAAGCCCGCAGAAGCCTCCTGAGGTGAATCCACTCTGGCTCTGTCTGAGGAGCGTGACCTTTCTTGCAGTAATTGTTCTCTCACAGGGGGAGAGGGAGAAATGTCACTTTCCCACCTCTTTCCCTTGTTACCTCTGTGACCTCTCTTTATACCAGCAGGGGGAGCTGGGAAACTGTCATCCATAATGACTTCCATAGGCACTGACTGGGCATGCTCCATATCAGCAGAGGCTGACGCTGACGGAACTGCATCTTCCTCTAGACACCGCCTTAACCATTCCGCCCCCCCACGGCTCTCAGCCTTTTGGATAAGGCGGCGCAGCAGCTCTTCCATACTTCAGGTATGCCGTGGAGCAGCGCGGTTCTGTCTTCAGCAACGTCCCCTCAGGCGGTGACCGGAGCAGGAAAGCTGCCAGCTATATATAGACACAGCCTGGCTCAATCCCGCCCTATCCAGCCAATCCGGGGACCGTTGCTACCCGCTCCACTTTCTGCCATCTCCTGGGGCAACCTAAAACAAACAGAGAGAGGGGGGGACACTGGAAGATACCACCGCCCTCTGTACTGTCCCATGGAGCCCTGCATAAACGCTAGGGGCTCAGACATTCAGCTGCAGCATGGGTTTATTTATTCTGACAGCAACAGCGTTTGCTTCCATGATACATAAAGCCGTGACTCCAGCACTGTCGGAGGTGATTTCACCACCACAGTTAAAAAAAAAGAGCATATATGCCGAAGCATGGGGGCAGGGGTGGAGGAACGATTTGCTCCTAACATTAGGGGCGGATTGCCCCATGCTTCGGCATATATTTTTTTAGGCACCGATTGCAATGTTTTATTTTTACTATGTTTTATAGACATGTGCATTTGTTTTCATCCGAATGCATTTTCGTCCGAATTTCAGGTATTTTCGTTATCGTTTTAACAAACAATAACGAAAGCGCATAATACGAAAACCGAAAGATCCGACATAAACAAATGCTTTATTTTTGTTTTCGTTGCGACAACAGTTCGATATAGATAGGAGATTCGACATGGCGCTGACAATAACAATCTGTGTCTATCAAACCTGTGGTCGAATGTGCCTAACCCTAACTCTATTAGTCAAAGATTATTCTACATAGAGAGAAAAGATTCTACATAGAGAGAAAAGATTCGACATAGAGAGAAAAGATTGCTGCTGGAATTGGGTGGGGAAGTAAAATAAAAATAATGATGATGATGAATGTTATTGGCCGATTGTAACCAAAGAGGAGGGGCAGTAAAATAGCTAGAACATACGTACAGCCAACTTACTTTCACTTACGATTTGTTAGCAGAGAGAGACACACACTGAATCATTTCAGAAGACAGTCAATCTTAGCTGGTCCGTTTGTCAGAGAAATTGAATTATTTAGCAATTAAGCATAAGCACAGAAGCAAGATACAGTTCAACCTAACTTTTTCACAAAGTTAGAAATACTCCCTGAGGGGGCGACCAGAGTACAACGGCTCCAGCCCGGAAGAGAGGAGGGCTGGAGCTGGAGCCGTTGTACTCTGGTCGCCCCCTCAGGGAGTATTTGTTGTCGGCTCCTCTCTGCCTCCTCAGGATTACCGTGCGGCCGCCAGTGACCTGCTGACAAGATTGATTGCTAAAGCTACTGGTCCCGCATTGTACCCCTGGTTTTGGGAGACCATAATCCCTATGCTGGGCGAGACTGCCATAACAGCAGTCATCGCCGTCCGGTAAGCAGATTCTACTTACACACTTCTTGGTGGATCATCTACTGGCACTTTTGTCACATCTTTTCTGGATGGGTGCTTTTTATCTACCTGTGGACTTATCATATCTCTTTGGACTTTTTTTCAAAAATCTTTTTTTAGTTCACATGCATTTGCGATTTATGTTTTTTTGTCTATCATTGATCGATTTGTTAATCTATGTTCACTGATTGATGTTATGTCACTTGGTGGGATCTCACTTCTTCTTATAACATATATGTATTTTTAGCGCTGCACTTTGCTGTGGTACCACAAGAGGCTGCATCTTTTGGCCTACCAGACTGAATCCAGGGTCCTCACTTTCTGGTCTTCCTTACACGCTTCCTTCCCAGCTGTGGCTGTGCTGTTGAAGATGTGGCAGGAGGAGGAGTAGGACCTGCAGGAGGAGGAGGACTGGGAGGACCTGGAGGAGAAGGAGGAGAAGGAGGAGGACCTGCAGGAGGAGGAGGAGGACCATCGCAAAGGTGTGTCTGAGCTGTAATTTGGCCCCTCATACCTTTCTTAAGAGCCTCCAATATGAGCAACTCACACATGACTTGTTGTCCCTCCTCCATCCTCTGCATTTTATAGGCAATGGTGGCAGCAATGTCCTCCTCCACGGTGTGTCGTGCTCCCAGGACCTCTGTAGCCCTCCAAAAGAGTCCTCTGCCAGCCTCCTCTAGGGCACTCCTAGTGGGGAGTGGAGGGACCTGCAGATCAGCCAGCCGGCTCGGCCCGGCCACCTCCTGGCTGAGACTTCCCTGTGGATGAAAAAGGGACATGGTTTTAGTTTTTGCTTCATCAATCACAATCCTAAATTAGTACTCCCAACTAACATCTAGTTAACATCATTGATTGGACAAGCAGAAATATTTAGAGGAATGCCATACCTGGCTCAATCTGGGCTCCTCCACATGTTGCCTGGAAGGCCCAGGTTGGGCGTCAGAAGCCTCAGCCGGGGAAGAAGGAAGCGTGGAATGAAGACAGGAGAGGGATGGCCTGGGTTCAGTCTGGCCTGCCAGAAAATGCAGCCTGTCGTAGTACCACATCCTGGGGACATAGATGTCATCTGCTGCTCCGGATCTCTGTGAATCCAGGACTTTCTTGCGCTCCCTTAGATATGTACTCCTCAGGCCACCAATTAAGATCTTCAAATAGGTGATGTCTGCCATGGGGATCACCTGCTTCACAATTTCACACAATTGCTCCAGTGCTGCCTTCCTCTTTGCTTGGTTCTTGTAATGTGGGTGTTTAATCTCCCACAGACATGGCAGCTCCCTTAACATATCAATGAATAGTGACATGAAGTCATTGTCTTTCACTAGCATATCCATGTTCACTGCAAGACACAACACAAGACAAAGCCTAATGTCAGACAAAACTCTCCTAATCTTCTTACAATATAGGCCTCAATGTAGAAGCAGTATAGGCACAAGTTTGTCTCTTACCTTCGTTCTTACGATCGGCGCGTCCAATGCTCCTTCCTCTGCTCACAGATCGTACGTAATACGCACGTGTGTTACGCTTTATATACACTGCCCATGCGTGTAACTCCGCCCGCCCCTGACGTTCTTTCTATTCTATTCCCCGCCCCTTTTCGTTCTGCGCAGTGGGGGAAGAGCACATGGCGGAGTCACAGCAGGTGCGTGATAATTACAGGAACGAGGAGGAGGAAAGCCCGGATCCGGACACGTCCCGATCCAGAAGGAGACGATTTAAGGCCACAAATATGTCCTTTGGGGAGATGTTGGAGATGGTCGAACATCCTGAAGAAGGCCGACTATGATGGAAAGTATGGGCCTTACCCCAACCCCAATATCAGAAAGGCCAAGATCATGGTGAAAGTGTTCAAAAGTCTTCACAGGAATTTCGGGGTACGACGATCGAAAGATCAGCTCAGGAAGCGGTGGTCGGACCTGAAATTAAGAGAGCCAGAGCAGTACCGAAAGATCCGGAGAGTGCTGCAAAAAAGTAAGCAGTTGTGCTGTGTTCCTATTCTTTTTGTCTTTATTACGTTCGTGCTGCTCCATATGCTTTTCTTAATTGTACAGTTTAAAAGGGCAACTTTAATGTTCATGGGCCCATTATTCATTCGTATCAAACATTTTTCTTTCGGCCTCTAAAACACCATTGTTTAGGCCATATGCATTTTCCCACATTTTTTAGGGTCTACTTGGATGCCAAATATTTGTTTGTGTAGATGGGTTTGTTACTAGAATGAAATGCAAACTAGATTCTGTGTAAGGAGAGGACACTCAGCAGCTGTTTTCACATCTGGACACTGGAGCACTAGTGTGGGACACCAGAACACCATTTTTTTTAGGGGGGCCACACAGGTGCTCCAGTGTATACTATAGGGGTGTCTCCATCTGTGAAGCTTGTACTAAACAGGTAAAGTATTGCAGCTTGACAAAGGGCAATAAAAAAAGACATCTTGGAACTCGGCTAAAATAGACAATTGTACCCCACTTCCAAGCAATGTTTCCTATTTATAGTTCTGCCATCAAATATCTGTGTGCTAATTATACCATTTTTGTTTTACATAGGGGATAAAAGACTCGGAGGACACCCCTCATCCGAGGAGACCACAGACCCCCCACCTATGGAAGAAGGTGAAATACCCCCAACCCAAGAAGAGCAGGAGGAAGAAGAAGATGTGGTGGAAATTGGCACCACAACAGGTGAGTGTCTGCGACCACAGACTCAGGTAAGAGATGGATGGTGGCAGATTTTTGATACCTGTTTTTGTTAGGTTTCTCTCTTTTTAGGTGATCGTGATGTTAGGGATCGAGATCCTTTCACATCTGAAAGTGCCCAGATCCTGATCGGGGAGATCATGGGGTGTAATGTAGAATTGAAAAACATCCAGAAAAAAATAAATTATGTGATTCAAAAAAATAATAACATCATTGATGTTTTGGGGCGAATTTAAAAAACCAGACAAAATCACTTTTTTTATTGTGGTCCAATGTTTTAAATATTTTTGCAATGTTTTGAAAAGCCGAATTTGGAGGATGCACACAGTGTGCCAACATGTGCTATCTGCCATCACGGGAGATCAATGGACGCGTTTTGGGGGTGCAACCCCTTCCTCAATAATAATAGTAGCTGAGAGGAAGGGCTTGCTCCCCCAAAACACGTCCCTTGATCCCCCGTGATGGCAGATAGCACATGTTTACATTCGTAAATTGGTGTGCATCTTCCAAATTTGGCTTTTCCAGGGGTGATTTCCCCCCATCTGAACGCAATATCAAACACAGTTCCTAAATACTGATGTCTGATATTGCCTTCAGGTTTTACCTAATGTGAACTTTGTAAGTTCAAGTTTTTTGTCTTTCTTGTTGGTTTTACACAGGCCTGTTTTATCGTAAATGGACATTTCTATTTTTTATAATGCCACCCCAAAAATTGTTATACAACAAACATGTTGGTTTGTTTTAAAAACCTTTGGTAAATGCACATGTGATTGTGCAGGTATAAAAAAGTTTGTTAATCAAGAATGTGTGGATTATTGTCGCAACACTACAACACTTTTGGGGTGATGTAATTGCTGTTTTCTGCGAAAATGGGGGTTATTTCCTAAGGGCAAATCCTCTTTGCACTACAAGTGCAGGTTCAGTGCAGTTGCAAGTGCATTTGTAGTGAAATGTGTTTTTGCATTTAGTAAATAACAGCCAACAGTGCTTTGTATAAGGTTACACAATCACGCCATTTTCTGCACTCAACACATTTTTGTCAGTGTCAGCTAAAACAAACACAAGCAGTAAATGTCCACAAAGAATTTCTTTTTTTTTTTATTATAAAAAGGCTTCACATATTTTCTGGCATATTGATGGCCCCCCTACCCGCAAAGAACTCCAGGTAGCGTAACCGGACATCACGGGCACTCAGGGAGGGCAAGCCAGGACGGCCACTTTCAAGCGCCGTCAGTGTGGTTTCATGTATCATTCCGGCCTCAGGTCCAACTGAGCCAGCATAGTTGGCCGAATGTTTCCTTAAAAAGTTATGGAGAATACAGCACGCCAGTATAATATGGTTCAGTTTATACTCCGCCATATGAATGGGTGTCAGAAATAGTCGGAACCAGCTGGCCAGGATTCCAAATGTGTTCTCCACCACGGGCTTTGGGCTCTGGCCAGCCGGTAATTAAAAACCCTCCGTTCCGGGGTGAGGGTCCTCATCGGGAATGGCCGCATCAGGTGGTCCCCCAGCGCAAATGCCTTATCAGCAACGAACACGAATGGGAGTCCTTCCACATCGTCCTCTGGAGCTGGCAAGTCCAAGCTGCCATTCTGGAGACGCCTGTAAAACTCCGTCTGGGCGATGACTCCACCATCGGACATCCAGCCATTCTTCCCCACGTCCACATACAGGAAGTCGTAATTAGCCGACACCACCGCCAACATCACTATACTATTGAACCCCTTATAGTTGAAATAGTACGACCCCGAGTTGGGTGGTGGGACGATGTGGACGTGTTTCCCATCAATTGCCCCTCCACAGTTAGGAAAGTCCCACCGCTGGGCAAAGTGGGAGGCCACAGTCTGCCATTCCTGTGGCGTGGAAGGAAACTGTTGAGGAAAAAAAAAAACATTACTATTTTTGATCAGAAACATGGCAAGCAGATTAGGCACAAACATTATGGGGCAACCTCCAGATAGCATTTATTAAGGGGAATTTAACAACGCCAAAGTATAAGGTACACCTATCATATTCCCCCTCCCCCCCTCTCATGGGCCATTTCTAACATTATGGGGTGTGTGGACAGGTAACCCTCTTCACTTCATTGAGAGATGAATGCCTAAATACAGGGTATTACTTGGAACAGCCCCTCCTTAGTTACACTATTGGCAGCTCACTGGACAGGTAAGAAGTGTCATAATACAAAGATATAAATACACATTGTACACATTTGAGGACATTTGGACATTCTGCTAATACCTGTCAAGATAATAATAGGATACAAAAACGTGAAACAGTACCATTTGAAAGTATACAGGCAGGCCCTTGCACTACATGCTTTGGGGAATTCATCCATAAATATGACCACAAAAGAGGTGGGTATAGTGTGTATGGGTTTGGCAAAGTCAGCAGATAGATGATTGAGGATAGATAGAGAATTAGGATCAAATGACTTAGCAGTTGGGGGAGGCAGGGTTACTTAAAATTATTTGGGAACACCACAAAAAAAAAGCCTCTGGCACTCTGCCAGAATTTAAAGCAAAAATAACATTTGAAAACATTTTAGGGGGTGTTTGGGGTAAAGCACTACTATGGAGCTGATAAAATACATTGTTAAGTGACTACATGAGGTGAATATAGGGCCAGGAGAGACCATGCTGGGGAGGTTATTGAAGGGCAAATATGTATGAAGGACCTAAAATAATAATTACATAAAAATCCTGCATGCATGAGGACAAAGGGGACATTCACAGCATATTACAATCATGGTAATTAGGGAATGAGGAAAGAAATACAATATATTATCAAACATTAAATACAATAAAATGTGATATTAAAGGATAAATCTTACCTTCATATACTCCTTCTGCAGGACCTGTATGATGGCAGAACAGGTCTCTGGGATAATGATCCCCAGAGCCTGGGGGGAGATGCCTGTCGAGAACTTGAGGTCCTGCAGGCTTCTCCCTGTCGCCAAATACTGCAGGGTAGCGACCAGCCTCTGCTCCGGAGTGATGGCTTGCCTCATGCAGGTATCCTGCCTGCTAGGGGTCAGCGAAGCCAACAAACGGTGAAACACGGGGTCCGTCATCCTGAGAAAGTTTCTGAAATCATCAGGATTATTCTCACGGATCTCACGGAGCAAAGGCATATGAGAGAACTAGTCACGCTGAAGCAACCAATTCTTGGTCCATGAACTCCTCCCCACCCTGTTCAGGGACTGGACTTGTGTCAAGGTCAGGACCCCAACACCAAGCCCCCGCACAGCACAAACTCTACGAGGAGTACGCATACGCAACATGGCTAGAAAACGGTCGGCTGCTCAGAACGAAGTAACAGAATGCACTGAAGAACAGCAAGGCCTGTGAAGAGCGACCTGAAAAACAGTAACGAACGAACAAGAATACAATGACTAATTAAAGTCACGCGGAACTTGCTGCACGCACTGAAGAGCACATACAAACCCACAAGCACAAACTGAACGGCAGAAAACGATCTGAAAGCCACGAGTCTGAAAAAGCACGAATCGTCTCTCACCAAACTTTTACTAACACGAGATTAGCAAAAGGAGCCCAAAGGGTGCCGCGCTTGGTTCTGAACTGGCCTTTTCTAGTCTCGTCGTACGTGGTGTACGTGACCGCGTGGTTGGTGATCGGAAATTCCGACAACTTTGTGCGACCGTGTGTACGCAAAACAAGTTTGAGCCAACATCCGTCGGAAAAAATCCTAGGATTTTGTTGTCGGAATGTCCGAACAAAGTCCGACCGTGTGTACGGGGCATTAGTGTTATGAACTTGATAGTGATACTAGTGTTGCTAGTGTTGTGATAGCCTCAGAGGCTGCCCATGTTGTGGTGGGGGGATTTATTATTATAGATTCTATATTATAATGCCATATCAATATCTGACACAATGTCGGATTCCGCATCCGCCATTGCACTTGGAGTTTGAGAAACGAACGTGAAAGTTGGCTGACTGTTGGGGTAAAATAGACCATTCAACATGAACGACGAAGATTCGACAAAGCAAAGAAAAACATACAAACATTGAATCTTTGGCTTATGGTGTCTGTCAAAAAGTTCTAAGAAGATTAGACGGAGGAGCTAAACTTACGACGGAGCAGCTAAACTGTACATTTGCGGTCAAATGCATCCGCCCATAGGCTATAAAAAAGCTACTAATGTTGGTTGACTAGTAAAATAATTAATAAATATAATTATTACTAGTCATACAACATTAGAATTCTACTACAGCTAGCTTGTAGGCAGAAAATTCGACCGGAAATGTACACGTACAGTTTAGCTGCTCTGTCGAATCTTCTTTGAACATTCGACAGACACCATAAGCCTTCAATGACAGATTCAATTAATTTGGATTTTTAGACTAATGCAATTTTTAACGAAAAATGAAATCAATAAAAACAAACTTCGGGAGTAACTAAATAAATTTATTTTTCGGACGAAAACGAAATTCCAAAACAAAATATTTCAGTGTGCACATGTCTAATGTTTTATTGTATTTGCTTTGCAGGTATGGTAAGTCTTACTGTTATACTGTAATGTTACTTTGTTTTATTGTTAACCATCATTTGCTTAGCAGGTACGCCATTCAGCTGCAGCACAAGTTTATTTATCTTGACGGCAACAGCGTTTGCTCCCACGATACGTTAAGCCGTGACTCCAGCGCTGTCGGAGATAATTTCACCCCCACAGTTTAAAAAAGAGCATATATGCTGAAGCATATATGCAGGGGTGGAGGAGTGACTTGCTCCTAACATTAGGGGTGGATTGCCCCCATGCTTCGGCATATATTTTTTAGACACAGATTGCAATGCTTTACTTTTACTATGTTTTATTGTATTTGCTTTGCAGGTATGGTAAGTCTTATTGTTATACTGTAATGTTACTTTGTTTTATTGTTAACCATCATTTGCTTAGCAGGTATGCCATTCAGCTGCAGCACTGGTTTATTTATCTTGACAGCAACAGCGTTTGCTCCCATGATACATAAATTAGAGGCTCCAGCGCTGTAGGAGGTGATTTCACCACCACAGTTAAAAAAAAAATGGTGCATGTATGCCCATCATTAGAAGTGGGTGGATAAAGGGTGGTATTCTAATGGTGGGCATACCAATCTCTTTTTTTGGTTCAGCCCACAGGCTGCATGAAAAAAAGAACATTACAGTGTATGCCAAACAAGGACCAGCAACGTACTGGTTAGGGATGAGCCGAACACCCCCCGGTTCGGTTCGCACCAGGACCTGCGAACGGACCGAAAATTCGCACGAACGTTAGAACCTCATTGACGTCTATGGGACTCAAATGTTCAAAATCAAAAGTGCTAATTTTAAAGGCTAATTTGCATGGTATTGTCCTAAAAAGGGTTTGGGGACCCGGGTCCTACCCCAGGGGACATGTATCAATGCAAAAAAAACTTTTAAAAACGGCCGTTTTTTCGGGAGCAGTGATTTTAAAGTAAAAAAAAAAAAAAGTGAAATATTCCTTTAAATATCGTACCTGGGCGGTGTCTATAGTATGCCTGTAAAGTGGCGCGTGTTTCCCGTGTTTAGAACAGTCCCTGCACCAAATGTCATTTTTAAAGGAAAAAATCTCATTTAAAACTGCTTGCGGGTTTAATGTAATGTCGGGTCCTGGCAATATGGATGAAAATCAGTGAGACAAACGGCATGGGTACCCCCCAGTCCATTACCAGGCCCTTTGGGTCTTGTATGGATATTAAGGGGAACCCCGCACCCAAATTAAAATAAGGAAAGGTGTGGGGCCACCAGGCCCTATATACTCTGAACAGCAGTATACAGGCGGTGCAAACAAGACAGGGACTTTAGGTTTGTTGTTAAGTAGAATCTGTTTGTAATTTTGAACGGGTAAATTTTTAACGTGTTTAGCTCCAGCCAAAAAAACTTTTTTAAGCTTTTTGGAAAACATAGGGAAGGGTTATCACCCCTGTGACATTTGTTTTGCTGTCTTTCCTCCTCTTCAGAAGATTTCACCTCACTTTTTGTCCCAATGACAAATGTTTTTTGAAAATTTGGGTTTTTTTGTGGAACAAGGATTGGAAAGCATCAGTGGAATGGAGAAATGTTTTTCCCATATTAACTCTTACAGGAGAGAATTTCCCTTCCTAGGGGTAGATTTCATCTCACTTCCTGTTGTCTCCTTCTGTTTGCAAGTAGGAGTCGTTTGTAAGTTAGATGTTTGAAAGTAGGGGCCTGCCCTATATACTCAGCAGAAATTTGGGCCTTAGGTGTTGTTGTGGCCACAACACTGTAAGCCCTCACAGGGCCCTGCTGTGAAATATTAGATCAAGAATTGTAATTACATGCCCCTGTTGAACAGGAGCTGAAAAATTAGGCCTTAGGCACTGGTGCTGGTGCCACAACACTGCAACCCCTCACAGACACTCTAGTTGGAACGCAGGAACGAGCCCTGATGCAAAGTATTGCATCAAAAATTGTAATTACATGCCCCTGTTAAACAGGGGCAGAAAAATTGGGCCTTAGGCACTGGTGCTGGTGCCACAACACTGCAACCCCTCACAGACACTCTAGTTGGAACGCAGGAACGAGCCCTGCTGCAAAGTATTGCATCAAAAATTGTAATTACACACCCCTGTTAAGCAGGGGCTCAAAAATTGTGCCTTAGGCACTGGTGGTGGCGCCCAGAACCAAAAATGTTCTTACAAGCTATCAGCGTGATCATTGAGGAGGAAGAGGATAATTACTCAGGGATAGTCACTCGGTTACCATGCCTCCAGCAGCACTGAATGTGCGTTCCGAAAGAATGCTGGATGCAGGACAGGCCAGTAGCTCATTGCATACTGTGCAAGCTCTGGCCAGTGATCCACCCTCAAGACCCAGTAACCCAGAGGATTTTCGGTGGGAAAGGTGTCCAAATCTGATCTTGCCCCTAGGTATTCCTGCACCATGTAAAACAGACGCAGGCGATGGTTGCTGGAACCGATCATACCTTGGGGCTGCGGACCAAAAAATTGTCTGAACGCATCGGTCAGATGGCCACCTTCTCCTTCTTTGACTGACCGAAGCCTCAGCAACATGTTGTCCAGAAACAGGAGTTTGTAACCTCCCAGTCTCTGGGAACGCGTTGCACAGACCTTTCTGCAAGGCCTCCCGAAGATCGTCAAAAGGGGTTGTGACCAATCCACACTATTTTGGTAGAGAAACACCCATATGCCTCCATCCCAAATATATGTAGCAAAATGGGGGGACAGAAGCGGGACTTTATATGAGGCATGTGGGTGAATATGTTGGGCCAATGATGAGGGTGGGGTGTGGAAAAATGAACAAAAAATATAAATTAAAATGATATGGATGGAGTAGGAATAAGATATATAAGGTCAACATGGATAATGATGAAAGGTCATAATAGTAGAAAAGTTGAGAGATGTGTGGGGTGGGGGATAGTGGTGTTGGGAATGAGTGGGGTGGGAGTAGTATAACGTGCCCCTAAGTGTGTGGAAAGGAGCTAGAACACTAGAGGGAGTGGAAGTGATGGAAAAGGTGAGGCATAAGCCTGCCGGTCCTGTGGGTGCCTGTGTGACTTGGGCTACTGTGGCCGGCATCATTGGGGTGCGCTCTCTGCCTCAACCCCGGGGGAGACTCCATGGACCCAGACCAACATCACATTGCAACACACAGGTCATCACAAACCAACTATTGCACAATTTGTGAGTATGCAGAAGATCATATTTTCAGCATATGTTCTCCACAAATACTTATCCATACAATAACAGATACTCTATTGCTTCTGTTATAGTTTAATCGCATCGGACTCCTGACGATTGGTTCAAAGCCAAGAAACGCGTAGAGTTTAGATCTATTGATGCATTCATCGTCTGTACTATGCATGTGTGTTCTTGTCAATGCACTACCTACTTATGTACCTCGCCTGTCCATACAGGCGCTGGGCATCCTCCTGGAGCATGTACCCAACACTGTGGTCAAACAGTTCGAGGGACTCCTCAGGAAGACATGGTGGGGCTAGGGAAGGAGTCACTGATGACATTGAGCCGAGGGAAGAGGCCGCTGTTTTGCCAGACAAAGTACCCTGGGCATGGGTGAAAGAGGATGAGGAGGATGAGGACGGCTTGGTCATCCACTCGACCAAGTCTTCCGCATGTTGCGGCTCAACACGGCCAGCTGCCGAAAAAAAGGCCAAGCGTGTCCCACGGCCACGTGCTGATGAGGATGCACCGTCTCCACGACCAGCACTAGACACAGAGCCTGCTTGCCCTCTCTTATTGGCTTGTGACTGTCTGCCTCTCCTTCTTGGCCTTTTAGACATACTAATGGCCTGTAGCTGCACTAAGCTGGGATATATATATATATATATATATATATGTACTGATACTGCAGCTAGCAAAATCAACTGCCTGCCTGTAGTATGAGAACACCACCAACCTTCTACAGGTAGCTTTAGCTGAACACTGTGAGGTGGACGCACCCCACTAACTTGTAGGTTTAGCTGAACACTGTGAGCAGGACGCACTGCACTAACTGTAAATAGTCTAGCTGCCTGACTGTGGTACTAATAGGATCAAAAGAACACCAGTAATTTTCTTCAGGTAGCTGTATATACTGTAACAAGACAAGCCTGCCTGTCAGTAAGAAGATAACAGGAATGGACCTAGCTGAACACTGTGAGCAGGACCCACTGCATTAACTGTAAATAGTCTAGCTGCCTGACTGTGGTACTAATAGGATCAAAAGAACACCAGTAATTTTCTTCAGGTAGCTGTATATACTGTAACAAGACAAGCCTGCCTGTCAGTAAGAAGATAAAAGGAACGGATCTAGCTGAACACTGTGATCAGTACGCACTGCACTAACTGTAAATAGTCTAGCTGCCTGACTGTGGTACTAATAGGATCAAAAGAACACCAGCAATTTTCTTTAGGTAGCTGTATATACTGTAACAAGACAAACCTGCCTGTCAGTAAGAAGATAACAGGAACGGATCTAGCTGAACACTGTGAGCAGGACGCACTGCACTAACTGTAAATAGTCTAGCTGCCTGACTGTGGTACTAATAGGATCAAAAGAACACCAGCAATTTTCTTCAGGTAGCTGTATATACTGTAACAAGACAAGCCTGCCTGTCAGTAAGAAGATAACAGGAACGGATCTAGCTGAACACTGTGATCAGGACGCACTGCACTAACTGTAAATAGTATAGCTGCCTGACTGTGGTACTAATAGGATCAAAAGAACACCAGTAATTTTCTTCAGGTAGCTGTAAATACTGTAACAAGACAAGCCTGCCTGTCAGTAGGAAGATAACAGGAAAGGATCTAGCTAAACTAAATACAGTGTATATATATATATATATATGCAACACCTGGGATGCATATATATACACAATACACTGTAAGTGCAGCTAACTGACTAACTGTTCTGCCTAATCTATCTAACTCAAATCAAATGTCTCTGTCTCTCTCTCTCAATGAACGCCGGAACACACACTACACAGGGCCGCCGTGCAGGCGGCCTTATATAGTGTGGGGCGTGTACTAAATCCGCTGAGCCATAATTGGCCAAAGCCTCCTTGGCTTTGGCCAATTACGGCTCTCTGTTCAGGCGGCGCTGTGATTGGCCAAGCATGCGGGTCATAGTGCATGCTTGGCCAATCATCAGCCAGCAATGCACTGCGATGCCGCAGTGAATTATGGGCCGTGATGCGCCACACGAATTTGGCGCGAACGGCCCATATCGTTCGCAATTCGGCGAACGACCGAACAGCCGATGTTCGAGTCGAACATGGGTTCGACTCGAACACGAAGCTCATCCCTAGTACTGGTATGTTGCTGAAATTTGAGTGGTTATACCAGAATAATGCCTGCAGGTTTAGGTATCATCTTGGTATCATTCTTTTCAACCAGCTGTCGGCTTTCATGTATAAGCAATCCTAGTGGCTAATTAGCCTCTAGACTGCTTTTATAAACAGTGGGAGGGAACGTCCTCCCCCCTCCCACCGTCTTCCATGGTTTTCTCTGGCTCTCCTGTCCCAACGGGGAACCTGAGAATGCAGCCAGTGGTTCCGCCAGCTGAACATAGAGCTGATCGGAGACCAGAATGGCTCCAATCATCTCTATGGCCTAAGAAACCGGAAGCTTTGAGCATTTCATGACTTAGGATTCACCGGATATAAACAACGCCATTGGGAAATTGGCAAAGCATTTCATTACACTGATCTTGGTGTGGTCAGATGCTTTGAGTGCAGAGGAGAGATCTAGGGTCTAATAGACCCCATTTTTTTCAAAAAAGAGTACCTGTCACTACCTATTGCTATCATAGGGGATATTTACATTCCCTGAGATAACAATAAAAATTATAAAAAAAAAAAACGAAAGGAACAGTTTAAAAATTATAATAAAAAATCAAAATAAATAATTAAACAAAAAGCACCCCTGTCCCCCCATGCTCACGCGCAAAGTCGAACCCAAGCATCGGTTTGGTGTCATCTGTAAACAGCAATTGCACCATGCATGTGAGATATCACCACAAAGGTCAGATCGAGGGCAGTTATTTTAGCAGTAGTAGGTAGTTATGACTAAGGCCTTATAGGCTGAAACGCATCAACTGTTCTCATTTGCGTTTGGTCACTGTGGCTTGTTAATAAATATTACACTTTTTAAGAGCAATCTCCGGAGTGCGGATCATCTTTTCCTCATTTTAGCAGGAGACCTCCTCTGTAAAACTAAAATGGTAACCTATAAAGGATTTTTAAAGGCTTTTAAAAATGTATGTAGTTTGTCGCCGCTGCATGTTTGTGCGCAATTTTAAAGCATGTCGTGTTTGGTATCCATGTACTAGGCAAAAAGATCATATTTTTTATTACATCAAACATTTGGGCAACATAGTGTGTTTTAGTGCATTAAAATTTTAAAAAGTGTGTTTCTTCCAAAAAAATTGCGTTTGAAAAATCGCTGCGCAAATACTGTGTGAAAAAAAAATTGCAACATCCACTATTTTAATCTGTAGGGTCTTTGCTAACTGTACTAACTTTGCTGTAAACAAAAAGTGTCAGAAATGCTTTGTCTTCAAGTTGTTAGAAGAATGGGTGATGTGTAACATAAGCTTCTAAATGTTGTGCATAAAATGCCAGGACAGTTCAAATGACCCCTTTTTGGAAAGTAGACACCCCGAGCTATTTGCTGATAGGCATGTTGAGTCCATGGAATATTTTATGTTTTGCCGCAAGTTTCAGGAAAATTACACTTTTTTTGCACAAAGTTGTCACTAAATGATATATTGTTCAAACATGGCATGGTTATATGGCAAATTACACCCCAAAATACATTCTGCTGCTTCTCCTGAATACGGGGATACCTCACGTATGAGACTTTTTGGACCCTAGCTGCATACAGGACCCCGAAAACCAAGCAGCCTTCAGGATTTCTAAGGGTGTAAATTTTTTATTTTACTTTCTACTACCCACAGTTTTGAAGGCCATAAAATGCCAAGATAGCACAACCCCCCCCCCCCAAATTACCCCATTTTGGAAAGTAGACACCCCAAGCTATTTGATGAGAGGCATGTTGAGTCCATGGAATATTTTATATTTTGCCATGAAATGAAAACATTTTTTTTTGCACAAAGTTGTCACTAAATGATATATTGTTCAAACATGCCATGGGCATATGTGAAATTACACCCCAAAATACATTCTGCTGCTTCTCCTGAGTTGGGGATACCGCATGTGTGAGACTTTTTGGGAGCCTAGTCGTGTATAGGACCCCAAAAACCAAGCACCGCCTAAAGGCGTAACATTGTGATTTTACTCCTCACTACCTACCTATCACTATCTATCACAGTTACGGAGGCCCTGAAATGTCCAGATAGCACAACCCCCCCCCCCAAATGACCCCATTTTGGAAAGTAGACACCCCAAGGTATTTGCTAAGAGGCATGGTGAGTATTTTGCAGATCTCATTTATTTTTGAAAATGAAGAAAGAATTTTTTTTTCTTTTTTCAATTTTCAAAACTTTGCGACAAAAAGCGAGACCTGCAAAATACTCAACATGCCTCTCAGCAAATATCTTGGGATGTCTACTTTGCCAAATGGGGTCATTTGGGGGGGTGTGCTATCTGGGCATTTCATGGCCTCCGAAACAGTGATAGGCAGTGAGGAGTAAAATCAAAAATGTACGCCCTTAGAAAGCCTGGCGGTGTTTGGTTTTTGGGGTCCTGTACGTGGTTAGACTGCCAAAAAGTCCCACACATGTGGTATCCCCATACTCAAGAGAAGCAGCAGAATGTATTTTGGGGTGTAATTCCATATATAACCATGCCATGTTTGAACAATATACCATTTAGTGACAACGGTGTGTAAAAAAAAAAAAAAATTAATTTTCCCAAAACTTGTGGCAAAATATAAAATATTCCATGGACTCAACATGCCTCTCAGCACATATCTTGAAGTGTCTTCTTTCCAAAATGGGGTAATTTGGGGGGGTTTTGTGCTATCTTGTCATTTCATGGTCTCCGAAACTGTTATGTGTAGTGAGGAAGTGAAATCACCATTTTACACCCTTAGAAAGCCTGAAGGCGGTGCTTGGTTTTCGGTGTCCTGTACATGGCTAGGCTCCCAAAAAGTCTCATGTGGTATCCTCATACTCAAGAGAAGCAGTAGAATGTATTTTGGGGTGTAATTTCACATATGCTCATGGCATGTTTGAGCAATAGATCCTTTAGTGGCAGCTTTGTGCAAAGAAAAAAAATAAATAATCCCGCAACTTGTGGCAAAATATAACATATTCCAGGGACTCAACATGCCTATCAGCAAATAGCTTGGCGTGTCTACTTTCCAAAATGGGGCCATTTTATGGCCTTCATAGCTGAGGTAGTGAGGACTGAAATCAAAAATTTACACCCTTAGAAATCCTGAAGGCGGTGCTTGGTTTTCGGGGTCCTGTACAACTAAAAGCTGCGTAAATTCCAGAAAGTGTACCCTAGTTTGTAGATGCTATAACTTTTGTGCAAACCAATAAATATACACTTATTGACATTTTTTTAACCAAAGACATGTGGCTGAATACATTTTGGCCTAAATGTATGACTAAAATTGAGTTTATTGGATTTTTCTTATAACAAAAAGTAGAAAATATCTTTTTTTTTTTCAAAATTTTTGGTCTTTTTCCGTTTATATCGCAAAAAACAAAAATCGCATAGGCAATCAAATGCCATCAAAAGAAAACTCTATTTGTGTGAAAAAAGGGCGCAAATTTAATTTGGGTACAACATTGCATAACTGCGCAATTACCAGTAAAAACAGCGCAGTGCCAAATTGTAAATAGTGCTCTGGTCATTGAGCAGCCTAATCTTCTGGGGCTGAAGTGGTTACAATGTCAAGCAGTAATGTTCTTATGCATATTAATATAACTCTTTGTAAAAGAGAACTCAGTGAGGTTATAACCCGACCATTGTTCCTAATCTTTGCGGACAGCATACTGACAGGATATGTACCAGCCAATTGAAAAAAAGCCAAGGTGGTACCAATATTCATAAAAGGACAGAAATAAATGCCTGGAAACTATAGGCCGGTCAGCCTAACATCAACAGTGGGTAAATTATTGGAGTGGATGATAAGGGACTATATCCAAACCAACCTGTTAACATTCTACAAAGAAGTGAGCTGCCTTCTAGACAGGGGAAGGCCTGTGGATTTAGTGTACCTGGATTGCAAACTGTAACTGCCTTGCAAAGGCATTCGATACAGTCCCCATAAACGATTCATTTACAAGCTGAGGTCTGCAGGCATGGACAATAAGGTTTGTTCTTGGGTAAAAAAATGGTTACCAGGGCTTGTCCAAAGGGTGGTGATAAATAACATGTACTCAGGCTGATCTGGAGTGGTAAAGGGGGTAAAGTGGTAAAGTTTCTGTCTTGGGACCAATTCTATTCAATTTATTCATAAATCAAGGAGTGTAAGAGGACATGGGGCCACACAATAAGACTGGAGGAGAAGCCGTTTAAGCTTAAACTGCTCAGGGGGTTCTTCACTGCCAGGGCTATAAGGATGTGGAACTCTTTTCCACAATTGGTGTTGGCAGTGGGGAGTATGGATATTTTTAAGAGACTCTTGGATGTACATCTTAAAGATCAAAACATACAGGGATATGGGAAATAATTATAGACACTGACACACATACAGGTTGAACTGGATGGACAATTGTCTTTATTCAACCTTACCTACTATGTAAACAGGCATATCAATGAATCCATAACATCCTCCTGGGAGTAAAGACAGCTGCAGGTGGAAGTTCTAGCCAACCAGCGGTGGGAAATACTTTGTCTCTGATCCAAGATGGAGAGCTGTGCTGTTAGGACCAGCATGAAATCCAGGCAACCAGAAGTGATGTCAGAGTGGGCGGGACATATTTCTGAGCATGCCCAGTCGCTGCTTCTTCAAACCAAAGTGATCTTTTCACTTCCATCTTGTAAGTGTTTTTAACCCTTCCTTGTCGTTAAAGTGTTTTATTACTGCACTTAGAAGCGCCTCCTTCTCTGCTTTGTTTTTCCTATAGAGTGTGCTTCGCACGTCTGAAGTGCTGCTGTGGTGCAATAATGACATTTCAAGTACCAGTCATGTACTGTCTGTTAAAGTCTCCTTGTTATCCAGAGCGCCCTATTCTCCACAATCCTTCCACTGCTAAATGTTACAGCTTCCTCTAAGTTGTTAGGGAAGCAGCACCTACTGGTGTCCTAAAAAGTGACCCATCCAAGCCTGCCACTTTCAGTTGTCAGCAAAGTTTCTATTAGTCTAGTACACACGATAAGAATATTGTACAAAAAATACAGTTTTCGAAGCGATCGTACAATAATCTGATTGTTAGTACACAGCTTTCGTCCAAAATTATCGGAAGGGACAAACACAAAACTTTTTCTACTGCGATACCAGATATTACGATTTTCATTTAATCAGTACAAATACACACATTACATAACCTCCGTATTTTTATTCTGTCATACGAGAATGTTTGTACTTTAGTAACCTATTTGTTTTCTATATGGAGACCAGGAAGAAGCTGTCATGTTTAGCAGTGGTAATAATACCACTGCAAAATGTTTCACTTCACTCTACAGCTAGAGGTTCATTCAGCCAAACACTCAATTGTTTGGCTGTTCACATAAGATCCTCTATAGACTGTATACAGTGCAGAAGTCTCCCTCATAGTGGTTCCCCTGCTAGTCAAATGTTCTTAGCCTATTAACTCTCATAGCCAAATGTTCTTAAGCTATTTTTCTCTTAGGATCCAGTGTTAGGCATTGCTACATTTGCCCAGAGAAAAGCAATAGTATAACTATAACACATAATTCCCATTATGGGAATTATAAATTATGCTTGCAAAATTGAGAGATTTGCAAAGCAAATTCTATGTATGTTTCTTTGTAAGCAGTTACAGCAAAAAGTATTTTACTTTTGATATAAAGGTTTTACCCTGTCATTGGTAAATGATTTGTCACCACCCTCTAACTGCTCCTTTGTCTGCATTGTCTGTTAAAGGCAGTTGAAAAATAAGAGATTTACTGGCCAGATCACCAGGTGAAAATAAAGAAAAAAAGCTTAAACCAAAAAACAAACTTTTACAATCAAATAAAAGTATATTCTATACTTAAAAGAATAGTTCTTGCGATATTATACCAAACCAACATTTCAGTATATCTGTTTTCCATTATCATCAGGAACAGGTGATTTCTGTTTTATGACATTTGTCATTATGTTTCTCATTTTCATGGACTCTTGCATTTGCTTCACTTAGGGTTGACAGGAACATTTTAAAACTATGATAAATGTTCTTTACTTTTGATGACTGTTGAGAGAATGTTTGATTGGTGTCGTTATTCCTGAAGCGTTTATATGTGCTGACAGGTCTATTTTTCTCTTTTTAGGAACAACTGTTATTAAATGGTAACATCGAATGTATGGGGAGGTATCCCTAGACGATAAATTTATCTATACATTTCTTTAATATAAATATATTAAATAGATAATAAATATTCCACATTCAGTGTCTCAGAACAACTTCCTTGATATATAAATCTGGATGCCCAGGTTTATTTTTTGGCAGGTATATTTTTCTTTTTTTGAAGAAACCTTCCATCACCCTATATTAATTTATCTCCTGAGTTTAGATTTTTTAAGGAAGACATGTCACCACATCTTTAAAATCTGTATTAACTCCCTTTCCCCAACCCTCCTCCTCCCCGAGAAAGCAAGTGCATGGAGCACTTTGTTCTTTTCCAATTCATCATGTGGTTGGTGAATTGTGTGCTCAGCCAGACTGAACCAACCCCCACTGCTGTCCGGCCACACTCCTAGCAAGGGTTGAGTATTTAAGGAAAAATTGACTGTGCTGATCTCTGGCAGCAGGTGCATGCTGGAGATAGGCACCATCATTCAGCCAGCAGGAGAGAGGTCAGCTCCATTGATAAGACAACCCAATAGTAAACAATCTGTCAACAATGCATGGCTGTATGATTGATCAGCCAATGCAGTGGATGTTTACTAGCAACCAGCAGATAGATTACACAACTCTGCAGCACTGGCTATTGGTTTCCTATTGTGAATGAACAGTCAGGAGCGGCTGAGCTGTGTAATCTATCTGCCAGTGACATGTATGTTTACTAACCGTCAACAGATCTAACACACAGCCTAGCAGCACTGTCGGTGCAGCCACAGTAGTAAACAATCAGTCAGAGCTTTTGGGGCTATAAATGGACAGGCATCAACTTATACATAATGAGAATCTTAGAGAGGGGGCATTGCATAGTACTGTGCTGTAGCTCCCCTATAGGAAACCCATAAACTGGGCTTCAACCTCAAGTGAAGATACAGCATGGCACATGCAGAAATAACAATGTTCTTTTACTGCTCAAGGAGCTACAGATTAGAGCAGGACCAAGTGCTACTTGAACTTGCCCCCCCCCCCTTCCCTGATAAGATGCACATCCTCACAATACTCCAGTGTTTGGCTCCTACTCCAAAATCAGACAAACTTTACAAAAAAGTAGCTGCCCTTTTAAGAAGGATAAATCCACTTACAACATAAACATAGTAAAGGTATGGCGCTTCATTCTGAATAATGATAGAAGTGACATGTGACAGTACATTAATAAAAGTAATGTAATATAAATAATAATCAAAATAATGTAAGTAATAATATAGTCCAGTGTGATAAATTCCCAACACCAAAGTCAAACATCCAATGCAATTTTCAAAAATCATTCACTGCTTGTGCTGAAAATATGGGTGTGCACTCACCAGAGATGTTTGACCCTTTTTTTACAGGTTAGTCAAAAAGTGCTTTTTTTGTTCTCAAAATCCAAGATTTCTCCAATTTTGATATCACTCATATGTATGATGGCCAAAAGAGAGCTAGATATAAAGTGTTAAACTTTATTTTAAATGGGTTGGCAGTTCAAAAAAAGTTGATTACACTTACATTTATGGGTGCCTGGAAGCCGGCACCAGCATATACCGTTATAGGGATGAGATGCCACCACTGCACCCAGCATGGATACACAGGATATTTATATCCGTACTGTGTTATATACATACATTTTGATCAGTTGCTCTTTTGTCTGTTTATAATTGTTTTATGTACATCTTGTATAAAGTTCAACATATTTTTATACAATACAAAACTCTGTTTGAATAGTGCCACTCAATAGTTCCATATATAGAGGGAACATTTTCTGGCTGTGTACAAATAGGGATGATGGCACATGCCCTCAAGCATCCCACAACATAATTAAGTTTTCAAATAAAGTCCATGTCGATTTTGTGAAGAAAGCACCATATCTTCCATTTTGTTTTTCCTCCACCTTTGTAACCCATGTGGATAGGAATGGGGGTTGTGCCCTCCTCCATCTTAAAGCTCTAAGCGGATGAAGTTGTGAAGCCTTTTACAAAGTGTGAACAACCATTATCTGCTGACTGAGAGTCTAAAATGTTTTCACAGGATGTGAAATGAAATCATTTTCATTATAAAAATTATACGTGGAAGGGAATTTTTTTATTGTGAAACAAAGGTGCTTTATCTGTTTTAAAGTTCGATTCCTGAATCAGGGCTATGTCTGAACACATTCTATGCAGGTCCTGAAGTAAGATTTGCCTCTTCTCAGGAGTTTTAAGTCCCTTGATTTTCAAGGATATGATTTGAAGGTTGTCCATCTGGAAGTCTTGGAGAAGGATGGAGAAAGAGGAAAGGATAAGAAAAAAAGGGAGAGAAAGAGGAAAAAAGGAGGGGGAAGAAGAAGACAGTTAAGAGGGAGGAAATTTAGGGTTCAACTTACAAACTGCAAGAGAGAGAAAGCTGGGCAGTGTATTACGGCTAGACAGGATGAGTAGTAAACATGGAGGGAAATCATCAAAAAGAGGTGAAGGTATGAAAAGGTATTTACAGGCATAAAGGGAATCTAAACTTCTGGTAAAGACTATCAATCTCTGGAGAGGACAGACCTAAGTGGGGGCGGGTTTGCTATGGAGGTGGGACAGAAAATATGGAGAATAAGCGATTCCTGGGAAAGGGGTACCCTGCATTACAGGTTGAACCACACATTAATTGTCAAAAGTATCAATGCAATATCTAAGAGAAATAGGAAAAATAGGTTAGGTTAAATTGTAAAGTCAGACAAATTTTCAATGGTATTGAGACGTATTACTAATTTAGAACAGTTAAGTCTACTTAATGAAAAGGCAAAAAAAAAAACGATAACTCGGTTAAATACACAATGTGGTAAACATGACAGGCATCTTAAACAACTAAATATATTTCTAAAGAACATATCTGTTTAATACAGAGTAGAGCCAGCCACAGGTTGCAGGGAAGAAAATCGCTTGAATCCCCATCAACACAATCAGTCCTGCAGATATTGGGGGTCATTTACTATAGCTCCGAAAAATGATCCTACAGTCCCAGAAAATAGCTCCCAATTAAGGCCAAGACTTCAACTCTCAGAAACTGGGCGCTAATGCAAATGGAAAGCAGCATTATTGCCGGCAAACATGCCTGTCAGATCACATATGTGGGAATAGTGGAAGGCAATGGGGCTCGAACCTGCAAAATCCAAAGTTCTCACTGAAGGCTTATATGCAACTTCTTTGCCATAAAATGTGTATGGGGACCTGCGTCCTGCCCCCAGGGGACATGTATCAATTTGAAAAAATGTTTTCAAAAATGCCATTTTTTAAGGAGCAGTGATTTTAATAATGCTTAATGTGAAACAATAAAAATTCAAAATTTCTTTAAATATTGTGCCTGGGGGGTGTCTATAGTATGCCTGTAAAGTAGCGCACCTTTCCCGTGTTTATTACAGTACCACAGCAAAATTAAATTTTTAAAGGAAAAAAATTAATTTCAAAATTGCTTGCGGCTGTAATGAATTCCCGGTTCCTGGCAATATAGAGTAAAAATCAAAGAAAAAAACATTGTAGGTCCCCCCCACCAGTCCATACCAGGTCCTTCGAGTCTGGGGAAAGGGGAACTTCACACCAAAATGTGAAAAAAAAATGGTGTAGGGGTCCCCCCAAAATCCATACCATACCCTTATCTGAGCAAGCAGCCTGGCTGGTCAGGAAAGGGAGGGGACGAGTGAGCACCCCCCCTCCTGAACCATACCAGGCCACATGTCCTCAACATGGAGAGGGTGCTTTGGGGTCCCCTCCAAAGCACCTTGTCCCCATGTTGATGAGGACAAGGGCCTCATCCCCACAACCCTTGCCCGGTGGTTGTGGGGGTCTGTGGGCAGGGGGCTTATCGGAATTTGGAAGCCCAGATCCTGGCCCCCCTATGTGAATGGGTGTCGGGTACATTGTACCCCTACACATTCACCAAAAAAGCAGTGAAATGTGACAAAATACAACAGCCGGTTTTTGACAATGTCTTGATTAAAAATGTCTTCTTCTTTCCCATCTTCCTCCGGTCTTCCTTTGGTTTTCTCCTTCTTCCTCCAGTACATCATACCCCTATCCATTTACCAAAAAAAAACAATGAAATGTGACAAAAAACAATAGCCGGTTTTTGACAATTCATTTTTGGTAAAATAGCTCTGAGTGGTCTTCTCCCCCGAGCCGTGTCTCTCGCCGTCATCTTCTCCTGGTGCGCTCTCTCCTGCCACCATCTTCTGTCACCATCTTTTGTCGGCGTCTCTCCCGCTGCTGTGTTCTTCCTTGCCGCCGTGTTCTTCCTTGCCTCCGTCTTCCTCCGTTGTGTTGTCCCCCACTGTCTGGTGTCTCTTATACAGCCATGGGGCGTGACCATCCATTGACGTCACAAAGAAAGCCTGCCCCCTTTTTTCTGTGCCATACATATACAGTATAGCCTATTGCATCAACACTAAAACAGTTATAAAAAACACCACAAGAAACGGATTTCAGTCATCACTGTGTGATTTTCATAAACAAATTCTTATCCCCTTGAAACTACTTTCTAACTTACTAACCTGCTGCCTTTTATAATTTTTTTTTTAGTTTCTGTATATGAGACTAGTCAGCCTTGTGTATTGTTTTATTAAGTAATTTCTCCAGGCTTTTAGAGGCTGCCATATATTATTACATTTAGGAAACAAAGCCACTCATCTGATATTCAAAATAAGACTAAATGACATATTATAATACAAATTTAACTGTCATCGAGATAAGTTATAAAGATATTAGCATATCTACAAATCCTTGCCAACAAGCTCCACTACACAAAATACTGTCATTTCTCAATATGGACAGTCAATTGAAAGGAAAGAGTAAATATTTCACTAAATTAATGCTGGTTTACTTAAACCTCTCAAGGGCAAAATCTACTAACATATAATTCATGCCTCAATAAATTTCTCCACCCTTAGCATATTAAAGCAAATGTTAAGCTGTGTATATTTACCACACAATCCATTTAAAAAGCATTCTGTACTACATATGTATAAAACAGATAAGTTACTTCAATTGCAGAAGACAATTCTTCTTTCTTGTGCTGTGGGACTATAAATGCAACAGTGAGCACATTTCATTAACTTTAGAAGCACAGCCTAAAAAGGGCTGGAAGGTTTTATTTCCCCTCGAGTCACTTCTCTTACTATTAAGGGACATTTTCTGATGTGTTGAATGTGCAAATCTAGGACTTTACAAGGTAATATTCCTGATTTTGGTATCATTTCTTATTCTTTTGCACTGGTTCTCTTAAAACCAATAACAATTAAACTGCCATTTTAGTTACAGAATGCGTATTTGAATTTGTATATGCTCAGTAAATGTCCGTACGCCTACAAATAAAAGGACATAATTTTTCTTCCAAGTAAATGGTGTAAACGGTATTGATCTTCAGTACAAGGTTTACTGTGCTGAACATTCATGCCCTTTGTTTGATGTGTAAATACTTCTTTGATTTATTTTTGAACCTCATTCAACATTTGTAACACTGTGTTTTCATTTTTAAGGCTATTTGACACCAAAAGAACCAGGGTATATCCTGCAGATGGAGCTTTTCCATGTTGTCTCTGGAATAAAAAGGAATAATCTTCTGAAAAGAGGTTTTCTGTTTCTATGATGTCTGGAACTAAGAGGTAAAACATTAGGAAGGAAAATCCTCACATCTTCAAAGGTTTAGCAAAGGAAAATGAAAAAAGGTAAAATAGTTAACAAAAAGAAATTGATGTCTTCAAAGTATTCATGTGATGTTGCTTTTGTGAATGCTTTTCAAAATCACAGACATGGTACCAAAATAATAGATCAGCACACTTAAACTAATTTCAGCACATTGTTGCAGGCTTTCATTATTTGGTATGTTTAAAATGTATTTTTTCAGTTTAATGTAAATTGTTTCTATTAGTATTATAAGATCCTTTTTTTTTACTTTTTTTTTACAGTCTGTTGGAAGGCAACATGTTTTATTTCATAATACAAGAGGTGTTTGAAATATAAACTATGGCTATACCAAGCCTTCGTATTCTTGGAAGCTGTCTAGAATGTAGCAAGTTGCACATCAAAGCTTTGTAGCATATCAGAATATTCATCTGAAAGAAGAAGTCAGGCCTCTATAACAAAAACCTATTACCCTGAGGAGTAACCGAAAGAGGAGGGATGTATTCAGCACTATATTGGGGGAAATAGGAGCTGGGATGGGTGTTGTTAATGGAGTGGACATTGGTATCTTGAGGAACAAACTCTCAGCCATAGCTTCAGACAGTAAGCGGGGCTTTGTTACTTTGTTACTTGTCAACCATGTTGAGAGGTTGGTAGAGAGTGTGATGGTACAGGACAGAGATCTGTCATGAGCTCTGGCATGCGCGCAGGGGCAGGCAGAGGTATAAAACAACTTCAAGCTGATTGTACAGTCTCTGTATGATGGGCAGTGGCCTTATGAGTTAGCATCACATCTCAGTAAGATTTTGCCAAAACACATCTCTTACACTACTCCAAGGTGGTGGTCAAATGCCTGGATGGGCTATGCTAATTTGAATAATGAGAGATGTTATGCTTCCTCATTGATCCCATATACAGAAGTGCAAACTCAGTCTGTGTATTCGGTGGTATCAATGGGCTTATTGACTGGGGATTCTACCTGGTTGCATCTGAAGCTAAATGATCCACATGTGATCAGAGAGGGTGGAAGCTGGAGACAGGTTGATATTTCCCTCTGTCGGAAGCATGGCCATGATGTCCTTTGTATGCCAGGTCAATACATGATGGTGAGTGAGAAATGTTGAAAATATATTTCACTCTGGATTCTGGATGGAGAGATCATTGCTGCGAAGGAAGCACCTGGGTATTATTTGGGACATAGACAAGTTTGTTTCTTTGTCCTAAAGGATACCGATGTAACAATATAGGTAGGTGCATGGTATACCCTGGGCATGGTCTCTGAAATCCAGGCACAGGGATGGAATTTTGTGGTTTGTCATTGTTTCAGGTTTATATGTGTTAGACTCAAAATTTATATAGGAAGCTCTCGCATTTATCTATGCAAGTTGAAGGACGAATTGACAGTAAGGTCTCTTTGTACAAGTTAGAGGCTTTGCTGCCAATTCAGGGCCCTGAAATACCGCTGATGTGCCAAAATTGCGGTAGGAAAGGCCATTGTGAGCAAGCCTGCCTAATCCCGACCCGTATTTACAGTAAAGAGTTATAGGAGGTCGGGAGCGGGATGCAGAATTTGATGGGTCACATATATATGCATATATTAGGGTAATGGGATGATTTATGTTATGGTATAGTTTGACATATGTGTATTTTAGGTTAGTAATATGGATGAGTAAGGCCCTCCTCGAGACTCAGTTATGGACTAGTCCATAGGAACTGGTTCTGAAACACATGTTGGGAAGAGAAAAGCATTAAGACAGTTACATAGGAGCCGTGTCTGAAGAAGGGTGATATGCGCCCTTTAGATGCAAAGCGGGTATGTTGGAAGGAAACATGTTTTATTTCATAATACAAGAAGCTCTCGCATTCTTGGGGGCTGTCTGGAATGTAACAAGTTGCACATCAAAGCTTTGTAGCATATCAGAATATTCATCTGAAAGAAGAAGTCAGACCTCTATAACAAAAGCTTGGCTCCTGGTCGACTGGTGTGATAACATTATGCAAGCAATCTTCAAAGAGGGCCATGGCTGCCAGGATGATTGATGAAGGTGGGTTACAAAGAGCACAGGATCAACAGGACCCAGGGAACATAGACTTGATACATGGACAATTCTGCCCCAGAGTCCAATACAGCAGGATGGACAGAAATATAATATATTGAAAGGACTGCCTCTTGGCAATATCTCATTGGACAGGAGGCTCGTGGGGTGTGGTTATGAGGGGGTCTGAATGCAGGGTAAAAGTGCACACAGAAGGGAGACTGATCCCTTTTTCACTCTTGGCTCTTGCCTGATGGTTCTCTGAGCCTCATAGCTCTCTGTTACCATCTTGAGCCCAGCTGATGAGACCGTGTCTAGGGGGACAGCCTTGCAATAAGTATCTTTGATGTTCTTGCGTTATATGCTCTATACTATTTTCATGTTAGCATCTTCCTATTTTCTTGGGAAAAAAATAAAACATTGTTTAATTAAGCAGTGTGGTTTTTTTCATAGCTAACCTTATATTATTGTGCTATCAACAGTAACTATCAGAGTTTTATAGCCTAGCTAACTATAGGAATAGACAAATTAATACATATATGGAATAAATAGAGGGAACCTGTAACCACCCTCGGATAATATTTATCTTAGAATTTATTTCACAGACGTACAAGTGGATTGTGGTTTATATTATTGAAAAAAATTGCTGTAGCACAGTGGGATATTAAGAGTGTCATGATCTATTACTCAATAGAGAGATTGAATTTGAAGATAAAACCACTCAACCAAGCTACACAAGTAAAGTCAGCAGCTCGAAAACTTTCACAGATTTACAGGGCAACAATTTGCTTTCCTAAAAATAGGCAGTTTTACTATTTTAGCATGCAGAATTGTAAAGTGCATGTTGTTTGCAGTGCATAGCAATGCACTACAAAAAATATGTACCGTACTTGAAATAAAACACGTTGGGGAAAAAAGTAAAGAGTTAATATTGCTTTGTTGTCTGGAGTTTCCAAATGTCCAACTTTATAAGGTTGTTTGTTCATCTAGAAAACTGAAAGAGCTTATCAAAGTTAATGTTAGCTTAGTGTAAAAACTGAAACAATGCTTTATCACCCGATATGCAATTTTTAAAAATTTCCCTGCACATGGCTGGGTATTCAAAGTAAGCTTTACTTTTCTAATCTTAGTTTACTGTGCTTAATGAAGACTTTGCTAAGTTAGCATCCTATACTACTTTTGTCCATCAATCAAATTATTTAGGTGCTAATAAATACTCTGTCTTTTGTTGAATAAGGCACACAGAAATGTGCACAGTAAATCAGCGTCTACAGATTTAACCGCTTCCGGACGGCCCCACGTATATTTGTATATGTGAAAAAGTGCAGCGCTAATTAAGTAAATAAGTAAAATTGTTAACTAATTAGATAGCTGCATTAACACAACTAAATATCCAGAACAGTAAAAACAAATAAATTCCTTCAACCATATGTGAATACAGCGAGTCTCACTGTGTAGGTTTTATGTCCACATCAATCCCAAGCGTTGATAACAATCATGAAAAACAGTTGATCAAAAAGTCCAAAAAATAAATAAAAGTGTAGTCCAAAAAAAATTGAAACAGAAGAATATAACCACCGGTGTGACCCTTTGAGATGGAAAGATAGCCAAAAGCACCAACACCATTAGTGGGAGGAGGCTTACCAGAAATCATTGACTTGAGGAGGCATATACCACCAAAGTCATAAAAGGCTTGTTAATCTGTAAACCCGATGGGTACAGCTGGTCCTGAATTCAGAACTGTTAATCCACAACAATGGGCCAAGGCATCAATGGAATGCAGAAGATGTATATCATACTTTCATGTAGAGGACAGAGGCCCGGTACCACGTAACATGCGTAATACAATGAAAAAAACTTGCATAGAGTGATACTGTTTAAAAGTTGTATTTAATAGAAAACTTTAAAAATGAACACTCACATTTAGATGGTCGTAATAGTCATATCGTACACATGTACAGGTAAAAGAGCGATGCATGTAGGCAGGGGCGGACTGACCATTCGGGCACCATGCCACTAAGGGGCCCCATCAGGGTTGCCAGCCTCAATAAAACCAGGGACAGTATGTAAAAATCTGTGCTTATTTAAAAATCCCAAGATTATAGCTGCCCCGCCTCTCCAGTACCTTTTCAGTGTGTGTATGCATATTCTATGTGTGTATACTGTGTGTGTGTAGGGATGAGCTTCGAGTTCAAGTCGAACTCATGTTTGACTCGAACATGGGCTGTTCGCAAGTTCGCGAACAGCGAACAATTCAGGGTATTCGCGGCAAATTCGAATGCCGCGGAACACCCTTTAAAAGTCTATGGGAGAAATCAAAAGTGCTAATTTTAAAGGCTTATATGCATGGTATTGTCATAAAAAGTGTTTGGGGACCTGGGTCCTGCCCCCAGGGGACATGTATCAATGCTAAAAAAAGTTTTAAAAATGGCAGTTTTTTCGGGAGCAGTGATTTTAATAATGCTTAAAGTGAAACAATAAAAGTGTAATATCCCTTTAAATTTCGTACCTGGGGAGTGTCTATAGTATGCCTGTAAAGGGGCGCATGTTTCCCGTGTTTAGAACAGTCTGACAGCAAAATGACATTTCAAAGGAAAAAAAGTAATTTAAAACTACTCGCGGCTATTAACCACTTGACGACCGCCTCACGCCAAAGTGGCACGGACAGGCAAAATCACGTACATGGTACGTGATTTGCCTTCCGCGGGTGGGGGGTCCGATCGGACCCCCCCCCGGTGCCCGAGGCAGTCGTCTTTTGTCCAGCGGCGATCGGTGGTGAGGGGGAGACCATCCGTTCGTGGCCCCCCCCTCGCAATCGCCGCCGGCCAATCGAATCATTCCTTTGCTGCTGCATGCTAAACAGCAGCAAAGAAAATGATGTCATCTCTCCTCGGCTCGGTAATTTCCGTTCCGGCCCGAGGAGAGAAGACACACACACACACAGTAGAACATGCCAGGCACACAAAACACCCCGATCCCCCCCCCCGATCGCCCCCCGATCCCCCCCCAATCACCCCCCCCCTGTCACAAACTGACACCAGCAGTTTTTTTTTTTTTCTTTCTGATTACTGCATAGTGTCAGTTTGTGACAGTTACAGTGTTGGGACAGTTACTGTTACCCCCCTTTAGGTCTAGGGTACCCCCCTAACCCCCCCTAATAAAGTTTTAACCCCTTGATCACCCCCTGTCACCAGTGTCACTAAGCGATCATTTTTCTGATCGCTGTATTAGTGTCGCTGGTGACGCTAGTTAGGGACATAAATATTTAGGTTCGCCGTCAGCGTTTTATAGCGTCAGGGACCCCCATATACTACCGAATAAATGTTTTAACCCCTTGATTGCCCCCTAGTTAACCCTTTCACCACTGATCACCGTATAACCGTTACGGTTGACGCTGGTTAGTTTGTTTATTTTTTATAGTGTCAGGGCACCCGCCGTTTATTACCGAATAAAGGTTTAGCCCCCTGATCACCCGGCGGTGATATGCGTCACCCCAGGCAGCGTCAGATTAGCGCCAGTACCGCTAACACCCACGCATGCAGCATACACCTCCCTTAGTGGTATAGTATCTGAACGCATCAATATCTGATCCGATCAGATCTATACTAGCGTCCCCAGCAGTTTAGGGTTCCCAAAAACGCAGTGTTAGCAGAATCAGCCCAGATACCTGCTAGCACCTGCGTTTTGCCCCTCCGCCCGGCCCAGCCCAGCCCACCCAAGTGCAGTATCGATCGATCACTGTCACTTACAAAAGACTAAACGCATAACTGCAGCGTTCGCAGAGTCAGGCCTGATCCCTGCGATCGCTAACAGTTTTTTTGGTAGTATTTTGGTGAACTGGCAAGCACCAGCCCCAGGCAGTGTCAGGTTAGCGCCAGTACCGCTAACACCCACGCACGCACCGTACACCTCCCTTAGTGGTATAGTATCTGAACGGATCAATATCTGATCCGATCAGATCTATACTAGTGTCCCCAGCAGTTTAGGGTTCCCAAAAACGCAGTGTTAGCGGAATCAGCCCAGATACCTGCTAGCACCTGCGTTTTGCCCCTCCGCCCGGCCCGGCCCAGCCCACCCAAGTGCAGTATCGATCGATCACTGTCACTTACAAAACACTAAATGCATAACTACAGCGTTCGCAGATTCAGGCCTGATCCCTGCGATCGCTAACAGTTTTTTTGGTAGTATTTTGGTGAACTGGCAAGCACCAGCCCCAGGCAGCGTCAGGTTAGCGCCAGTACCGCTAACACCCACGCACGCACTGTACACCACCCTTAGTGGTATAGTATCTGATCGCATCAATATCTGATCCGATCAGATCTATACTAGCATCCCCAGCAGTTTAGGGTTCTCACAAACGCAGTGTTAGCGGGATCAGCCCAGATACCTGCTAGCACCTGCGTTTTGCCCCTCCGCCCGGCCCAGCCCAGCCCAGCCCACCCAAGTGCAGTATCGATCGATCACTGTCACTTACAAAAGACTAAAACGCATAACTGCAGCGTTCGCAGAGTCAGGCCTGATCCCTGCGATCGCCAACAGATTTTTTGGTAGCGTTTTGGTGAACTGGCAAGCGCCAGCGGCCTAGTACACCCCGGTCGTAGTCAAACCAGCACTGCAGTAACACTTGGTGACGTGGCGAGTCCCATAAGTGCAGTTCAAGCTGGTGAGGTGGCAAGCACAAGTAGTGTCCCGCTGCCACCAAAAAGACAAACACAGGCCCGTCGTGCCCATAGTGCCCTTCCTACTGCATTCGCCAATCCTAATTGGGAACCCACCGCTTCTGCAGCGCCCGTACTTCCCCCATTCACATCCCCAACCAAATGCAGTCGGCTGCATGAGAGGCATTTTCTTTATGTCCTCCCGAGTACCCCTACCCAACGAACCCCCCAAAAAAGATATTGTGTCTGCAGCAAGCGCGGATATAGGCGTGATACCCGCTATTATTGTCCCTCCTGTCCTGACAATCCTGGTCTTTGCATTGGTGAATGTTTTGAACGCTACTATGCACTAGTTGAGTATTAGCGTAGGGTACAGCATTGCACAGACTAGGCACACTTTCACAGGGTCTCCCAAGATGCCATCGCATTTTGAGAGACCCAAACCTGGAACCGGTTACAGTTATAAAAGTTACAGTTACAAAAAAAGTGTAAAAAAAAAAATATATATATATATATAAAATAAAAAAAAATAGTTGTCGTTTTATTGTTCTCTCTCTCTCTATTCTCTCTATTGTTCTGCTCTTTTTTACTGTATTCTATTCTGCAATGTTTTATTGTTATTATGTTTTATCATGTTTGCTTTTCAGGTATGCAATTTTTTATACTTTACCGTTTACTGTGCTTTATTGTTAACCATTTTTTTGTCTTCAGGCACGCCATTCACAACTTTGAGTGGTTATACCAGAATGATGCCTGCAGGTTTAGGTATCATCTTGGTATCATTCTTTTCAGCCAGCGGTCGGCTTTCATGTAAAAGCAATCCTAGCGGCTAATTAGCCTCTAGACTGCTTTTACAAACCGTGGGAGGGAATGCCCCCCCCCACCGTCTTCCGTGTTTTTCTCTGGCTCTCCTGTCTCAACAGGGAACCTAAAAATGCAGCCGGTGATTCAGCCAGCTGACCATAGAGCTGATCAGAGACCAGAGTGGCTCCAAACATCTCTATGGCCTAAGAAACCGGAAGCTACGAGCATTTTATGACTTAGATTTTGCTGGATGTAAATAGCGCCATTGGGAAATTGGGGAAGCATTTTATCACACCGATCTTGGTGTGGTCAGATGCTTTGAGGGCAGAGGAGAGATCTAGGGTCTAATAGACCCCAATTTTTTCAAAAAAGAGTACCTGTCACTACCTATTGCAATCATAGGGGATATTTACATTCCCCGAGATAACAATAAAAATGATTAAAAAAAAATAAAAATGAAAGAAACAGTTTAAAAATAAGATAAAAAAGCAAAAAAATAATAAAGAAAAAAAAAAAAAAAGCACCCCTGTCGCCCCCTGCTCTCGCACTAAGGCGAACGCAAGCGGCGGTCTGTCGTCAAATGTAAACAGCAATTGCACCATGCATGTGAGGTATCACCGCGAAGGTTAGATCGAGGGCAGTAATTTTTGCTGTAGACCTCCTCTGTAAATCTAAAGTGGTAACCTGTAAAGGCTTTTAAAGGCTTTTAAAAATGTATTTATTTTGTTGCCACTGCACGTTTGTGCGCAATTGTAAAGCATGTCATGTTTGGTATCCATGTACTCGGCCTAAGATCATCTTTTTTATTTCATCAAACATTTGGGCAATATAGTGTGTTTTAGTGCATTAAAATTTAAAAAAGTGTGTTTTTTCCCCAAAAAATGCGTTTGAAAAATCGCTGCGCAAATACTGTGTGAAAAAAAAAAATGAAACACCCACCATTTTAATCTGTAGGGCATTTGCTTTAAAAAAATATATAATGTTTGGGGGTTCAAAGTAATTTTCTTGCAAAAAAAAAAAAACTTTTTCATGTAAACAATAAGTGTCAGAAAGGGCTTTGTCTTCAAGTGGTTAGAAGAGTGGGTGATGTGTGACATAAGCTTCTAAATGTTGTGCATAAAATGCCAGGACAGTTCAAAACCCCCCCAAATGACCCCATTTTGGAAAGTAGACACCCCAAGCTATTTGCTGAGAGGCATGTCGAGTCCATGGAATATTTTATATTGCGACACAAGTTGCGGGAAAGAGACAATTTTTTTTTTTTTTTTGCACAAAATTGTCACTAAATGATATATTGCTCAAACATGCCATGGGAATATGTGAAATTACACCCCAAAATACATTCTGCTGCTTCTCCTGAGTACGGGGATACCACATGTGTGAGACTTTTTGGGAGCCTAGCCGCGTACGGAACCCCGAAAACCAAGCACCGCCTTCAGGCTTTCTAAGGGCGTGAATTTTTGATTTCTCTCTTGACTGCTTATCACAGTTTCGGAGACCATGGAATGCCCAGGTGGCACAAATCCCCCCAAATGACCCCATTTTGGAAAGTAGACACCCCAAGCTATTTGATGAGAGGTATAGTGAGTATTTTGCAGACCTCACTTTTTGTCACAAAGTTTTGAAAATTGAAAAAAGAAAAAAAAAAAAGTTTTTTCTTGTCTTTCTTCATTTTCAAAAACAAATGAGAGCTGCAAAATACTCACCATGCCTCTCAGCAAATAGCTTGGGGTGTCTACTTTCCAAAATGGGGTCATTTGAGGGGGTTTTGTGCCACCTGGGCATTCCATGGCCTCCGAAACTGTGATAGGCAGTGAAGAGTGAAATCAAAAATTTTCACCCTTAGAAATCCTGAAGGCGGTGATTGGTTTTTGGGGTCCCGTACACGGCTAGGCTCCCAAAAAGTCCCACACATGTGGTATCCCCGTACTCAGGAGAAGTAGCTAAATGTATTTTGGGGTGCAATTCCACATATGCCCATGGCCTGTGTGAGCAATATATCATTTAGTGACAACTTTGTGCAAAAAAAAAAAAAAAATGTGTCACTTTCCCGCAACTTGTGTCAAAATATAAAATATTCCATGGACTCAATATGCCTCTCTGGAAATAGCTTGGGGTGTCTACTTTCCAAAATGGGGTCATTTGGGGGGGTTTTGTGCCACCTGGGCATTCCATGGCCTCCGAAACTGTGATAGGCAGTAAAGAGTGAAATCATAAATTTACGCCCTTAGAAATCCTGAAGGCGGTGATTGGATTTCGGGGCCCCGTACGCGGCTAGGCTCCCAAAAAGTCCCACACATGTGGTATCCCCATATTCAGGAGAAACAGCAGAATGTATTTTGGGGTGCAATTCCACATAGGCCCATGGCCTGTGTGAGCAATATATCATTTAGTGACAACTTTTTGTAAATATTTTTTTTTTTTTTTGTCATTATTCAATCACTTGGGACAAAAAAAATAAATATTCAATGGGTTCAACATGCCTCTCAGCAATTTCCTTGGGGTGTCTACTTTCCAAAATTGGGTCATTTGGGGGGGTTTTGTACTGCCCTGCCATTTTAGCACCTCAAGAAATGACATAGGCAGTCATAAACTAAAAGCTGTGTAAATTACAGAAAATGTACCCTAGTTTGTAGACCCTATAACTTTTGCGCAAACCAATAAATATACGCTTATTGACATTTTTTTTACCAAAAACATGTGGCCGAATACATTTTGGCCTAAATGTATGACTAAAATTGAGTTTATTGGATTTTTTTTATAACAAAAAGTAGAAAATATCATTTTTTTTCAAAATTTTCGGTCTTTTTCCATTTATAGCGCAAAAAATAAAAACCGCAGAGGTGATCAAATACCATCAAAAGAAAGCTCTATTTGTGGGAAGAAAAGGACGCAAATTTCGTTTGGGTACAGCATTGCATGACCGCGCAATTAGCAGTTAAAGCGACGCAGTGCCAAATTGGAAAAATACCTCTGGTCCTTAGGCAGCATAATGGTCCGGGGCTCAAGTGGTTAATGCATTGCCGGTCAGACAATACACATAGAAGTTCGTTGATAAAAACGGCATGGGAATTCCCCACAGGGGAACCCCGAACCAAAATTTAAAAAAAAAATGATGTGGGGGGTCCCCTTAAATTCCATACCAGGCCTTCAGGTCTGGTACGGATATTAAGGGGAACCCCGGCCAAAATTAAAAAAAAAATGATGTGAGGGGTCCCCCTAAATTTCATACCAGGCCTTCAGGTCTGGTACGGATATTAAGGGGAACCCCGCGCCAAAATTTAAAAAAAAAACGGCGTGGGGTCCCCCAAGAATCCATACCAGACCCTTATCTGAGCACGCAACCTGGCAGGCCGCAGGAAAAAAGGGGGGACGAGAGAGCGCCCCCCCTGAACGGTACCATGCCACAAATGCCCTCAACATTGGGAGGGTGCTTTGGGGTAGCCCCCCAAAACACCCTGATCCCATGTTGATGAGGACAAGGGCCTCATCCCCCCAACCCTGGCCGGTGGTTGTGGGGGTCTGTGGGCGGGGGGCTTATCGGAATCTGGAAGCCCCCTTTAACAAGGGGACCCCCAGATTCCGGCCCTCCCCCCTGTGTGAAATGGTAAGGGGGTACAAAAGTACCCCTACCATTTCACTAAAAAACTGTCAAAAATGTTAAAAATGACAAGAGACAATTTTTGACAATTCCTTTATTTAAATGCTTCTTCTTTCTTCTATCTTCTATCTTCCTTCATCTTCTTCTTCTTCTGGTTCTTCTGGTACTTCTGATTCTTCCTCCGGTGTCCTCGTCCAGCATCTCCTCCGCGGCGTCTTCTTCCCTTCTTCTCCTCGGGCCGCTCCGCATCCATGGCATGGAGGGAGGCTCCCGCTCTTCTCTTCATCTTCTTCTCTTCATCTTCTTGTCTTCATCTTCTTGTCTTCATCTTCTTTTCGGGCCGCTCCACAACCATGCTGGCATGGAGGGAGGCTCCAGCTGTGTGACGCTTCTCCTCTTCTGACGGTTCTTAAATAACAGGGGGGCCAGCCGGTGACCCCGCCCCCCTCTGACCCACGGGGACATGATGGGACTTCCCTGTGGCATTCCCCGTGACACCACAAGGAAGTCCCGTCAAGTCACCGTGCGTCAGAGGGGGGCGGGGTCACCGGCTGGCCCTGCCCCCCGTTATTTAAGAACCGTCAGAAGAGGAGAAGCGTCACACAGCGGGAGCCTCCCTCCATGCCAGCATGGATGCGGAGCAACCCGAAAAGAAGATGAAGAGAAGAAGATGAAGAGAAGAAGATGAAAAGAAGAAGATGAAGAGAAGAGCGGGAGCCTCCCTCCATGCCATGGATGTGGAGCGGCCTGAGGAGAAGAAGGGAAGAAGACGCTGCGTAGGAGTTGCTGGACGAGAACACCGGAGGAAGAACTAGAAGTACCAGAAGAACCAGAAGAAGAAGAAGATGAAGGAAGATAGAAGAAAGAAGAAAGAAGAAGCATTTAAATAAAGGAATTGTCAAAAACTGTCTCTTGTCATTTTTAACATTTTTGACAGTTTTTTTGTGAAATGGTAGAGGTACTTTTGTACCCCCTTACCATTTCACACAGGGGGGAGGGCCGGGATCTGGGGGTCCCCTTGTAAAAAGGGGCTTCCAGATTCCGATAAGCCCCCCGCCCGCAGACCCCCACAACCACCGGCCAGGGTTGTGGGGATGAGGCCCTTGTCCTCATCAACATGGGGACAAGGTGTTTTGGGGGGCTACCCCAAAGCACCCTCCCAATGTTGAGGGCATGTGGCCTGGTACGGTTCAGGAGGGGGGACGCTCTCTCGTCCCCCCTCTTTTCCTGCGGCCTGCCAGGTTGCGTGCTCGGATAAGGGTCTGGTATGGACTTTTGGGGGACCACACGCCGTTTTTTTTTTAATTTTGGCACAGGGTTCCCCTTAATATCCGTACCAGACCAGAAGGGCCTGGTATGGAATTTAGGGGGACCCCCCACGCCATTTTTTTTTAAATTTTGGCCGGGGTTCCCCTTAATATCCATACCAGACCTGAAGGGCCTGGTATGGAATTTAGGGGGACCCCCACGTCATTTTTTTTTAATTTTGGTTCGGGGTTCCCCTGTGGGGAATTCCCATGCCGTTTTTATCAATGAACTTCTAGGTGTATTATCGGACCGGCAATACATTAATAGCCGCGAGTAGTTTTAAATGACTTTTTTTCCTTTGAAATGTAATTTTGCTGTCAGACTGTTCTAAACACGGGAAACATGCGCCCCTTTACAGGCATACTATAGACACTCCCCAGGTACAAAATTTAAAGGGATATTACACTTTTAATGTTTCACTTTAAGCATTATTAAAATCACTGCTCCCGAAAAAACTGCCATTTTTAAAACTTTTTTTGCATTGATCCATGTCCCCTAGGGCAGGACCCAGGTCCCCAAACACTTTTTATGACAATAACTTGCATATAAGCCTTTAAAATTAGCACTTTTGATTATTCATGTTCGTGTCCCATAGATTTTAACGGTGTTCACGTGTTCGAACAAATTTTTTGCCTGTTCGCATTTTCTGGTGCGAACCGAACAGGGGGGTGTTCAGCTCATCCCTATGTGTGTGTATATTGTGTGTCTGTGTGTGTATACTGTATGTATGTGTTTGTATACTGTGTGGCCCCATAATCTATTGCCCGGGGGCCCCATAATCTCCTATTGCCCGGGGGCCTCATCATCTTCTCCTATTGCCCGGGCCCCCATACTCTCCTATTGCCTGGGGGCCCATGAGTTGTCAGCCTGCCCCTGCATGTAGGTAAGTCCACCCACGTATATTAACTGCGGCAAGGCGGGTGCGCAAAATAACGTACCTGAGTGTGATTTCATGCATGTGGTTTTGAGGGCGCGCTGCTTCCGTGATGTGATTGGACACAGTGGGAGCCAATCAGTGGGTCTAGCGGCTGTGATGGCCACCGTGACCCGCCAATCATTTAGTAGAGACACTGAGCAGCAGTGTGCTAATGTAAACAAAGCACACCGCTGATCTGTCAGGGAGGAAAAGTGAGAGATCATGTTTCAGTGAATCCACTCTCCCCACAGTTAGAAACACCTCCCAGGGAACATATTTAACCCCTTGATCGCCCCTAGTGTTAACCACTTCCCTGCCAGTGTCATTTATACAGGGTTCAGTGCATTTTTATAGCACTGATTACTGTATTGGTGTCACTGGTCCCCAAAAAGTGTCACTTAGGGTCAAATTTGTCCACCGCAATGTTGCAGTTCCACTAAAAATCGCAGATCACGACAGTAAAAAACAAAAGTCCCTATCTATCCTATCTAGTCTATCCCTAAGTTTAAAGACGCTATAACTTTTGTGCAAACCAATCAATATACGCTTATTGGGATTTTTTTATCAAAAATATGTAGCAGAATACATATTGGCCTAAATTGATGAAGAAATTTGTTTTTTTTACTTTTTCTTTGGATATGTATTATAGCAGGTTTTTTTGGTTTATAGCGCAAAAAATAAAAACCGCAGAGGTGATCAAATATCACCAAAAGAAAGTTCTATTTGTGGGGGAAAAAAAGGACATTTTGTTTGGTTACAATGTCGCACGACTGGGCAATTGTCAGTTAAAGCAATGCAGTGCCGTATCGCAAAAAATGGCCTGGTTAGAAAGTGGGTAAAACCTTCGGGAGCTGAAGTGGTTAATTAATAAACAAGTACATCTAACTAGATGTATTTTGCATTTTTTTTTCTTTCCATATTAGAGCCAGAAATGTTGTTTTAAGTCTGTAAGGACAAAAATGACCCATTTCTTAGTTGAGGGACATGAATACCTAGAAAGATGCTTAAAAGTATAACTAAATATTGCAAGAAACTTTTGCTCCACACTATCAATTTTTAGTTACCATATACATAAGCATGTGCCATGCAGTGTACATTCCAGCTCACTCTTAGTAAACTGAGACTAGAGACACATTTCAGGGAAATGTAACTCTTGTGAGCATGTGCAGGAGTTACATCATCAGTGGCTGTCTTATGACCAAACAGTAGCATTGAGGGACCCTGATAGAAGCAGCAGGGAGATGGTGGCATTGCCATACATAGAACAGCAACTGTTGGAGGAGGCACTGTGTGAAGTAAGTATGCCATTTAGTGATGGGCATATTTACCCAGGTTCAATTCATGAAGGATCCAGTGAAACTGGTTCAAACTTGAACTTTGCAGGGAATCCTATTTAAGTCTATGGGGAGCATACCCTGTTGTTAAATTCTGGCCATTTTTGGGTTAAAAAGCAAACTATTGACAAAAAAAAGACAAAATGTGCCAGACACTGCTATGTAGAGTGTCACGGAACGTCCCACACTCCGCTTGAGTGCTTCCGTCATATACCACTTCCTCCCAGTCTGTATACAGATATCCCAACCTCTCTGCGCACAAAACAAGGCGACACTTGGTCAACAAAACCAATAATAGTCTCTACATACATCCTGGGAGATATTGTGTACAAATATTACTGTCCCATTTTAAGTAGTCCAAGATATATTTTCTCACTCACCCTGTGCCAGGTTGGCACAGGGTGACTTAGACATAAGATGTATTCTGAGTTCCACGGGCCCTCCCGTCACATAGGGTATTTAATACCTTCCCACACAGGCCAATTATGAAATTTCTCTCCAACATGTAAAATTCCGTATTTTTTTGCTCGGAACCCCCAAATATTATATATATTTTTTTGCAGAGACCCTAGAGAATAAAATGGTGGTCATTGCAATTTGCTCTGTCACATTGTACTTGTGCAGCGATTTTTTTTAAATGCAATTTTTTGGGAAAAATTATACTTTAATGAATTTTAATGCAAAAAACACAATATATAACCCTTTTTTTGTGTAATATATAAAAGACGATGTTACGCCGAGTAAATAGATACCTAACATGTCAAACTTTAAAATTGCACACACTCGTGGAATGGTGCCATACTACGGTACTTAAAAATCTCCATGGGTGACGCATTAAAATTTTTTACAGGTTACCAGTTTACAGTTACAGGGGAGGTCTAGGGCTTGAATTATTGCTCACACTATAACGTTTGCGTTGATACCTCATGTGTGGTGTGAACACTGTTTCCATATGCAGGCGCGACCTGCGTATGTGTTCGCTTCTACGTGTGAGCATGAGGCGACGAGGGTGCATTAAAATTTTTATTTATTTATTTGTTTTTTTTTTTGATTACTTTCATTCCTATCACAAGAAATGTAAACATCTCTTGTGATAGAAATAAGTCATGACAGGTCCTCTTTATGGAGACATCTGGAGTCTATAAGACCCCATATATCACCTCTACCCTGGAAATCATGATATTAAAAAAAAACATTGATCTCTGCTTTCTAGGAAAAAAAATGTCAGTGTTTATATCTGCCAGAGCTAGATGTGAGATCATGATGTTGCTTCTGGTCTCCCGGGGTCATAGAATTGGCTGGAGACTCTGCCAGCAACCCGTCGCCACTGCTGGATCAGATCTTCAGCTTCCCAATAGCACAGGTAAGCCTGGAGATGGGCAGCGGGATGTCCCCTCCCACTGCCTGTAAAAGCAATCCAGCGGTTAATCAGCCACTAGGATGGCTTTTACATTACAGGGAAGTTTTGGCTTAAACAAACATATTTGGGTAATGCCTGTAGCTGCAGGCATCATCCAGATATAGCCACAGCAAGTCCACAAGGTCACACGAGGGAAGTGGTTAACAATGCAAAAAAGAGTTTCACATTTTCAAAAGTTTTCATACCGTACAACAGGTGGGGGAGTCCAATTATTGCAGCTTCAAAAGTAAAATGAAAAAACAGCAGTCCTTTAATTTGCATGCTTTTGAGATGCCTTTAAGATGTACAGTATGTGATATTACTAAAAAGTACAGTTTTTTTCTCAGCAACGCCATATTTTGAATTCTGGCATCACATATTTTGTGAGTCTGATATGTGTGTGACAGCACTGGACCGATAGAAATGAAAGTTGGTTCTAATAGATCTACCGTAAAATGATTTTTCCTTAAAATAAACAGATCCATGGTTTTAATATAGTAAAAGTGGATATACAAGAAAAAAGTCACTTCCAGCGCTAAGGAGTCTTCTGTGGTAAAAAGCAACAGGACATTGATTTTCAAGAACTAGGTGAATGCTGCCCTCCTCAGATGGGGTAAAACTACAAACACAAAATGTCACTCGCCTCTTCTGGCGATACTCAGGAGGATGTAGCCTCCCCTGCATTGTTTGCTCTGCATTGGAAGGGTGGATGGCCCGCCAGCCATGAGAGGAGAGCTCCCAGGGCTAAAGACGGGCGTGTCATGGCAGGAGGAGCTCTGTCAGCACTCCATGCGAGGAGTTCTGGCTCTGTCACTTCCAGGTACAGATGCACTCATGCGTTTGCTCTCCTGTCATCCCCGTGACACAGAGGGATGTCTCCTGCCATCTAGCGGCCATTTTTGCTGTTTCTTACATGAATGAGGGGTGAGTCAACATTTACATTTAATACTCACAACATTCAGAATTCCTTTACTAATAATTATTTTTATATATTAAGTGAGCCCCTGTTCTCTACCTATTATTATGTTTGTGGTAATTATTTAATTACCTAATTGTGTAATCATATGATAAATACACATATAAACACAGGGGTATATATTAATTAATTCATAATATATTCTTTAAATTATTATTATTTATTTATTTTTTCTCATTGTCTCCACCCCCAGTTTCTGAAGGTGGGGCTCTATCACCAATTAATCATTTCCTGTTTTCCAAATAAAGCACTTGTCTTTGGTTGTCCAGAGTAGCTTAGCTCTAAGGAAGGGGTTGCCCCCCTGAAACGCGCCAGCTTTTACCCTTTCTTTGATATGATACGACACTTGTCCGCACCGTTTTTGGTAATGCACTGGGTGTGCACGCCTTCCATTTTTGTTTTGTCTTTATAGTATAAGTGGACCCTGTTCTGTTCCTAGGTTGCTACCTTTCAACAAAGCAACCAAAGAAACGCTTACCAGATGGCAAATTCTTGGATGTGTACTGAGGAGCAGGAGTTTAACTCACTTGAAGGACTTTTTGAAACATTTAATGGTTAAAGATCATCAAATAAATCAAATGTGTTTTGTGAGAAAAATCCTCCTCCTTCTTCAAGGCTTAAGCAGACCTGTGTTAAGGATTGATGACAACATTAAAGGTAGTTGATATCCTCAATATCTAAAGGGAGGAATGCTTGCACATGACCAAGATCAACCTCCTGCAGCCTGTCAGCTCCATCTCAATATATACTCTAGTAGAGCAGGTAAAAATTCACTGAGGGTAAGCACAAACACACCCTGCTGGGGCAAGGCCCAGGAGAGAAAAAAAGTTCTGCAAAGTTTGCTCCAAATTTGATTTTGGTATCAGATATTATTACTAATCACTCTTGCACACTGCAACAGCAGCAGTTAATAAAAATCAATGCCAGGAACCTAGAAAAGTATACAGAGCACAAAAAACTTAGCAAAGCTCAGGCTGGCTGCAGTCTAGCTGTAACAACACTTAATTTAACTATATACACTTCAACTGAAGGTAGGGTCTGCTGAAACTTTTGTGAAAATGTGGGGTTACTACTACTGCCAGTGCAGCGAATCCTGCCCCAGTACCTTTGCCCTATGTCCTGGCAGAGAATCAGAGAAAATCAGATTTGAGTCTACTACTGACTACTGATCCTTTCCTCTGTTTAAGATTTTTCTGTTGAATGTTTAATGTCTATCATTGAATCACAGTCATAGAGCTGTGTGGATAAAAGTTAGAGTAGCCCCTTTTCTGAAATACAAGCAAGGTGTGGTAGTTCTTCCCCTCTTTCTCAGCACGTAAGAGTCAGAATTTCCAGCCAAACAGATCACAAGACAAAGACCTCTGGAACCAAAAAAATAAACCTCTGATCACACGCAATGTGACAAATGCTGGTGATGATCTTTTTTTCTAGCAAAATGTACTTCCCTACATTGAACCTTAGCTTTATTAAAGTCCTCTTTGCTTTATTTCTAAAAATATAGCTCAATGATACAAATTCCCCACATTGCCAAGACGAAATGTCACAATCATCTGACAGCTGTTTTGGGCAACTACAGCACAAAATGTCATCACGTATCATGTCAAAAATGTGTAGCATTGCAGAATGACTCCCAAGGTGAGTATATTACTTAACTCTCAGTACTGGACCCTTGGCATATGATGGGGTTAAAAACAGTTAGACCCCAGTCACTTTACACACGATCGGATTTTCCAACAACAAATGTTGGATGTGAGCTTGTTGGCTGAAAGTCCAACCGTGTGTATGCTCCATCGAACATTTGTTGTTAAGCTTTCCGGCAACAAATGTTGGCTAGCAGGTTTTCAAATTTTCCGCCAACAAAACTTTGTTGTCGGACTTTCCGATCGTGTGTACACAAGTCCATTGCACAAAAGTTCACGCATGCTCAGAATCAAGCACAAGCCGGAAGCTCTCAGTCTTGTAAAACTAGTGTTCGTAATGGAGATATCACGTACCTCTTGTATGTCACTACGTTCGTAATTGTTGGCCAACATTTGTGTGACCGTGTGTATTCAAGACAAGTTGGAGCCAACACCCTTCGAACAAAAATCCACGGTTATGTTGTCGGAAAGTCCGATTGTGTGTACGGGGCATTAGACTTTATTGATTATTTCAAATTTAGTAACCTGTGGGATGTAAACTTTGTATTAATTAACAGGCACCAACATCCCAACAGATACTTGTTACTGTTAAAAATGTATTTATTATTCACACTTTATTCACGTATGAATTCAACTTTAGGAGGCAGAGTTAGGGATACAGTATACCCTAAAAATAACTCAGGTAGTAGTTGGCCCTTTAATAGCAGCCACTTAAACTCAATGTGAATACTTGCACATCATAGCTAGAGACCAGCGGAGTTTAGTTTTTATTTAATCATTTAAGAGCTAAGCTCACCTTTACTGCAAACATAAATAAATACACATCTTTTTGCAGTAAAAATTGTGCATGTTTAATTTTTTTAAAACAGGAGCCTGGAAAGCATTGCACCCACAATCAGCAGATCATGGGTGCAATATCAAGCTCCTGAACACTCTGCCTACAGCTCTGTTGCCCATAAGTCTGTGGGGGTCATATACTATAGCGCTAATTACCGCAAATTAGCGCTAAAATGGTATTCACTATAGCGCTGGTAAAAAAATACTCCCAAAATCGAATTTACTATAGTTCACTGAAAACAAATAGCGCACAAACCCTTACTCTGCTTAAACCTTGAGTAGTGCACATGGAAATATTGTTTAGAGCATGATATAATTGCCTAAATGGTACTGAAATATGCAGTATATTATTTAAAGATAATCTGCTTTTAAACTGTGTGAAAAAGTGATTTCTACACTGAAATATCTTTAGAAGTCTGAGGAGAGATAAATTCCCCATCTCTGTACAACTAGGTGCCAACACAACTGAGCATGCTCAGACCTGAAAATAACTCTCATTTTAGCTCCAATTTTTTACAGGGCGTTATAGTAAATACCAAAATGAGCTCTGTGTTAAAGAGCGTTTTTTGGGAGTGAAAAACAGCGCTATTATAGTCCAATGCAAGTTCTAGCCATTCATTCTAATGGTACAATTGTAACTTCCCCAAATAAATCCTTTTAATGTTGAGATGAAATGTATCTTTCTCTGAAATAAATTTCCCTTTGCAACATTGTTGCTTCTAATTAATCTATTTTGTTTTTAAGAATGCTAGAATGTGGAATGTTTTGCTGTTTTGGTAAAATATATTTTTCTCTGTCACTTTCACTTGTTACACTCCATCTCACAATAATCTTTACCCAAACTCACACAGGTGTCTTTACAAACCACAAACAATACAATTGCTGATACAAATTTAAAATAAGTCACAATTGTTTTGTGTTTTTTTTATTTATTTCCAAATAATCATAATTTGAGCCCAAAAAATGTGATATGTGTACCAACGTCAGAAATCAAAATATAATTCCCAAAAATTTGCGGGTAATATCACTATTCTACACTCACCCACAAAGAACCACCAAATATCACAGAATAAATCAAGAAGAATAACTCTTGAGTAATGTAATTCCATCACCTGTATGTCCAAAGAAATGCAGTATTTATGTGTAGGAGGTTTTCACATGTGGCAGCTCTGTGACCTAGTGGTTAGAAATTCTGCTTAGCATCCCTGAGCATCTGTGTTTGGATCCCAAACATGCCGCTTCATGTAGAGAAGTTGTCTCATCTCCCTATTATGTTAAACATAACTTCTCTCTCAAGTCCTAAAACTATGTCTAAATGTAGTATTTATGTGTACGAGGGATCCACCACCATTGTAAATCTTGCCAGATACACTATCCAGACAAAAGTATTGGGACGCCTGCCTGTCCACACACATAAACTTTAATGGCAGCCCAGTCTTAAGCCTTGTACACACTATCCAATTGTTGACAGACTGTTGTCCTAAAATCCAACTGTTAGTACGCTCCTTCAGACAATTGTTGTCCAACTTTCAGCTAACAAATGTTGGATGGCAGGCTAGTAAATTTTCGGCGGACAACGGTCTGTTGTCAGATTTTCGTATTGTCTGTACACAAGTCCGTCACACAAAACTCACCAAGCACGAAATTAGAAGAAGGTGGCCAAAGGGTGGCACTCAAGAGCTGAAATTCCTCGTAGTACGTCACTACATTGGTGTTTGTTGGCCAACAATCATGCATCGTTAGTAAGACAAGTTCCTGGCACACGCCCTTTGGACAAAAGTCTGACACTCTGTTGGCCAACAATCCAATATTGTGTACCAGGCTTATGTCCGTAGGGTTAAAATTTGATTTGGCCCACCCTTTGCAGCTAGAACAGCTTCTGGGAAGGCTAGGAAGGCTTTCCACAAGGTTTAGTGTGTCTATGGGAACGTTTGACCACTCTCAGAAGTGCATTTGTGAGGCCAGGCACTGATGTTGGATGAGAAGGCCTGGCTCGCAGTCTCTGTCCTAAATCAACCAAAAGATGTTCTATCGGGTTGAGGCAGGCCAGTCAAGTTTCTCTACCCCAAACTCTCTCATCCATGTCTTTATGGACCTTGTTTTGTGCACTGGTGTGCAGTGAGGTTGGAACGGGAAGGGGCCATCCCCAAACTGTTCCCACAAAGTTGGGAGCATGAAATTGTCCAAAATGTCTTGGTATGCTGATGCCTCAAGAGTTCCTTTCACTGGAATTAAGAAGCCAAGCCCAACCCCTGAAAAACAACCCCACATCATAATCCCCCCTCCACCAAATGATTTGGACCAGTGCACAAATCAAGGTCCATAATGACATGGATGAGTGAGTTTGGGGTGGAAGAACTTGACTGGCCTGCACAGAGTCCTGATCTCAACAGAACACCTTGGGGATGAATTTGAGTGGAGACTGTAAGCCAGGCCTTCTCGTCCAACATCAGCGCCTGACCTCACAAATGCACTTGGAAGAATGGTCAAACATCCCCATAGACACACTCCTAAACCTTGCGGACAGCCTTCCCAAAAGAGTTGAAGATGTTAAAGCTGCAAAGGGTGGACCAAATGAATTTTGAACCCTACGGACTAAGACTGGGATGCCATTACATTTCATGTGCGGTTAAAGGCAATGTCCCAATACTTAGGCTAATATATTGTACAGTATCTTGCTTGTGACACTGAGCATGGCTATGGACTTGGGATGGTTCACACCACAGAGATGCAGACAAAACGTATGAGGCTGCCTGCTGGCAGTGGGTAGCAATTCTGTCTAGCAGCACTGGGGTTGCTGGTTCAATTCCCCAACATGCTAATGCTTGTGTTGAAGTTTATGTTCTCCCTGTGTGGGTTTCTCACCACAATCCAAAGACATGCAATCACTTTAGACATACATGAAGAGGCAGATTGAAAGATACTGGTGGGCGTGTACTTCTATTGGGCGGGTGTCAGTGTGCTAACAATACAACCTATCTTACATAAAGGGCTGCAGTAGGGGATGTGTTTCGTTGGCCTGAGAAGGCCAGGTTTTTTGCTGTGATTTGTGGGGGATAAGGAATGATATTGTGCATATTGACAAATGCCCAACTAGGGCTGTTTGCTGAAATTCTTGTGCATTTTTCCATCAAAAGTGGGTTTATGTGACCATGCTGTTAATGTTGTGTGTGTATGGTTCCTGTCTGACCATGCAAACATGGTTTGGGAGCACCTGCTGATCTTCTACTCTTTGATCTCATTGCCTAATCATGTACACAGAAATGCAGCTTCTAGTAGAACATACTCACCAATGTATGTATGTGTGTAGATTGTGGGCTGGTGGTGGGTGCTATATATTGAATATGTGAATTTTTTAATATTATGTTGGAATGCTCTATAAGAGTAATGACTGTTAAGTATGTTTCTATTATCTTGCAGATAAAAATGTGGGCTGGTGGGTGAGTTGTATTATGAAATGTTACCCGTTATACACTGAAAGTAAAGCTGTGTCCACTCTAAGGTGCAGACAAATTTTAGATTGTAAGCTCCTATGAGCAGGGCCCTTAAAACCCAATTGCTAACTGTTTTGCTAAATGTAGCAACATATATCCTGTAGAATATTTTTTGAAGCTAGTAAATGAATGTACATAATTTTGTTTCTGATGGCAAAATAAAAGTACATTATTGAGCTTGTTCATTGTGTTTTTTCTTTTTCTCCTTTCTTTCTTCTTTTTAATTAGTTTTGGGGGTGGTGGTTTTGGGGAAGTGCAATGTCTATCTTTTATACCTTGTAATTTCTATATGTATTTGTGCACCAAAAAAAATAATCTCTTCAGCACACCTGCAAGTAAATGATAAAGGTGGAATCTTTATATAAAAAAGCTGTGGAGAGTTGCAGGTAATGAAATCAGCTGGTGGATAGTCAGTGTTGTATGTGTCAGCCCTGGTTCACATTGGTGCGATTTCACATGCGATTTGACATGTCAAATCAGCGGCAATTGCACCGCTCTACTTGGTGTGGCGCCGCAATTTCCAAAAGTAGTTTCTGTACTAATTTTGTCGACTTCGGGGTGCGATTTTTATTGACATCAGTGCAGAAACCTGCACAGATGTCTCTGAAATTCCCCCCGGAGTCGAGACTGACATGCGGGAATGAAATCGCGTGAGTTTAGCTGAGCTTGCACAATTTCCTCCCGCTGACAGTGTGAACTTGGGCTCAAACTGGGCCTTTGTCTTTGTAATTCACCTGCTGCTATCCCAGGGACACCATTTCTTATCAAACTCCCTTAAGTTTACCTTCAAATATCATTATATGTAGCAATACAGATTCGCATATCTGCAAATAAACTAAAATAAAAAAAATTCTAATCGTGGTTGCGATCAAATATTCACAGCTGCAATCAAAAGAGCGTGGTTTCACCTTCTGACCCGGAAATAAGTCATTGTAATCATCTGGAAGTTCCTGTGCTGGTCAGTATCTCCATCTAGGTGGACATGGCGAGGTCCCTCTTAAGCAAAGAGGAGGTGCTGCTCATTTGCCGGGTAAGTAGTGTAGGATATGTACTTGTGCTTACTAAATGTGGGGGTGGATGTGGTAGTTAGATTTAGTGTGGGTGGCGTTCATTGATTTGTTTGGCATCACCACACATTTGCTTCTGACCCATGTGCACACATCAATTCCTGCATTTGTTCTGTGGATGTAAATCAGTAAGGACTATGCAAATAAAAATGAAAGCTCCTTTCTATTAAAATATATATGACTTGTTTCACAGTTGGGTGACTTTTCCAGCAAATTTAGACCTCCGAGTTGCATGACAAGTTGTACTCCCTGATTCTCAATGATAACCATTCATATCTGTGCTACTTAAAGTTGCAACAACTTCAAAGTAGTCCCTGTACTACTTTGGTGTGACTTTCATGTGACTTGTGGTACAAAGGGCACAATATTACACAGGCGTTCCCAGAAGTTGGGGCCAAGTTGCAGCAGCAAAATGGCAGCAAAATAGTGTGACTTTCAGGTCGCAGCAGTGTGAATGAGATTCATGGATAATACCTTTGAATTAGGCCCTATTCTCACTTGTGCATCCAGCAAGTGGGTCAAATTCATCCCTGCACTACCTTGCTTTGACTTTGATGCGACTTGAGGTCCATATACCACAAGATTACACAGACATTGGTTGCACAAGTGCAAATGGGGTCTAATTCAAAGTTGTTATCAATGAATCTCATTAGGTTCCTTGCACACTTGGCTGACTTTTCATACAACTTGAGGTCCATAAGGCCCTTTTCACACTTGTGCGACCTGAAAGTCCTGCAATTTTGCAGCACTTTTTGTGGCAAATTTGATGTAATTTGAAGCAATGCCAGTGTAATCTTGAGGTCTATGGACGCAGGACAAGTCGCACAAGTGTGAAATGGGCCTTAGGGCCGGTTCACACTGCTGTGCTGTCCGACATCGGATGTGATTTGCCCCGCACTGCAAATCACATGCGATGTCTGTGTGATTCAAACTCAGCCATACAGATTGTATGGTTGAATTTTCATCGCATTTGGACAAAACTCACACAGGATCTCGCAGCAGATTCAGATCGCATGGGTGTTGTCTGAATTTGCAGTTCACTCTGCGATATGCAAACTGATTTGGGGTGTCATTAGCTTTCTACTGACACTCCCAGCAGTTCACATATGGCAGTGTGAACTGCCTGCTAGTTGTATGCAGGAACCTGCACTGGATTCGCAGGGTTCCCGCATCGCTCCAGTGTGAACTAGCCCTGACCCTAGGTTCGCAACTTTGCATTTTTTGGTGCATTTTGCAGTTTGCAGAAACACTCTACAGTCCATTTACCTGGTTTCCTATGGTACTAGTTCACATCTATGCGCTTTGTGGCCAGTGCATTTTTAGAAATGGTTGGGGACTTTTTACATGCGATTTGCGGGTAATAGATTTCAATGGAACCACACCAGAAACGCAACTTTTGCCTTTGTGATGCGATTTTTTATGTATTTTGCAGTTCTTATTTTAACACTGTATATAGCTGGTTCCTAACTGGGGGGCCGGGAAGCCAGCCGCTGCATCCTTAACAACCAATGAGTCATCAGCTGTCAGTGGCTTCCCCACTGAAAGTAAGAAAAAAATGCCAGCCAAACAAATTGCAAAAAAACTGCATGGGGTCCCCCCAGGTCTATACCAGGCTCTTCAGATCTAGTATGGATTTGGAGGGGGCCCCGCACACCAAAAGTTTAAAAAAATGTTGTGGGGGTCCCCCCAAAATCCATACCAGGCCCTTATCCGAGCACGCAACCTGGCAGGCCACAGGAAAAGAGGGAAAAATGAGGGAGCACCCCCCTCCTGAACCATCCCAGGCCCCATGCCCTCAACATGGGGAGAGTGCTTTGGGGTCCTCCCAAAACACCTTGTTCCCATGTTGATGGGGACAAGGGCCTCATCCCCACAACCCTTGCCCAGTGGTTGTGGGGGTCTGTGGGCGGGGGGCTTACCGGAATCTGGAAGCCCCCTTTAACAAGAGAGCCCCCAGATCCTGCCCCCCCATGTGAATGGGTATCGGGTACATTGTACCCTTACCCATTCACCAAAATAAAGCAGGGAAATGTGACAAAAAACAATAGCCATTTTTTGACAATTCCTTTATTGTAAAATAGCTCTGAGCGGTCTTCTCCCCGAGCTGTGTCTCCCGCCATCATCTTCTCCTGGTGCTGTCCCTCTTGCCACCATCTTCTGTCACCATCTCTCCTGCTACCGCCTACTTCTCCCGCTGCTGTGTTCTTCCTCACTGCCGTGTTCTTCCTCTACGCCATCTTCCTCTGTTGTGTTGTCATCTGCTGTCTGGCATCTCTTACACAGCCATGGGGCGTGACCATCCGTTGACGTCAAACGGACAGCCAGTCCCTTTTATTATTAGGAAAAAAAGGGGGCGGGCTTTCCGTGTGAGGTCAACGGATGGTCATGCCCCATGGTTGTGTAAGAGACGCCAGACAGCAGTGGGTGACAACACAACGGAGGAAGACAGTGGCGAGGAAGAACATGGTGGCAAGGAAGAACACAGCAGCGGGAGAAGTAGGTGGTGGCGGGAAAGACAGCGACAGAAGGCAGCAACAGAAGATGGCGGCAAGAGAGACAGCACCAAGAGAAGATGACAGCGGGAGACACGGCTCGGGGGGAGAAGACCGTTCAGAGATATTTTACAATAAAGGAATTGTCAAAAACCGGCTATTGTTTTTTGTCTCATTTCACTGCTTTTTTTGGTGAATGCGTAGGGGTACAATGTACCCGATACCCATTCACATAGGGGGGTCAGGACCTAGGGCCCCCCTTGTTGTTGCCCGCAGACCCCCACAACCATAGGGCAAGGGTTGTGGGGATGAGGCCCTTGTCCCCTTCAACATGGGAACAAGGTGTTTTGAGGGGGACCCCAAAGCTGCCCTCCCCATGTTGAGGGCATGTGGTCTGGTACGGTTCAGGAGGGGAGCACTCTCTAGTCTCCCCCTCTTTTCCTGTGTCCTGCCAGATTGTGTGCTCTGATAAGGGTCTGGTATGGATTTTGGGGGGACCCCACGCCTTTTTTTTCAAATTTTGGCACAGGGTTCCCCTTAATATCTATACCAGACCTGAAGGTCCTTGTATTGGACTGGGGGGGACTCACACCATTTATTTCAATGATTTTCATCTATATTGCCGGGATCCGACAATACATTAAAGCCGCGAGCAGTTTTAAAGGACATTTTTTTCCTTTAGAAATGTCATTTTGCTGCAGTACTGTTCTAAACATGGGGAAAATGCGCTAATTTACAGGCATACTAAGGACACCCCCAGGCACGACATTTAAAGGAATACCCTTCCAATCTGGTATGGACTTTAAGGGGAACCCCACGCCAAAATAAAAAAGGAAATTGACCTGAAGGGCCTGGTATGCATTTTAAGGGGAACCCTGCACCAAAATGAAAAAGAAATGGCGTATGGTCCCCCCCAAAATCCATACCAGACCCTTATCTAAGCGCGCAACCTGGCAGGTCAGGAAAGGGGGGTGGACGAGAGTCTTTTGTCACATTTCACTGCTTTTTTTGTGAATGTGTAGGGGTACAATGTACCCAATACCCATTTACATAGGGGGTAGGATCTGGGTGTCCCTTTGTTAAAGGGGGCTTCCATATTCCAATAAGCCCCCCGCTCGCAGACCCCCACAACCACCGGGCAAGGGTAGTGGGGATGAGGCCTTTGTCCCCATCAACATGGGGACAAGGTGTTTTGGGGGGACCCCAAAGCACCCTCCCCATGTTTAGGGCATATGGCCTGGTATGGTTCAGGAGGGGGGTGCTCGCTCGCCCCCCCTTTCTTGATTTGCCAGGTTGCGTGCTCGGATAAGGATCTGGTATGGATTTTGGGGGGATCCCTACGCCATTTTTTTTTTACATTTTGGCATGGAGTTCCCCTTAATATCCATACTAGACTTGAAGGACCTGGTATGAACTGGTAGGGGAAACCTACGCCGTTTTTTACTTTGATTTTTACTACAGCAAATGACGGAGCGATCACATGTAAACAAACCGGCGTCATCTCATGACGCCGGTTTCTCTCCTCCCCTCCTGTGTACCGATCGGTACACTGTGAGCGGAGAGGGGGATGGATGGATGAATGCAGCGCTGTGGGCTGTATGTGTAGTGCCCACAGCGCTAACCAGTGACATCCAGCAATCCATCCATCCATGCTCAGCCATCCCTAATGCTCTGCAATGCCCTGCACCACTCTGCAATGCCCTGCAATACTCTGCAATGCCCCACATTACTCTGCAATACCCCACAATACTCTGCAATACCCCACAATACTCCCACAATACTCTGCAATACCCCGCAATACCCCCACAATACTCTGCAATACCCCACAGTACACTGCAATACCCCGCAATACTCTGCAATACCCCACAGTACACTGCAATACCCCGCAATACTCTGCAATACCCCGCAGTACTCTGCAATACCCCGCAATACTCTGCCATACCCAGCCATACTCTGCAATACTCGGTGATACCCAGCCATACCCAGTCATACTCAGCAATACCCTGCAATACCCTGCCATACTCTGCAAAACCCCCCATACTCTGCAATACCCCGCCATACTCTGCAATACCCTGCCATACCTCGCCATACCCAGCCATACCTAGCCATACCCAGCCATACCCTGCCCTGCTGAGCCATACTAGGCTGTACTCGGCCTCTGTATGTGGCCAGGCTGTGGAAGTCTCACACATGTGATATCGCCGTACTCAGGAGGAGTAGGAGAATCTATTTTGGGGTGTCATTTTTGGTATGTACATGCTATGTGGTAAAAATATTGTATAAATGGACAACTTTGTGTTAAAAAAAAAATGCGTTTTAACCACTTCCCGCCTGCCGGCTGTCATACGACGTCCTTGACTTTGTGCGGAGATATCTGAATGATGCCTGCAGCTACAGGCATCATTCAGATATCAGCTTTTTCAGCCAGCGATTCCCTACACCATAAGAACGATCATATCAGCTGTTCCACTGCTTGATCATTCTTACAGGAGGCGATAGGGAATGCCCCCCCCTCCCGCCGCCCTCCGGTGCTTCTACCGACTCACCGCTACGATCAAAGCCAGGATCGTTTTTTTTTTTTTTTTTTTTAATTTCAGGCTTCCCAGCCTAGAGGTGAGATGTGGGGTCTTATTGACCCCATATCTCACTGTAAAGAGGACCTGTCATGCCATATTCCTATTACAAGGGATGTTTGCATTCCTTGTAATAGGAATAAAAGTGTTTTTTTTTTTGAAAAAAGCATCAAACTAAAATAAATAAAGTAAAATGAACAATAAAAAAAAAAGCGCCCCTGTCCCTGTGTGCTCGCATGCAGAAGCGAACGCATATGTAAGTCCCGCCCACATATTAAAACGGTGTTCAAACCACACATGTGAGGTATCGCTGCAATCGGTAGAGCGAGAGCAATGATTTTGGCCCTAGACCTCCTCTGTAACTTAAAACATGTAACCAGTAAAACATTTTAAAATGTCGCCTATGGGGATTTTTGAGTAGCAAAGTTTGGCGCCATTCCACAAGCGCGTGCAATTTTGAAAGGGGACATGTTGGGTATCTATTTACTCGGCGTAACTTCATCTTTCACATTATGCAAAAACATTGGGCTAACTTTACTGTTTTGGTTTTTTTAAAGCACAAAACAATTTTTTCCCCCAAAAAAAGCGTTAAAAAAATTGCTGCGCAAATACCGTGCGAGATAAAAAGTTGCAATGACCACCATTGTATTCTCTAGGGTCTTTGCTAAAAAAACATATATAATGTTTTGGGGTTCTATGTAATTTTCTAGCTAATAAATGATGATTTTTACATGTAGGAGAGAAATGTCAGAATTGGCCTGGGCACTCCAGAACGCCTGGAGGTGCTCCCCTGCATGTTGGGCCTCTGTATGTGGCCAGGCTGTGTAAAAGTCTCACACATGTGGTATCGCCGTACTCGGGAGTAATAGCAAAATGTGTTTTGGGATGCAATTTGGGGTATGCATATGCGGTGTATGAGAAATAACCTGCTAATATGACAAAAAAAAAAAAAAAAGTAAAAAAAAAACTTGATTTTGCAAAGAATTGTGGGAAAAAAATGACAACTTCAAAAAACTCACCATGCATCTTTCTAAATACCTTGGAATGTCTTCTTTCCAAAAAGGGGTCATTTGGGGGGTATTTGTACTTTTCTGGCATATTAGGGTCTCAAGAAATTAGATAGGCCGTCAGTACTTCAGGTGTGATCAATTTTCAGATATTCGCACCATAGCTTTTGGGCTCTATAACTTTCACAAAGACCAAATAATATCCACCGATTTGGGTTATTTTTACCAAAGATATGTAGCGGTACAAATTTTGGCCAAAATATATGAAGAAAAATTACTGATTTGCAAAATTTTATAACAGAAATGAAGAAAAATTTATTTTTTTTACAGATTTTTCGGTCTTTTTTCTTTTATAGCGCAAAAAATAAAGAACCCAGCGGTGATTAAATACCACCAAAAGAAAGCTCTATTTGTGTGAAAAAAAGGACAAAAATTTCATGTAGATACAGTGTTGCATGACTGAGTAATTGTCATTCAAAATGTGAGAGCACCAAAAGCTGAAAATTGGTCTGGTTATTAAGGGGGTTTAAGTGCCCAGTTGTCAAGTGGTTAACAAGGGGACACCCAGATCCCGGCCCCCTCCCCATGTAAATGGGTACCGGGTACATTTTACCCCTACACATTTACCAAAAGTGTACCGATCGGACCCGAAAAAAAACCTTGAAAAACTCAGTCTCAACTGGAGGCACCCGTCGACTGCAGCCTTTTTGCTTTGACAGCTTTTATATAGCTGGTGACCCCGCCCCCTTCTTACATCATGTTGTGGGGACGCCTCCCAACGAGGCAGAGTTTTTTCTTTTCTTTTTCTTTTTCTCGGTGTGTCAGCGTTGTGATCGAAGATCGTGATCGACATCCCCAACATTTTTTTTTTTATAAACATTTTTACTTTTTTGACACTTTTTTGGTGAATGTGTAGGGGTACAATGTACATTCACATGGGGGTGCCGGGATCTGGGGGTCTTCTTGTTAAAGGGGGCTTCCAGATTCCGATAAGCCCCCCACCCGCAGACCCCACAACCACAAGGGTTGTGGGGAAGAGGCTCTTGTCCCCATCAACATGGGGACAAGGTGTTTTGGGAGGGACCCCAAAACATCTTTCCCATGTTGAGGGCATGTGGCCTGGTACGGTTCAGGAGAGGGGGGAGCTCCCTTGTCCGTCCCTTTTCATGCAGCCTGCCAGGTTGCGTGCTCGGGTAAGGGTCTGGTATGGATTTTGGGGGGACCCCCACGCCATTTTTAAAAAAATCTTGGTGCAGGGTTCCCCTTAGTATACATACCAGACCTCAAAGGCCTGGTATGGATTTTAGGGAAGACCCTCACACAATTTTTTTTATTTTGGCGCAGGATTCCCCTTAATATCCATACCAGACCCAAAGGGCCTGGTAATGGACTGGGGGGACCCATGCCGTTTTTTTCAAATATTTCTATGTTTAGCACTAACTCACGGTGGAGCTGCTGGTTTAAGCGGGTCTGTTACCTTCACTTTGCTTCCCTCTGTTTCACCGGCACCGGGTCTAGGGGTTCCGTTGAGTTTACTGCTGGACGACACACGCACCAACACTGGAGTACGTTTTCAATGCTTTATTGAACAGTCAAACTTTAGGAAGTAGCAGGAAAGAGGCGGAAAAGGAAACTTTCAGGAGAAACTCAAATATCTTCTTACAAAATCTTAGCGAGAAATGTCCCGGTAGAATTCAGATAATTATGTGGAATGCGCTCCCCTCATGGGACACACTCTTTGCTCGTCTGCATAGGCCTCTCTCACCGGTCTAGCAGCCAGTACGCAGCACGAATCAAAAGTCTCTGCCACAGACTTATTTGGGGGGTAAATCTGCACAATCCTCTGCCACCGGATGTATCAGATTTTCTGCAGTGAACAGTCAGTCACAGTGCTTGAACCTTCAGGCCGAACCGGCAACACTATGCTGTATAGTTACTTCTTTTGGATACGTTCTCCAACCGAGTTACCAGGCCCCTCTATAGACCAGCACGCTGCGTGATCTCTCCAAGATGGGTCCTCCCCTGGGATCTCCTCGGCTGTTCAGCTTCGTCACACAGGACCGACAGCTCAGGACCATTCTTTGGCCGTGGTGGTAGGCCCCAGACAAGCCTCTGGACCCACCCCTGCGCCACAGCATCGCGTGCCTCCCAATCGGAGGACCACGAAGTAGCTCCTTAACGCATACCTGTCGGCCAGGAGGGCCAGGAGGGCCAGCAGGTGGCTGTAAAACGACTCTAGAACATGGCGTCTGTCCCATAAATACCCCCTACCCAGAATGCAACTCGGAGGAACACCTCCACCGAGCTTGTCTCCTAGACATTGTATACACTATACACTTTGACACGTTGCCTTTCCAACACTGACCAGTGGTAACAGCGACACCCACCGGTCAGCACGGAAACACACAGAACGTCAGCCAAGCTGGAACAGTGGCGAACTTTTAACCTTCCTAACACCCAATTTACTAAATTTACCTAATCTGCGGTAGATTGTAAATCTACCAGTGCTACATATGTATATTGACGGGATCCGACAATACATTACAGAAGCGAGCAGTTTTAAATTACATTTTTTCCTTTACAAATGTCATTTTGCTGCTCTCGTTATAAAAACTTTGTACGGACGCTATGTAAGCAGCCTAACATAGTGTGGGGGGTGGACTCAGCCCCCTGAGCCATGATTGGCCAAAGGCACCCTGTCTTTGGCCAATCATGGCTCTCACAGTAGAGCGCGCTGTGATTGGCCAAAACATGCAGGTCAGGTGCATGCTTTGGCTAATCAGCAGCCGTCAATGCACTGCGATCTCGCAGTGCATTGACGGTCTCACCCTTCATTATAGGGCATTCCGCGAGCACTCGAATTTCCTGCAAACACCCCATAATGTTCTAAATTCAGCGAATGGGCAAACACCTGATGTTCGACCCGAACTTATGTTCAAGTCGAACATCGGGCTTATCCCTATTACAGACCTTACACTCATCCACCATTCATTTGAGGATGTCCCAAAGATGCTCAATAAGGTTTAGGTCTGGAGACATGCTTGGCCAGTCCATCACCTTTACCCTCAGCTTCTTTAGCAAGGCAGTGGTTGTCTTGGAGGTATGTTTGGGGTCGTTATCACGTTGGAATCCTGCCCTACGGCCCAGTCTCTGAAGGGAGGGGATCATATTCTACCTCAGTATGTCACAATAAATGTTGACATTCATGGTTCCTTTAATGAACTGTAGCTCTCCAGTGTCGGCAGCACTCATGCAGCCCCAGACCATGACACTCCCACCACCATGCATGACTGTAGGCAAGACACACTTGTCTTTGTACTCCTCACCTGGTTGCTGCCACACACGCTTGACACCATCTGAACCAAATAAGTTTATCTTGGTCTCATCAGACCACAGGACATGGTTCCAGTAATTCATGTCCTTAGTCTGCTTGTCTTCAGCAAACTGTTTGCAGGCTTTCTTGTGCATCATCTTTAGAAGAGGCTTCCTTCTGGGACAACAGCCATGCAAACCAATTTGATGCAGTGAGCGGCGTATGGTCTGAGCACTGACAGGCTTACCCCCTCACCCCTTCAACCTCTGCAGCAATGTTGGCAGCACTCATACATCTATTTCCCAAAGACAACCTCTGGATATGATGCTGAGCATGTGCACTCAACTTCTTTGGTAGACCATGGCGAGACCTGTTCTGAGTGGAACCTGTCCAGTTAAACCGCTGTATGGTCTTGGCTAGCGTGCTGCAGCTCAGTTTCAGGGTCTTGAAAATCTTCTTATAGCCTAGGTCATCTTTATCTAGAGCAACAATTCTTTTTTTCAGATCCTCAGAAAGTTATTTGCCATGAGGTGCCATGTTAAACTTCCATTGACAAGTAGGAGAGAGTGAGAGCGATAACAACACATTTAACACACCTGCTCCCCTTTCACACCTGAGACCTTGTAACACTAATGAGTCACATAACACCGGGGAGGGAAAATAGCTAATTGGGCCCAATTTGGACATTTTCACTTAGGGGTGTACTCACTTTTGTTGCCAGTGGTAATGGCTGTGTATTGAGTTATTTTAAAGGGTGACAACAAATTTTCACTGTTATACAAACTCACTACTTTACATTGTAGCAAAGTGTAATTTCTTCAGTGTTGTCACATGAAAATATATAATAAAATATTTACAAAAATGTGAGGTGTAGTGTGCGTGAAATGTGTACTGCTGGCCACTCTTTATTAGGACACTAGCGCAGTATTTTTATTTACTTTTGCACTACTTTACTACATTTCTCCTTTTGGCCAATAGGGAAAAGGGTCTCACTACCCGTTTACTGATTGGCTGGGAGGAGAATCAGTGTGAGAATAGCGAATATTCATTCGCTATTCTCACACAACTGGGTGGGCTCGGAGCAGGCTCGGAGCGCAGTGCTCTGCACCCCAAGCCCACCCTTTTTTTAAGCCTATTAGAGCCTCTGGAATTCCCTTTGTAATCCATGCAACTGGCAACCTGCATGTAGATTAGGGGGCCGGATTCATGTATAGGGGCGGTGGCGCCTGTGCGCCCCTAATGGACTAGGCCACTATGCCCAAATAAAATTTTTAGATGTTACCTTTAAGATAGCAAACCTTTACTTTTTTTAGATCAAGCCCACTTTAATAAATATCTCCAATAAATATCTCCAAATAGCTCTATATCGCATCAGAAGGATCACTTCTGATGCTTTTTGCCTTTAATAATGTATGTCGGGAAATATTTCTTCTCCTAAACTCTGCCAGGCCTATCAAAATTTGTTACTGATGATTTTTTGTGGTGCCAAAGCACTCATAGAAAAATTGCTTTATATAAACGATCTATTCTATATTTCTATTTTATGATAAACTCTGACATTGATGTGTTGCTTTGAAGATACCACAACACTGGAAAAATCTTTATAAAGAAAAATGTTCTCGCCTCTTTTTTAAAATATCTGCTCACAGAGGCTATGTTGATCCATAGGTCCTCAAATGTCTCCTGGCTCAGAGTCAGCGATGACACAAACACATTTTGATATTTGATATTTTTTACATCATATTTGAACTGTTTTTATTTCTTTACAACAGTGCCAAGATCTTTCACGATATATGATGATTATATGGTGCATTAAAAATAATTCAAGTACATGAAAACTTAACTACTAAAATCACATGTAAGCTGTTGGCAGATTTAAAGTTGTTTTCAATCTTTAAAAACTGCAACTTTGATTAAAATAATAATTTGGTAAATTTGCCATAAGTGTCCTTGTTGAGGCATTTCCTGTTATGAGGTCTCCCAGTTGTACTAATGCTTTGTCACCTTGTCGAGACAGAGGGACATCCTAAAGAAGAAAGGTCTGAGCCTATATATTTTATACACTGTCTACAATCCTTTTACCCACTATATATATATATATATATATATATATATATATATATATATATATATATATATATATATATATATATATATATATAAGATATATATCTATATATATAGATATATATTTATATATAGATATATATCTATATTATATATATATATATAGTGCTGTGAAAATACTTTTTCACAGCACTATAGATATATATATCTATAGTGCTGTGAAAAAGTATTTGGCCCCTTCCTGATTTTCTCCTTTTTTGCATATTTGTAACACTTAAATGATTCAGATCATCAAGCAGATTTTCATATTATGCAAAGATAACGCAAGTAAATCCAAAATGACATTTTAAAATGATGACTTAATTTATTAAGGGAAAAAAGCTGTCCAAACCTGCGTGGCCCTATGTGAAAAAGTAATTGCCCCTCCCATTTGCTAAATCATGAATGAACTGTGATTAAGCACATTTTTTGAAATGTTGAGTTAAATTTCACTTGCCACACCCAGGCCTGATTACTGCCAGACCTGTTGAATGAAGAAATCACTTAAATAGAAGCTGTCTGACAAAGTGGAGCATGCTAAGAGATCTCAAAAAGCACATCATGCTGTGATTTAAATAAATTCAATAACAGATGAGAAACAAAGTAATTGACATGTATCAGTCTGGAAAGCGTTACAAAAAATTTCTAATGCCGCGTACACACGAGCGGACTTTACGGCAGACTTTTACGGCGGACGGGATTTCGTCGGACAATTCGATCGTGTGTGGGCTCCAGCGGACTTTGTTTTCTGAAAGGTTGGACGGACTTAGATTTGAAACATGTTTCAAATCTATCCGACGGACTCGAGTCCGGTCGAAAAGTCCGCTCGTCTGTATGCTAGTTCGACGGACAAAAAGCCACGCTAGGGCAGCTATTGGCTACTGTCTATGAACTTCCTTATTTTAGTCCGGTCGTACATCATCACGTACGAGTTCGACAGACTTTGGTTGATTGTGTGTAGGCAAGTCTGTTCATTCAGAAAGTCTGTCGTAAAGTCAGTCGAAAAGTCTCTCGGGCAAAGTCTGCCGTAAAGTCCGCTCGTGTGTACGCGGCATAAGGCTTTGGGACTCCAACCAACCATGGTGAGAGCCATTATGCACAAATGGAGAAAACATGGAACAGTGGTGAACCTTCGCAGGAGTGGCCTTCCAAAATTACCCCAGGAGCACAACAAGGACTCATCCAGGAGCTCTTAAAAAGAACCCAGAACAACGTTCTCTAAAGCAGTGTTTCTCAACTCCAGTCCTCAAGGCGCCCCAACAGGTCATGTTTTTAGGATTTCCCTCAGATAAAACGGCTATGGTAATTACTAAGGCAGTGAAACTGATCAAATCACCTGTGCAAAATAGAGGAAAGTCTAAAAACATGACCTGTTGGGGCGCCTTGAGGACTGGAGTTGAGAAACACTGATCTAAAGAACTGAAGGCCAAACTTGCCTCAGTTAAGGTCAGTGTTCATGATTCAACAATAGGAAAGAGACTGGACAAAAATGGTATCCATGGGAGAGTTCCAAGGTGAAACCCACTGATGACCAAAAAGAACAAAAAGGCTCGTCTCACATTTGTCAAAAAACATCTTGATTATCCCCAAGGCAAATGTTCTGTAGACTGATGAGTCAAAAGTGCAACTTTTTGGAAGGTGTGCGTCCTGTTACATCTGGCATTAAAATAACATAGCATTTCATAAAAAGAACATCATACTAACAGTGAAACATGGACGTGTGATGGCCTGGGGCTGGTTTGTAGCTTCGTGACTGATGGAACCATGAATTCTGTGCTCTGCCAGAAAATCCTGAAGGAGAATGTACGACCATCAGTTTGTGACCTCAAGCTCAAGTGCACTTGGGTTATGCAGCAGGACAATGATCCCAAACACACCAGCAAGTCCACCTCTGAATGGCTCAAAAAACAAAATAAAGGTTTTGGAATAGCCTAATCCAAGTCCGGACTTAAATCCAATTGAGATGCTGTGGCATGACCTTAAACAGGCCATTCATGCCATTAAACCCTCCAATGTGGTTGAAATAAAACAATTCTGCAAAGAAGACTGGGTCAAAATTCTTCCACAGTGATGTAAAAGACTTATTGCCAGTTACCGCAAATGCCTGATTGCAATTGTTCAGGAAAAAACTTTCCACAGCCCCCTGCACAGCACACGGACCACCTGCACAGCACATGGACCCCTGCACAGCACATGGACCCCTGCACAGCACACGGACTCCCTGTAAAGCACACGGCCCCCTGCACAGCACACGGACCCCCTGCATAGCACAAGGACCCCCTGCACAGTATACGGACTCCTTTCATTATAAAGCCCCCCTGCACTCCCAGGAGACCCCCAGTCTCCTGGGAGAGCACTGCCAGCATACTCTAAAGTTGAGAAAATCTCACCAGCCCCTTCTCATACACCGCTCCTCCTTTGTGACTCTCATTGTAAATCATTATTGACAGCCCTTTCTCATACAATGTTCCTCCTGTGTCACTCTCAATGTAAATGGAAGCCTGTAATACCTCAATTAACGCCGCTGAATGATCGACCTTACTTGAGGTATTACAGGCTTCCATTTGCATTGAGAGTGACACAGGAGGAACGTTGTATGAGAAAGGGCTGTCATTAATGTTTTCTTAACTTTAAAGTATGGCAGCCCTCTCCCAGGGCCAGGACAGGAGAGGCGGGACAGCCGGTCTGACACCCCCCAAAAAAATGATATCAGTGTATAAAACACAGGCATTTACCCTCTGTTTTCAGGAGAAAAAAGTGCATGCATGCCGATAAATACGGTATTTTTTTTTTACACACGCTTTTTTTTCATCTCTGCAAGGAAAGAGAAAGATACATTGTATCTTGCCTCTCCATTCACAGAGAAAAACACAGGGGTAGGCTTCACAGTGACTGATCACTCTGGTAGCCAATCAGAGGCTACCAGAGTGATCAAGTGACCCGGAATCGGGAGTTCTGGGTCCTGATCATTAGCAGGTAAGACCCTGGTCTCTGTGCTGGGAGCGTGTTCCCAGCACAGAGGGAGATATACATATACAGCATGCGGGCCCCACTGAAAAGAAACCAGTGCAGTGGGGCTACATATGTGTTACGTTGGAGGAAAGGGGGAATTAAATGAAATCATTTAAAAACTGCATTTTGTATGTACTCAGGTTATTAAAATTTGTTTGATGTTCTGAATGATTTAAGTGTAACAAATACTTTTTCACAGCAATGTGTACATATATATGGCCTGAATTTATAGGAGAAGCCCGGGGGGGTATATATTCAGCCCACTCACCTGTATCCCTTGTCGGTTCCAGTGTGCGATTTGTTACATTAATAGACCGATTCTTCCCAGCTCATTTCAGATTTAAGTGATCGATTACGCAAGTGTTGTGGCTCCTCCGTTCGTGGTCATCGTCGGCCGTTCTTAAACTCATTCATAGTTTCGCTAGCCTCCGAGTTGTTGTCAGTCGTTGTTCAACATCACTCGGCACAGGCCTCGTTGCTTTATTTGCTGTCATTTCTGCAGCCTCGTTAGTTTACCTGTCCCACAAAACTTAAAAACTTGTTTGTAGTTTCGCAAGCTTCCGAGTCATTGACGGTCGTTGCCTGACATTTCTCGGCACAGGCTTCGTTTGTTTGTAGTTTGTTTTTAACGCCTTATTTGTTAAATCCTCACAGATTCATGCACGTCAGCCCGATTTAAATCCTGGTCGCAGCTGTGACACAGCGATTCAAGTCCAGGGCGCGATTCGACACATCTCGTCTCACACACACCAGAGCTTCCACAGCTCGGCCTCCCCCCTCTAGGCACCTGCCACAAACACCCAGTCGCTACTCATACCACTCATTCGCATGTTCGCACTGACTCGCAACTCATGCTATACTCCAGGTTCGCAATTCTGACGCAAGTCGGCAAGCTTCATTTTTGTTTTACAAACAAACTATCTCGACACACGATCAGGATGGCTGTGTTTTCTCCCCACACACGCTCCAATTTCTCTGATTTCTTTGTTTTTCGCCTCCCTCATGAGGTTCCTATTTGCAGCACGTTATTGCAACTCGTCTCCAGTGGTACACGACCCCAGCCACTCATTGTCTCCAGTGGCACACGTTCACGGCCACTCATTTTTTCTTGTCTGTCTTTTCTCCCTTAGGCCAGTTGAGTTCAAGTTGTCCCATCCTGCACAAAGGTTGGGTGTTTTCTTTCAGGTAAAAAGAAAAAATGGGGCTCGCATATGCACGTACACAGGGGGGGTCAGTCACAGTTGGGGGGAGCGGGGCTGGGCTAGGGGTCACTTCCACGCCAGATTTTAAACCTGGACTTCCATTTCATCTTTTCCACAGGTTTCTGGTCATCTAAGTATTCTCGGTTACAACCAGGACCTTCGCTACCAGAGCATTAAGTCATGTGTGTAGTACACGTCTTTTACCCTAACATCACCCTGCAGCACCCTTTTCACCTCGTTGACTTCACATACACAATTTGGTCGGCTCGTCTGGCGTTTAGCTACTGCCACATTCCTTTATCGACTTACTATTTTCTAAAGGTCATCGCCTTCACCTTACGCAGACACAGTTGCTAAATGGTTTGCTTGTAGACAGTACAAGCTTTAGCATTCCGACCATACGTCATGTACTATAGAACGTAACATTCCTACTTAGGCCACAAACCAGACTTCCGGTTCTCACCCCAGCACACCCTGGTGCTCTGGTTTCACTGGTCTGCGCATGACACAAACCGGGCACCCGAGCATCTGTTATCTGGCCAGTCACCTTCTGGCTGATCTCGGTTGAGTTTTCCAAATTTCCACTCCCTCAACGCTCGCTGGAACGCATCAATATTCATCACTACGCCTGTCGCTCTTCTTTATGTCTTTTATGACCTTCTCTTACCTGTTCTTGTTTACTCCAACTCTTCTCTTCCATTCTTGCTTTTCCTGACTCTCCTTAACACATATATCTCTTTCTCTTATAGCTGGAGTCATCTCACGGGCCAACAGCGATGATCTCGCCTCTGCCCCTCTGTCACCCTCCAGGGATTCAGAGCACGACACCTCCCAGTTTCTGAGGGGATGGACTATCCCCAAACTGACTGAGGAACTGTAATGCAGAGGCGTTCCCTACCCCACCATAGCCAGGAAGGCCGAGCTGTTCAGGCTGTTGCTCCCACCACCAGCAGCAGCTGGACCCGGCATTTAGCAGGTGTCCCAACATTTGATTGCCTGGGCTCTCACCCAGTTGCACACCATGGTCGGTACCCCTACCACGGCTGTCTCAGATGTCCATGCAAGAGTGGGAGTCGCAGCTCCTGTCACTCCCAGACGGATGGCACTCCCACCATCTACCCGGAACATCTTGTCCCAGCTGGCAATAGGAAGGACATTCCAGAGGGGAAGGATGTAAACTTGGCCTCTCTCCTCATCTCAGCCCATGATGTGACCGAGAACAAGGCCAATGCCTGGGGGACCCAGAGGATCCCAGGATCCCAGACTCTAAATGCAAATTGTCCGTCCCCAAGTTCATTTTAGCGTTTGGCATGTTTAGAGATGTCTTATGCTCAGCCAGTCCCAGCAGGAGAGAAGAGCTGGATCTATACCTCTATGCCATAGTTGACTTGGGGTACAAATACAGGGACTTCACCTTCTATAACTATCATCTGTCATTTGCAGCTAAGGCGGCAGCCAAACTTTCTCAATTCCAAGTTAGCAGTAATTGGAGAATTATAGATACCGGGTTCTTCTCCCGCCATTTTGCGGGCTAACTTTCCCCACTCTGCACCATTTGCCAGTCCTCCACACATAGGACAAACTGGTGTTCCAATGTAGACTCCAAATGGCCCCTAACCTTCCCCTCTACCTCCAGTGCTGGCCAGGGCATGCCTGCCCCCATGCAGAATTCTCAGGTGGACATGTTTGGGCGGCCTGTCCAGTCACTAGGGAAAGCGAAGATCTGTAACAATTTTATCTATGCTACCTGCAGCTTCAGTCAATGCCAGCTGCTCCACATCTGCATTATCTGCCACAGAGCACTCCCCAAGACTGCATGCTCCCTCAAGCACTCCAATGCTTTGTGACTAAGCCGAGTGGAAGTGCAGTGGTTGGTATTCTACCTCTCCTCTCACCCATCTCCCTTGCTTGCGCTCTTCCTGGTGCGCAGATTTAATTTCTGGTTCCACACTGTGCTCATCACCCTGCCCCAAACCACATACGAGTGCAGGAATCTTCTCTCAGCCTCCACTGACGAGTAAGCCATAGACACTCTGCTACAGACAGAACTGGACTAGGGGTTCGTCATTGGCCCATTTTCTGCATCACCATTCAACACCCAGGAGAGTCAGCCCTTTTGGGCTTGTTAAGGGCAAGTTCTCCAACAAACTTTGTCCTCACCTCATTCCTCCCACCTTCCAAGTTGAAATGAATTAATTCCATATGAGGAGTTCTCCCTTAAGTATGCTTCTGTTGACCTGGCCATACAGTCCATCATTAACATCGGTATGGGTGCGTGGTTGTCCAAGGCAACCATTTTGGACGCCTTCAAACTATTGCCTATCGAGCCGTCCTTGTGGCAATGGCATGGTATCAAATGGAAAGGCTCGTAGTATTTCGCCACTAAACTGACTTTCGGCTCAAAGAACAGTCCATGCCTTTTCACACTTTCGCTCAGTCCCTCACCTGGATCTTGTCCACCAGGCGCAGTGCCAGAACATCATCCCCTACCTTGACGACTTCTTACTAATCGAATGGCCCAGCGAGTCCCCCTCAGATCTAGATAAGTTAAGGGTAGTGTTTGCCAACCTGAACATGCCCATAGCAGAGCACAAAGTGGAAGGTCCGGCACAGTCCATCACCTTCTTAGGCATTACTCTAGATACCCATTTAATGCAGGCCAGCTTACCTCCCGACATATTGTCCCAGATCAGGTCAGTCAGCTTTCACCCGTTCATGAGTTTGTACCACGAGACAACTGCAGTCCTTGTTAGGGATGCTTAATTTTGCTATGGGGATTGTCCCTCAGGGGCATTCCTTCACTTCACGCCTCCTGGTTTTCACAGACACAGGACCCTGACATTGTCCTCAGGCTGGACCAAGCAGCAGCCACCGATCTGGTGATGTGGGAGGGGTTCCTGGAAAATTGGAATGGCGTGTCCATGTCCATGTTTATCCCAGTAGCATCGGCCTTGTCATCTCACATAGTGACAGACACCTCCACAGGGTTCGCAGCAATTTTTGGCTCTCACTGGTTCACAGGACCATGGCCACAAGAGATTCTCCTGGTCCCTGGGTTTAGCAAGTCATCCTCCTTATTTGAGTGCTACCTCATTACCCCATTGCAGCAGCTCAAAATTTGGGACCACAACTGGATAGGGCAAACGGTGGTCGTCTCTCATCAGACAACCTGGCCATGGCCGAAATTGTCAACAAAGGTAGGTCCAAGTCCTTGGCCATTATGTCCTTTCTATGCAGGCTGGCACAGATATCCCTCCAGTACAAATTCAATGTACTGTACCTACATACCCGGCAAATGCAACATTGCAGCAGATGCACTGTCCCGCCTTAACTTCCCGCTATTTTTCCTGCAGAACCCCAGGGGTGACCCGACCACTTCTCCTATCCCACCTTGGTCGCAGTTGATGATGGGCTGAAGGGCCATCCCCACAATGCTACACAACTAATGAACTGATCCCTCAACACGTTAAAGGCCTACCACACTGCCTGGAACACTTACTGCAGGTTTCGAGTCTCGTGCCCCGATCCGGGAACAGGCAACATCAAACACGTCCTGGCCTTCGTGTCATATTGTCACACGCAACTGTATATATCCCACAACACCATCAGGCTATACCTGGCTGGAATCCAGTATTTCCTGTTCTTACAGGACCCTGAGAGGCCTTCCTTGTTCATGGCCCATGCGGTCAAAGCCCTCTTAAGTGGCATCCAGCAGCATCAACCAGTATCCGGAAGCAAACGCTTACCCATCCCAAGTGCCAGGACATGTCAGCTATCCTTTCATGGTCCCCCTTCAAGTTGCTGCCCAGCCTGGTCATCAAAGCTGCTATCTACTTGGCCTTCCACGGTTTCCTGCGGCCAGGTGAGTTCATCTACAGTGGCACCTACAGGACACCTACAGGTGTCACCTGTCCCGCCTCAAAGACCATTACATTCTACATCTGGCAGTATCTAAGACCCAACAGTCGGACAGGGGGGTCGACATCAAATTCTTTCAGATGCTCAACGATTGGTGCCTAGTAGCGGTCCTCGACCAATTGTTGACACACCTGTCGACCCAGTCTAGCTCCAGTTCATTGTTGCTGTTTCCTATTAGCCCCCTGGGTGCTAACCAGTTCATCAGACAAGTTTGCATCCTCCTGGTTAACCTAGGCCTCGACCCCAGCTGGTATTCAGGGCACTCATACCATATCGGAATGGCGTCAGCCGCCTCACGGCATGGTGTGACAGACCATGTCATCAGGAGGTTGGGCAGGTGGAAATCCACTTGCTTTGCCCGGTATATTCCGAACCCACAGGTTGAAATGTCACATGCCTTTACCAAGCTTGCTCAGTAATGTCACATGCCCAATAAAACAGTATTTCCCTATCCTGGTATTTTTGTCCCCTTATTTGGCGTACCGACCAGGTGACTAAGGCTCACTTTAGGTCTGTGTTATGTTGTGAGTCTTGTGGCATATCTATATGTGGTTCCATGTCTGTCTCGGTTCAAGGATTCTGATAATAAATAATAAGGCCAGTATGGTTGCCTGAATTTATGGAGGGAGCCCAGGGGGTATATGTTCAGCCCACTTACATGTATTCCTTGTTGGTTCTGGTGCGCGATACCCTCCCACCCATCCCCCTTTTTAGGTCTCTTCCCTTGCACATCCCTCTTCTACAAATATCCATTACTTATCATTATGTATGCTCTCTTTTTTGGCGTACCGACCAGCTGACCAGGGTACACCTCAGTCTGTGTTATGTTGTGAGTCTTGTGCCGTCTGTATGTGGTTCCATGTCTGTCTTGGTCGAAGGACTCGATCATAAATATATATATATATCTATATATAGATATATATAGATATATATATATCTATATATATCTATATATATACACACACACAGAGCTAACACTTTTTCGGACCCTATCTAAAGAATATCTTAATTTGCTGCAAACTACAAAGCACTGGTCAGCTGTTGAGAAAAGATACATTTTGGTCAGGACTATGTAATACACAACATGGTGCATAAAGTGCAGCAGTCAGGTCTATGTAACACTACACAGCACAGAGTTTAGCAGTCAGGACTATGCAATGTACAACATAGTACAATACAGTGGTCCCTGGGAATGAAAAAAGGCCTCGGGATCAGTAGGAGGAAAATAAGCCCCGCACTGGTGGTCAGGGGAAGAAAAATGCCTTGTGTAGCAAGAGGAAAATAATGTAGCTAGTGGTCAGTAGGAGGATAAAATTTCCAGAGTCGGTAGTCTGTGAGATGAAAAAATTGTCCAAGCTTAGTGTCTGTGGAAGGAAAAATGTTGGTTATCAGTGAAGTAAAATAAAAAAGATGCATTTGTGTTAATGAGTTGTGCTGGGGGCAATGTTGCTCAATGTGTGGTGAGGGCCAGCATTAATGCTTGGGGATGGGGCAGTGGGGCTGAGCAGGGGATGGGAACAATAGAAACCAGTGAATTAAGGGAACAATTACGAGGGAAACAATTCTCCCCAGCAGGGGTTGGGTGGGATAACAGTGTTGAGAAGGGGTGGGAGGACAAAAGGGGCTAGTTGGATGGAAAGGAACAATAGCACCCAGCAAAGCATGGGCAACAGTGCTAAGAGAGATGGGGGCAGTGGTGCGATGGGTGGAGGGATGGGGGCAGTGGTGCTGAGCAGGGTATGGGAACAATAGAAACCAGTGAATTAAGGGAACAATTACGAGGGGAACAATTCTCCCCAGCAAGGGTTGGGTGGGATAACAGTGTTGAGAAGGGGTGGGAGGACAAAAGTAGCTAGTTGGGGTGGAAAGGAACAATAGCACCCAGCAAAGCATGGGCAACAGTGCTAAGAGAGGGTTGTGGGAGCAATAGTGGCCAGTGGGGGTGGGAAGGAACAACAGTGGCTTGCATGGGGTTGGGAGGAATTATAGTGCCAAGCAAAGGTTTGAGGAGAACAATGGTGCCCAGCATGAAGTGGGGAGAACATTTTTTGCTCACTGGGGGTAATAGTGACATTGGTGGCAGTAGAAAACATTGACCTTGAATGGATGTCTGTATCCTCCTACACTGGTACTCACTCTCTCCCTCCTCCTCTCTGCTGCTCCTATCAAGGCTCTGTCGGGCAGGAGATCACTCTACTGCACAGAGTCAGCGGGGGCTTGGTGTTGGGGTCCTGACCTTGACACAAGCCCAGTCCATGAACAGGGTGGGGAGGAGTTCATGGACCAAGAATTGGTTGCTTCAGAGTGACCAGTTCTGTCATATGCCTTTGCTCCGTGAGATCCGTGAGAATAATCCTGATGATTTCAGGAACGTTCTCCGGATGACAGACCCCGTATTTCACCGTTTGTTGGCTTTGCTGACCCCCTATATCAGCAGGCAGGATACCTGCATGAGGCAAGCCATCACTCCGGAGCAGAGGCTCGTCGCCACCCTGCAGTACTTGGCGACGGGGAGAAGCCTGCAGGACTTGAAGTTCTCGACAGGCATATCCCCCCAGGCACTGGTAATCATTATCCCAGAGACCTGTTCTGCCATCATCCAGGTCCTGCAGAAGGAGTATATTAAGGTAAGATTTTTATCCTTTACAGTTTTTCTCCATTGTTTTGGCTCATTTCTTGAAACAGAAATGACATTCTCAAAACTCTAAGTTCATTTGGCAAAACAGTCTTATGCCCCGTACACACGGTCGGACTTTGTTCGGACATTCCGACAACAAAATCCTAGGATTTTTTCCGACGGATGTTGGCTCAAACTTGTCTTGCATACACACGGTCACACAAAGTTGTCGGAAAATCCGATCGTTCTGAACGCGGTGACGTAAAACACGTACGTCGGGACTATAAACGGGCCAGTGGCCAATAGCTTTCATCTCTTTATTTATTCTGAGCATGCGTGGCACTTTGTCCGTCGGATTTGTGTACACACAATCGGAATTTCCGACAACGGATTTTGTTGTCGGAAAATTTTATCTCCTGCTCTCCAACTTTGTGTGTCAGAAAATCCGATGGAAAATGTCCAATGGAGCCCACACACGGTCGAAATTTCCGACAACACGCTCCGATCGGACATTTTCCATCGGAAAATCCGACCGTGTGTACGGGGCATTACAGTTCAGCACAACTCTATAACTCACGTGCAAAAGCTCATATCTCTCACAAAACTGTTCACTCATGCTTCAAAACCATATTCCTTTCCCATATAAAGAGTCAGTGCCCCCAAAATGTTAAAGATTCTTCTCAATTGCTTTGGCTCATTTCTTAAACAGACCAGACGTTCTCAACTCTCTTGGTGCTTTTGCCAAAATAACCTGGATGGTTCAGCACAACACCATGGTTCACTTTCAAAAGCTCATATCTTTCCCAAAACAGTTCACTCATGTGTCAAAAATACATTTCTTTCTCATTCAAATAGTCAGTGCCCCCAAAATGTTTCATCCCTTTGTCATTCTGTAAGCACTGCAAGTCAAAATGTTTAGATGTTTTGTCTCTATGGCAGAGGTCCATTGAAATATCCCTCATGTCCACCTTTCAGTCTTAGCCCAGTCCTTCATTGACAATGGTTACTGTACAGTTTTTGTCTAGCTAACTGAATACAATTGTGTATAAAACTGAAAAAAAATAAAAGATTTTATGGTAAGAGTAGCCTCCAAGGTTTGACATCACACATTGCACTCATACTGCCAAGGAAAAATTACTTTACAGTATTGTAACCATTATCATTCACACACAAAGTAACTTCCATACATCAGAGTAAAAAGAAAATGTATACAGCATAATATACGGAAATATAAACACACAAACAAAAAACAAGGAAAATTACATTTAGCCTACAATGCTGTAAATAAAGCTGGAGTTTCACAACTACTGTAACATCTCTTCACTGGCCACCGTCCTCACCCTCCTGCCCATCCACACGCTGCTGTCTGTCTGGCCACAGATTCTCGTCAACATCGCAGCGTATATCCTCCCTTGCGATGCAACGAGGGAAGAAATGGTGTGCATGTCGCAACCATCCCCTACACTGATCTCCTGTAATATCCTCACAGGCAGCATCCATTGCATGGAGCAGGGACCTCTGATCTTGAGCCCGATGCTCATACACTCTCCACCTCCAAGCGGAGAAAAACTCCTCAATAGGGTTGAGGAAAGTTGAGTAAGGTGGTAGGAACACCATATCCATTCTTGGATGAGCAGTGAACCAGGCCCTGATAAGCAGGCCACGGTGGAAATTCACATTGTCCCATACAATTATATATTGTGGTAGGTGAGGCCCTATGAGACCTCTCTTATTTTCAGGGATCAAATCCAAATGAAGGCGGTCCAAGAAGATGAGGAGCTTCTGTGTATTGTATGGGCCAAGACTGGGGATGTGAGTGGCCACACCATTCTCAAAAATGGCAGCACACATAGTTATATTGCCCCCTCGCAGGCCTGGGACATCCACCGTGGCCCGGTGGCCAATAAAATTTCGGCCACGTCTTCAGCCCTTGGCCAGGTTGAAGCCAGCCTTATCCACATACACGAGTATGTGAGAGGTCTCGTTTCTTTCCAATGCCATTATTCTCTACAATAGAGTAAAAAAAGAAAACATTAACCACTTGACGACCGCCTCACGCCGATGTACGTCGGCAAGGTGGCACGGACAGGCAAAATCACGTACAGTGTACGTGATTTGCTTTCCGCGGGTGGGGGGTCCGATCGGTCCCCCCCCCGGTGCCCGAGGCGGTCGCCATTTCTTCCCGGGCGATGAAAGGTCAGGGGGAGGCCATCCATTGTTGGCCACCCCCTCCCGATCGCTCCCGGCGAATGAAAATGCTTCCTTTCCCTCTGTAATGTAAACAGAGGGAAAGGAAGTGATGTCATCTCTCCTCGAGCCGGTCTTTTCGACGCCGCGCCGAGGAGAGAAGACATCAAGTAAGTCTGCACAACACTACACATTCAGTAGAACACGCCAGGCACACTTGTCACCCCCGATCACCCCCCGATCACCCCCTGATCACCCCCCTGTACCCCCTGTCACTCTGACACCAATAGCATTTTTTTTTTTTTTTGCATTGGTGTCAGTTTGTGTCAGTTAAAAGTTTTAGGGCAGTTAGGTTAGCCCCCTTTAGGTCTAGGGTACCCCCCCTTAGGTCCAGGGTACCCCCCTAACCCCCCCTAATAAAAGTTAACCCCTTGATTACCCCCCGTCACCAGTGTCGCTAAGCGATCGTTTTTCTGATCGCTGTATTAGTGACACAGGTGACGCTAGTTAGGGAGGTAAGTATATAGGTTCGCTGTCAGTGTTTTATAGCGACAGGGACCCCCATATACTACCTGCTAAAGGTTTTAACCCCCTGATTGCCCCCTAGTTAACCCTTTCACCAGCGATCACCGTATAAGTGTTACGGGTGACGCTGGTTAGCTAGTTTGTTTTTTGTAGTTTATTACAGTTTATTACAGTTTATTATAGTTTTAGGGCACCCGCCGTTTATTACCCTATAAAGGTTTAACCCCCTAATTGCCCGGCGGTGATAGAAGTTAAGTTTTTAGGATCAGATAAGGTCTGCGTCGCCCCAGGCAGCGTCAGGCTAGCGCCAGTACAGCTAAAACCCGTGCACGCAGCATACACCTCCCTTAGTGCTATAGTATCTGAGCGGATCGATATCTGATCCGATCAGATCTATACTCCCCAGCAGTTTAGGGTTCCCTGAAACGCAGTGTTAGCGGGATCAGCCCAGATACCTGCTAGCACCTGCGTTTTGCTCCTCGGCCCAGCCCTGCCCAGCCCACCCAAGTGCAGTATCGATCGATAACTGTCACTTACAAAACACTAAGCACACATAACTGCAGCGGTCGCAGAGTCAGGCCTGATCCCTGCGATCGCTAACAGTTTTTTGGTAGCGTTTTGATACAGTCGCCAACAGTCAGGAGCTTTTTTGCCTGTGAGTCTCACTAGTGTACCCCTAAATTTAGAGCCCAAAATGGCAAATAGAAGGTACACTAGTGAAGAGGCCTACAGGATTCTGAGTATGACAGATAGTGAAGAGGAAGTCACTCATCTGTCAAGTTCAGGCTCAGAATACGAACCTGTAGAGGACAGCGGCTCCATGACAGATAGCTCTGACGACAGAGTTGTGGTCCCTGCTAGGGTCAGGCGTACCAGACCCCGAACTTATGCTGTCCTTGAAGTGCAAGAACCGCAGGACTCTTGTATGGAGCAGAGCAGTACTAGCGCCGCTATTCCTTCTGGTGAACTGGCAAGCACCAGCGGCCTAGTACACCCTGGTCGTACATCCAGCACTGCAGTATCACGTGGTGACGTGGCGAGTCCCATAAGTGCAGTTCAAGCTGGCGAGGTGGCAAGCAGTAGTAGTGTCCCGCTGCCACCAAGAAGACAAAGACAGGCCCGTCGTGCCCATAGTGCCCTTCCTGCTGCATTGGCCAATCCGAATTGGGAACCTTCCACTTCTGCAGCACCCGTACTTCCCCCTTTCACTGGCCAACCCGGAATTCAGGTGGAAACAGTTGACTTTATGCCACTGGATTTTTATTCACTGTTTTTCACCGAAGATCTCTATAGATCTATTGTGGACCAAAGCAATTTGTACGCTGGTCAACACATCGCCGCTAATCCCCAGTCCTCCCTTGCCAGAGATTGGAGACCAATTACGGTCTCCGAATTTAAGACCTTTCTGGGCCTTTCCCTCCTCATGGGGTTGAATAAAAAGAGTAAGTTGCGGTCATATTGGTCCACTGACCCAATTTACCATTCACCCTTGTTCTCTGCTTCCATGGCCAGGGCACGATACGAGCAGATTTTGCGGTTCATGCACTTCAACGACAATGAACTCTGTCGTCCTCGTGGAGACCCTGCATACGATCGGCTCTACAAAATTCGGCCCCTCGTAAACCACTTCAACCAACGTTTTGCAGACTTGTTTACCCCCCATCAAGTTGTCTGCGTTGATGAGTCCCTTATTAAGTTTTCTGGCCGCTTGTCATTCAAACAGTACCTTCCCAGCAAGCGTGCCAGATACGGGGTCAAGATGTATAAGCTCTGTGACAGGGCCACAGGCTATACATGTAGATTTATGGTTTACGAGGGAAGAGATAGTCACGTAGAGCCGACAAACTGCCCTGACTACATAGGAAGCGCTGGCAAGATAGTGTGGGACTTGGTGTCACCCTTATTCGGAAAGGGGTACCACTTGTACGTGGACAATTATTATACGAGCGTGCCACTTTTTAGTCACTTGTTTGATCAGCAGATTGGAGCATGTGGCACCGTGCGACCTAATCGCCGGGGCTTTCCCCAGCGGCTTGTAGATTCCCGTCTTAGGCTGGGGGAGAGAGCCTGCTTGAAGTATAATAATTTGCTCGCTATGAAGTGGAGGGATAAGAAGAATGTTTTCGTTCTCACCTCCCTTCATGCAGACACGACGACCCAAATTTCTACGGCGACTGGTGTTGTGGAGAAACCCCTCTGTGTCCACGAATACAACCTTAATATGGGAGGGGTGGACCTCAACGACCAGTTGTTGGCGCCGTACTTAGTTGCCCGTAAGGCCAGACGCTGGTACAAAAAAGTGTCTGTATACTTATTTCAATTGGCTTTGCTGAATGCTCATGTGCTATACAGAGCTTCAGGACAGACTGGATCCTTCCTTAAATTCCAGGAAGAGATCGTCAGAGCCCTTCTGTTTCCAGACGGTGCTCTACCTCACCTTCCCCAACCAAATGCAGTAAGCCGGCTGCATGAGCGGCATTTTCTTTATGCCATCCCGAGTACCCCTACCCAACGAGCCCCCCAAAAAAGATGTCGTGTCTGCAGCAAGCGCGGATTTAGGCGTGACACCCGGACTTATTGTCCCCTCTGTCCTGGCAATCCTGGTCTTTGCATGGGTGAATGCTTTGAACGCTACCATACATTAGTTGAGTATTAGCGTAGGGTTCAGCACTGCACAGACTAGGCACACTAACACAGGGTCTCCCAAGATGCCATTGCATTTTGAGAGACCCAAACCTGGAACAAAAGTTACAAAAGTTAAAAGTTACTAAAAAAAAGTGTAAAAAAATAAAATAAAAAAAAATTAAAAAAAATAAAAACACAAAAAAAAATATAAAATAAAAAAACCAAAAATAGTTGTTGTTTTATTGTTCTCTCTCTCTCTATTCTCTCTCTATTGTTCTTCTCTTTTTTACTCTATTCTATTCTGCAATGTTTTATTGTTATTATGTTTTACCATGTTTCCTTTTCAGATTTTGCATACTTTACCGTTTACTGTGTTTTGTTGGTAACCATTTTATTGTTTTCAGGTACGCCATTCAGTTGCAGCGCGGATTTATTTATCTTGACAGCAACAGCGTTTGCTCCCACGATATATAAAGCCGTGACTCCAACGCTGTCGGAGGTGATTTCACCACCACAGTTACATACTTCAGCATATATGCCGAAGCATGGGGGCAGAAGTGGGTGGAGGAGCGATTTGCTCCTGCCTTTTGCGGGAGGATGCCCCCATGCTTCGGCATATATATATTTTAGGCACAGGTTGCGTTAAATGTTTTATTTTTTACTATTTTTTTTTTGTATTTGCTTTGCAGGTATGGTAAGTCTTACTGTTATACTGTAATGTTGCTTTGTTTTATTGTTAACCATCATTTGCTTAGCAGGTACGCCATTCAGTTGCAGCGCGGATTTATTTATCTTGACAGCAACAGCGTTTGCTCCCACGATATATAAAGCCGTGACTCCAACGCTGTCGGAGGTGATTTCACCACCACAGTTACATACTTCAGCATATATGCCGAAGCGTGGGGGCAGAAGTGGGTGGAGGAGCGATTTGCTCCTGCCTTTTGCGGGAGGATGCCCCCATGCTTCGGCATATATATATTTTAGGCACAGGTTGCGTTAAATGTTTTATTTTTTACTATTTTTTTTTTGTATTTGCTTTGCAGGTATGGTAAGTCTTACTGTTATACTGTAATGTTGCTTTGTTTTATTGTTAACCATCATTTGCTTAGCAGGTACGCCATTCAGTTGCAGCGCGGATTTATTTATCTTGACAGCAACAGCGTTTGCTCCCACGATATATAAAGCCGTGACTCCAACGCTGTCGGAGGTGATTTCACCACCACAGTTACATACTTCAGCATATATGCCGAAGCGTGGGGGCAGCAGTGGGTGGAGGAGCAATTTGCTCCTGCCTTTTGCGGGAGGATGCCCCCATGCTTCGGCATATATATATTTTAGGCACAGGTTGCGTTAAATGTTTTATTTTTTACTATGTTTTTTTTTTGTATTTGCTTTGCAGGTATGGTAAGTCTTACTGTTATACTGTAATATTACTTTGTTTTATTGTTAACCATCATTTGCTTAGCAGGTACGCCATTCAGTTGCAGCGCGGATTTATTTATCTTGACAGCAACAGCGTTTGCTCCCACGATATATAAAGCCGTGACTCCAGCGCTGTCGGAGGTGATTTCACCACCACAGTTACATACTTCAGCATATATGCCAAAGCGTGGGGGCAGCAGTGGGTGGAGGAGCAATTTGCTCCTGCCTTTTGCGGGAGGATGCCCCCATGCTTCGGCATATATAAATGGTGCATGTATGCCCATCATTAGAAGTGGGTGGATGAAGGGAGGTATTCTAATGGTGGGCATACCCACCGATCAATATCTTTTTTTCGTTCAGCCCACAGGCTGCATGAAAAAAAAGTTTACAATATATGCCTAACAAGGACCAGCAACGTACTGGTATGTTGCTGGACTTTGAGTGGTTATACCAGAATGATGCCTGCAGGTTTAGGTATCATCTTGGTATCATTCTTTTCAGCCAGCGGTCGGCTTTCATGTAAAAGCAATCCTAGCGGCTAATTAGCCTCTAGACTGCTTTTGCAAGCAGTGGGAGGGAATGCCCCCCCCCTCCCCCACCGTCTTCCATGTTTTTCTCTGGCTTTCCTGTCCCAACAGGGAACCTGAAAATGCAGCCGGTGATTCAGCCAGCTGACCATAGAGCTGATCAGAGACCAGAATGGCTCCAAACATCTCTATGGCCTAAGAAACCGGAAGCTACGAGCATTTCATGACTTAGATTTCGCCGAATGTAAACAGCGCCAATGGGAAATTGGGAAAGCATTTTATCACACCGATCTTGGTGTGGTCAGATGCTTTGAGGGCAGAGGAGAGATCTAGGGTCTAATAGAGCCCAATTTTTAAAAAAAAGAGTACCTGTCACTACCTATTGCTATCATAGGGGATATTTACATTCCCTGAGATAACAATAAAATTAATTAAAAAAAAATAAAAATGAAAGGAACAGTTTAAAAATAAGATAAAAAAGCAAAAAAATAATAAAGAAAAAAAAAAAAAAAAAAAAAAGCACCCCTGTCCCCCCCTGCTCTCGCGCAAAGGCGAACGCAAGCGTCGGTCTGGCGTCAAATGTAAACAGCAATTGCACCATGCATGTGAGGTATCACCGCGAAGGACAGAACGAGGGCAGTAATTTTAGCAGTAGACCTCCTCTGTAAATCTAAAGTGGTAACCTGTAAAGGCTTTTAAAGGCTTTTAAAAATGTATTTATTTTGTCGCCGCTGCGCGTTTGTGCGCAATTTTAAAGCATGTCATGTTTGGTATCCATGTACTCGGCCTAAGATCATCTTTTTTATTTCATCAAACATTTGGGCAATATAGTGTGTTTTAGTGCATTAAAATTTAAAAAAGTGTGTTTTTTCCCCAAAAAATGCGTTTGAAAAATCGCTGCGCAAATACTGTGTGAAAAAAAAAAATGAAACACCCACCATTTTAATCTGTAGGGCATTTGCTTTTAAAAAAATATATAATGTTTGGGGGTTCAAAGTAATTTTCTTGCAAAAAAAAATTATTTTTTTCATGTAATCAAAAAGTGTCAGAAAGGGCTTTGTCTTCAAGTGGTTAGAAGAGTGGGTGATGTGTGACATAAGCTTCTAAATGTTGTGCATAAAATGCCAGGACAGTTCAAACCCCCCCCAAATGACCCCATTTTGGAAAGTAGACACCCCAAGCTATTTGCTGAGAGGCATGTCGAGTCCATGGAATATTTTATATTGTGACACAAGTTGCGGGAAAGAGACAAATCTTTTTTTTTTTTTTTTTTTTTTTGCACAAAGATGTCACTAAATGATATATTGCTCAAACATGCCATGGGAATATGTGAAATTATACCCCAAAATACATTCTGTTGCTTCTCCTGAGTATGGGGATACCACATGTGTGGGACTTTTTGGGAGCCTAGCCGCGCACGGGACCCCGAAAACCAAGCCCCGCCTTCAGGCTTTCTAAGGGCGTAAATTTTTGATTTCACTCTTCACTGCCTAGCACAGTTTCGGAGGCCATGGAATGCCCAGATGGCACAACCCCCCCCCCAAATGACCCCATTTTGGAAAATAGACACCCCAAGCTATTTGCTGAGAGGTATAGTGAGTATTTTGCAGACCTCACTTTTTGTCACAAACTTTCGAAAATTGAAAAAAGAAAAAAAAAATACATTTTTCTTGCCTTTCTTCATTTTCAAAAACAAATGAGAGCTGCAAAATACTCACCATGCCTCTCAGCAAATAGCTTGGGGTGTCTACTTTCCAAAATGGGGTCATTTGGGGGGGGTTTTTGCCATCTTGGCATTTTATGGCCTTCAAAACTGTGATAGGTAGTGAGGAGTGGAATCACAACTTAACGCCCTTAGAAATCCTGAAGCCGGTGCTTGGTTTTCGGGGCCCCGTATGCGGCTAGGCTCCCAAAAAGTCCCACACATGTGGTATCCCCATACTCAGGAGAAGCAGCAGAATATATTTTGGGGTGTAATTCCACATATGCCCATGGCATGTTTGAGCAATATATCATTTAGTGACAACTTTGTGCAAAAAAAAAAAAAAAATAAATAAAATTGTCACTTTCCCGCAACTTGTGTCAAAAAATAAAATATTCCATGGACTCAACATGCCTCTCAGCAATTACCTTGGGGTGTCTACTTTCCAAAATGGGGTCATTTGGGGGGGTTTTGTGCCATCTTGGCATTTTATGGCCTTCAAAACTGTGATAGGTAGTGAGGAGTCAAATCACAACATTATGCCCTTAGAAATCCTGAAGGCGGTGCTTGGTTTTCGGGGCCCCGTATGCGGCTAGGCTCCCAAAAAGTCCCACACATGTGGTATCCCCATACTCAGGAGAAGCAGCAGAATATATTTTGGGGTGTAATTCCACATATGCCCATGGCATGTTTGAGCAATATATCATTTAGTGACAACTTTGTGCAAAAAAAAAAAAAAAAAAAAAAGAATTGTCACTTTCCCGCAACTTGTGTCAAAAAATAAAATATTCCATGGACTCAACATGCCTCTCAGCAATTACCTTGGGGTGTCTACTTTCCAAAATGGGGTCATTTGGGGGGGTTTTGTGCCATCTTGGCATTTTATGGCCTTCAAAACTGTGATAGGTAGTGAGGAGTCAAATCACAACATTATGCCCTTAGAAATCCTGAAGGCGGTGCTTGGTTTTCGGGGCCCCGTATGCGGCTAGGCTCCCAAAAAGTCCCACACATGTGGTATCCCCATACTCAGGAGAAGCAGCTAAATGTATTTTGGGGTGCAATTCCACATATGCCCATGGCCTGTGTGAGAAATATATCATTTAGTGACAACTTTGTGCAAAAAAAAAAAAAATTGTCACTTTCCCGCAACTTGTGTCAAAAAAGAAAGTATTCCATGGACTCAACATGCCTCTCAGCAAATAGCTTGGAGTGTCTACTTTCCAAAATGGGGTCATTTGGGGGGGTTTTGTGCCATCTGGGCATTTTATGGCCTTCAAAACTGTGATAGGTAGTGAGGAATGAAATCAAAAATTTATGCCCTTAGAAATCCTGAAGGCGGTGACTGGTTTTCGGGGCCCCGTACGCGGCTAGGCTCCCAAAAAGTCCTAAACATGTGGTATCCCCATACTCAGGAGAAGCAGCAGAATGTATTTTGGGGTGTAATTCCACATATGCCCATGGCATGTTTGAGCAATATATCATTTAGTGACAACTTTGTGCAAAAAAAAAAAAAAAAAAAAAAAAAGTGTTACTTTCCCGCAACTTGTGTCAAAATATAAAATATTCCATGGACTCAACATGCCTCTCAGCAAATAGTTTGGGGTGTCTACTTTCCAAAATGGGGTCATTTGGGGGGGTTTTGTGCCATCTTGGCATTTTATGGCCTTCAAAACTGTGATAGGTAGTGAGGAGTCAAATCACAACATTATGCCCTTAGAAATCCTGAAGGCGGTGCTTGGTTTTCGGGGCCCCGTATGCGGCTAGGCTCCCAAAAAGTCCCACACATGTGGTATCCCCATACTCAGGAGAAGCAGCTAAATGTATTTTGGGGTGCAATTCCACATATGCCCATGGCCTGTGTGAGAAATATATCATTTAGTGACAACTTTGTGCAAAAAAAAAAAAAATTGTCACTTTCCCGCAACTTGTGTCAAAAAAGAAAGTATTCCATGGACTCAACATGCCTCTCAGCAAATAGCTTGGAGTGTCTACTTTCCAAAATGGGGTCATTTGGGGGGGTTTTGTGCCATCTGGGCATTTTATGGCCTTCAAAACTGTGATAGGTAGTGAGGAATGAAATCAAAAATTTATGCCCTTAGAAATCCTGAAGGCGGTGATTGGTTTTCGGGGCCCCGTACGTGGCTAGGCTCCCAAAAAGTCCCACACATGTGGTATCCCCATACTCAGGAGAAGCAGCTGAATGTATTTTGGGGTGCAATTCCACATAGGCCCATGGCCTGTGTGAGCAATATATCATTTAGTGACAACTTTTTGTAAATATTTTTTTTTTTTTTTTTTTTTGTCATTATTCAATCACTTGGGACAAAAAAAATAAATATTCAATGGGTTCAACATGCCTCTCAGCAATTTCCTTGGGGTGTCTACTTTCCAAAATGGGGTCATTTGGGGGGGTTTTGTACTGCCCTGCCATTTTAGCACCTCATGAAATGACATAGGCAGTCATAAACTAAAAGCTGTGTAAATTCCAGAAAATGTACCCTAGTTTGTAGACGCTATAACTTTTGCGCAAACCAATAAATATACGCTTATTAACTTTTTTTTTACCAAAAACATGTGGCCGAATACATTTTGGCCTAAATGTATGACTAAAATTGAGTTTATTGGATTTTTTTTATAACAAAAAGTAGAAAATATCATTTTTTTTCAAAATTTTCGGTCTTTTTCCGTTTATAGCGCAAAAAATAAAAACGGCAGAGGTGATCAAATACCATCAAAAGAAAGCTCTATTTGTGGGAAGAAAAGGACGCAAATTTCGTTTGGGTACAGCATTGCATGACCGCGCAATTAGCAGTTAAAGCGACGCAGTGCCAAATTGGAAAAAGACCTCTGGTCCTTAGGCAGCATAAAGGTCCGGGGCTCAAGTGGTTAAATCAGTCATACAGAAGAGTCATACACTACAGTTACAGACAGTTACATAGGAATGTTCTACACAAGTTCAATATATTACTGGCCAGTATTCCAGTGGTTCCAAACCTGGGGTACCCTATGCAGAGGTACTACAGGGGGTATTTGACAGAAAGGGGAGGGGAAAAATTATCAATGAGTAGACTTACTGAAATGTTACAGTAAAACCCACAGTATTAGATAGATTTACATGGGAGGCACTACTGTAATTGCAGCTCTTTGACCCTTTTTCTTACTGTATTGTATGTTATATTCTTCAAAATAAGGATTATAATGATAATTGCATCATACAGTAAGCTGCAGTTTTTAGACAAAATGTTTATAAATCAGATACGTAAATCAAATACTTTCATACCTGGATTACCTGGATTCAGAAATCAGGTAAAGTGGGTACTGAAACAAATACATTTTGGGAACCACTGCTTATGGTACTTGTAAAAAGGTTATCTTGATGGACAACCAGTGACTGACTTCCATGTACATACTGGTACCACAGCTCTTTCACTCTGTCAGAGTTCCTCTCAAATGGTACCCTGTAAATTTGCTTCATTGTCATCTCATGCTTCTTCAATATGCGGGCTATTGTGGAGATCTATTGTGGAGATCTATTGTGGAGATCTATTGTGGAGATGCTTAAAGAGTTGACATTTTGGAATATGGCATTGTCTTGTAGGATTGCAGTGCGGATCTGTCTCAATGTGATGGCATTATTTGCAAACACCATGTTACAGATCTCTTGTTCTTGTTGTTCATTGAGAAGTTTTCCTCGGCCACTCGTGCCAGGTTGTCGTCCAATCCTAGACATAGAATTCAAAGGACAACACTCCATTCGTAATTTATACCTTATGTATTCCGTACAGAATGAGTTACCAATGTAATCGTATTGTTGTTTTACTTACAGTAACTTTATCACAATTCCTGCACAGTGACTGGAATACTACCGTAAACTGTATCATCAATATTGTAGAAAATAAACTATTCCATACTATTCCATAGTTTATTTTCTACAATATTTTTCTTGTCATTGTTAGTATCATACATAACATGCCATTGAGGTAAGATACTGTAATACTGTAGGCCTATCACACACACACACACACACACACACACACACACACACACACACACACACACTAAATGAATACGTAAATGAGTAAATAAACATATTTGTTGCTCTATGCACAGTGTCCTGTCCTATACATTATATAATTCCATCATTGACTGACTACATACCTGTTTTCCCTGCGAAAGGTTTGGATGATAGAGGAGACTGTAGAGCGAGGCACATTAGGCTGCACTCGGCGACCTGCCTCCGCCATTGTGAGGCCATGGTTGAAGACATGATCTATAATGGTGGCCCAAATTTCATCAGGGACAGCATGGTGTCTTCGTGCTCCTCTGCCTCTTCCCCCTATTCCACCACCACTCACTCTTACTCCTCTTCCTCTTCCTCAAGCAGGCAGTTTCCCTTGTTCATTTACTTGGCCAGGTGCCTCCATGTTCAGAAACTGTACTGGTCCTGCATGGTCAAGCTCTATATATACATGTTTGGCAGCATTTACAATCATGGACAGCACCTGTCAGGTAACTAAACATACTGTTTGATTGGTCATCTGAGACCAACTCCGACTCCTCCTTTGTTAGTCAAGTTCTAGTTGCACCTGACTGTCAATTGCTGTAATCATTTTATCAAATGTTCCAAGAGATTCATATATGGTATTCATGGTATTATGTTCCTGAATAATTTTGACAAGTGAACAGATTATTGTGCATGTGATGACTTAAACAATGAAATGACGCTGACACGTTTTGGAGAGAACAACCATTAGACTGAGAATTGGCAATCAGTTTAGATCAACAAGATCTATTCACTTGGAAATTGTGCTAAATGTAGGCTACTTGTACTTAATCATTTGAAAGATGTACTGAGACATTGAGACATGTACTGAGACATTTGCAATTTTGATGAAATGAATGAGAAATTCAATTCAGTTGTGAACAATTGCCAAGTGGTTTGGAGATTTGTCCATGTTGTTTTGAGAATGCCATTTCTGTTTCAAGAAATGAGCCAAAACAATGGAGAAAAACTGTAATATCACATTTTATTGTATTTAATGTTTGTTAATATATTGTATTTCTTTCCTCATTCCCTAATTACCATGATTGTAATATGCTGTGAATGTCCCCTTTGTTCTCATGCATGCTGGATTTTTATGTAATTATTTTTGTTGTCCTTCATACATATTTGCCTTCACTTACCTCCTCAGCATGCTCTCCTGGCCCTATATTCACCTCATGTAGTCACTTAACAATGTATTTTATCAGCTCCATAGTAGTGCTTTACCCCAAACACCCCTAAAATGTTTTGAAATGTGATTTGTGCTTTAAATTCAGGCAGAGTGCCAGAGGCTTTTTTTGGGGGGGTTCCTAACTCATTTGGAACCCTCCCTCCCCCCAACTGCTAAGTCAGCTGATACCAATTCTCTATCTATCCTCAATCATCTATCTGCTGACTTTGCCAAACCAATACACACTATACCCACCTCTTTTGTGCTCAGATTTATGGATGAATTCCCCAAAGCCTGTAGTGCAAGGGCCTGCCTGTATACTTTCAAATGGTACTGTTTCAAGTTTGGGTATCCTATTATTATCTTGATAGGTAATAGCAGAATGTCCAAATGTGCTCAAATGTGTACAATGTGTATTTATATCTTTGTATTATGACACTTCTTACCTGTCCAGTGGGCTGTCAATAGTGTAACTAAGGAGGGGCTGTTCCAAGTAATACACATTATTTAGGCATTCATCTCTCAATGAAGTGGAGAGGGTTACCTGTCCAAGACCCCCCCCCTATAATGTTAGAAATGGCCCATGAGGGGGGGGGGATATGATAGGTGTACCTTATACTTTGGTCTTTAAAAATTCCCATAAATAAATGTTATCTTGATGTTGGCAAAGAATGTTTGTGTCTGATCTGCTTTCCATGTTTATGTGCCAAAAGACTAATTTTTTTTTGTTTTCCTCCACAGTTTCCTTCCACGCTACAGGAATTGCAGACTGTGGCCTCTCACTTTGCCCAGCGGTGGGACTTTCCTAACTGCGGAGGGGTAATTGATGGGAAACACGTCCATATTGTCCCACCACCCAACTCGGGGTCGTACTATTATAATTATAAGGGGTTCAATAGTATTGTGATGTTGGTGGTGGTGTCGGCTACTTATGAATTTCTGTATGTGGACGTGGGGAAGAATGGCCGGATGTCCGATGGTGGAGCCATCGGCCAGACGGAGTTCTACAGGCGTCTCCAGAATGGCAGCTTGGACTTGCCACCTCCAGAAGACAATGTGGAAGGACTCCCATTCGTCTTCGTTGCGGATGAAGCTTTTGCGCTGGGGGACCATCTTATGCGGCCATTCCCGATGAGGACCCTCACCCCGGACCAGAGGGTTTTTAATTACCGGCTGGCCAGAGCCAGAAGAGTGGTGGAGAACACGTTTGGAATCATGGCCAGCCGGTTCCGCCTATTTCTTACACCCATACATATGGCGGAGTACAAACTGAATCACATTATCCTGGCGTGCTGTGTTCTACACAACTTTTTACGGCAACATTCTGCCAACTATGCTGGCTCAGTTGGGCCTGAGGCTGGAATTCAAAATGAACCAACCCTGACAGAGCTTGAAAGTGGCCGTCCTGGCTTGCCCGTCCTGAGTGCCCGTGATGTCCAGCTAAGATACCTTGAATTCTTTGCGGGTAGGGGGGCTATCAATATGCCAGACAATGTGTGAAACCTTTTTCAAATAAACAAAAAAAACATTAAGCAAATCTTTGGTGACATTTACTGCTTTTGTTTGTTTTAGCTGACCCTGACAGAAATGTGGTGAGTCCTGAAAATGGCGTGATTGTGTAACCTTACAAAGCACTGTTGGGTGTTATTTACTAAAGGCAAAGACACTTTGCACTACAAGTGCACTTGAAACTGCACTTGTAGTGCAAAGTGGATTTGCCCTTAGGAAGTAACCCCCATTGTCACAGAAAGCAGCAATTAGAGCACCACAAAAGTGTTGGAGCGTTGAGACAATAATCCACACATTCTTGATTAACAATCTTTTTAATACCTGCACAATCACATGTGCATTTAGAAAAGGTTTTTAAAACAAACCAACATGTTTGTTGTATAACAATTTTTGGGGTCACATTAGAAAAAGTAGAAATGTCCATTTAAGATAAAACAGGCATGTTTAAAACCAACAAGAAAGACACAAATCTTGAACTTACAAAGTTCACATTTGATAGAACTTGAAGGCAATATCAGACATGAGTATTTAGAAACTGTGTTTGATATTGCGTTCAGATGGGGTGAAAGTCACCCCCGGAAAAGCCAAATTTTAAAGATGCACACAAATATATGAATGTCAACATGTGCTACCTGCCATCATGGGGGATCAAGGGACGTGTTTTGGGGGAGCAACCCCTTCTTCTCAGGTACTTTATTATTGAGGAAGGGGTTGCACCCCCAAAACGCATCCATTGATCTCCCGTGTTGGCAGATAGCACATGTTGACACACTGTGTGCATCTTCAAAATTTGGCTTTTCTACTATTTGACAAAAATTGTTAAAATTGTAGTACACCATAAAACAAAGGGATTTGGAGGGCTTTTAAACTCTCCCCAAAACATCAAAGATGTTCTTATTTTTTTGAAGAACATCATTGATGTTTTTCTTGATGTTTTCCAAGTCCCTATTACACCCCATGATCTCCCCAATCAGGATCTTTGCACTTTCCGAGGTGAAAGGATCTGGATCCACAACATGACGATCACCTACTATTTTCTACTATTTGACAAAAAATGTTAAAATTGTAGTACACCATAAAACAAAGGGATTTGGAGGGCTTTTAAACTCTCCCCAAAACATCAAACATGTTCTTATTTTTTTGAAGAACATCATTGATGTTTTTCTTGATGTTTTCCAAGTCCCTATTACACCCCATGATCTCCCCAATCAGGATCTTTGCACTTTCCGAGGTGAAAGGATCTGGATCCACAACATCACGATCACCTAAAAAGATAGAAACCAAAAAAAAACATGTATTATAAATATGCCAGCATCCATCTCTTACCTGAGCCTGTGGTTGCAGACACTCACCTGTTGTGGTGCCAATTTCCACCACGTCTTCCTCCTCCTGCTCTTCTTGTCTTGGTTGAATTTCCCCTTCTTCCAGAGGTGGAGGGTCTCTGGTCTCCTCGGATGAGGGGAGTCCTCTGAGTCTTTTCTCCCCTATGTAAAAAAAAAACCGTATACTTAGCACACAGGTATTTGAGGGAAGAACTATAAATATGAAACATTGCTTGGAAGTGGGGTACAATTGTCTGTTTTGGCTGAGTGCCAAGATGTAGAATTTTTAGTGTCCTTTGTCAAGCTTCAATACTTTACCTGTTTTGTACAAGCTTCACAGATGGAGACACCCCTATAGTATACACCGGAGCACCTGTGTGGGCCCCCTAATAAAAAGGGTGTTCTTGTGTCCCACACTAGTGCTCCAGCGTCCAGATGTCTAAACAGCTGCTGAGTGTCCTCTCCTTACACAGAATCTAGTTTGCATTTCATTCTATTAACAAACACATCTACACAACCAAATTATTTTCAGACAAGTAGGCCGTAAAAAATGTGGGCAAATGCATATGGCCAAAACAATGGTGTTTTGTAGGCCGAAAGAAAAATGTTTGATACGAACGAATAATGTGCCTATGAACATGAAAGTTGACATTTTAAACTGGATAACAGTTAAGAAAAGCACATGGAGCAGCACGAACGTAATAAAGACAAAAAGAATAGGAACACAGCACAACTATAACAGGTAAGTTATTCCTGCGCTACCATGCAAAAATGGCAATGATATGAGGGGGAAAAGCAGCTTGCACCGAGAAGGGTCCAACCTGGCCCTAAAATATACCGTATATACTCGAGTATAAGTCGAATTTTTCAGCACTTTTTTGTGCTGAAAGTGCCCCCCCTCGACTTATACTCGAGTCAAGCATTTTTCTGCAGCAAAAAATTTCATTTTCTGAATCGACTTTGGGGCCCCGTATCTCAGGGCCACTTGGTGCTAGGAACCCCAAATTTGGTGTGCAAACCCACTGGAACTGGTGTCATAACATATCCAAAGCTGAAGTTCCTAGCCCTAAGTGACCCCGAGATACGGGGCCCCAAAATCGGTTCGGAAAATGTCATTCTTTGCTGCAGAAAAGTGCTTGACATTTTCTGAACCGATTTTGGGGCCCTATATCACAGGGCCACTTGGTGCTAGAAACCCCAAATTTGGTGTGCAAACCTAGTGGAACTGGTACCATACTGGTACCCTGTATCTCGGGGCCACTTGTTGCTAGAAACCCCAGCTTTGGAAATTTTATGGTGCTAGTTCCACTGAGTTTGCACACCAAATTAGGGGTCCCTAGTACTAAGTGGCCCCGAGATACGGGGCCCAAATTCGGTCAACTGTGTCGATCTGCAGCAATGTCATTTCGGGACCCTTTGGGTTCAGAGACCCCAAATTTTGGCTGCAGCTAGGGGGCATCTAGGAACCCCTAACTACCGAGTTTGAAGTTCAGGGGACCTATGGCTGCAAATGGGCACAGTGAGGCATGGAAATGGGCACAGTGATGCTGCAAATGGGCATTGTTGACTCTCTTTTCCACTTACAGTAGCTGTGCATTTCTCACCCTCGTCTTATACTCGGGTCAATACGTTTTTCCCATTTTTTTTGTGGTAAATTAGGGCCTCGACTTATACTCGGAACGACTTATACTCGAGTATATACGGTAGCTAAAACTAGAAGGGGGGGGTGGTGCTGCGCTAATCCTGGTGTAACCGTATCAAAATGTAAAATAGTGGTGGTGGTGTGGCATAGTGTCTAGTTAAAAAGAGCAAATAAAAAATATTTGATCGTGCGTTACTAAAATTCTATGCTGTCTAAATAAGCAGATAACAAATAAGAGCTGCATGTGGAATAAAGTACATGAACACCTGGTTCCAACTACAAACAGTTCACATGTAATGTATAAAGCAAAAGAAGTGAAAACACACCTATAAGAAAAAAAACATTTAAATATATATAAATCCAAAATGGTAAAATAGGAAATATTAAATACGCACAGGGTGCAAGGTTACTAAGGGTGTCCTAAGAGATCATGAAAAATATATGCAAGGTGACAACAAAGATGGAAATATAAATAAAATGACAGAATGACTAAATAAACCGCACTCAGGTGCAATGCCACAATGGGTGTCCTAAGAGATCACCATGCAAGTGATAAATCAGTGCAAAATGAAAACTATGCAAAAATACATATAAACATATGAATATAGGTGAGACAGAACCTTCATCTACAGTGTCAAAACTAAAAATTTATATAAGAAGCATAAACGCAAACAAATCAAAGGTGATAAATAAACCGCACTCTGGTGCAGTGTAAATATAAATGTTCTGAGGTGATAAGTGTCCAGTGTCAGCAATCCGTGCTCACAATTAGGGATGAGCCGAACACCCCCCTGTTCGGTTCGCACCAGAACATGCGAACAGGAAAAAAGTTCGCTCGAACACGCGAACACCGTTAAAGTCTATGGGACACGAACATGAGTAATCAAAAGTGCTAATTTTAAAGGCTTATATGCAAGTTATTGTCATAAAAAGTGTTTGGGGACCCGGGTCCTGCCCCAGTGGACATGGATCAATGCAAAAAAAAGTTTTAAAAACGGCCGTTTTTTCAGGAGCAGTGATTTTAATAATGCTTAAAGTCAAACAATAAAAGTATAATATCCCTTTAAATTTCGTACCTGGGGGGTGTCTATAGTATGCCTGTAAAGGGGCGCATGTTTCCCGTGTTTAGAACAGCCTGACAGCAAAATGACATTTGGAAGGAAAAAACTCATTTAAAACTACCCGCGGCTATTGCATTGCCGTCAATACACATAGAAGTTCATTGATAAAAACGGCATGGGAATTCCCCACAGGGAAACCCCGAACCAAAATTAAAAAAAAAAAAATGAAGTGGGAGTCCCCCTAAATTCCATACCAGGCCCTTCAGGTCTGGTATGGATATTAAGAGGAACCCCGGCCAAAATGTAAAAAAAAAAATGACGTGGGGTTCCCCCTAAATTCCATACCAGACCCTTCAGGTCTGGTATGGATTTTAAGGGGAACCCCGCGCCAAAAAAAAAAACGGCGTGGGGTTCCCCCAAAAATCCATACCAGACCCTTATCCGAGCACGCAACCTGGCAGGCCGCAGGAAAAGAGGGGGGGACGAGAGTGCGGCCCCCCCCCTCCTGAACCGTACCAGGCCACATGCCCTCAACATTGGGAGGGTGCTTTGGGGTAGCCCCCCAAAACACCTTGTCCCCATGTTGATGAGGACAAGGGCCTCATCCCCACAACCGTGGCCGGTGGTTGTGGGAGTCTGCGGGCGGGGGGCTTATCGTAATCTGGAAGCCCCCTTTAACAAGGGGACCCCCAGATCCCGCCCCCCCCCTGTGTGAAATGGTAAGGGGGTACTTACCCCTACCATTTCACTAAAAAAGTGTCAAAATAGTTAAAAATGACAAGAGACAGTTTTTGACAATTCCTTTATTTAAATGCTTCTTCTTTCTTCCTTCATCTTCTTCTTCTTCTGGTTCTTCTGGCTCTTCTGGTTCTTCCTCCGGCGTTCTCGTCCAGCATCTCCTCCGCGGCGTCTTCTATCTTCTTCTCCTCGGGCCGCTCCGCACCCATGGCATTGGGGGGGAGGCTCCCGCTCTTCTCTTCATCTTCTTCTTCATCCTCTTCTCTTCTTCCTTCTTCTCTTCTTCTCTGTTTCTCTTCTTAATTTTCTTCTCCGGGCCGCTCCGCATCCATGCATGGAGGGAGGCTCCCGCTGTGTGACGGCGTCTCCTCATCTGACGGTTCTTAAATAACGGGGGGCGGGGCCACCCGGTGACCCCGCCCCCTCTGACGCACGGGACATGACGGGACTTCCCTGTGGCATTCCCCGTGACGTCACAGGGAAGTCCCGTCAAGTCACCGTGCGTCAGAGGGGGGATAAGGGTCTGGTATGGATTTTTGGGGGAACCCCACGCCGTTTTTTTTTTTTTTTTGGCGCGGGGTTCCCCTTAAAATCCATACCAGACCTGAAGGGTCTGGTATGGAATTTAGGGGGAACCCCACGTCATTTTTTTTTTTTAATTTTGGCCGGGGTTCCCCTTAATATCCATACCAGACCTGAAGGGCCTGGTATGGAATTTAGGGGTCTCCCACTTCATTTTTTTTTTTTAAATTTTGGTTCGGGGTTTCCCTGTGGGGAATTCCCATGCCGTTTTTATCAATGAACTTCTATGTGTATTGACGGCAATGCAATAGCCGCGGGTAGTTTTAAATGAGTTTTTTCCTTCCAAATGTCATTTTGCTGTCAGGCTGTTCTAAACACGGGAAACATGCGCCCCTTTACAGGCATACTATAGACACCCCCCAGGTACGAAATTTAAAGGGATATTACACTTTTAATGTTTGACTTTAAGCATTATTAAAATCACTGCTCCTGAAAAAACGGCCGTTTTTAAAACTTTTTTTTGCATTGATCCATGTCCCCTGGGGCAGGACCCAGGTCCCCAAACACTTTTTATGACAATAACTTGCATATTAGCCTTTAAAATTAGCACTTTTGATTTCTCCCATAGACTTTTAAAGGGTGTTCCGCGGCATTCGAATTTGCCGCGAACACCCCAAATTGTTCGGTGTTCGGCGAACTTGCGAACAGCCAATGTTCGAGTCGAACATGAGTTCGACTCGAACTCGAAGCTCATCCCTACTCACAATATGATATCAAGTTGTTAAAAATACACAAGGAAAAAAGTGACATACACAGGGAAGTCTCAGCCAGGAGGTGGCCAGGCCAAGCAGGCTGCCTGATATCCAGGTCCCTCCCCTACACCTTCAAAGACAAAGTGGCAGGAAGAGGAGTAGCCTGGAGGAGGCTGACATAGGCCTCTTTTGGAAGGCTACAGAGGCCCTGAGAAGACCCCACAGTGTGGAGGAGGACTTTGCTTGCATAACTGCCTGCAAAATGCTGCAGATGGAGGAGGGCCAACGACTCCTGTGTGAGTCCTTAATTTTGGAAGCTCTCAATAAGGGGTTGAGGGGCCAAATAACATCTGCTACCCGCATTTGTGACCTCACACATAGTCCTCCTCCTCCTCCAGGTCCTACTACTCCTCCTCCTCCAGGTCCCACTGCTCCTCCTCCTCCTCCTCCAGGTCCTACTCCTCCTCCTGCCACATCTCCAACACCAGAGCCACAGTGTGGAAGGAAGCGTGGAAAGAAGACCAGAGAGTGAGGACCCTGGGTTCAGTCTGGTCTGGCAAAAGATGCAGCCTGTTGTAGTACCACAGCCTGGGGACACAGATGTCATCTGCTGCTTTCATGATCTCTGGGACTTCTGGACCAGACTGCACTCCCTTAGATATGGACTCCTCAGGACACCAATTTTGATATTAAATAATTGATGTCTGCCCTGGGGGTCCAAGGCTTCGCCAATTTCTGATGTTTCTCCAGCGTTGCCTCCCTCTTTGTTTGGTTCTGAGCCCTTAATAAAGGATTTTTTGTTTCAATTATACTTGTGTGTGTTTTCCTTAAAAAAGGACAGTTTGTTTGTGAGGATTCAGGTACATTTCAAAAATGTGAAATTAACAAGGGACACCAACACCAAGCAACCTTCTTGAGATTAAATAATATAAGATATCAATGGTGTTGTGGTAACTGGACACACAAAACACACACAAAAATATTATGGAGTAAAACTAAAAATAAAATAAAACAAAGATCAGCCTTGAAATAAATACAACCCCCCCCCCCAAAAAAAAAAAAAAACAGCCTTTAAAAAATAAATAAATAAAACAAAAAAGAAATTTTGTCAGATGTGACAAATCAAAATATATTGAGGGAATCACGATAAATAATAAAGAAAGAAGTTTGTGAGAAGTCTGTGTGAATATGAGCAGCAAAACTACTTCATTCTTCTCACATTATAAAGATGAAGAGAGTGCGCTGTATTAAACCATTTTTTACATTGCAGCGTGACGAAAGTGCTGTATCCATTGCAAACGCTAATTTTACCAGACCGAGCTGTTCCGTCTCAGAATTTCTTCTGAGCATGCGTGGCACTTTGTGCGTCGGAACTGGCCACACACGGTCGGAATAGACACGATCGGATTTTGTTGTCGGAAAATTTTATAGCCTGCTCTCAAACTTTGTGTGTCGGAAAATCCGATGGAAAATGTCCGATGGAGCCCACACACGGTCGGAATGTCCGACAACACGCTCCGATCGGACATTTTCCATCGGAAAATCCGACCGTGTGTACAGGGCATTATAAATGAGTTAGAAAGTGTCTAGAGAATTGAATGATCACCACTGCTTTAACCTCCCTGGCGGTATTCCCGAGTGTGGCTCGGGGTGAATTTTCACTACTAAAATCGGTAACCCCGAGCCACATTTGGGATTGCATCGCAGGATCCATGTACAGCTTACCTACCTTGTCCCCAGGATCCTGCGATGTCCTCCTGCTGTATCCTCCGTCGGATCACCCACCTGATTCATCATTGTTCCAGGCTCCGTTCCCTGCGAGCGTTGCGACGCAGGGGGGCGGAACCTGGCGGCAAATTCAAAAAGTGAATAATACATAACACACATAACACACTGTAATCTGTAAGATTACATTACTGTATCAAATAATTTCACCTCCCTTTTGTCCCTAGTGCTCTTTCCAGTGCACTGCCTGCAGTTTTATATTATATATATACTGTTCTTTCTGCCCGGAAACTTGAGAATGTCCATGGCAAGCAAAAAGTGTCCCTTTATGTCAAAAACGTTTTTTGACCAGCTAAAAAACAGCAATAGTAAATTAGAATCACTTGCAGAATTGAGCGATAGTGATTGGTGGGGAAATTCATCATCAGACATGGAAAGTGACGATTGAGCAAATTTCAGTGTTTTTGATTTGATTACATTATTGAATAAACGTTATTATTATTATTATATTATTATTTGTTATAATTATTTATAGTTATTTATTATATTATAATTTATGATTTTGTCTTTTAAACTTTATCATACCCGGATGTCTACTAGACTCTTGTTTGGACAGATTTAAGTATGTTATTACTAAGAATTACAGGCCTACAATATACAGTCAGGTCCATAAATATTGAGACATCAACACTATTCTAATCTTTTTGGCTCTATACACCACCACAATGGATTTGAAATGAAACAAACAAGATGTGCTTTAACTGCAGACTTTCAGCTTTAATTTGAGGGTATTTACATCCAAATCAGGTGAATGGTGTAGAAATTACAACAGTTTGTATATGTGCCTCCCACTTTTTAAGGGACCAAATGTAATGGGACAGATTAACAATCATCCATCAAACTTTCACTTTTTAATACTTGGTTGCAAATCCTTTGCAGTCAATTACAGCCTGAAGTCTGGAACGCATAGACATCACCAGATGCTGGGTTTCATCCCTGGTCATACTCTGCCAGGCCTCTACTGCAACTGTCTTCAGTTCCTGCTTGTTCTTGGGGCATTTTCCCTTCAGTTTTGTTTTCAGCAAGTGAAACGCATGCTCAATCGGATTCAGGTCAGGCGATTGACTTGGCCATTGCATAACATTCCACTTCTTTCCCTTAAAAAACTCTTTTATTGCTTTCGCAATATGCTTTGGGTCTGAGTTCTGAAGGATTTTGCTGAATATGAGCAGATAATATTGCCCGAAACACTTCAGAATTCATCCTGATGCTTTTGTCAGCAGTCACAGCATCAATAAGCACAAGAGAACCAGTTCCATTGGCAGCCATACATGCCCATGCCATGACACTACCACCACCATGTTTCACTGATGAGGTGGTATGCTTTGGATCAGCACTTTTTTTGGAAAAAATTCACTTTTTTGAATAAAAAAATAAAACAACAGTAGAGTTAGCCCAATTTTTTTTTATATTGTGAAATATAATGTTATGCCAAGTAAATTGATAACCAACATGTCATGCTTAAAAATTGCGCCCGGGGGCGTGGCCTAGCTCATGGAGGAGTGAGACGTGTTTCTCAGGAGCTCCCGCACACACCGGACTAATAGAGGCTCTCAGCGACTCCAGAACTCTACAGACAGGTCTGTAATGGGGAGGAGAGGTGGGGGAGAAGGACGCCATACCCCTGACACACAAACCGAGGGGGAAATCGACCGTTTCTTCATACATTTGGGACAAAACCAGCACTGCCCCCCCAAATCCAAGATGGCGCCGACCCGCTCCTTAAGCTCACATGCGGCCTCACAAGGAGCCACTTCACAGCGCTCCACACCTCATATGACAACCAGACAGCGTGCCAGATCCCCTCCAGACTCAGAGAATGAATCTGTGCGCTCTGCATATCATTCCCCAACATCGCACCGGTCTTTTAGTGGATGGGACATGGAAGCTTACATCAAAGCTCTCCCTACCAGACATGATTTTGAGGCCTGTGTACAGAGACTTGAACGCTCTTACAAGCAGGAGATCTCTGAGCTACGCAAAGATGTCACAACCAGGCTAGAAGATGTGGAACAATCTGTAGAAGAGACTGTCTCTACACTACAGTCTCATGAAGTCATCTTGCAGGAGCACACATTACAGATACAGCAACTGATGTATCACCAGGATGACCAAGAAAATCGCGCCAGACGCAATAATATACGTATACACGGCCTCCCAGAATCAGTGGAAAATAAAGACCTAACCCCTGCAGTCACGGCCATATTCAATGACCTGCTCCAGAAAGATAAAGAATCTCCCATAGAACTTGATCGTGTACACAGAGCCCTCGGCCCCAAAAACCCAAATCTTGAACATCCCAGAGATGTGATCTGCAGAATCCACTTTTATGCGATTAAAGATGCTATCATGCGTGCAGCTCGCAACCAAGACGCCATATACTTTAATAAAGCAGCTGTGACTTTATTACCAGACATCTCCAAGCTGACCCTTGATATGCGACGTGCACTGAAACCCCTCACAGGAGCTCTTCAGGAAAAGCACATTAAATATCGCTGGGGTTTCCCATTTAACCTCTTTGCTTCCCATGAAGGACGTTCGGCCACATTTCGCACTCTGGGTGACCTCCCAAAGTTCCTCGGGACTTTCGAACTGCCCCAGATCCACATCCCTGATTGGCCAATCCATGCAGTGACTCCTGGATTCCCGATCGCATCGAACTGGCAAAAACAATCCAAGAAGAACAAACGCCCAAAGTCGGATTTCCCCAAAGCAACAGATGGATGAGTCCCAGTCGCAGAACTTTTGATTAACCACTTTTTTCCTTCACAGGCATTACGCCGATGAAGCGGCCCCAGTTTTATGGTTACAGTATTGTTGGGACAATATGTTTAGCTATATTATGTCGTTCCTCTTACATGCAGGGTTTGTTTTGTGTTCATAGCAGTACGGTCCTTCCTCAGTTACCAGAGATCCCAAGCCAATACTATGATTCCTTACTAAGGGTCCCCCCCAAACCCTGCCCTTCTCACCCCATCCCTCATTGCCCTATGTTTTACTGTTACTCTCATTTTATTGTCCCTGCAGACAATTAGATTATTGGACCTCATCTATGGGCTTTGTCCGGCTGGACAGCTCATAATAGCTTAGAGATGCATATGCGACTCTGCGGGTCCTGAGTTGCTAATGGTACAGAAGTATTTAAAATTTATTGCCTTTTACTTTCAGTGGTCCGGTGTGTGCGGACCCCTCTGTGGACTAGCCACCAACCCCCACATAGGATTTTCAGCGCCCTTAGAGGCTTTAGCTGAACTTTAGAACACAATGTTCTTTACGTGGCCTACGAGGCCAAGGTTCTTCTTTTTCTGTTTTCTTTCTGTTTCTCTCCCAACCTATTCACTTAAACTTACCCTACCTCTCAATACTAACGGAGGTTTCTTTTCTACTTCTTCTCACCCCTCCCCCACCCCCCTGGAGACAGCGAGCCTCTCCCTTGTTTTAGTATACCGGATTATCAAATCCTTTTCCCCATGGCAGTGCAAACCCCCTTGAAAGTCTCCTCCTTAAACTGCAGGGGTTTTAACACCCCAGAGAAAAGGAGGCAAATCTTATATCATTTTCACAAAAACCGTACCCAAATTCTACTCCTGCAGGAGACTCATTTTAGGTCAGACAACATCCCTCATCTCCTCCATAAGCAATATCCCACTTGGTTCCACAGCACCAACCCCACAGCGAAATCGAAAGGGGTTTCGATCGCGTTTCATGTCTCATTCACACCAGATGTGCTAGACACCCTCATTGACCCTCTAGGGAGATATGTTTTTTTTAAACTTTCATATATGAATATGATCTATACTATAATTAATGTTTACTCTCCAAACCAGGATCAACTGCAATTCCTCTCCAAGGTATCTACTCACCTGAAAAGATTTAGCACGGTCAACATGATCCTGGGAGGAGACCTCAATGCCGCTCTGATACCACGCCTTGACACCTCAATGGGTAAGTCCTCAATCTCCCCGGCTTCCCTGGCCAAAATGCGTGCAATTCTTTCAGATTTATCTTTGGTGGACGTTTGGAGGACGTTGCATCCCTCCACTAAAGATTTCACATACTACTCCCCAGCACACTCCACCTACAGCAGATTAGACTATATTTTCATCTCCCAATCCTTACTTGACTTCTCACCCACCGCTTTGATAGGCCTCACTTTGTGGTCTGACCACGCCCCCATACATATGTATCTAGGAAGCATACCAACACAAAAAAGGAGAAACACGTGGAGATTAAATGACAATCTGCTCTCGGACTCAGTTTGCACCCAGGACATCACACAAGCCATCAAACACTTTGTTACGGACCATGCCCGCGACGACACTAACCCACTAATGAAATGGGAAGCCCTAAAATGCGTCATTAGGGGGAAACTTATCCAACGCGGCTCGAGACTAAAACGTGCGCGAACAGCAGACATCACACGCCTTCTGTCCCTTATAGCCACCTTAGAGGAGGACCATAAACGATCCCCCGATGAAAAAATTCAACTAGAACTCACAAACGCTAGGAGAGACCTCTTGCAAATCTTTACACAATGCTCACTAGTAGCGAGAGATAAAGGGCGATTTGCCCACTACTCACAAGCAAATCAGTGTGGCAGACATCTTGCGCAGACTCTGCAACCCAGACAGGACCGGAGATCTATCCCCTGTATTAATTCATCCAATAAAGGCAAAATAATAAATAACTCCTCCATAGTAGAAGAATTCCGTCAATACTATGACACCCTATACAATCTCAAGCCCCAGACACCATCACCCAAAGACCAAACAGACTCTCCAACTCAATCACTGTCCTCATACATCCAGGAAACTGCTCTCCCCACCATCCCGGCCTCTGAAGCAGAAGAATTGGAATCCCCCCTGACTGACTCTGAATTCCAATTTGCCATTAAAAATTTAAAGAATGGTAAAAGCCCAGGTCCAGATGGGTTCTCCTCACGTTTCTACAAAACATTTGCACCTTTGTTATCCCCCTGATGGCCAAAGCATTCAACTCTATAGATGAGAACTCATCTCCCTCCCATACCTTATTACAAGCCCAAATAGTAGTCATCCCAAAACCAGGCAAGGACACCTCTTTATGCTCTAACTATAGACCTATATCCCTACTAAATATAGATCTTAAACTGTATGCGAAGATCCTAGCGAACAGTATCTCTCCTCTCTTACCAAATCTAATACATAGAGATCAAGTGGGCTTTGTCCCTGGACGTGAAGCTAGGGACAATACCACTAAGACTATCCACCTCGTGGCATATGCCCACCGTAACCACATACCGACCTGCCTTCTCTCCTGTGACGCGGAGAAGGCCTTTGATAGGGTCAGTTGGCCCTTTCTTCGGGCTACTCTCTCTCAAATAGGACTAAGACCCAGAATGCTAGCCCACATCATGTCACTTTATTCTAAACCCTCAGCCACAATTTTAGTTAACGGAACTCAATCAGAGAAACTCACTATCTCAAACGGCACGAGACAAGGCTGTCCCCTCTCCCCCCTCCTATTTGCCTTAGTAATTGAACATCTAGCCCAAGCCATTAGAGCCAATCCGGATATACGAGGGATACAGACTCCGTCCTCACAATGTAAACTTTCCCTTTACGCAGACGACTTGCTCCTCTATGTGACCAACCCCCATATTAGTATACCATCCATACTTGCCGAGATCAACCGATTCGGTGGTCTCAGTAGTTACAAATTGAATATTTCTAAAACAGAGGCACTGAACATATCCCTACCTCAGCCGACCCTCTCCTCTCTTAAGGCTAATTTCACATTCCAATGGCAACCAAAATCTATCTCATACCTAGGCACGGCCATTCCAAGCCGTGCCTCCGAACTATACGCCCTAAATTACAGTCCACTTCTCACGAAACTCAGACGCCTCACTGAAAGCCGAGGAGATCTACCAATATCATGGTTTGGCCGCATGAACGTATTGAAAATGGATATACTCCCTAAATTATTATACTTATTTCAAGCCCTCCCAATTGCTCTGCCAGCTGCCTTCTTCAGTACTCTTCGTTCTATGGCCATACGATTCGTGTGGAGGGGAAACCATCCCAGACTGAAACACAAACTTTTATGTGCCCCAGTTTCCAAAGGTGGGACAAGCCTCCCAGATTTTGAACTCTACCATACAGCAGCAGTGGTCTCCCGTTTACTGGAGTGGTTTCCTCACCCACTACTTAAAGCTTCCACTTTAGTGGAACAGGACTTAGCTTCAATTGACCTCCGGGCCCTGCCTTGGGGCTATGAACGGACTCATAGATCTCTTACTAGCCTGTCTCCGCTGACCAGAGATGCACTGTTAATCTGGTACCGCAGAAAAGAAAGATACTCACTTTCCACTGAACCAAGTCCCCTTACCCCTCTATTTGACAACCCAGCTCTCCCAGAAGGCAGCTCAATACAGGTCATAGACGACCATAACAGAGACACTTGGCCCACGGCACGACAATTTGTCAATAGCACACTTGGTACTTTTACGTCGAGATCAAACATCACATCGTCCAACGTAACATGGTTAACACGGCTACACCTGACAGCCTACTGTAAAAAACTGCATGATTCCAAACAGATTCACAGACCTTTGACTGGCTTTGAACAATTATGCACATTCTCAGAAACCCCTCGTCACACCCTCTCATTGATATACAAACTGATTATAGAACATACCCATGATACCTTACCCAACTACACTAAAGCTTGGTCAGAGGAACTCGGGAGGGAAATCACCGATGCTGAATGGGATAAAGCTTTTATCTTCACCCATAAATCAGCCATCTCATGCTACACCAAGGAAAAAAATTACAAAGTTCTATCAAGATGGTATCGAGTGCCTACGAATCTCAGGATCATGTTCCCATCAACCACTGACACCTGTTGGAGATGTAACTCTGCGAAGGGTACGTATAGCCACATATGGTGGGAATGCGATGTGATAGGTCCGTTCTGGACCCAAATCTTCCAAATCTATACAGAAATTTATGATAAACCAATCACTCCCTCTCCTTTCACTGCTCTCCTATCAATATTACCTGGTAAAATCAAGTCACAAAAACACAATCTCTTAAAATTTTTTCTCAGCAGTGGTAGACAATTAATTGCCAGACATTGGAAATCCACTACTCCCCCATCTCTTTTAGAGTGGGTAAGTGAACTAAATAACACCATGCTTATGGAGGAATTGCAAGCCAGAGCCATAGACAAATACGCAAAATTCTCCTTTATCTGGAGCATATGGAGGCATTATTCCACCTCAGATAAGCTAAAAAATAGACTCACAGCTATGAAGGCACCTAGCCAAGCTATACATTCTGCTAGTTCCACACAACCAACCCAACATTAAAGGCCCCGACTCCGGATGAGGCTCGCTGTCCCTCCCCCTTCCCCCCCTTCCCCCATCCTACCTACCTCGCCAGTCCTCCTCCCTGTTCCTTCCCTCACCTCTTTTCTTTCCTCTACCTGCTATTTCAACTCTTTCCTTTATTCTTAAACCACTCTTTTGGGCTATCTAGAGCCATGATTTAATTTTTTACCTATAGTATTCTGCTCTTTAACATCAATCCTCTCGCAACCTCCAACAGATTGGCTGAATGCCAAGCGTTTATACGCTGACGGTATTCAGATTACTTGTCTACTCATTCCGAGTTCCTAGACACCTGGGCGCAGCAGGATCCCATAGGGGCGTCCAGGTCTCGGGAATTTTATTTAACACGACTAACAACACAAGTTCCGAAAGCTGTTGAGATAACATACTATGTTAATATTGAAAACAGAATGCATAACATTGTATCGATTTGCCCATGTATGTTTCTTTATTACTGAATCAGATTGCCCGATGTCGGGCATCTGATCCTGTTCATGTTCTCATTTTCCACTTGGAAAATTATTTTATATACAATAAAAACTTATTGAACCTAAAAATTGCGCCCGCTCGTGGAATGGCGTCAAACTTTTACCCTCAAAAATCTCCATAGGCGACGTTTTAAAAATTCTACAGGTTGCATATTTTGTGGTACAGAGGAGGTCTAGGGCGATAATTATTGCTCTCGCTCTACCGGTCGCGGCGATACCTCACATGTGTGGTTTGACCACCGTTTTCATATGCAGGCGCTACTCGCGTATGCGTTCGCTTCTGCGCGCGAGCTCGTCGGGACGGTGGGTTTTTAAACATTTTTTTTTATTTTTATTATTTATTTTACATTATTTTATTTATTTTTACACTGTTTAAAAGAAAATATGTCACTTTTATTTCTATTACAAGGGATGTAAATATCCCTTGTAATAGAAAAAAGCATGACAGGACCTCTTAAAGTGGAGCTCCGCTGAAATTTTTTTTTTTTAAAAGTCAGCAGCTACAAATACTGCAACTGCTGACTTTTAAAACATGGACACTTACCTGTCCAGGGCGCCCGCGATGTCGGCACCCGAGGCCGAACCATCTCTTGGTCCTCGGGTGCTGCCGCCTCCATCTTCGGTAAGGGAATCAGGAAGTGAAGGCTTGCGGCTTCACTACCCGGTTCCCTACTGTGCATGCGCGAGTCGCGCAGCGCAATACGGATGGTCCCTGCTGTCTCTGGGACCCGTGTGTTTCCCAGCAGACAGCGGTGGGGGAACAGGAAGTGGCGTAAATAACCGCAGATTCTGTGGCTATCTATGCCAGAAGTGGGTAAAGATACCTGTAATATACAGGTATCTGCACCCCCCTCCCCCCTGAAAGGTGCGAACTGTGACACTGGAGGGGGGGGATCCGATGAGTGGAAGTTCCACTTTTGGGTGGAACTCCACTTTAAATATGAGATCTGGGGTCAAAAAGACCTCAGATCTCATATTTAGACTAAAATGCAATTAACCACTTAAGGACCGCCTCACGCCGATGTACGTCGGCCGAATGGCACGGGCAGGCAGAATCATGTATATGTACGTGATCTGCCCCCCGGTGCTCGAGGCGGTCCCCTTTTGTCCAGCGGCGATCGGAGATGAGGGGGAGACCATCCGTTCGTGGCCCCCCCCTCGCGATCGCCGCCGGCCAATCAGATCATTCCTATGCTGCTGTATGCTAAACAGCAGCAAAGGAAATTATGTCATCTCTCCTCGGCTCGGTATTTTCCGTTCCGGCGCCGAGGAGAGAAGACTGCAATGTGAGTGAAAACACACTACACACACAGTAGAACATGCCAGGCACACAAAACACCCCCCTTTACCCCCCGATCCCCCCCCCGATCACCCCCTAATCACCCCCCCTCCCCCCTGTCATACTGACACCAAGCAGTTTTTTTTTTTCTGATTACTGCATGGTGTCAGTTTGTGACAGTTACTGTGTTAGGACAGTTACTGTTAGCCCCCTTTAGGTCTAGGGTACCCCACTAACCCCCCTAATAAAGTTTCAACCCCTTGATCACCCCCCGTCGCCAGTGTCGCTAAGCGATCATTTTTCTGATCGCTGTATTAGTGTCACTGGTGACGCTAGTTAGGGAGGTAAATATTTAGGTTCGCTGTCAGCGTTTTATAGCGACAGGGACCCCCATATACTACCTAATAAATGTTTTACCCCTTGATTGCCCCCTAGTTAACCCTTTCACCACTGATCACCGTATAACTGTTACGGGTGACGCTGGTTAGTTCGTTTATTTTTTATAGTGTCAGGGCACCCGCCGTTTATTACCGAATAAAGGTTTAGCCCCCTGATTGCCCGGCGGTGATATGCGTCTCCCCAGGCAGCATCAGATTAGCGCCAGTACCGCTAACACCCACGCACGGAGCATACGCCTCCCTTAGTGGTATAATATCTGTACGGATTAATATCTGATCCGATCAGATCTCTACTAGCGTCCCCAGCAGTTTAGGGTTCCCAAAAACGCAGTGTTAGCGGGATCAGCCCAGATACCTGCTAGCACCTGTTTTTTTCCCCTCCGCCCGGCCCAGCCCAGCCCACCCAAGTGCAGTATCGATCGATCACTGTCACTTACAAAACACTAAACACATAACTGCAGCGTTCGCAGAGTCAGGCCTGATCCCTGCGATCGCTAACAGTTTTTTGGTAGCGTTTTGGTGAACTGGCAAGCACCAGCCCCAGGCAGCGTCAGGTTAGCGCCAGTACTGCTAACACCCACGCACGCAGCATACGCCTCCCTTAGTGGTATAGTATCTGGACGGATCAATATCTGATCCGATCAGATCTAGACTAGCGTCCCCAGCAGTTTAGGGTTCCCAGCGTTCGCAGAGTCAGGCCTAATCCCTGCGATCGCTAACAGTTTTTTTGGTAGTGTTTTGTTGAACTGGCAAGCACCAGCGGCCTAGTACACCCCGGTCGTAGTCAAACCAGCACTGCAGTAACACTTGGTGACGTGGCGAGTCCCATAAGTGCAGTTCAAGCTGGTGAGGTGGCAAGCACAAGTAGTGTCCCGCTGCCACCAAGAAGAAGACAAACACAGGCCCGTCATGCCCATAGTGCCCTTCCTGCTGCATTTGTCAATCCTAATTGGGAACCCACTTCTGCAGCGCCCGTACTTCCCCCATTCACATCCCCAACCAAATGCAGTCAGCTGCATGAGAGGCATTTTCTTTATGTCCTCCCGAGTACCCCTACCCAACAAACCCCCCCAAAAAAGATGTTGTGTCTGAAGCAAGCGTGGATATAGGTGTGACACCCACTATTATTGTCCCTCCTGTCCTGACAATCCTGGTCTTTGCATGGGTGAATGTTTTGAACGCTACCATTCACTAGTTGAGTATTAGCGTAGGGTACAGTATTGCACAGACTAGGCACACTTTCACAGGGTCTCCCAAGATGCCATCGCATTTTGAGAGACCCGAACCTGGAACTGGTTACAGTTACAAAAGTTAGCTACAAAAAAAAGTGTAAAAAAAAAAATAAATATATATATATATATATATAAAAAAAAATAGTTGTCGTTTTATTGTTCTCTCTCTCTCTATTCTCTCTCTATTGTTCTGCTCTTTTTTACTGTATTCTATTCTGCAATGTTTTATTGTTATTATGTTTTATCATGTTTGCTTTTCAGGTATGCAATTTTTAATACTTTACCGTTTACTGTGTTTTATTGTTAACCATTTTTTTGTCTTCAGGTACGCCATTCACGACTTTGACTTCATCTTGGTATCATTCTTTTCAGCCAGCGGTCGGCTTTTTTATGTAAAAGCAATCCTAGCGGCTAATTAGCCTCTAGACTGCTTTTGCAAGCAGTGGGAGGGAATGCCCCCCCCCCCCACCGTCTTCCGTGTTTTTCTCTGGCTCTCCTGTCTCAACAGGGAACCTGAGAATGCAGCCGGTGATTCAGCCAGCTGACCATAGAGCTGATCAGAGACCAGAGTGGCTCCAAACATCTCTATCTATGGCCTAAGAAACCGGAAGCTACGAGCATTTCATGACTTAGATTTCGCCAGATGTAAACAGCGCCATTGGGAAATTGGGAAAGCATTTTATCACACCGATCTTGGTGTGGTCAGATGCTTTGAGGGCAGAGGAGAGATCTAGGGTCTAATAGACCCCAATTTTTTTTTAAAAAGAGTACCTGTCACTACCTATTGCTATCATAGGGGATATTTACATTCCCTGAGATAACAATAAAAATGATTAAAAAAAAAATATGAAAGGAACAGTTTAAAAATAAGATAAAAAAGCAAAAAAATAATAAAGAAAAACGCAAGCGTCGGTCTGGCATCAAATGTAAACAGCAATTGCACCATGCATGTGAGGTGTCACCGCGAACGTCAGATCCAGGGCAGTAATGTCATGTTTGGTATCCATGTACTCGGCCTAAGATCATCTTTTTTATTTCATCAAACATTTGGGCATTATAGTGTGTTTTAGTGCATTAAAATTTAAAAAAGTTTGTTTTTTCCCCAAAAAATGCATTTGAAAAATCGCTGCGCAAATACTGTGTGAAAAAAAAATGAAACACCCACCATTTTAATCTGTAGGGCATTTGCTTTAAAAAAATGTATAATGTTTGGGCTTTGTCTTCAAGTGGTTAGAAGTGTGGGTGATGTGTAGGGATGAGCCGAACACCCCCCGGTTCGGTTCGCACCAGAACCCGCGAACGGACCGCAAGTTCGCACGAACGTTAGAACCCCATTGACGTCTATGGGACTCGAACGTTCGAAATCAAAAGTGCTCATTTTAAAGGCTAATTTGCATGGTATTGTCCTAAAAAGGGTGTGGGGACCCGGGTCCTACCCCAGGGGACATGTATCAATGCAAAAAAAACTTTTAAAAACGGCCGTTTTTTCGGGAGCAGTGATTTTAATGATGCTTAAAGTAAAAAAAAAAAAGTGAAATATTCCTTTAAATATCGTACCTGGGGGGTGTCTATAGTATGCCTGTAAAGTGACGCGTGTTTCCCATGTTTAGAACAGTCCCTGCACCAAATGTCATTTTTAAAAGAAAAAATCTCATTTAAAACTGCTTGCGGGTTTAATGTCATGTCGGGTCCTGCCAATATGGATGAAAATCAGTGAGACAAACGGCATGGGTACCCCCCAGTCCATTACCAGGCCCTTTGGGTCTTGTATGGATATTAAGGGGAACCCCGCACCCAAATTAAAATAAGGAAAGGTCCCTATATACTCTGAACAGCAGTATACAGGCGGTGCAAACAAGACAGGGACTGTAGGTTTGTTGTTAAGTAGAATCTGTTTGTAATTTTGAACATTTTTAACGTGTTTAGCTCCAGCCAAAAAATCTTTTCTAAGCTTTTTGGAAAACATAGGGAAGGGTTATCACCCCTGTGACATTTGTTTTGCGTCTTTCCTCCTCTTCAGAAGATTTCACCTCACTTTTTTGTCCCAATGAAAAATGTTTTTTGAAAATTTGGGTTTTTTTGTGGAACAAGGATTGGAAAGCATCAGTGGAAAGGAGAAATTGTTTTCCCATATTAACTCTTACATGAGAGAATTTCCCTTTCTAGGGGTAGATTTCATCTCACTTCCTGTTGTCTCCTTCCGTTTGCAAGTAGGAGTCGTTTGTAAGTTAGATGTTTGAAAGTAGGGTCCTGCCCTATATACTCAGCAGAAATTTGGGCCTTAGGTGTTGCTGTGGCCAAAACACTGTAAGCCCTCACAGGGCCCTGCTGTGAAATATTAGATCAAGAATTGTAATTACATGCCCCTGTTGAACAGGAGCTGAAAAATTAGGCCTTAGGCACTGGTGCTGGTGCCACAACACTGCAACCCCTCACAGACACTCTAGTTGGAACGCAGGAACGAGCCCTGCTGCAAAGTATTGCATCAAAAATTGTAATTACACGCCCCTGTTAGACAGGGGCAGAAAAATTGGGCCTTAGGCACTGGTGCTGGTGCCACAACACTGCAACCCCTCACAGACACTCTAGTTGGAACGCAGGAACGAGCCCTGCTGCAAAGTATTGCATCAAAAATTGTAATTACACGCCCCTGTTAGACAGGGGCAGAAAAATTGGGCCTTAGGCACTGGTGCTGGTGCCACAACACTGCAACCCCTCACAGACACTCTAGTTGGAACGCAGGAACGAGCCCTGCTGCAAAGTATTGCATCAAAAATTGTAATTACACGCCCCTGTTAGACAGGGGCAGAAAAATTGGGCCTTAGGCACTGGTGCTGGTGCCACAACACTGCAACCCCTCACAGACACTCTAGTTGGAACGCAGGAACGAGCCCTGCTGCAAAGTATTGCATCAAAAATTGTAATTACACGCCCCTGTTAGACAGGGGCAGAAAAATTGGGCCTTAGGCACTGGTGCTGGTGCCACAACACTGCAACCCCTCACAGACACTCTAGTTGGAACGCAGGAACGAGCCCTGCTGCAAAGTATTGCATCAAAAATTGTAATTACACGCCCCTGTTAGACAGGGGCAGAAAAATTGGGCCTTAGGCACTGGTGCTGGTGCCACAACACTGCAACCCCTCACAGACACTCTAGTTGGAATGCAGGAACGAGCCCTGCTGCAAAGTATTACATCAAAAATTGTAATTACACGCCCCTGTTATACAGGGGCTGAAAAATTGTGCCTTAGGCACTGGTGGTGGCGCCCAGAACCAAAAATGTTCTTACAAGCTATCAGCGTGATGATTGAGGAGGAAGAGGATAATTACTCAGGGATAGTCACTCAGCATCAGCATAGGCAGTCTTTGAAGGGATCTGAAAAAAATTATTCAGTTACATCAGCATCAGGTGCTTGGTAGCTGGTGGTGATCCAAGACTGATTCATTTTTATGAAGGTCAGCCGATCGACCGAGTCAGTGGACAGACGCACCCTGTGATCGGTTACCACGCCTCCAGCAGCACTGAATGTGCGTTCCGAAAGAACGCTGGATGCAGGACAGGCCAGTAGCTCAATTGCATACTGTGCAAGCTCTGGCCAGTGATCCATCCTCAAGACCCAGTAACCCAGAGGATTTTCGGTGGGAAAGGTGTCCAAGTCTGATCTTGCCCCTAGGTATTCCTGCACCATGTAAAACAGACGCTGGCGATGGTTGCTGGAACCGATCATACCTTGGGGCTGCGGACCAAAAAATTGTCTGAACGCATCGGTCAGACGGCCACCTTCTCCACCGCTCCTTCTTTGACTGACCGAAGCCTCAGCAACACGTTGTCCAGAAACAGGAGTTTGTAACCTCCCAGTCTCTGGGAACGCGTTGCACAGACCTTTCTGCAAGGCCTCCCGAAGATGTTTCATCCTCTGCTCCCTCTGCGATGGCAAGATAAGGTCCGCAACCTTACCCTTGTAACGTGGATCAAGGAGGGTTGCCAGCCAGTATTGGTCCTTCTCCTTGATACCACGAATACGAGGATCCTTACGCAGGCTTTGCAGGATCAGGGAGGCCATGCAGCGTAGGTTTGCTGAGGCATTCGGTCCGGAGTCCTCTGGGTCACTAAGGACAACAACGTCCGCAGCCACCTCCTCCCAGCCACGTACAAGTCCATGTGTTCCTTGGGACTGATCCCTTAAAGACTGCTGATGCTGAGTGCCAGGCTCCACCTCCATACTGACACAATCTTCCTCCTCCTCCTCCTCCTCGTCCTCTTCCTGTGTGATCGGCGGGCACGCAGGAACACTGTCTGGATAAAGGGGGCCTTGAGAGCTAAGGAAGTCCTCCTCTTCCTGCCTCTGTTCTGCCTCAAGTGCCCTGTCCATTATTCCACGCAGCGTGTGCTCCAACAGGTGGACAAGGGGGACAGTGTCACTGATGCATGCACTGTCAGTGCTCACCATCCTCGTGGCCTCCTCGAATGGTGACAGGACAGTGCATGCATCCCTGATCATGGCCCACTGGCGTGGGGAAAAAAAACCAAGGTCCCCTGACCCTGTCCTGGTGCCATAGTCGCACAGGTACTCATTGATGGCCCTCTGCTGCGTGTGCAGCCGCTGCAGCATGGCCAACGTTGAGTTCCACCTGGTGGGCATGTCACAGATTAGGCGGTTCTTGGGCAGGTTAAACTCCTTTTGGAGGTCCGTCAGCCGAGCACTGGCATTATATGACCGGCGGAAATGCACACAGACTTTCCTGGCCTGCCTCAGGACATCCTGTAAGCCCGGGTACCTGCCCAAGAACCGCTGCACCACCAAGTTAAGGACGTGAGCCAAACAGGGCACATGGGTCAGTTGTCCCTGTCGGAGGGCAGAGAGGAGGTTGGTGCCATTGTCGCAAACCACCATTCCTGCCTTAAGTTGGCGTGGCGTCAACCACCTCTGAACCTGCCCCTGCAGAGCTGACAGAACCTCTGCCCCAGTGTGGCTCCTGTCCCCCAAGCACACCAGCTCAAGCACCGCATGGCATCTTTTCGCCTGCGTACTTGCGTAGCCCCTTGAACGCCTACGGAGCACCGCTGGTTCCGAGGAAGAGGCCATGGAGGAAGAAGAAGAGGAGGGGGTGGAGGAGAGAGGTGTGTCACAATCAGCATTTTGGAGGCGTGGTGGCGGAACAACCTCCAACACTACTGCACCTTGTCCTGCATCCTTCCCAGCTGCCAGCAGAGTCACCCAATGCGCCGTGAAACTTAAGTAACGTCCCTGTCCATGCCTGCTGGACCATGAGTCAGCGGTAATATGCACCTTACCGCTGACCGCCCTGTCCAGCGAGGCATGGACATTGCCTTCCACATGCCGGTAGAGAGCTGGAATCGCCTTCCGTGAGAAAAAGTGGCGTTTGGGTACCTGCCACTGAGGAACCGCACATTCCACAAACTCACGGAAGGGGGCAGAGTCTACCAACTGAAAAGGCAGCAGTTGAAGTGCTAGCAATTTTGCCAAGCTAGCATTCAACCGCTGGGCATGTGGATGGCTGGGAGCAAACTTCTTTCGGCGGTGCAGCAGCTGGGGCAGGGAAATTTGCCTGGTACAATCTGGCGTCGGTGTACCAAAAGCAGATTGCCCACAAGTACTTGGCTGTGACACACCTAATTCTACACCTTCATTCCTCTCACTGCAGGTCTCAGAGAGGACTGAAGGTCTAGTGGGGTTGGAAATCTCAGCTGATGAGGAGCAAGGAGAGATCCTCTTTGTTCTTTGGTGTGGGTCTTTTAGATATGCTTGCCAACGAACTGCATGGCAGGTCAACATATGTCTGGTCAAGCATGTGGTACCCAAGCGGGAGATGTTTTGGCCACGCGAGATACGCTTGAGACATATGTTGCAAATAGCAGCGGTGCGATCTGATGCACTCGTCTCAAAAAAGGCCCACACCAAAGAACTTTTTGAATAACGCGCAGAGACTGCAGCGCCCTGCACATGTGGAGCTTTGGGGTGTGATGCAGTCAATGTGCTGCCCTTAGGCTGGCCCCTGGAGGGCATCCTGCCTCGTTGGTGATGTGCCACCTCCTCCTCCTCCTCCTCCTCCTCTCTCCTATCAGGCACCCACGTTGAGTCAGTGACCTCATCATCCCCTCCCTCCTCATCACTGGAGCAAACCTGGCAGTATGCTGCAGCAGGGGGAGCATGACTGCCAGATTGCTGTCCTTCTTGGGCACCCCCTCTGTCCGTGCTCATGTTACTGCCTTCATCGAGCTCAGTATCATCATCAGAGCCTTCCAAACGCTGGGCATCCTCCTGGAGCATGTACCCAACACTGTGGTCAAACAGTTCGAGGGAATCCTCATGAGGACATGGTGGAGCTAGGGAAGGAGTCACTGATGACATTGAGCTGAGGGAAGAGGCCGCTGCTTTGCCAGACAAAGCACCCCGGGCATGGGTGAGAGAGGATGAGGAGGATGAGGACGGCTTGGTCATCCACTCGACCAAGTTTTCTGCATGTTGCGGCTCAACACGGCCAGCTGCCGAAAAAAAGGCCAAGCGTGTCCCATGGCCACGGGCTGATGAGGATGCACCGTCTCCACGACCAGCACTAGACACAGAGCCTGCTTGCCCTCTCTTATTGGCTTGTGACTGTCTGCCTCTCCTTCTTGGCCTTCCAGACATACTAATGGCCTGTAGCTGCACTAAGCTGGGATAGAACACCTGTCATTTTCTTCAGGTAGCTTTATATACTGTAACCAGACAAGCCTGCCTGTCAGTAGGAAGATAACAGGAACGGATCTAGCTGAACACTGTGAGCAGGACGCACTGCACTAAATGTAAATAGCAGGAACGGATCTAGCTGAACACTGTGAGCAGGACGCACTGACTGCACTAAATGTAAATAGCAGGAACGGATCTAGCTGAACACTGTGAGCAGGACGCACTGACTGCACTAAATGTAAATAGCAGGAACGGATCTAGCTGAACACTGTGAGCAGGACGCACTGCACTAAATGTAAATAGCAGGAACAGATCTAGCTGAACACTGTGAGCAGGACGCACTGCACTAAATGTAAATAGCAGGAACGGATCTAGCTGAACACTGTGAGCAGGACGCACTGACTGCACTAAATGTAAATAGCAGGAACAGATCTAGCTGAACACTGTGAGCAGGACGCACTGCACTAAATGTAAATAGCAGGAACGGATCTAGCTGAACACTGTGAGCAGGACGCACTGACTGCACTAAATGTAAATAGCAGGAACAGATCTAGCTGAACACTGTGAGCAGGACGCACTGCACTAAATGTAAATAGCAGGAACAGATCTAGCTGAACACTGTGAGCAGGACGCACTGACTGCACTAAATGTAAATAGCAGGAACAGATCTAGCTGAACACTGTGAGCAGGACGCACTGACTGCACTAAATGTAAATAGCAGGAACAGATCTAGCTGAACACTGTGAGCAGGACGCACTGCACTAAATGTAAATAGCAGGAACGGATCTAGCTGAACACTGTGAGCAGGACGCACTGCACTAAATGTAAATAGCAGGAACAGATCTAGCTGAACACTGTGAGCAGGACGCACTGACTGCACTAAATGTAAATAGCAGGAACAAATCTAGCTGAACACTGTGAGCAGGACGCACTGACTGCACTAAATGTAAATAGCAGGAACGGATCTAGCTGAACACTGTGAGCAGGACGCACTGCACTAAATGTAAATAGCAGGAACGGATCTAGCTGAACACTGTGAGCAGGACGCACTGCACTAAATGTAAATAGCAGGAACAGATCTAGCTGAACACTGTGAGCAGGACGCACTGACTGCACTAAATGTAAATAGCAGGAACAAATCTAGCTGAACACTGTGAGCAGGACGCACTGACTGCACTAAATGTAAATAGCAGGAACAAATCTAGCTGAACACTGTGAGCAGGACGCACTGACTGCACTAAATGTAAATAGCAGGAACGGATCTAGCTGAACACTGTGAGCAGGACGCACTGCACTAAATGTAAATAGCAGGAACGGATCTAGCTGAACACTGTGAGCAGGACGCACTGCACTAAATGTAAATAGCAGGAACAGATCTAGCTGAACACTGTGAGCAGGACGCACTGACTGCACTAAATGTAAATAGCAGGAACAAATCTAGCTGAACACTGTGAGCAGGACGCACTGACTGCACTAAATGTAAATAGCAGGAACGGATCTAGCTGAACACTGTGAGCAGGACGCACTGCACTAAATGTAAATAGCAGGAACGGATCTAGCTGAACACTGTGAGCAGGACGCACTGCACTAAATGTAAATAGCAGGAACGGATCTAGCTGAACACTGTGAGCAGGACGCACTGCACTAAATGTAAATAGCAGGAACAGATCTAGCTGAACACTGTGAGCAGGACGCACTGACTGCACTAAATGTAAATAGCAGGAACGGATCTAGCTGAACACTGTGAGCAGGACGCACTGCACTAAATGTAAATAGCAGGAACGGATCTAGCTGAACACTGTGAGCAGGACGCACTGCACTAAATGTAAATAGCAGGAACGGATCTAGCTGAACACTGTGAGCAGGACGCACTGCACTAAATGTAAAGAGCAGGAACAGATCTAGCCTAATCTAGCTCTCAAATCAAATGACACTGTCTGTCTCTCTCTCTATCAGCACACCGGAACACACTACACAGGGCCGCCGTGCAGGCGGCCTTATATAGTGTGGGGCGTGTACTAAATCCCCTGAGCCATAATTGGCCAAAGCCACCCTGGCTTTGGCCAATTACAGCTCTCTCTACTGACGGCGCTGTGATTGGCCAAGCATGCGGGTCATAGTGCATGCTTGGCCAATCATCAGCCAGCAATGCACTGCGATGCCGCAGTGAATTATGGGCCGTGACGCGCCACACGAATTTGGCGCGAACGGCCCATAACGTTCGCAATTCGACGGACGGTCGAACAGCCGATGTTCGAGTCGAACATGGGTTTGACTCGAACACGAAGCTCATCCCTAGTGATGTGTGACATAAGCTTCTAAATGTTGTGCATAAGATGCCAGGACAGTTCAAAACCCCCCCAAATGACCCCATTATGGAAAGTAGACACCCCAAGCTATTTGCTGAGAGTCATGTCGAGTCCATGGAATATTTTATATTGTGACACAAGTTGCGGGAAAGAGACAAGTTTTTTTTTTCTTTTTGCACAAAGTTGTCACTAAATGATATATTGCTCAAACATGCCATGGGAATATGTGAAATTACACCCCAAAATACATTCTGTTGCTTCTCCTGAGTTTGGGGATACCACATGTGTGAGATTTTTTGGGAGCCTAGCCACGTACGGGACCCCAAAAACCAAGCACCGCCTTCAGGCTTTCTAAGGGCGTAAATTTTTGATATAACTCTTACTGCCTATCACAGTTTCGGAGGCCATGGAATGCCCAGGTGGCACAAAACCCCCCAAATGACCCCATTTTGGAAAGTAGACACCCCAAGCCAGGCCCGGACTGGGACAAAAAATAGGCCCGGGCATTTTAGACTGAGCAGCCAATTTTTCCATGGACCGGGGGGGGGGGGTGTATCGGTCCTCCACGCTGTAATGTGCAGGAACACTGATATAAATATAAAGGGGACTGCACTGTAATGGTTACCCCCCTTACATCAGAGTCCGCACTGAGGTCCCTTACATCAGAGTCCACACTGAGCCCCCTTACATCAGAGTCCGCACAGAGGTGTCTTACATCAGATTCCACACTGAGCCCCCTTACATCAGAGTCCGCACTGAGCCCTTTTACATCAGATTCCGCACTGAGCCCCTTTACATCAGATTCCGCACTGAGCCCCTTTACATCAGAGTCCGCACTCAGCCCTTTTACATCAGAGTCCGCACTGAGCCCCCTTACATCAGAGTCCACACTGAGCCCCCTTACATCAGAGTCCGCACTGAGCCCCTTTACATCAGAGTCCACACTGAGCCCCCTTACATCAGAGTCCACACTCAGCCCCTTTACATCAGAGTCCGCACTCAGCCCCTTTACATCAGAGTCCGCACTGAGCCCCCTTACATCAGAGTCCACACTGAGCCCCCTTACATCAGAGTCCGCACTCAGCCCCCTTACATCAGAGTCCACACTGAGCCCCCTTACATCAGAGTCCGCACTGAGCCCCCTTACATCAGAGTCCGCACTGAGCCCCCTTACATCAGAGTCCGCACTGAGCCCCCTTACATCAGAGTCCGCACTGAGCCCCCTTACATCAGTGTCCGCACTGAGCCCCTTTACATCAGAGTCAGCACTGAGCCCCTTTGCATCAGAGTCCGCACTGAGCCCCCTTACATCAGATTCCGCACTGAGCCCCTTTACATCAGAGTCCGCACTGAGCCCCTTTACATCAGATTCCGCACTGAGCCCCCTTACATCAGAGTCCGCACTGAGCCCCCTTACATCAGATTCCGCACTGAGCCCCTTTACATCAGATTCCGCACTGAGCCCCTTTACATCAGAGTCTGCACTGAGCCCCCTTACATCAGAGTCCGCACTGAGCCCCTTTACATCAGATTCCGCACTGAGCCCCTGTACAACAGAGTCCGCACTGAGCCCCCTTACATCAGATTCCGCACTGAGCCCCCTTACATCAGAGTCCGCACTGAGCCCCCTTACATCAGATTCCGCACTGAGCCCCTTTACATCAGATTCCGCACTGAGCCCCCTTACATCAGATTCCGCACTGAGCCCCCTTACATCAGAGTCCGCACTGAGCACCTTTACATCAGAGTCCGCATTGAGCCCACTTACATCAGAGTCCACACTGAGCCCCCTTACATCAGAGTCCGCACTCAGCCCCCTTACATCAGAGTCCACACTGAGCCCCCTTACATCAGAGTCCGCACTGAGCCCCCTTACATCAGAGTCCGCACTGAGCCCCCTTACATCAGAGTCCGCACTGAGCCCCCTTACATCATAGTCCGCACTGAGCCCCCTTACATCAGAGTCCGCACTGAGCCCCCTTACATCAGAGTCCGCACTGAGCCCCCTTACATCAGAGTCCGTACTGAGCCCCCTTACATCAGAGTCCGCACTGAGCCCCCTTACATCAGAGTCTGCACTGAGCCCCCTTACATCAGAGTCTGCACTGAGCCCCCTTACATCAGAGTCTGCACTGAGCCCCCTTACATCAGAGTCCGCACTGAGCCCCCTTACATCAGAGTCCGCACTGAGCCCCTTTACATCAGAGTCCGCACTGAGCCCCTTTACATCAGAGTCCACACTGAGCCCCCTTACATCAGAGTCCGCACTCAGCCCCCTTACATCAGAGTCCACACTGAGCCCCTTTACATCAGAGTCCGCACTGAGCCCCTTTACATCAGAGTCCACACTCAGCCCCCTTACATCAGAGTCCGCACTCAGCCCCCTTACATCAGAGTCCACACTGAGCCCCCTTACATCAGAGTCCGCACTGAGCCCCCTTACATCAGAGTCCGCACTGAGCCCCCTTACATCAGAGTCCGCACTGAGCCCCCTTACATCAGAGTCCGCACTGAGCCCCCTTACATCAGAGTCCGCACTGAGCCCCCTTACATCAGAGTCCGCACTGAGCCCCCTTACATCAGAGTCCGCACTGAGCCCCCTTACATCAGAGTCCGTACTGAGCCCCCTTACATCAGAGTCCGCACTGAGCCCCCTTACATAAGAGTCTGCACTGAGCCCCCTTACATCAGAGTCTGCACTGAGCCCTCTTACATCAGAGTCCGCACTGAGCCCCCTTACATCAGAGTCCGCACTGAGCCCCTTTACATCAGAGTCCGCACTGAGCCCCTTTACATCAGAGTCCACACTGAGCCCCCTTACATCAGAGTCCGCACTCAGCCCCCTTACATCAGAGTCCACACTGAGCCCCTTTACATCAGAGTCCGCACTGAGCCCCTTTACATCAGAGTCCACACTCAGCCCCCTTACATCAGAGTCCGCACTCAGCCCCCTTACATCAGAGTCCACACTCATCCCCCTTACATCAGAGTCCGCACTGAGCCCCCTTACATCAGAGTCCGCACTGAGCCCCCTTACATCAGAGTCCACACTGAGCCCCCTTACATCAGAGTCCGCACTGAGCCCCCTTACATCAGAGTCCGCACTGAGCCCCCTTACATCAGAGTCCGCACTGAGCCCCCTTACATCAGAGTCCGCACTGAGCCCCCTTACATCAGAGTCCGTACTGAGCCCCCTTACATCAGAGTCCGCACTGAGCCCCCTTACATCAGAGTCCGCACTGAGCCCCCTTACATCAGAGTCTGCACTGAGCCCCCTTACATCAGAGTCTGCACTGAGCCCCCTTACATCAGAGTCCGCTCTGAGCCCCCTTACATCAGAGTCCGCACTGAGCCCCTTTACATCAGAGTCCGCACTGAGCCCCTTTACATCAGAGTCCACACTGAGCCCCCTTACATCAGAGTCCGCACTCAGCCCCCTTACATCAGAGTCCACACTGAGCCCCTTTACATCAGAGTCCGCACTGAGCCCCTTTACATCAGAGTCCACACTCAGCCCCCTTACATCAGAGTCCGCACTCAGCCCCCTTACATCAGAGTCCACACTGAGCCCCCTTACATCAGAGTCCGCACTGAGCCCCCTTACATCAGAGTCCGCACTGAGCCCCCTTACATCAGAGTCCGCACTGAGCCCCCTTACATCAGAGTCCGCACTGAGCCCCCTTACATCAGAGTCCGCACTGAGCCCCCTTACATCAGAGTCCGCACTGAGCCCCCTTACATCAGAGTCCGCACTGAGCCCCCTTACATCAGAGTCCGTACTGAGCCCCCTTACATCAGAGTCCGCACTGAGCCCCCTTACATCAGAGTCTGCACTGAGCCCCCTTACATCAGAGTCTGCACTGAGCCCCCTTACATCAGAGTCTGCACTGAGCCCCCTTACATCAGAGTCCGCACTGAGCCCCCTTACATCAGAGTCCGCACTGAGCCCCTTTACATCAGAGTCCACACTGAGCCCCTTTACATCAGAGTCCACACTGAGCCCCCTTACATCAGAGTCCGCACTCAGCCCCCTTACATCAGAGTCCACACTGAGCCCCTTTACATCAGAGTCCGCACTGAGCCCCTTTACATCAGAGTCCACACTCAGCCCCCTTACATCAGAGTCCGCACTCAGCCCCCTTACATCAGAGTCCACACTCAGCCCCCTTACATCAGAGTCCGCACTGAGCCCCCTTACATCAGAGTCCGCACTGAGCCCCCTTACATCAGAGTCCGCACTGAGCCCCCTTACATCAGAGTCCGCACTGAGCCCCCTTACATCAGAGTCCGCACTGAGCCCCCTTACATCAGAGTCCGCACTGAGCCCCCTTACATCAGAGTCCACACTGAGCCCCTTTACATCAGAGTCCGCACTGAGCCCCTTTACATCAGAGTCCACACTCAGCCCCCTTACATCAGAGTCCGCACTCAGCCCCCTTACATCAGAGTCCACACTCAGCCCCCTTACATCAGAGTCCGCACTGAGCCCCCTTACATCAGAGTCCGCACTGAGCCCCCTTACATCAGAGTCCGCACTGAGCCCCCTTACATCAGAGTCTGCACTGAGCCCCCTTACATCAGAGTCCGCACTAAGCCCCCTTACATCAGAGTCTGCACTGAGCCCCCTTACATCAGAGTCTGCACTGAGCCCCTTTACATCAGAGTCCGCACTGAGCCCCCTTACATCAGAGTCCGCACTGAGCCCCCTTACATCAGAGTCCGCACTGAGCCCCCTTACATCAGAGTCCACACTGAGCCCCTTTACATCAGAGTCCGCACTGAGCCCCTTTACATCAGAGTCCACACTCAGCCCCCTTACATCAGAGTCCGCACTCAGCCCCCTTACATCAGAGTCCACACTGAGCCCCCTTACATTAGAGTCCGCACTCAGCCCCCTTACATCAGAGTCCACACTGAGCCCCTTTACATCAGAGTCCGCACTGAGCCCCTTTACATCAGAGTCCGCACTCAGCCCCCTTACATCAGAGTCCACACTCAGCCCCCTTACATCAGAGTCCGCACTGAGCCCCCTTACATCAGAGTCCGCACTGAGCCCCCTTACATCAGAGTCCGCACTGAGCCCCCTTACATCAGAGTCCGCACTGAGCCCCCTTACATCAGAGTCCGCACTAAGCCCCCTTATATCAGAGTCTGCACTGAGCCCCCTTACATCAGAGTCTGCACTGAGCCCCTTTACATCAGAGTCCGCACTGAGCCCCCTTACATCAGAGTCCGCACTGAGCCCCCTTACATCAGAGTCCGCACTGAGCCCCCTTACATCAGAGTCCACACTGAGCCCCTTTACATCAGAGTCCGCACTGAGCCCCTTTACATCAGAGTCCGCACTCAGCCCCCTTACATCAGAGTCCACACTCAGCCCCCTTACATCAGAGTCCGCACTGAGCCCCCTTACATCAGAGTCCGCACTGAGCCCCCTTACATCAGAGTCCACACTCAGCCCCCTTACATCAGAGTCCGCACTGAGCCCCCTTACATCAGAGTCCGCACTGAGCCCCTTTACATCAGAGTCCACACTGAGCCCCCTTACATTAGAGTCCGCACTCAGCCCCCTTACATCAGAGTCCACACTGAGCCCCTTTACATCAGAGTCCGCACTGAGCCCCTTTACATCAGAGTCCACACTCAGCCCCCTTACATCAGAGTCCGCACTCAGCCCCCTTACATCAGAGTCCACACTCAGCCCCCTTACATCAGAGTCCGCACTGAGCCCCCTTACATCAGAGTCCGCACTGAGCCCCCTTACATCAGAGTCCGCACTGAGCCCCCTTACATCAGAGTCCACACTGAGCCCCCTTACATCAGAGTCCGCACTGAGCCCCCTTACATCAGAGTCCGCACTGAGCCCCCTTACATCAGAGTCTGCACTGAGCCCCTTTACATCAGAGTCCGCACTGAGCCCCCTTACATCAGAGTCCGCACTGAGCCCCCTTACATCAGAGTCCGCACTGAGCCCCCTTACATCAGAGTCCACACTGAGCCCCTTTACATCAGAGTCCGCACTGAGCCCCTTTACATCAGAGTCCACACTCAGCCCCCTTACATCAGAGTCCGCACTCAGCCCCCTTACATCAGAGTCCACACTCAGCCCCCTTACATCAGAGTCCGCACTGTGCCCCCTTACATCAGAGTCCGCACTGAGCCCCCTTACATCAGAGTCCGCACTGAGCCCCCTTACATCAGAGTCCGCACTGAGCCCCCTTACATCAGAGTCCGCACTGAGCCCCCTTACATCAGAGTCCGCACTGAGCCCCCTTACATCAGATTCCGCACTGAGCCCCTTTACATCAGATTCTGCACTGAGCCCCTTTACAACAGAGTCCGCACTGAGCCCCCTTACATCAGATTCCGCACTGAGCCCCTTTACAACAAAGTCCGCACAGAGCCCCCTTACATCAGAGTCCGCACTGAGCCCCCTTACATCAGAGTCCGCACTGAGCCCCTTTACATCAGAGTCCGCACTGAGCCCCCTTACATCAGATTCCGCACTGAGCCCCCACTTACTGTAAGGGGGAGCTCTGTGGACTCTAATGTAAAGTGGAACACTGATTTTAGGGTGTCTCTGCTCACCAAAGTCCCCCTCTTGTATCAGAGTCCACAGAACACCCCTTAAATTAGTTTTCTATACACATTGGAAGGCTGGAGAGAGGGTGAGCTTACTCACCCCAGGATGAGGCTCAGGAGCGGGCTGCCTGCAGCTTTTAAATCTTTCTTCCTGTTCCTTCACCCCATAGATGTGTGGGCGGGGCAGACGCAGGGGGTGTGGGCGGGGCAGACACAGGGGTATGGGCAGAGCAGATAGAGTAGAGGGGCGGGAAGAGGAGGAGCAGTGGAACTGTCAGCGTTGGCTGAGCTGTGTGTGAGAGAGACACACAGCTCAGCCGCTCAGCCAATCAGTGGCTATCATAGTTGCGCCGGAGCCCAGAGATGACACAGGCACGGCCGCATAGCGGTGGGTGAGCGGCGGCCGTGGCCTGTGTTAACCCTGTCCAGGCCGCGGGCGCCGCTTACTTCCCGCTGTGCGGC